>CM062816.1:842613867-843347381 GCA_031772625.1 Pinus tabuliformis
ATCTTCTAAACCACAGACCTCCTCCTCTTCTTCAAACTACTCTTCCTCCATAACTATACATTCTTCACCCTTTTGTCTTCGTTTGCATCTTTGTTTCTTTGCGAAATCTACAACTGCTCCCTCGCTCCTCTATATGGATTTGGCTTTGGAGGAGCAAGGTACTAGGAACTCCTGCTTCCTTAGAATGCTGCTCAGCCATTAATTTGGAGACTTCAGAGGCCAATAACTCTATCATCCTAGCCAATTTATCGATCTCAGGATCTGAGGATGATGAAGACTCACCCCTCTGTCTTCTCCTTTCAGCTTCTCCTTCGAGCCTCTTTGCAGAAAAAATGCTCGATTCTACTTGAAAGGCTGCATCTTGCATATCAGCCAAAGAAGCACATCTTCTTTCTCTTAGCAGTAGGCAGAACTGAGAATCGAAGGCATTGGCATAAGTGATCATAGCAGAAGTAGGGGTAGGTTTTACTTCAGCTGGTATTCTACTGTACATATGGTTGAATCTGATGTTGAAATCAGATAGCAGTTCACCATTCTCCCTCTACAAGTTCCCAAATTCAGTATGATAGTAGAGCAGATCTTTTTTATCCCCCAGTGCTTTAGGAACACATCATCTAAGGCCTCAATGTCTGTTATAGACCTAGGGGGTAATTCTTTGAACCATTTTCTAGCCTCCCCACCCAGGCTTTGGACAAAGACCCTCATCCACATCCTCTTCATTGATATCCAGGGAGTCAACATATCTATAAAATGACTCGAGGTGTTCTTCAGCTATTATTCCTTCTGTACCAGTAAACTTAGGCATATATTCCCGATAATCTCCTGCAGGCATGGCATTTAAAGGGACAAGCAAGACCAAAGGTCCATACCTAGCAGCAATGATTCTTTCTATCTTTGTAGGATCTTGCTGACCTGCCATGACTAAGGTAGGTGGACGGCTACTGGTAGACTGAGTATTATGAATTATGTAACGGATGAAAGAGATAGAGAAATATGATGGACAGCATGGGATGCTTTCTTTGAACTGAAATCCAAAAGGGAAATGAAGGACTAAGGAGCTTTAAGAATCTCTGCAAGTGACTTATTCACTAGCAGAGATACATGGGGATTTTAGGCTTACCTGATCCTAATGATCCTTTCTACGAAATTTTCTTTTGCTTAAAGATCTTCTCAGGGTCATGCACTGGTTCAGCTGGTGATTTATGAGGATTTCTTCGAGTATGCCTCACAAACTGAGCCAGAACTGCAATGTGGAGTTGCCAAAGGTTAGTCTGCCTGCAGTGGAGTTGCTAGATAGATGATTACAACCAGAAATGTGTTCAGGCCTTGTCTATCATCAAAACTTGGAACTATGTCGTTCTCCCAGGGAAGCTGAGCTTCAATCTCCTCTCCGACAACGGCGCCAATTAATGTTATGACCCCAAGAAACTCTCCTGGGTTGTATCTCGAACATGCTCGGGAACATTACAAACTCAACAAAAATGTTGGAGATGGATGAATGGAAGGAATGATGCTTGTCCAAGCCAGATAACCACTTCTACTATGCTTAACTCCAGACATGGGTGAACACTCCCAGACTACAAGGCTTTAGACCACTAATTACTCACAGTTTGAGGATTAGTGAACATGGAGAATACTAACCACACCAGCAGATGCACAAGACCATGTGATGGCTGGCTGCAACGAGTAAAGAGGTCTGCAAATCTATTTCCTAATGCACAGACATGATGACAGCTCTCTGGCACTAAGTAACAGAAACCTACATAACACATTCAATGATACATACTAGACTTCAACATAGAGGTGGGATGACAACCCCTCTAATGCTAAATATCAAGAGTACATGAAAAAATGCATAACAGGCATAGCCTAGAACAGAATAGAAGTGGACAGTGAGCAATTAATAGCAAAAGAAGCTTGTATTAGCTAAAAATGAAGACCAGACACTGCAAGTATCAAAGTAGTTACAGTCTCCAGAAGTTGAACCTTACATCAAAACAACAACCATCAACCATAATCCTTGATTACATCTGTGTTCAGGGTATATATATAGAGCTTGATTACAAAAATATCCCGTTGTTCTATGCATGGGGGGATCATAATTGACACCAACTGCTTTAACTATCCAGTATAGGTCTCTACTGCAATCTGCTTGCTTTGGTGAACGGACTTGATCTTCTCTAATATTCTGTTGTCCTTCTAGAGTAGGTGGAGTGCAATATGGAAGACATTCCATAACTGATAAATGCGTTTAGCTGCTTAAGGCTTGTCGTTCTCATTCTTCAGCCACTTTGTTTCTTGAATGCGGTTCTTGGAGAGGAAAGGCACCAGGTACTTGGTAGATGATCACTGTCGTCCTTCAAGTGCACGACATGACCAGGGTGTGTTGACTTCATGGAGGATGTACGAGTGGGCAGAGGATGAACATCAACCGTTGGATCACAGTGATTGATGGCGGGGATCGTTTTGCAGAAGGTGTGGGGAGATATGGGATCGAGATGGACGAGGGCCACTGGATTAAACACAGGAGGATCCAATGGTGATCGAGGGCAGAAGCTGCGTGCGGACTTAACAGCCGGGAGTAATGGACGGAAATGGGAGGCAGATAGTCATGAGCCGTCTTATCTCGGGTGGACAGATCCAACGGTGATCGGGCGGAAGACATGCACGGAGAATGAACGCGCGGGGACAAGCGAGTAGGCGGTAAGTGGTATTGCCCGCACCACTTATGAGGGATGACAGTAATCGTACGCACGCACACAATACCATTCAACACGCAACACATGGCGGATGTGATGGGAGGAAAACCACCGTGATTGCGAGTTAACGCATGGGCAGCTTGCAAAAGCGAGAGGTGCGATTGTTGTCCGATCGCGGGGTAAGATGATCAGACGGTGGGGAACAGTTGCGTGGGTTTCTGCGACGGGAGCCGTCAGATCAAAGTGGTAGATATCAATGGCTGGGGTTGTAGGGTAGCTTTACAAGGGCAGGTAAGCCTGCAGTCACAGATTTATAAGGTTTTGTGTGTATTAAAACCCGAGACTCGGAAAGGGATTTGACTATGGTTTTGAACGAAAACACGGGAAGTAAAGACAAAGGAGGGTAAGAGAGGTAAAAGGGGAAGGTGAGGGCAACCACCACGAGCCTTTCTTTGAGCATGACCAAGGGCCAAGTTGGCCTCCAGCTTTAGAGAATGTAGCAGAGCTAACAGGGGCAACCTCCTTTACATTGCACAAATGAACAATTCTTGGATAATTCAAATGACAAAACCTCCTTTCTATATATAGGAGTCTACGGGGTAACAAAATAACCAAGCCGACCTAACAATAATAATATAAATGCACAAAAATAACAATAGAGGGATTCTATGGGGCACAATAATAACAATATGGGGACAATAGGGGCACAATAATAATAATAAGGCATACAATGATAATAGTAATCGGGGGATCACTAATATTATAGGGACCTAACATGCCCCTTTTCTTCAAAAAAGTGTTGCCCTCAATGCTTGAGTAGTTTTGGATGCTTTTGTATAAAATTCTCATCCTGCTAAGTGGAATCTTCAATGGTTGAGTTCTTCCACTTGATGAGATACTCTGAAATTGATCGATTTCGTAGCTGTTGAGTTCTTTTTTCTTTGACTGTTTCATGTTCAAAGATGATTTTTCCTTCCTCATCAAGTTCTGGTAATATTGTCTGAACTAGAAGCTTGTCACCTATAACCTTCTTTTAGCATGAAACATGGAAAACTGGGTGCACTCAAGAAGCTACAAGAAGCTCCAATTTGTATGCCATAGTACCTATCTTTTGCAACACCTTGTACGAACCATTATACTTTGGTGATAATTTGTTATCCTTCTTAGCTTTCTTGACGGAAAATTGTTTATATGGCTGTAGCTGTAGGAATACCCAATCACCTAAATCAAAACTTCCTTCGATGCCATGTTGATCTGCCTACTGTTTCATTCTATTACGTGCCAAGGTGAGGTTATCCTTCAAGAGTTGGAGGACTTGTTGCTGATGCTCGATGAGATATTCCACTGCTTGAACCTTAGAATTTTCTCTTAAATATGATGTGATGGATGATGGATGATATCCATAAAGTGCCATAAATGGGGTCATTTTTGTTGCAGTATGGAAGGAAGTGTTATACCACCATTCAGCCAGAGGCAACCATTTGACCCATTGTGCCTGTTTCTCATATACAAAGCAATCAAGATATCCTTCCAAACATTTGTTTACTATCTCAATTTTCCCATCAAATTGAGGATGATAAGATGAGCTATGAGCTAACTGAGTACTAAGATAAGAAAATAATTCTGTCCAAAAATTTCCAGTGAAAGTGGGATCTCTGTCACTTACAATAATCTTTGGGTTTCCATGTAGCTTTTGAATTGTTTCCATAAATGTAGTAGAAACTATACTTTCTTTAAATGGATGAGATAATGCACAAAAGTGTGCATACTTGGTAAGTTTGTCCACTACCACCATGATAACACTCTTTCCTTCGGACTTGAGTAACCCTGTGATAAAATCCATTGAAACCTCCTCCCAACGTTGGTTTGGAATAGATAAAGGATGTAATAGTCTTGGAGTCTTAATTGTTTCAAATTTAATTTGTTGGAAAACTAAACATTCTGCCACAATCTTTTTAATATTTGATTTAAGGCCATCCCAAAAAAATCCTTCTTAACCCTATGGTAGGTTTTTAGAAATCCTTAGTGCCCTCCTAAGGGAGAGGTGTGCAATTCACTAAGAATATTTTGTTTGAGTTGGGAATGCTTTCATAGGTGTAACCAATCCTTGTACCATAGCGAATCATTTTTCCAGATAAATGTATCAGATGTACTGGGATCTTGTTGTATCTTTTGAATGAGTGCCCACACTTCCTCGCCATTCTTCCAATCATCCCCTGTTTCGTTTATCCAATCTGGTTGGATAATAAAAATGGCGCAAAGAAATGCTTCCACATCCTCATCCTTTCTTGAGAGTGCATCTGCCACAACATTTTTCTTCCCTTTTTTGTAGATGATTTCAAAGTCATAACCCAACATCTTTGTGACCCATTTTTGCTGCTCTTCTAAAGATAATCTTTTTTCTAAAAAGTATTTAAGACTATCATGATCTGTTTTTACCTTGAAGTTTCTTCCCATTAGGTAGGGTCACCATTTCTTAAGTGCATGTAGTATTGCCAACATTTCCTTCTCATAAATAGCTTTTTGTAAATACTTTCCTTTGATTGGATGACTTTCGAAAGCAATGGGTCTTCCTTCTTGCATTAAAACAACACCAATTCCATTTCCTGAGGCATCACATTCCACAATAAAGGTTTTTGTGATGTTGGTGTAGCTAAGACTGGTGCTTGGCACATTACCTCTTTAAGATGTTCAAAGGCCTTCATTACTTCTGGAGTCCATGAAAATGCATCTTTCTTCAATAATGTTGTTAGAGGTGCTGTTATTCTCCCATAATTCTTAACAAACTTGCGATAATACCCTATCAACCCAAGAAATCCTCGTAGATGCTTTATGGATGTGGGGATTTTCCATTCCTTAATGGTTTTAATTTTGCTAGCGTCTAACTTAACACCTTCATGAGATACAATATGACCCAGATAATGCACCTCTTGTACTCCAAAGAAACATTGGAAATTTTTGCATATAATTGTTTCTCCTCCAATAGTTTGAGCACCATGTCAACATGTTGGACATGATCCTTCCAAGCTTTCCATAGAGTAGTATATCATCAAAAAATATTAACACAAATTTTCTAAGGAAGGGTTTGAAAATGGAATTCATCAAACCTTGAAATGTAGAAGGTGCATTAGTAAGGCCAAAAGGCATGACCAAAAATTCATAATGACCCTCATGAGTTCTAAATGCTGTTTTTGGGATGTCTTCATTCTTCATTATGATTTGATGATATCCTGAATGAAGATCCAACTTGGTGAAGTAAATTGATCCATGCAATTCATCCAATAATTCATCAATGACAAGGAATGGGAAATTCATCTTTAATAGTGAGCTTGTTGAGCTCCCTATAATCTAGACACATATGCCATGATCCATCCTTCTTGTGAACTAATACTACTGGAGCAGAGAAACAACTTTGAATAGGTTCAATTATACCAGCCTCTAGCATTTCTACAACCATACGTACAATTTCACTCTTTTGGACATAGGGATATATGTAAGGTCTGATGTTTGGAGGAACACTTCATGGAATCAAATTAATAGCATGATCATGATCACGAATAGGTGGAATGCCCTTGGGTGTCTCAAATACCTTGGAATGATTGTCCAAGACCTTTTGGATATCAAGAGAAATGGATTTTTTCAATGTGGGAACCTTTAGTGAACATAATTGTGCAATTATTCCTCATTGTTATATCTTTAGAAGCTTTTTCATTCTGTTAGATTTGATTATATTTCTTGGCTTCCCTAGCGATACCCCTTAATTCAACTTCCTTTCCTTATGAAGAGAATTTCATGAAAATTTCTTGAAAATTAAAAGTTATTGTACCCAAGGATTGTAGCCATTGGACTCCTAGTACAACATCAGCACCACCCATTGTAATGGAAAGCATTGGGCTATTCAATACATATTCTCCCATGGATAGCTTTATATTATGGCACTTTCCTAAGCAATTTATGGTTCCTCCACTTGCAACCATCACTTGACACTCTGGTGCTGGATATAGGAATCAATTTAATTCCTTGGTTATCTTACAATGAATAAAATTATGGGTACTTCCTGAATCAATCAACACTATTACCTTTTTCTTATTGACATGCCCTTCTATCTTGATAGTTTGAGGAGTGGTAATTCCAGCCAATGCATTACAAGATATGGTCGGATTAATTTCTTCTTTTTCTAGGGTTTGTTCCTGGTGTATATCCTCTTCTTTTGATGTTTCTTGTTCCTTTTCTTCCTCCTCTTCATGATTTATGTAAAATAATTTCTTCGCTGCACACTTATGACCTTTAGTGTATTTGCTATCACAATTGTAACAAAGCCCTTTTCCTCTTTTTTCTTCCAATTGTTGTGGTGTCAACCTTGTAGGTTGTGGATGGCAAGGGGTAGTAGCACTTCCATCTTTATTATTGTGAGTCGTAGGATTCCTTTTTGCCATAATTTTGTTTTCCATTTTTCTTCCCAACCTGAATGCCTTATGCAATGAATCTAATTCTTAAAGGTGAACCTCATGTTGGATGTTATCTTTTAAAGTCCCTATGAACACATCAATCCTATGCTCCTCTAGAATATCTTTTACCCTTATATTCAATTTTTGGAAGTCCTCAATGTGCTCCATCATTGAACCCTTTTGTTTGAGATTTATCAATTGGCTAAAAAAGTGTTGCTTTTTGTATCCTCATCATGTTCTATCATTTCATTCGTAAAAATAGCCCAAGTGACAATTTGTTTACGAGAGAAAAGCCATCGATACCATACAAAATGATTTGGTTCCAAATATAAAGTTGCAATGCGTACCTTTTGTGTGTTTTGCACATTATGGAGATTGAAAAATTGCTCCATCTATAGTATCCATGTTCCGGGATCCTTCCCATCAAACTTCCTCATATCGATCTTTGGAACATGGTGGTTCTTTGATCCAACATTAGAGTCTATGAAATCATGATTAAAATTTATTTTGTTCTCATCATGAGTTTCCTTTACTACCCTTTCTCCATTAGTAAGCATTCGTTGTAGAAACTTTGTCAAATCTGTCTTCAAATTTCTTTGCAAATCTTCCATGCCTTTCTTTAAATCATCCATCTTAGCTTCCACGCCATCCATCTTAGCTTCCACGCCATCCATCTTAGTTTCGACGCCATCCATATTAGCCTCCACGTTGTCCATCTTAGCTTCCAAGTCATTCATCTTAGCTTCTATGCCTTTCTCTAAACCATCCATCTTAGCTTCTACATCTTTCTTTAAACCATCCATCTTATTTTCTGTTACCTTTTGTGTGAGTAAAATTTGTTGCACTTGGTTTCGTAATCTTGATATATCATGTTTCATTTCTTCCTCTTCTTCATGAGTCATGCTAGAGATTTCATGTTGCTACCTAGGTGTTTCCACTTTCTTTCCTCGAGGCATCAACTACTGATAATAATGCTTCACTATGCCCTGTGAATTCCTTGAAAATAATTTTTCAAACCAAACTTATGCAAAATTAAAAAAAAAAATATAGACCTGTTACACAAAAATATCATCACCATGATTATTTGCGGTCAGTATGGGTCTATCATCACTTGTACTGTCCTCCTAAGCAAGTCTCAGACCTCAACTCTTCAAATCAAGCTTTGGAAATGAGAGAAAGACATTAAAAATCAATGTAACTCTGGTTCCGCACTTTCTCTCATGGTCACCTGTGGTCCCGCACCTTCTCTGTACAAAAACTGCGGACTTGCCCGCTCTGTCCCTAACGGTGTAGGTGCGGACCCCTGTGAAAGTCAAAAGGCTCAAGTTTTATCTTAAAAAACTCACTCTGGGTTAATTCTAGAGGTTTCTAGAAGGAATTTTGACGTGGATTGTTCGCTCTGAGGTGGTTCATGCATCCCAAAAGAGAAGGAGCTAATCCCTTGATGAGAGGAGCTATCCCTTTGAAGGAGGACCTAGTAACCTCCCTCCATTGCACTATAAATACAGGCATTGGGCTGGTTGCTGAGGAGGTTAGAAGCTGAACATTTTTTAGGGTAAATGCTGGTGAAATCAAGACTTCCTAGTTAAGCCTAAGAGGAGAGATCACATACCTTTTTGGTTTCATTGGGGAGTGAGTGAAACTTGTCAAAGTAGAGGAGACTTATTGTTGGACCATGGGAGGAGCTTGTACAGTGTCAAGGCAAAGGTTGTAAAGTTCTTCTTCTTTTGAATTAATACAATCAAACTCATTTTTCTCAACAAGTATCTCATGTTATTTGTTTCATGGACTCCTTCACTTTCATGTTAAATATGTTTTATGCAATTGGCTTTTCAGGTGCTATTTAATTTGTTTGCCTTGTTTGCGTTTGCAGATTCGCGAAAAGGAGCTCATTTGGATTGAAAGAGTGAGGGCATCCACAAGTTTTCATTGGACCTAAGGTAGGCCCTAAAAACACTTGTTTGCCATTGTTTATAAAAGCATATTTAGAGAAAGATAGTGTCTAGTTGGTTTGCTTGTCATTAGGTTTTCTTTAGATTCTAGGAAGGTCTATCTTGTTCGCAAGATCAACTTATTCCGTGTGACAAAATGGCGACTCCACTGGGGACTTGATTGTTTTCCTTGTTTTTAATTTGACCTGAGAAACTCTATTTTTGTTTCTGTTTTTGGCTTGTTGTGTGTAAAATTGGGTAGAGTCTGTAGATCCAGGGTTATTTTTTGTTTTTCATAGCTTTGGGAGAGGACCGCACCCTAGCCGTTTGACACAGTGTGTACCTACCCGCAGCTTGGCTTTTAGCACAGAGCGGGACCGCACCTGTGCCAACTATGGGCCTGCGGACCCTGTCAAAATTTTGAAAACCCTAAGATTTCTTCTGTTAGTCAGCTTAGTTTGTGTTTAGAAATTGTTATCCACTGCCCAGACCTGCATATAACTTGTCAAAAGCTTTCCTTGGATTGATTTCGTTAGTGTTAGGGTTTTAGGTGAAATTCATAGGAGTTTTGCTTGTTGGGTTTGTTTTTCATTTTGGTTGTGTAGTGGCTCTGAGCTTAGAAGCTGTAGGGACTTCAGATCACCTTAGTGTCTACCAGCCTTCTTATGAGTCTGACCATTTATGAAATCTCCCCTTGTTTGAGGAATTTGCTTTGAGTTTTCTCTTTACAAAACTTTGAAAAGCTTGTGTTTGAGAGTTTGGATTTTCATTTTCAAAAAGAAAACAAAATTGTTTGTTCTTGACTTATTTATGATTCTACATAAATTGGTCCTTAGCTTACATCTAGCTAAGTAAAACATCTTAAAAAAGACTTTTAGTAGGCTTTGACTTCAAATAGGTTTTTTATAGTTTGTAGATTTCAAAGTTAGTCATTTTTCATAGTTTTGAGTGTTTTATTAAAAAAATATAAAAATCTCTTTTGGAAAAAAGTTTGTTTTTTGTAGTGGTTGAGTGCTTTGAAATGAAAAGGAAAATTTTTGTGAAATAACTAGTTGTCTCGTTTTGAGTGCTTTGGAAAGGAAAAGCTCTCCTTTTAATTTGTTTAATTGAGAAAGATTTGTGTTTACAAAGTATTTGCATTCTCAAACTCTTTCTTAGTTTAGAAGTTCATCGAAGAGAAAAAGATTGTTTAGATCATCTTAGGTGAATTTTTAGTGATTTTGAGTCGAGTCTTCATACCACGAGTTTCATCTTCGCACCTTTGGACTTAAACAAAAAACACTAAAATTAACGCTTAAAGTAAAATTCACCTAGTAACATTTTTATTTCTAGGGCTCTGATACACCAACTTAGCTTAGGCTAGTGCCTTGGAGTAGGAGAGTAATTAACTCTCCAAGACAGTAAAAACAAACAAGTAGTTGTATCTTGTGGTAGGGAAGAAATCCAATTGTTGCATTTATGCTCTGGGAAAGCTCCTCTTAAAGGAGAAGCATGAGATCGTGTCCGAACCAGTGTGGGAATCAATCCTTCCTCATTGGGAACGATTCCAGATATTCACGTATTAAAAACGGTAAACCTCGGATTAACCATTGTCGAGGAGCCTGGGGTCACTTGTTGGTAAACCTTGGATTATGTCAAGGAGCCTTCAAGGGGATTGAGCTTGCTACTCTGCCCTTGCGTGCGTATCGGATCGTAGACTGTTCCCCCAGGTGTATTTGTCTCAATTGGTAACCTTAGTGGCCATATTCTCTAGGACTCTTCCTGAGGTGACAGTGGTGGGAAGATCCCACTGTACCTGGAGCAGACGTCGGTTAGACTCACTTGGATTTTCTAGGGGGTTCACTTCACTCGAGACGGTTAAGTGGAGGAACTTGTGCCAGTCTATTCATTAAGCAGGTTGTCGGGGTAACTGTTCCAACCGCCATTTCTGTATTGAACTCTGCGACGTTGGATTTCATCACCAACTAGTGTTTTCAGTCCGGAAAGTTACTGTTTGTGTGTGTTTGATCTCCTAGATTCTTTAGGCGTGTGATTCAAATTTGTTTGGTTCTTTAGAGACTTTAGGTGCTTTTCATTGAGATTTTACTTTGTTTGCGTGTGAAGTAGTTAAAAGTTTTCAACTGTGGCTGAATTACCAAGACAGTCCCGTAGACTTCGGGGCCAGTCTCTTGAGTTTGTAAATGTGGCTGAGTTACTGAGGAAGTCCCGTAGACTTCGGGGCCAACCTCCTGAGGAAGTACCGAGTCAACTTGAAGGCTTGAAATTCCTCGTAACTCCTAGAGACAGTAGAGTTGGGTCACCTGAGGAAGGATAATCTTCTTTGATAGTACATCTTGATTTTCAACCATTAGTAGCAGATTATAATCCACATTCAGTGTTTGTTTTCGAGATTGCTGGTAGCTTTTCATCTACTAGTGATATAGGTGAGGAACCTGAAATATCTGAGCCTGAAAGTGAATTTGCTGCTACTCCGACATCGGGGTTTGTTTCTCCAACTTCTAGTGGTCTTGGTTCACCTAGGGTAGTGTTGTGCTCTAAAACAACCCCCCATTTCATATCATTTTTATTCACAAAACTATAATATGAAATGGGTCCCTTTTTATTTTTATTGGTATCAACTTTGTATTATTCAAAAAGATCTGAAAACAAAGTGAAAACATTAAAAAACCAATTATTTGGTCTTATAATATAAATGATTAATCTTTTATCATTGCGATAAATCGATCGCAAGATCGCATATCGCAATGACAAAGGAGGCATAACTTAAAGACCCATTGGTTTGCTCCGACGCAATAACATGCAATAGGCTATCGGATATCGGCAATAATAAGTTCCCATAACAAAAGTGCCTTTCGCTCCGATGCGATGCGATAAAGTCCCTTTCGCTTCGATGCGATTCGAAATCGCCATCGGCAATCGGGGATTTATCATGCTTGCTTTTTAAAGTGCCCCAGTTAATACTCCCGATGCGATGCGATATCGCTATCAGCGATTGGGGATTCTAAAAGGAACCAATATAATGATTTAAGTTTTCCCCTGACGCCCGATTGCGATAAAGCCAAAAGCACAAACTTCAAAAATTGTTAAAGCGGGGATATTACGATTAATTCGTATTAAAGGCCTTATCTTTCAAACAGTGATTCACCTGTGCTCAACCGCCAAAACATCCAAGGCACGCTTAAACAAATCATTCGGCCGATAAACGATATGATGGGCATTTAAAGGATTGGCAGGTTTTAATGGCCATTTAATGAAATAGTAAGCTTAAAAAATCTTTTCACAGATTGTATCCGCAGCCACTTTAAGTTAATCCTTCATCGTGCATTGATCAATATATCTTGCTCGTATTTGGTTTTCGCTACCAATTCTCTGTGTTACGCTTATTTTCACTCCTGTGCAGAATTCTTCCGAAGTAATAGATTCAAGCAGAATGGGGAAGAAGTCTAAGAAAACTGCAATCGCTTCCGCTTCACCAGCCACAGGACAAGTCATTGCTGATCCAGGAACTAAAAAGAAAGGATTGATATCTGATACTACATGTTCAGGACTCGGCAGAACTACTTGGCAAAGTACCTATAATTTGATTGAGGCCGAAGAACCAAAGGTGACAGCAGTACAAGCCACAGCGGATACCAATCGAAAATCTGATGGTACTTTAAAAGACTTAGCCGATTCTTTCCTTCATCAGATAGCAGCTCAGGAACAAATTCTCCCATATACGGATGTAGTGAGGTGGGCAATTGAGGAAATCCCAATTACAGACAGAACCTTCTGCACCAGAGATGGGAGAATCTTCGGTTCATTTCAGGCTAATGATTTGAGGCAAATGTATCATTTGCTTGTGCCAGAGAAGAAGTACAACAAGGCATTTCTGGAGAAATTCCGAAGTGAGAACGAAACTGAATCCGAACCCATTCGGGATTGGAGGCAAAATCCAGCAAAACACAAGCATGAAACTTTTGGTAAGTACTCTGTTGATTCCCTATATTCTCCTTATTGTTATGCTGGGATAATGATGTGTAGATTGTGTGGGTTGCACGATTCCGCTAATTTCACTATAGAAATGGTTCCCTTGATGGAAGCGGCATGTAATAGTGAAATAATGGATTGGGCAACTATACTATCAGATAAGCTAGCAACAGTAGTTCTTGATTTTAGAACTAAAACCCGCGTCACCGAAAGGGTTATTCCCCCATTCTACTACAGTGCTTATATACTAGATACCCTATGTTTTAATTCTGAATTTCCCGTGCTCGGCTGGAGGTGGACTACACAAGACCCCATGCCTATTCACATATACCATCAGAAATTGTGGAAAACTTCCTATAAGCACCATTTATACCAAGTTTGCAATGGCTTCATGTTACCCATTCATTACTCTATTTTTAACAAACCTGCTCCCAAAATTTCTTACCAAGCAGGGATTGATTTGACATCAATAGGAAGATGGTTCGGAGAGGAAAAATTTACTTATATAAGAATTTTCGGCAGCCAAGCCGAACCTCATGTCCTTCCTTTGTACATACCTGATAAACTGCTGGCGAGGCAGATAGCCTATCAAATTATTTCCGAAGGAGTTACACACACTCTAAAGAAAAATAAGAAGCAGGTCTGGCCCTCTTTTCCTCTGAGATGTGGTGTCTACACTATGCATGATTTCAAACATGCAGAGAAAGAAGCTACAAAGATGAAGTCATTAACTCTAGAAACTCTCCCTAATAGGCGATTTGATCCCAACAAAGTCGCCTGTAATGCACTTGAACAGGCCAAATTGACAAAGTTTGACCATAAAGAGGATAAGTTTGATGACCTGTTCTCCTCAGTTGAATCAATGTATCAAGTTAGATTGCTGGACGTAATGGAATACAAAGATGAAGGGTTAGTTGAATTCAACAGACTTAGAGAACAAAGGTTGCAAACTCTGCCTCTAGATCTGTTAGCAACAATCCCAACAACAGAATCAAGCGAGCCTGAACAACGACATACTAAGGAACCTCCGGTTACATCAAAAGAACAGGAGAAAGTGCGAGAGGAAACCCAGACTAAAGAGCAGGAACAGAGCAGCATAGAGGTAAATGTAGATACTCAAATTGATCCCAAATTGCTCCAGGAATAACAGCTAATCGATTCAATTATCAGAAATCTTGAGTGCTCAAAGGACACCGAAACTTCAAAAGTGGCAGATACATAGGAGACCACTTCAAAACAGGTTCCAAGTGGAACCAACGGCCTACCCAGTTCGAAAGAAGTAGAGATAATCCCAAAGGATCCCTCCGATCAAATTATTTTGTAGATAGAAGAAATTCCTCCCTTGGATGTCTTTTATAGCCCAAGACACAAAGCTGTGGTAAAACGACAGAGGAAGAGGAGAAGGACTGATCAACCTTACCTATTCCCAGAACAAACGGTCACGGGCAATGTGGTTTGGAAGGAGGAATTTGACCCCTCTGATGACCTAACAAAACTGTCACAATATGCTGGAGCCTATTCGGCAGCAACAATAGACAAGGCATCAGAGGTGAGTCTTCTATTAAAAACAAAAGACCAGGAGATCTTTTTATTGCAAGCGCAACTATCAGAAGTACAATAGAAGGCAGAGCAGGCAGAACGGCAATTGTTAACACAACAGCAAATAAATAATCAATTAACTCAACAATTGTAGGAAGAGAAACAGAGGATTGATCACAGCGCAGTCCAGAAGCAGAAAGAGTTGTATGAGGCATTGGCACAACTGAAGGCAGCAAATGAACAAATGCTGAAGTTAAAAGATTACCAGATTGCTCAACTATCAGCCCAACTTGAGAAGACAAAGAATCTTCCACAGATAGCCGAATTCAAATCAGAAGCATTACAGATAAATAAGGCATTAATAACACAGATCAAGCTTTTATGTCAACAAATCGCCCAGGCGGAACCATTATGCGATTTGACGACATCAATAGCTAAAAAATCAAAAAAAGCTAGAACAGACTTGGATCAAGCTGATGAAACATTAACTGATTTTCTTGAGTGGAAAGATACCGATTAGGGACAGGCGGCTAATTTACCAAAGATTTTAGAATCACATAAGGAAATATTATTTACAGAATGGCAGTCCCAGTTAATGAAAGTAGAGAGGGCAATTTCAAGATGCAAATCAACCACAGGTAACCTGGTTGAATTGGTTAATAATACTCTCTACTTGTCTAACATGATTTCCCAATGCACTCCAGGTAAATTGACAGTGGCGAAAACATTGGAGTAGTCATGTTATCCGGAACTAGAGAAAAATGGGAGATTAATCGCTGGAATTAACAGTTTAACATGGGATGCCTATTGGTTCTTCTTAGTCAAACCACACAGCCAGAGAGCCGCCCTCAAATGCCTTACAGATGCAATTGGGTATATTATTCCCGATATTCAGGATGCCACTTATGCCGCCCAACTCAACTCTCACGTCAACAGACCGCCCGAAGTGGAGCCAATTCTTGCGATATGTCAGCTCAGGTTTAAAGGCAAACAGCCTACATGATGATTCATGCCGCCGACTGCCAGATTTCTGTGAAGGAGATATTCAAGATCAATTGATACCAATTAAGTAGGATTTCAGTTTCACAGATAGTTAGCTTAATTAGGTATTTATAGACCCCTTCATTGTATTTGGAGAGGGTCGTAAGTTTTGTACATGACTTAAAGCTGAAGTTGCACTACTGTACTTCAGGCATATTCTTTTATAAAACTGGACCAATTATTCTGATTTTGGCAAGGAAGCTTTTATGCAAATGTGCACTACTGTCTTTGTTTGAAAGCATTTCTGCTTTGGAAGAAGAATCTCAAATAGTGATTGATATTGGGAGTGACTAGCAGCTCATATGGTACTATTATCTATGTCTGAAATCATTCTTTTTATATGAATCGTCATTTGATCGTTTTTGCTATTATCGGATATATGTATGTGTTTTAACAACATTCTTTATTCCTTCCAATATTGGATGTTTGTAGTATGCTTTGCTTTTGATCATATATGTATCGATGATATAAGTGTAGCAATATTGTGTTAATCACTTTGTTTAACTATTTAAGCAAAGTAATCCTTGAATGAATAAATGTCCATGTCTATTAGATGGAGTCATCTATATGCCTATCAATAGACATAGATCATCAAGCGCTACATTTCAAAGTATAATAGTTCCCGGGATTAGTAGTAGTTCTTTTATTTTGCTGATAGATTAAGTTATTCACCTATCATTAGATTAGACAATCAATCATTCATCCATCCCTTTTATTCATTACTGGGAAACTGGTCCCATTATCCCCAGTCGGAGCCACCATTCCAAATGGAAAAGGAGCTGTATTAAGGTCTGGACCGGGTGGTTATCCCCAATGTTGATACAACGATTTTCGGGGCATCAACATTTTTGGCGCTAGAAGGGGGGCATCAACTGTGAATGGCAAGCAAACCCAAATCTACAAACCATTCTAAGAGTAATTCTCCCTTTGGATCACCTCGTACTTCCCAATTGCATGCTGGTTCTCCAGTATCCAAACAAGAAGAAGAGGAGTCAAATACCACTGCTCAAACCCATCATACTCCAGAACAACTAAGTCTTGAATCTCCTGAAGTTCAGTCTCTTATCCACAAACTTCAGAGTTTCTCGATATCACCATAGAAATATGAGGTATCTCAAAGCAGTGCGACTTCGTAGTTTAATTTACCTCACCCTCTCACTAGACTTCAGAGTGGAAAGCTCGGTATTGAACCTACTGAGTTCCCTTTACCCAAAAGGAAAAAGGCGAAGAAAAACACTGAAGGATCTAACAGTGAAGAACTTTCATCTACATCCTCCATCTCACCTTCCCCCGTGCAAAGTCAACCATCCACTCCCTCATCACACATTGTTGTTCATCAGGGATTAGCAACTGCAACATCCCAAACTGCGCAATCCTTAATATCAACTCCTTCCCAAAATTCTGGAAGTTCAACCGTAATATCATCCACTACTGCGGTTACAATGGCAGATCCATAGAACAGGCCTGGCGCAGTCAATATGCCTGCACCATTGCATGCATTACCTGATGCACCTGAAAAATGGCTACCCAAGTTTAATCCAGATGATGGAACACAAGCTGAGGAACATATTAATAACTTCATGTTGGCAGTTAATTTGAAGGGAGTAATGGAGCAAGATGTTGTCGTTAGGCTTTTCCCTTATACTTTTCAAGGATCAGCAGGATCCTGGTATTTTTCTTTACCTTCTGGTTCCATTACCAGTTGGACGACTTGCCAAGAACAGTTTCTTACTAAGTATGGTGATGATAGGTCTTTGGCTACACTAATAAATGATCTCTCCAATATTAGGATAGAGCATAGGGAACCAATTAAAGAATTTAATGCACGATTCAATAAACTCTTGAATAAAATCCCAACGGCCTCCAAACCAAGTGAGAAAATCCAAAGCGAGTGGTATATAACTGCCCTACCTACCAATATAGCTATTTTTGTAGACAGGGCTGGAAAACCAACTTTAGCTGAAAACATGAAAGAAGCACTTGCTGTGGAGAAACGTATTAATGCTCTAGAGAGGAAAGCTGCTCTTGAAGATAGAAAAACCCAAAAAGTTTCGTTTAAAGATGATTCAAAGAAGAAAACCCCTAAAGATCCATATGACATGGAGGGTCTACAAAAGGTCCTCAAAACTATGTCAAATGAAATGGTTGAAATCAAAAAACAGGTAGCTGAAACCTCAACCAAAAGACCCTTTAGGAATTACAAGAAAACTGAATCAAAACCACCAAATGTTATATCTAATGCAGATTCAGATCTTGAAGAAGGAGAAGAAGAAACAGCTTCACCAACTGATGAAGAAGAGGAAGTTGTTGAATGTCATGGAATGTGGGATTTTATATTGCCTAACTCCGATACAGAAAATGAAGAAGAAGCATTTCCTGTCACCACCAGGAGTAAAGGTACCGCTGAACCTGTTCAGACAACCTCAAATAAAAGAAGTGCAGGTGCTGCTACAACAAAGGAAAAGATACCCCCGAAGAAGCCACCTGTAACAGTTCCACAAAACCAACCTTCAACCTCAACAATCCCATCAACATCTAAGACACTGGTAGTGTCTGATTCAATGGATTACAATATTGTTGATGACATGAAAAAGACTAAGGAAAACATTACTATGTTCGAACTTAGTAAATTGAAACATCAGCAAAAATTGCTTCTCAAAGAATTAAACGTTGTTCCTACTTCACCCCTTCCCAATGTTAAAGCTGCAAATGATATAGGTCAACCACCTTCTGGTATGGTCGAAGCTACTGATGCAGTTCTGATAGGAGATAGATCAAATTCTCATACTCCACCTTTCCTTCTAACCTATGAGATCTACAATAGAAGCCTGCACAACTGTTTGATTGACTCAGGGGCATCCTCTAATATAATGCCAGCTTCAGTTTGTTCCAAACTGAACATTGAACCCCAAAAATCTGCTATTCATATTGTACAGTTGGACAGGACTAAAGTACAGATTTTAGGAGAAATCAACTCAGTAACTATCAGGCTATCAGCTGATCCTAGAGTAGTACAAAGAATTGATATCTTGATCGCCGATATACCTGAATTTTATGGTTTGATCTTGAGTAGGGATTGGTCTAAAAAACTACATGGGTATATTTCTACCGATTGGTCCCATATGTGGCTTCCCTATAAGGGTAAACCAAATCAAATAAAAATCGATCGGGAAAATCACATGACCCATATAGCTACAGAATTTGAACAAGAAAACCAACCAATAGCATTTAATAACAACATTTTGGGGAATTATTCGTCAGAGTCATTCTTTGGCAACTTCGTTGCCCAACCATCTCCTTTCTCAGTAAACAATTCTAAATCTCAGATCGAAAATTATTCACAAACAGATAGGTCAAGATGTTTTAATGATACTTAGGAAACTGTAAATAAAATTGTTAATACTTCTTTATTTTGGTCATTATATTTTGATGGGTCCAAATCTAGTGAGGGCTTAGGAGCAGGATGTATTTTGATTAGCCCGCAAGGAGAAAAAACAATGCTGTCTTGTAGGTTAGAGTTTGAATGCACGAATAATACAGCAGAGTATGAAGCCTTAGTCCAAGGACTATATAAAGCTATTGGCCTTAAGGTCCAATATTTGAAAGTGTTTGGAGATTCTGAAATTATTATCAAACAGGTAAGGAATACAATTCATTGTCTTTCCAACCATCTCAAACATTATCAATCGCTGGTACAGGAACTCACCTCCCACTTTTCGGCATTCAATATTTCTTCCATTCCCAGGTCTCAAAATTTGGCAGCCGACCTGCTAGCCAATGTTGATTCCAAGCTCCTACCTTCCGAAGACTATAGCCCAGATAGATTTTCAGTAGAATTACTTTTTAGGCCATCAATTCCTTACAATATCACTAATTGGAGAGTATTTAACCACGATGAAGACATTTTACAGTTTTTAACTTCCGAAAAGTCCCATGATGATCAAATCATTGAGGAAAATGACCATGACCTTCAAATGAGAGGTAAACACGAGGGAAATTCAATCCCAAAGCCTGTGGTGAAGCTTGAAGATCTTTATGATATTAAAGATAGGTTTAAACCTGTGACCAATGCAAAGCTCCAAAGTTCTACCTTAAGGTTTGAATTGATAAACCTTGGCACTGAGAAAACTCCTCAAAACATTAATTTAGGATTAGGACTTTCCGTGGAAGAGAAGGAAGCATTCATTAGACTATTACAGAAAAACAAACATGTTTTTGCTTGGAAATATGATGATTTAAAGACATATGATACATCCATCATTCAGCATACCATTCCAATGCTTCCCAAACAAAAACCAATTCAGCAGAAGTTGAGGAAAATACATCCTAACTTAGAGAGTCAAATAAAATCTGAACTCATTAAACTCTTGAAAGCTAAGATTATTTTTCCCGTTCAGCACTCAAACTGGGTCTCCAATATGGTGCCAGTCAGAAAGAAAAATGGCGACATCAGGATTTGTATAGATTTCAAAAATTTGAATAAGGCAAGCTTAAAAGATAATTTCCCATTACCTACTATGGAGCAGATACTCCAATCAGTGGCAGGCTCTGAGTTAATGTCCTTTCTAGATGGTTTTTCAGGATATAACCAAGTTTTGGTCCATCCTAATGACCGACTCAAAACCACATTCAGAACAAAATGGGGAACATATGCGTATCAGAAAATGCCTTTCGGACTTATTAATGCAGGAGCCACATTCCAAAGAGCGATGGATATAGCTTTTAAAGGGTTTATTAACAAAATAGTAGTCGTCCACTTAGACGATATTACTGTATTTTCAAAAGAGAAATCCAATCATTTGCATGATTTAAATCAAATCTTTCAACGCTGCAAAAGGTATGGTATTTCACTTAACCCTAAAAAATCTTTCTTCGCTCTTGACCAAGGAAAGCTCTTAGGCTTTATTGTTTCTAAAGATGGCATTTATATTGATCCCGACAGGATCAAAGAAATCTCTGAAATCCCTTTCCCTCATAATAAAAAATCCATGCAGTCATTTTTAGGCCAAATCAATTTTGTCAAAAGATTCGTTCCAGACTTTTCTCAAATCATTTTTCCACTTCAAACTATGATTAAGAAAAATTCAGTCTTTAAATGGGGATCAACAGAAAAAGAAGTGTTTGATTTAATCAAACAATTAATAATTAATGCCCCCACCTTAAATACCCCTAATTTTTATAATCATTTCACATTGTATACTATCGCATCCGATTTGTCTTATGCAGCAGTACTTACACAGATTAACGATCAAAATTTGGAAGCACCCATTTCATTCTATAGTTCAAATCTTCAGGGTGCTGAATTGAATTACTCCGAAGTAGAAAAACAAGCCTTTGCTGTATATAAAGCTGTCAAACATTACAGACCCTTCCTTTTAAAAGCCCATACAAAAGTTATAGTTCCTTTTCCTGCAGTAAGGCAACTATTAATTCAAAGGGAACTAGCTGAAAAAAGGGAAAATTGGGTTACAGCGCTTCAAGAATATGATTTAGAAATTAAACCAGCAAAGATTGTTAGAGGCCAAGGTTTTTGCAGGTTGTTGGCAGGAGCATCCAACATTCCAGAATCAGGTGATACAGATCAAACCGAAGAAATCAACCAGATAAGTATTACTGATTCTGAATCACAATATGCTGACTTAATCTTTTATTTGAAAAATGGATATGCACCTCCTAACCTGTCTTACAAAAACAAAAGGGCCATTAGATTAAAAGTGAAAAATTTCACAATTATTGATGATGTGCTTTTTAGGCAAAATTATGATTCAATCTTATTAAGATGCTTAGAAAAACCTGAAGCACAAAAGGTCTTGCAGGAATTACATGATGGACCAGCAGGAGGACATTTTGGAGCTGATACAACAGCCCACAAAATCATTCATGCTGGATATTACTAGCCCACTCTGTTTAGAGATGCTCATGAATATGTAAGGAAATGCCGAAATTGTCAAACTTCTAGTGGAAGACAAAGAAAACCAGCTTTCCCTTTGCAACCAGTCAACATTGAACAACCATTTGAGCAATGGGGATTGGATATCATTGGAGAAATCACTCCACATTCTTCCAAACAGCATAAGTATATCCTTACTGCTACTGATTATTTTACTAAGTGGGTTGAAGCAATCCCTTTGAAGACAACAAACGCCGAGGCAATTATTGAATTCATAGATCAATTCATCATTACCAAGTTTGGTGTCCCAAATGCTCTTGTTTTTGATAATGCATCTTACTTCTCAAGCAATGCTATGTTTGATTTCGCTATTAAAAGAGGATTTAAATTAAAATATTCTGCTAATTACTATCCCCAGGGTAATGGTTTAGCAGAGTCTACAAATAAAAATCTGATTAAAATTATTAAGCGAACTATCGAACAGAATCATAAAAAATGGCACAAATCCTTAATATTTGCACTATGGGCTGATAGGATAATGCAAAAGGCTTCCATAGGTTCTTCTCCGTTCAACCTTGTGTATGGAAAAGAAGCAGTGCTACCAACAAATCTTGTCCTTCCTTCTCTAGCCCTAGTTCAGTTTATTGAGGAAAACCCTTCTTCTTCTATTCAACTTAGACATGACCAAATTTTAAAATTAGAAGAGGAAAGAGAAAAAGCCAAGGTTATTCATGCAAAACATCAGCAAATCATCAAGTCATCCTTTGATTCAGTCTCATCCGGTTCAAAACAATTTCAAGTCGGTGATTTAGTTCTGAAATGGGACAAAGCCCATGAGGACAAGGGAAAACACACCAAGTTCCAGAAGATGTGGCTTGGGCCATTTTAGATCTGTGAGAAGATAGGTCATTTGACCTTCATATTACAAGATTTATCAAGTTTGAGAGATTCTCTCCCTGTTAATGGCCTTATCTTAAAGAAATTCTTCAATTGAGAAGGTAACCCCTTCTCCTTTTTTAGAATTTTGTAGTTTGTAGGATCATTAGAAAATAAAGTTGTGAAGTATCTTCCATTGACCTTTGTTGTACTTGAAAGTTGCTCAAAATAAGTAGGGTTGATATTTACTTTTAAAATAATAGAAGTCTTAAATGAAAGGGATAATTTCTAGGAAACTAGGTGTAATTGCATTCTGAAACCACACTTCAATTTTTGTGAACGCTTCTCAAAGTTTAGAAATATTGTAAATCATTTTATGTTTTCAGATTGGTCACAAAAAGGGTTATCAATATCAAAATAGAAACTAATCCAACTTCAGCATCTTTAACTCTTGCCTTGTCATCCATTTACTCTTAAGGAGAAAATTGTCCATCCCACTCACCAAAGCTTATGATTACTCGGAGTGTAATTCTAAAATATTTGATATAAAAGATAAGAGGTCTTATTACAAGCCTTCTTACCATGATCATAGGGAAATAGTTTAACCGTCATTACCAATACTGCATACCAAAACAGGGTAATGGCTTAGAATTATAAGACAAGGGGTCTCATCACGAGCCAGCTAGTTCGGTTAAATTACTACCAGTGAATGGCATTGTCACTCAGCTGGTCACCAAACCAGGACAATGGCTTTTTATCTTACAAAATAACAGAGAAGTAGAAAAGAAACGCAAAATATGAAAAGCATGTTTTGAATTCATTCTGTTAATCATACTCTGAAATGAATGGGACAATGGACAATAGCTTGGTTAAAAGGTATCCATGTCGAAACTATGAACGTTTTCTGGCAGCAGAGGCTCTACCTATGACAAAGGAGTCAATTCTAAAAGCTGATTTGGAAAGTTTTCTGTTTTATCATTATCAACCAATAAAGGCCAGTTTAAAAATTAGAATGTATCTAATTTTAAACAAGAGAGGAAAATAGCAAGGATAGTTTCATTTTACTCGGAATGCATATATACCTAGTTATATTAGAATTTTCCCCTTTTATGAGAACTCTATTTTGAAAAAGTTTAAGTATTTCCGTACTTTTTAGAGATAACTGTTTCTTCCAGCGAATCGCCAATTGTTGTGCTCTACAACAACCCCCCATTTCATATCATTTTTATTCACAAAACTATAATATGAAATGGGTCCCTTTTTATTTTTATTGGTATCAACTTTGTATTATTCAAAAAGATCCGAAAACAAAGTGAAAACATTAAAAAACCTTTTTGACAAACCAATTATTTGGTCTTATAATATAAATGATTAATCTTCTATCATTGCGATAAAGCGATCGCAAGATTGCATATCATAATGACAAATGAGCCATAACTTAAAGACCCATTGGTTTGCTCCAACGCGATAACATGCAATAGGCTATCGGATATCGGCAATAATAAGTTCCCATAACAAAAGTGCCTTTCGCTCCGATGCGATGCGATAAAGTCCCTTTCGCTCCGATGCGATGCGAAATCGCTATCGGCAATCGAGGATTTATCATGCATGCTTTTTAAAGTGCCCCAGTTAATACTCCCGATGTGATGCGATATCGCTATCGGCGATCAGAGACTCTAAAAGGAACCAATATAATGATTTAAGTTTTCCCCCGACGCCCGATTGCGATAAAGCCAAAAGCGCAAACTTCAAAAATTGTTAAAGCAGGGATATTACGATTAATTTTTATTAAAGGCCTTATCTTTCAAACAATGATTCACCTGCGCTCAACCACCAAAACATCCAAGGCACGCTTAAACAAATCATTCGGCCGATAAACGATATGATGGGCATTTAAAGGATTGGCAAGTTTTAATGGCCATTTAATGAAATAGTAAGCTTAAAAAATCTTTTCACAGATTGTATCCGCAGCCACTTTAAGTTAATCCTTCATCGTGCATTGATCAATATATCTCGCTCGTATTTGGTTTTCGCTACCAATTCTCTGTGTTACGCTTATTTTCACTCCTGTGCAGAATTCTTCCGAAGTAATAGATTCAAGCAGAATGGGGAAGAAGTCTAAGAAAACTGCAATCGCTTCCGCTTCACCAGCCACAGGACAAGTCGTCGCTGATCCAGGAACTAAAAAGAAAGGATTGATATATGATACTACATGTTTAGGACTCGGCAGAACTACTTGGCAAAGTACCTATAATTTGATTGAGGCCGAAGAACCAAAGGTGACAACAGTACAAGCCACAGCGGATACCAATCGAAAATCTGATGGTACTTTAAAAGACTTAGCCGACTCTTTCCTTCATCGGATAGCGGCTTGGGAACAAATTCTCCCATATACGGATGTAGTGAGGTGGGCAATTGAGGAAATCCCAATTACAGACAGAACCTTCTGCACCAGAGATGGGAGAATCTTCGGTTCATTTCAGGCTAATGATTTGAGGCAAATGTATCATTTGCCTGCGCCAGAGAAGAAGTACAACAAGGCATTTCTGGAGAAATTCTGAAGTGAGAACGAAACTGAATCCGAACCCATTCGGGATTGGAGGCAAAATCTGGCAAAACACAAGCATGAAACTTCCGGTAAGTACTTTGTTGATTCCCTATGTTCTCCTTATTGTTATGCTGGGATAATGATGTGTAGATTGTGGGGGTTGCACGATTCCGCTAATTTCACTATAGAAATGGTTCCCTTGATGGAAGCGGTGTGTAATAGTGAAATAATGGATTGGGAAACTATACTGTCAGATAAGCTAGCAACAACAGTTCTTGATTTTAGAACTAAAACCCGCGTCACCGAAAGGCTTATTCCCCCATTCTACTACAGTGCTTATATACTAGATACCCTGTGTTTTAATTCTGAATTTCCCATGCTCAGCTGGAGGTGGACTGCACAAGACCCCATGCCTATTCACATATACCATCAGAAATTGTGGAAAACTTCCTATAAGCACCATTTATACCAAGTCTGCAATGGCTTCATGTTACCCATTCATTACTTTATTTTTAACAAACCTGCTCCCAAAATTTCTTACCAAGCAGGGATTGATTTGACATCACTAGGAAGATGGTTCGGAGAGGAAAAATTTACTTATATAAGAATTTTCGGCAGCCAAGCCGAACCTCATGTCCTTCCTTTGTACATACCTGATAAACTGTTGGCGAGGGAGATAGCCTATCAGATTATTTCCGAAGGAGTTACACAAACTCTAAAGAAAAGTAAGAAGCAGGTCTAGCCCTCTTTTCCTCTGAGATGTGGTGTCTACACTTTGCATGATTTCAAACATGCAGAGAAAGAAGCTACAAAGATGAAGTCATTAACTCTAGCAACTCTCCCTAATAGGCGATTTGATCCCAACAAAGTCGCCTATAATGCACTTGAACAGGCCAAATTGACAAAGTTTGACCATAAAAAGGATAAGTTTGATGACCTGTTCTCCTCAGCTGAATCAATGTATCAAGTTAGATCACTGGCCATAATGGAATACAAAGATGAAGGGTTAGTTGAATTCAACAGACTTAGAGAACAGAGGTTGCAAACTCTGCCTCTAGATCTGTTAGCAACAATCCCAGCAACAGAATCAAGCGAGCCTGAACAACGACATACTAAGGAACCTCCGGTTACATCAAAATAACAGGAGAAAGTGCGAGAGGAAACCCAGACTAAAGAGCAGGAACATAGCAGCATAGAGGTAAATGTAGATACTCAAATTGATCCCAAATTTCGCAACAATTCTATTCAATTATCAGTAATCTTGAGTGCTCAAAAGACACTGAAACTTCAAAAGCGGTAGATACACAGGAGACCACTTCAAAACAGGTTCCAAGTGGAACCAGCAACCTACCTAGTTCGAAAGAAGTAGAGATAATCCCAAAAGATCCCTCCGATCAAATTATTTTGCAGATAGAAGAAATTCCTCCCTTGGATGTCTTCTATAGCCCAAGACACAAAGCTGTGGTAAAACGACAGAGGAAGAGGAGAAGGACTAATCAACCTTCCCTATTCCTAGAACAAACGGTCACGAGCAATGTTGTTTGGAAGGAGGAATTTGACCCCTCTAATGACCTAACAAAACTGTCACAATATGCTAGAGCCTATTCGGCAGCAACAATAGATAAGGCATAAGAGGTGAGTCTTCTATTAAAAACAAAAGACTAGGAGATCTTTTTATTGCAAGCGCAACTATCAGAAGTACAGCAGAAGGCAGAGCAGGCAGAACGGAAATTGTTAACACAACAACAAATAAATAATCAATTAACTCAACAATTGCAGGACGAGAAACAGAGGATTGATCACAGCACATTCCAGAAGCAGAAAGAGTTGTCTGAGGCATTGGCACAACTGAAGGCAGAAAATGAACAAATGCTGAAGTTAAAAGATAAGCAGATTGCTCAACTATTACCCCAGCTTGAGAAGACAAAGAATCTTCCACAGATAGCCGAATTCAAATCAAAATCATTACAGATAAATAAGGCATTAATAACACAGATCAAGCTTTTATGTCAACAAATCGCCCAGGCGGAACCATTATGCGATTTGATGACATCAATAAGTAAAAAATTAGAAAAAGCTAGAACAGACTTGGATCAAGCAGATGAAACATTAACTGATTTTCTTGAGTGGCAAGATATCGATCAGGGACAGGAGGCTAATTTACCAAATATTTTAGAATCACATAAGGAAATATTATTTACAGAATGGCAGTCCCAGTTAATGAAAGCATAGAGGGCAATTTCAAGATGCAAATCAACCACAAGTAACTTGGTTAAATTGGTTAATAATACTCTCTACTTGTCTAACATGATTTCCCAATGCACTCCAGGTAAATTGACAGCGGCGAAAACATTGGAGCAGTCATGTTATTCGGAACTAGAGAAAAATGGGAGATTAATCGCTGGAATTAACAGTTTAGCATGGGACACCTATTGGTTCTTCTTAGTCAAACCACACAGCCAGAGAGCCGCCCTCAAATGCCTTACAGATGCAATCGGGTATATTATTCCCGATATTCAGGATGCCACCTATGCCGCCCAACTCAACTCTCGCCTCAACAGATTGCCCGAAGTGGAGCCAAGGCTTGCGATATGTCAGCTCAGGTTTAAAGGCAAACAGCCTACATGATGATTCATGCCGCCGACTGCCAGATTGCTGTGAAGGAGATATTCAAGATCAATTGATACCAATTAAGTAGGATTTCAGTTTCATAGATAGTTAGCTTACTTAAGTATTTATAGACCGTTTCATTGTATTTGGAGAGGGTCATAAGTTCTGTACATGACTTAAAGCCTGAAGTTGCACTACTGTACTTTAGGCATATTCTTTTATAAAACTGGACCAATTATTCTGATCTTGGCAAGGAAGCTTTTATGCAAATGTGCACGACTGTCTTTTTTTGAAAGCATTTCTGCGTTGGAAGAAGAATCTCAAATAGCGATTGATATTGGGAGTGACTAGCAGCTCATATGGTACTATTATCTATGTCTGAATTCATTCTTTTTATATGAATAGTCATTTGATCATTTTTGCTATTATCGAATATATGTATGTGTTTTAACAGCATTCTTTATTCCTTCCACTACTGGATGTTTGTAGTATGCTTTACTTTTGATCATATATGTATCGATGATATAAGTGTAGCAATATTGTGTTAATCACTTTGTTTAACTATTTAAGCAAAGTAATCCTTGAACGAATAAATGTCCATGTCTATTAGATGGAGTCATTTATATGCTTGTCAATAGACATGGATCATCAAGCGCTACATTTCAAAGTATAATAGTTCCCGGGATTAGTAGTAGTTCTTTTATTTTGCTGATAGATTAAGTTATTCACCTATCATTAGATTAGACAATCAATCATTCATCCATCCCTTTTATTCATTACTGGGAAACTGGTCCCATTATGCCTAGTCGGAGTCACCATTCCAAATGGAAAAGGAGCTGTATTAAGGTCCGGACCGGGTGGTTATCCCCAATGTTGATACAACGATTTTCAGGGCATCAACAGGTAGAAAGAGTAATCACCCAAGATCTTCCTTCTGGACTTATTGCTATTGAAGAACTTGCTCCGGAAGAAGAACTAGGCATCCCTATCCCTGAAAATCAACCTGTTATTGAACTAAGGGAGCGTGAATCAATTTTTTACAGTCCACCTAGGAGTAGTTCTTGGTATCTTTCTTTGACTAATTTTCTAGAAAACTCAGGGTTAAATTTTTCACCACCTCGTGCTCCTTATCACCCAACACCTAGAGGTTTTTATACTCCCATCAATATGGCAGGACAGTCATCCATGTTTACTCAATCGCCCGAATCTTTTTTGTACGGCGGTCCTTCTGTTCCCTCCAGGTATCAGTCACTTTCTGGTACTTTTTCGGGAGCATCTCCTCAACCCATTGAGCAAGGGTTATTAACTGGAAACAATGGTACTAAGCCATTGAGCGTAGAAGACATTCTCATGATGTCAGGTTCTATTCCCAATCCTCAACCTCAAGGTGGTCAGTTACCGCCTGGGGGGCAACCTCAAGGTACACAATTTGCATCTGGGGGGCAACCTCAAGGACAGTACATACCTACGGGATAGTACGTTCCTCAAGGTCAACCCCAGACTCAATATGTACCCCAAGGTCAACCCCAGTATCAATTTATACCTCAAGGTCAACCCCAGTATCAGTATGTGCCTCAAGGGTATCAACCCCAAGGTCAATACTCAAACCAAGGTTTCCAACCACCCCAAGGTCAAACGTATGTTCAAGGAACCGGAAATGTACCTTTCAATTATCAATCCTACCCTCAACCCGGTTATGGTTCTCAGTATTATCAACCTATTATGGGTTAGTACCCTGGAATGAATATAGTGTGGGATCCATCGCAAACCCAATAGGTGTTGCAGCCAAGTCTACAGTTGTCATCTCAAACTGGACAACCCTTAGTTTCTGGTACACCCCAGCAACCAGTCCAGTCTAACATTCAAACTTCTGTACCTTCGGTAGTTTCTCAGCCTGGGCCTAGTACACCTCGTACTCCGCCTCAAACGACTGGTACAACTACCGCAACATTTGTTAAATCTACCCCACCTACTTCTGGAGTATCGACAACTCCAGCTTCTACTGTTCCTGTATCTACTCCTCAGACATCTTTACGATCGTCTGGATCTACGATTCAAACTTCGGTTCAGATGCCTGTAGGACAACCTGGTTTAAGTATGGTTGTCACAAGTCAACCACAATACACTTTGGATTTAAGAGATCTGTGGTTTGAGTCTTTTGAATCAGTGATCAGAGAATCCACAGTATGAACATTTTTACACCAACGTTTCAAATCCCAAGTGGGATCCATCATCAGGGTTGAAGAATGATGATAAAAGAAGAGCAATAAGGTAGAATAAATACTAATGAGGAAGAAATTTAAGGAAGAACATACTGTCGGCTAGAATCTTTAATTTAATAAAAAAAATTGTTTTAAAACATATTAATTATTATAATTAATATTAATATAATAATTCATACATTAATTAATAAAATAACTAAAATATAAATTAATATAATATTGATATAATAAAATCAATTATTATATAATAATAAATAATTAATTATTATTATATAATAATAATTAAAATATTTTAATAATAAATTAAATTAATATATTAAAATTATATTAGTAACTATAAATAGTTAATATTTATAGTTAACTAATATAATAATAAATATATTAATTAATAGCTATAGAAATCAAATTATTATAGTACTCTAATGAAATAAAACTGGGTCAAAAAATAGAATAAGAATAGGAGAGGGGACAACATACCAAAGGGATGCATTACCTGGGGATGGGTTGGCGACTTTTAATTTCTTTGATCAAGGGGAGCCAGCTTCCGCTAATTTCCATACCATTGTCTCTGTTCAGATTCTGAGGATGCTTAATAATTTCAAGAGCTTCTCTGATCTTTCGTCTTTGATGATGTTCCTCTCTTGCGATAATAGATGCGTTTTCCAGGCAAATATGGTGCTTAGTCTTCAAGGAGTGTTCTGCCAATGCTGAGGTACGAGATCTTCCATTCCTGATATCAGCGCCATGTTCTTTGAGCCTTGTCTGGAGGGAGCGACCAGTTTATATTAATTAATTATTATTAAAATATTTAATTATTATTATATAATAATAATTAATTATTTATTATTATATAATAATTGATTTTATTATATCAATATTATATTAATGTATATTTTAGTTATTTTATTAATTAATGTATGAATTATTATATTAATATTAATTATAATAATTAATATGTTTTAAAATAAAAATTTTTATTAAATTAAAGATTCTAGCCGACAGTATGTTCTTCCTTAAATTTCTTCCTCATTAGTATTTATTCTGCCTTATTGCTCTTCTTTTATCATCATTCTTCAACCCTGATGATGGATCCCACTTGGGATTTGAAACGTTGGTGTAAAAATGTTCATACTGTGGATTCTCCAATCACAATACACTTATCAACCGTACCAGGGACAGTACCAATTCGGTCCTGCTGTGCAGTAGCCAGTCTATCAGTATCAACCGTATCCTGGGTACACTTATCAACAACCTCAACAACCCCAGTACGGTTCGGTTAATCCTGGTTTTCCGGGAGGCTACAATATCCCGAACGCGATTCCTATTCCTAGTTATCCTGGATATCCTCCTCCTCGGGCTGGTCTCATGACCCAGAGTTTTAGGGATCCTAATCGGCAGTTACCATTTATCGCAACTTTGGACTTACCTAACTTGTCGCGCCTAATGAACGATCCTATTAATTATCTTCCATTTTCGCCGCCAATGCCGAATAAGTTGCCCAGTGACATTCCCAAGTTCGAAGGTAAATAAGGAGAGGACCCGTCGAACCATGTGATGACTTACCACCTCTGGTGTGCATCTAACTCCATTACAGATGATTCGATCCGTCTTAGACTTTTCCAGCGCACTCTAATTGGTCTCGCGGCCAAGTGGTACATTGAGTTACCGTGAGGCACTTTTTATAATTTTAGTCAGTTAGCTACCTCGTTTTTAACTCACTTTCAGTTGCCAGTCTGATATGACAATGGCACGGAATTGTTAACTTCGCTAAAACAGTCGACATCCACTTACATTTCAGATCATATTCATGAGTGGAGACATCGATGATGTTTAGTGAAGGTATTTATTCTGGATCAAATCTTGGCTGAGTGGTTTGTAAAATCTTTGTTGCCAAAGATCACTGAAGATGTTGCTAAAGCCGGAGTTGTTACTGAGGAGCAAGTAATTGCTCAAGCACAGTACCTTGACTTGGTCTATACTCAGTCAGGTACGTTACACGAAAAAATCCTCGATCTTCCCAAGCAAAATCAAATCACTGCAGCTCCTTCGGGATCTCATGCCGCCGATGGTATGATTGGCACGGTTAACACTAAAAGTAAGAAGAAGTCTTCCAAGAATTCTTCCCCTATCATAACCTTGCCTGATTCCCCAATAGGAGATTCTTCTGCAGAGATTTCCACCGATATTCACGTTGTAGAGTCATCTACAGCCAAATCAAAATCCGGTGGGAAGAAGAAAGGAAAGAAGAAGAATAAAATGGACAAAAGTTCAAAGGAGAAACCTGAAAAGGCGGAATCCAATGATGAAAAGCGCAAACCTCGTTATCCTTGTCTCATTTGTGATGATGAACATTTTACAAGAGATTGCCCTCATCATGCAGAGGTTGCGAAGATTGTCAAGGGTTCCCAAACTCCTGTTGTTTTGAAGGATCCTTTTCCGGCTCAAGACAGTAAGATGATAGGTTCATCCTCGAATGCCAATGAAGAACCCATACTGATGATGTCCCATGTTAGGATTGCGACTCGATCGCAAGATTATGGTAGTAAAAGTCCTGTTGATGGTAAAGAAGCAGAATCTTCTCATTCTAATCCATCAACCTCAGCTCCCGGTTCTGATCCACTATAGATCGAGAAACCTAATCCAGACTTGGTAATCAAACCGCCTGCCAAGGGTATACTTCGAAAGTCAGCTTTCAATCCACATGCGAGAGCGGCTCAGAATTATAACATTGTTGAGGATTTAGCTGTTTCACCCTCAGCAATGTCGGCTTTGGAAGTGCTGTAATCATGTCCAGCACAACGTAAATTACTTTTGTCAGCTATAGGAGCTGTTGATGTTCAGGACCCGAACCTAATAATCTTTGATCTAGAAAATAGTACACCGCGTTTGCCTCATCAAATGGCTTTCCAGATTCCAGTGATAGTCAAAAACAGGCCTATTCATCGGACTGTAATTGATGAGGGAACCTCAACGTGTATTATGTCGATACAGTGTTGGAGATCGCTTGGTTCTCCTTCGCTAAATCAATCCCCGACGATTCTAAAGGCCTTTGATGGCCGTGGGTTTCATCCTTTTGGCATTCTACAGGATTTGCCTATAGGGGTTGAAGGAAAAACCGTTAGTCTAGATGTGGAGGTGGTTGATGCCCCTCTAGATTACAACCTTCTCTTGGGTTGAAGTTGGTCTTACTCTATGACAGCGGTCGTTTCATCGATCTTTCGAGTAATAAAGTTTCCACACAATGGGAAGATCGTAACAATAGACCAGCTGGCCTACTTTTCATCCGACCCAGCCTCTTCGGAGAGTATTCAGCATGTTGGTAGAACGACTATCCCATATAAGGATGTTGGAGTAGGATTAGTTAAAGATGCCGGTTTACTGGGAACTTTTCCTTTTCCTCCAATCAACGCATCATCTTCATTTGCAACTATTCATATGATTACATCAGACACCATTGTTTATGATGATCCTTGGATCATTCCTTCTGAATCTGAGATAGACTCATTTGGTAATGCCATGCCTTTGAGTCCATATGAAATTTCCTATGAAGCCATGTAGTCTTTTGCTAACCCATTTTCAACCGAAAATGACTTAATGAATGTGGTCCGTGAGGAATCACTTTTCACATCAACCTCGGATTTAACTACGTTTTCTAAACTTGTTCACTCTGATGAGCAAATTCGTGAAATCCTATGTGTAGATGATTTACCATGGGAAGATCTCCATCACAGATCTTCGTTTTTACCTGAGGATGATCGTTTTGAAAATGATTTCTCATCAATTTTTACAACTGAATATGTCAAGGAACCTCAGAATCCAATGAAACATCCCGATTCAGAGTTAAATTTGGGAAACATCTCTCGAACTATTCCTATTGACATTTCGGTTAAGCCCGGAATTGTTGAGAACATTCATATAGGTGCCTCGTGTACAGATGACGAAATTCAAATATATAAGGCCCTATTTCAAGAATTCCGCAACGTGTTTGCCTGGTCCTATGAGGAAATTCCAGGAATTGATCCCGCGATTGTTGTTCATGAGATCAAGACTTACCCGGACGCTAAACCCGTCCGGCAACGTTTGCGTCAGATTCACCCAAGAAAAGCTGCTGCAATTAAAGAAGAAGTTGAAAAATTATTGAAAGCAGGTTTCATTTATCCGATCCCGCTAACGGATTGGGTATCGAATATTGTTCTAGTTAACAAAAAGTAGGGAACAATAAGAATATGCATCGATTATAGGGACATTAATCAAGCCTGTCCAAAGGACAATTACCCAACTCCCTATATCGATCAAATCATTGATGATTGTGCCGGCAGCGAAATATTCTCCTTCATGGACGGTTTTTCCGGATATAATCAAATCAATATTCTACCTGCCGATCAACCAAAAATGGCTTTCATTTGTCCATGGGGGACATTTTCTTATTGCAAGTTACCTTTTGGGCTTAAGAATGCTGGAGCAACTTTTCAAAGGGCGATGTCTTATGCGTTTCATGACATCAAGCACATTGTGCAACCCTATCTCGATGACTTGCCTGCTCATTCATTACGTCGAGCTGATCACCTCGTTCATTTATGAGCAATCTTTATGAGGTGTAGGCATTATCGTATTCGGTTGAACCCACACAAATGCGTCTTCTGTATAGAAACGGGTCGATTTCTGGGGTTTGTAGTTTCGAAAGCCGGCATTCGTGTTGATCCCTCGAAGGTCGAAGCTATCATCCAATTGCCTCCTCCTTCGAGTCTTCGCCAACTCCAAAGTTTGCAGGGGAAAGCAAACTTTTTACGACGATTCATTCCTAACTACGCCGAGGTTACAAAGGGTTTTACCTGGTTGTTGAAGCAGAATACTCCATTCTATTGGGATGAGATAGCTCAGAAATCTTTTGATGCACTCAAACACGCATTGACCCATGCACCGTTGTTGCATCCTCCCAACTACAACCAGGATTACTTCTTGTATCTCGCCGCCTCTCATTCCACCATTGGAATGGTCTTAGTTCAGGAAGATGAATTTGGAATGGAACATGTGATATATTATCTTAGTCGAACTTTAAATCCAACTGAGCTAAAATACTCACATGTGGAGAAATTGGCATTGGCAGCCGTGCAAGCTGTCCAGCGTTTTCGTCACTACATTTTACTACATAAAACTACGGTAATTTTGGATTGCAACCCTATGATCTACATTTTGACCAAGCAATTGCTAGGGGGAAAGTACTCTAAATGGATTGTTATCCTGCAGGAGTTCGACTTGGAATTTGAGAAATCTAAGTCTAAGAAATCTTTAGTTTTTGCGAAGTTAATGTGTGACTTCCCGTGTGCTGACACAGAAACTGTGGCGGAGGAGCCCATTGCGGACGAATCCTTGTTTTTAATCAGCACTTTAGATCCGTGGTATGGGGATATCATCGTTTATCTCCAGACCCAATCCTTTCAGCCAGAAATTTCAAGGTCAGAACGTCGAAAAATTCGATTCCAGTCCCAACAATTCAGGATTATTGGAGATACTCTTTATCGCCGTGGGGCGGATTCCGTTTTTCGACGTTGCTTAACTCACGAGGAAGCTGAAAGGGTTCTAAGTGACTGTCACTCTGGAGCGTGTGGTGGTCATATGTCTGGGTTTTCCACAGCCCAAAAAATATTGCGCGCTGGCTACTTCTGGCTGTCTTTATTTAAAGATTGTATTACGGCAGTCCGAAAATGCCACAACTGCTAGATTTTTGATTGTAAGATGCGCGCTCCACCTACTCCTCTCCACCCTATAATTGTCGTTGGTCCTTTTTCCAAATGGGGTATCGACTTTATTACATGTAACCCTCACTCGGCCGAGGGGCATGCGTATATCATCCTTGCGGTAGATTATTTTACTAAGTGGGCCGAGGCGATGCCTACATTTGAGGCAGACGGCAAGACAGCTGCAATTTTCGTGTTCAATCATATAATTGCTAGGTTTGGTGTCCCACAAGTGATAATCACTGATCATGGGCGTCATTTTCGAAACGTTATGATGACCGAACTTACAGGCCAGCTTGGTTTACGTCACGATAGTTCAACCCCTTATTATCCACAAGCGAATGGTCTGGTTGAATCCATCAACAAAGTTTTAGTCATCATGATCCAACGAATCATTGGGATTCATCGGTCGAATTGGCACAACATGCTATTTTCAGCGCTTTGGGCATACCAAACTTCAGTAAAAACATCAACAGGGTTCACTCCTTTCCAACTAGTCTACGGTTTGGAAGCTATGTTACCCATTGAATGCGAAATCCCGTCACTGCAAATGGCCATCGAGTTACTTCCAACCACTTCCGAAGAGGAAAAGCATTTGTTATACTTGGCTCAATTAGATGAGAATCGACGTTATGCTGCATTAGCGATCGAGACTCACGCAAAACGAATGAAAGCTCAGTATGATCGAATTGTGACCCCTCGAAATTTTTCGGAAGGAGATCTAGTCTTAGTTTATGATCAAGCTAATGATAAATTAGGCGCTGGAAAATTCGTTCCTATGTGGCATGGTCCCTATGTTGTCAAGCGAAAGCTAGCCAAAGGGGCCTATGAATTGGTAGACTTTGACGGGGACTCTTTGGGTAAACCCAGAAATGGCCTTTACTTGAAGAGGTATTATGCTTAAAAGAATGGGTATGGAGATTTAGTTAGGATAGTTTTTTCTTTCTAGCTGGTGTGTTTTAGTTTAAACAATGTGCTTAGCTTAGAGAGTGTTTTTCGTCATTATTCCTGCTTATCTTGGTTTTACTCTTGATATTGCAGATGTCGATGCCTCTCCAAACATATATTGGTTTCGCTGATGGTGCTTGTCATAATACATGGAACATCTCTTCCGCAGCTTGGGTTATCTATTCGCCCTCTGACGAGTTAGTATCTATGCATGGGGTAAGCCTCGATCAAACAACGAACAACATTGCCGAGTATAGTGCAGTGATTGAGTTATTATCTGAATCTATTTCATTTGGGATTCGGAGTTTGATAGTGAGGTTAGATTCTGAACTCGTTGTATTACAGCTTAATAGAGTGTATGCCATTAGAAATCCAGTGTTATTGAGATTATTTTTGAGAGTGCGTCTCTTGGAACATGAATTTGATTATATTGAATATCAGCATATTCCAAGATCTTTAAATACATTAGTAGATGCAATTGCTTCTCAAATGTTAAATAGACATTTGCAATAATCATACATGTAAATTTAAAACCATTCCATAACATGATTTACAAGATAAGCTGGTAATAGTGATATATATAGGAGTGTGTCAAAAAAAATACATCGTCCTCGATCATAGGTTGAAAAACACCTTATGATCGGCAAAAATGATAAGTACAAAAAGCAAAAATGTCGCATGTGCCCACAATAGGCGATCATCCTATCACTGGTGATGATCTCTATAAGAAACCACTGCATGGGCCACCTTGCAAAGGAACCTCCTAAAAGGTCCCGGGACCCCAATCACATAGCGCTGAAGTCGACGAGGAATGTCATCTATAATGGTCTCAGGAATATCTCCTGTCAAGCGCTCGAGATGACCCTCCAACTCGGCCAAAACCTCTGCTGATTCGTCCTGTGGGGCTGGCGTGGGTGCAACTGGTTACTTCCTCTCGTAAGGTCGGAGAGCGGCTGGTCGTTGTGGACCCACATCTGCATTTGAAATTTTTACTATCAGTTTTGAGACAATGAAAAAATAACAAAAAAGTTAAAAAATGTTGAAAAGGATTTTACCTGACTCGTCCCACTGCTCTCTTGGTGGAAGAACCATGTCTGGGTCACCACGAAAATCTATCCCAACGTAAGGGAAGTCCTGAATAGAAAAGACCTAGTTTTCCAGCCATTGGAAATACTCAGGTTTGAATCGAGCAACCTCTGTCCTCTCGTCCGGGTGACCGGCCATAACTGTGACCCATTGCATCAGTTTGGGCTCTCGAGGAAGCCCAGCTCCAACAGTAAAGTGCTGTGGGATCAGCATAGGAACCCTCTCTAGGCCAAAACTCACAACCAAAGCCCCATAACCAAAGGTCTTTAGTCGTCCGTTCTTGGCCCTGGTCAGTTGGCCTTTCACATTGGCCAACACGGCATCGCACCAGTTGAAGATGGTGCCTCGGAAGCAATCAACTGCCATACGCATCTGGGATCCGGTGGCAATATGTAATGCGACAGCTCCGCAAAGTCTGGTGACAGTGAACGCAATCACCATGAGCTCAGGACGGGATATGGTCTTTATGTCTATCCCTTTGTCTCTAGCCTGCTGTTGCAGTACTCTAGCCGGAGGCTATCGACAGACTGGCCACCTGGCCTAGTCCCATGCAGAGTCAAGTCTTCGCCTCTCTTAGGCAAACCAGTCAAGAAATATATGTCCGCTAGCTCGATTTCGAGCTGGTGGCCGCCAATGAAGAAGCACTGGTCCTGTATGCTCCATCTGTCAACCCGCCACTGTAAGAAATCCACCTGAGCCCTCATGCCAGGAATGGCCCAGAATTTGTACAATGCGCATGCCCTCAAAGCATCAAGTGAAGGCTGATGATTCCATGCGGCAGCATCCACGTCCTCATGCTCTCGTTCGTGCCAATCTAGCATGATGTACTCTCTGCATCAAGCATAAAGACAAATTAAATTGCTAGAAATTATTTTGTGTGGTCCATTTTTGAGAATTTTTGGGCTAAAAACCCTTACGACGGGGACCGCACCCTTCGAGTTAGACACAGTGCATGGGACCGCACTTTGTCTACATGGAAGGTGCAGACCCCGAGCTTTTTGCCAATGGAGAAAAAGTCGTGGTCCGAAGGCCTGCAATGGTAAACCTGCAGGCCCCCGCGTGCGGGTTTTGTGCCTAGAAACCCTCCCAAAAATGAAATAAATGACTAAAACAAAAAATTAAACGGTTAAAACTGAAGAGTGGGATGATGTGGATTACCTGGAGAAGACGGTGTTTGATTCCGACGGTTGGATTTTCCGCAATCTTCACGGGAATTTTTCTGAGCAAAAGCACTATTTTCTCACCCAAACTCAAACGGTAAAAATGAATTGAAAAAGGCCCTTTTTATAAGTTTTTTGAGTAAATAAATTGCAAATTTGTTTATGTTTCACTTTGAAAAGGTATTTTGCAACATTTTTATCTATTTCAAACAGGTATGAGTAAAGTTTGTGTTTTTGTGTAGAATAACGGATTATTCAGGTAAAATCTATCATTTTCGACGAAAAAACATGTAGAGTCACCTTTAAGCTCTTTTCTGACTCCTGAAACATGAAAAGATTGCCGAGTGTTTCTTTTAAACTCGTTAAAACGGAATTAAAAGACGGTCCACTTACAGCTCTTTTCCGACCGTAAAAACATGAAAAGATTGCCGGATTTTTGTCGTTTCAAATTCGATATTGGTTATAAAACGACGTGTCATTGATCGCTTTTTTACTTTTCTGGGTCAAGGGCACTAATGATGAAAAGTACTCCTTGGTCATAAAAGATCAAGCGGTTCTCTCAAGTATTATTTTATACTTTTTCGGGCTTGGGAGACACAAATATATGAAAAAGGTCAACCCTGGAGTCTTCTTAAGTTTTTTTCAGACTCTCTGAAAATTGAAAAACGCCGAGTTTCTCCTATACTGGACTCGTTAAAATTTCACAGTAAAGGACCTGTTCAATTACAAACAGGAACGAACCACTCCTTCTTAGGGTTCGAGTTTAAACTAAGTTGGACTCATCCGAAGGATGAGCTTATAATCAAGCAAATGTTATCCTCCTCAAGCTTGTCAAAAATAAAGAGGTACTTTCCAGAAATGGTGCGGGAAAAGAGAGAAAAATGAGCCTGTTTGTCATACTTTGTAACCGCTCTTGAACACGACACTTTCATTCACCTGGGTTGGGAAATCCTTTGCCTTACAGTTGATCAAACCACATTGAAAGTCTTCAGCCGGTTTCTGGGTATTAACTTTGGGTCAATTGTTACCAAGCCATCTGTCGTGTCGTTATGTGTTCAAGAGGTCACTGCCAATAAGCCATTCATCTGCAAAATATCTATCATCCATCTTGACCATCCCTGAGTCAGTCCTTGCAACTAAATTTCTTCAACTTGATCTATGATTTCATGTTGTGGGCTTGCCTACGACGGATCGCTTTCTATCGACATCAGCTCATTATCTAGAAAGATGATCTAGAAATCATCAGTACCTTGAGATCTGCATGCCTCAATGGCAGGTTTCTAGCCTTTGATGATAGTTTACATCATTGACTTTCGATCAAAGGATTCCGTGACATGTTCGACATCAACACATTTATTCACATCTCATGGATTGTACTGGGTACTTTGAGAGCCATTGACATCACTAGTGGTTTCTCTCACACTTGTTAACAGTTTACATCATTGACTGGTAATCAAGTGGTTTCTAACATGTTCGACATCAACACATTCATTCGCATGGATAGAATCGTACTGTTTCGGGAAGTAGAAATGAAGAACCTGGATCTAGTTTCCACAATCCAGGTTGCGAGGAATTTTGTATTCATTATATAATGGACTATTCATAAACAGATGGCTGCGTCCATATTGTGTCCACATGAGTCTATACTTGTAATGTTTTACAAGATCGTTCCTATATCAGAGTAGTAGTTAGTTTTTCTAGTCAGTTTTGATCTGAGTATGGGAATGCCTACCTCAGTGATGATATGATCTCATATATATATCTTGCATTGAATGTTTTTACAGGTTCCAACCGGGCTCTCCACAAGATGATCCTCGAAATGATAAAGTACTTCACTCTTCCTAAATGATAAGAAATCCTCATCTACTACAGACTTCGCACTTTAGGGGGCAATCTGTTACACAAAAATATCGTCACCATGATTATTTGGAGTCGGTATGGGTCTATCATCACTTGTACTGTCCTCCTAAGCAAGTCTCAGACCTCAGCTCTTCAAATCAAGCTTTGGAAATGAGAGAAAGACATTAAAAATCAATGTAACTCTGGTTCCGCACTTTCACTCATGGTCACTTGCGGTCCCGCACCTTCTGTGTACAAAAACTGCGGACCTGCCCGCTCTATCCCTAACGGTGTAGGTGCGGACCCCTGTGAAAGTCAAAAGGCGCAAGTTTTATCTTAAAAAACTCACTTTGGGTTAATTCTAGAGGTTTCTAGAAGGAATTTTGACGTGGATTGTTCGCTCTGAGGTGGTTCATGCATCCCAAAAGAGAAGGAGCTAATCCCTTGATGAGAGGAGCTATCCCTTTGAAGGAGGACCTAGTAACCTCCCTCCATTGCACTATAAATACAGGCATTGGGCTGGTTGCTGAGGAGGTTAGAAGCTAAACATTTTTGAGGGTAAATGCTAGTGAAATCAAGACTTCCTAGTTAAGCCTAAGAGGAGAGATCACATACCTTTTTGGTTTCATTGGGGAGTGAGTGAAACTTGTCAAAGTAGAGGAGACTTCTTGTTGGACCCTGGGAGGAGCTTGTACAACGTCAAGGCAAAGGTTGTAAAGTTCTTCTTCTTTTGAATTAATACAATCAAACTCATTTTTCTCAACAAGTATCTCATGTTATTTGTTTCATGGACTCCTTGACTTTCATGTTAAATATGTTTTATGCAATTGGATTTTCAGGTGCTATTTAATTTGTTTGCCTTGTTTGTGTTTGCAGATTCGCGAAAAGGAGCTCATTTGGATCGAAAGAGCGAGGGCATCCACAAGCTTGCGTTGGACCTAAGGTAGGCCCTAAAAACACTTGTTTGCCATTGTTTATAAAAGCATATTTAGAGAAAGATAGTGTCTGGTTGGTTTGCTTGTCATTAGGTCTTCTTTAGATTCTAGGAAGGTCTATCTTGTCCGCAAGATTGACTTATTCCGTGTGACAAGACCTTTTTTCACTTTGTAGGAGCTCGATATTGAATCTGATGTAGCTCTGTAATTTTGTATCTCCTACTTTTGAAATCATTACTTGCAGTAGCACTCTGCGTCCTCTTTCTAATTCCACCAGTCTGATCGAAATTGGATTCTCCAAGGAAGAGTTATGCTAAATCTCCCACGGTGACCTAATTATAGACTAGTTCAGTATAGCAAACTTGTACAACGTGCCACCTTTCACTGTTTTGACCTTAGTACGCGAAACTGATACACAAAAAACTAGAGGTCATCCTCTTTCAGCAACTTCTTACGATATTTCAATCTGATGCTCAAAACAAAAGTTATGACAATTTTCCCCAGGTAACCTGTTTGGAATGTAATTCGGGAGTCTTCAAAAACTCCAATTTCCTCATATCATATCTCCGCAAATATAGCATGAAAAGCTCTAAAATTTGGATCCAAAGTTCAGAACTATTTCGGCCCAAATGGCTTTTCTTAGTTTCTAAAATGTCTCAGAAAAACATTATAGCGAAAATGGCATGATGACCTGTTTGGAGCAGCGAAACCTTAGAATCCAAAGCTCTGATACCAAATGTTATGAAACCAGTTCACAAAAGATAGAAAAGGTAGAACAACACCTTAGAAATAAGCCTCTTCGAAGGGGAAACCTCCTTTACATTACACAATGAACAATTCTTGGATGATTCAGATGAAGAAACCTCCTTCCTATATATAGGAGTCTATGGGGTCACAATATAACCAAGCCAACCTAACAATAATAATGTAAAGGCACAAAAATAACAATAGAGGGATTCTATGGGGCACAATAATAACAATATGGGGACAATAGGGGCACAATAATAACAATAAGGCATACAACGACAATAATAATGGGGGGATCACTAATATTATAGGGACCTAACATCTTTACAACTAATGATCAATCAACAATTGTAGATCAACTCTAGAAAAATAATCAAATTATGACCACTAGCATAATACATTGTAAACTCATTAAATAATACACAAAACCATGGTCACAAGAAGAACATGGTGGATTCGCCTCACCAAAATGATCGTACTTATGAGAAAATATAATGTGGATTTATGTCATAGTATACTTTAAGAAAGAATTTCATATTAATATGAGCTTTAATGCAATTCTCATAGTATTCATAAGATACCGATATCATAACTTGAAATGGATATCATGAGTAATTGTTGTGTCCCCAAATTCTAAGGTGTTCGTCCCGACTTTGATTGATGTAAATTTATTTGTCAATGTTGAGCATGGTATAATCCATTTGATTATATTTAATTGATGGATATTGTTAATAGTCATGAGAGGATCCACCAATAATTAAAATGGACTTCAAGGTGCTTAGTACAGTCTAGTGAGTGCGAATAGAGTAGTTTATGTTCAACACCCATGTAGAATTCACTAGTTAGGATTCAATGACGTAAATCCATTGTGATCACGAGGGAAATTTTCTTTTATGACTACAAGTTATATGATACTAGTTTATTTCTAAATAACTCTCTTAAATGATTTATTGTCAAGAGAAAGAGATCCATTGAAGGAGGGTCTTAATGTCTCTCTTAGAAATTGACATGAAACATATATCAAGAGATGTATTGATGGGATAAAATCACAAAGTAGAACTAATATAGGGATGATTAACATGAAAGGCTACGAATACTATAAATGAATGACATAGGTATACATCCCTTGAACATATAGCATGCCATATTAATGACTTGGAAATTTTGAATCAAGAACACAATTGATATAATGCAATTACACATATGACATCACAACACTCTATAGTGACTAGAAGAGTAACTACTTGTAGGAGTAAATGACAATCATGGTACAATTTTTAGGTAATATATAACCCAACTATAATAGAGATGCAAATAGATGCCATGTTCAATAGGTAATAATACATGATTTCTACCACATTTTAGAAGAAAAATATAAAATTATTTCCCCTCCACTCTTTCTTTTGGTTTTTTGGTATCTTGGTTATGATGCTAACTATAAGAAAAATATACAAAATTATGCTTTTTATTTGTGTTTTTTAGGTTTGAATGAGTAAAAAAAAAGTTAAAAATTCACTAAATACTATATTTTCCATAGGGTTACAAGTGTATAAAAGTGATAAACGTTTACTCAATATCTTTTTTTTTCATGGTTTCACAAGTATAAAAATTAGTTGAAAGTATGCTTGTTTAGAGAGAGTTAGTGGCACAATGGCATGCATATATGTTCCACACTGGTGGAATTAATCTATGGAGAGTGAAATGAAAATGGAATTCATAAGTAAGGTTCACTCATCAAAATAGTTCTTTCCATGGGTGGAGGGGTTTCTTAATGGAGGCAAGCTAATGAAAATGAAAAAAGGTTAAAAGTTTGGTAGTTTGCGAGATCAAAGAAAACATTAACGTAGTAGCAGGTATCATGACATAAGCAATGATATGCATCCACAGTTGAAAAAAAAACATAAAAGAACTGGAGAATCCCTTTAGATCTGGCCTTAATATATATGAAGAGAGAAATTGAAACTCAATTTTGAACCATTATAGGTTTAAAGGAAGGCTCATAGGCCTACAAATTGTTGGGTGTGGAGCCTGATTATCTTCCTGATTGCTCATAGGTCTTTGTTTCAGTCGTGTTGCATCCATGTTCCTAATGGGTTGGCAATGCCACCCATTTAATCACCATTAAGGGGGTCGAGGGGGGTGCCGATAGCGAATTTTATGAGCCCCCCTGGTGGGGGTTTGGGGGAAGTGCCCCCAAAGCTAAAGTTAGATGAAAATTTTCCTTGTAAAATATTATAATTTTGTAATCAATCTGGACCATTCATTAGGCAAATGATCTGATAGTAGAAGTTATTTTAATTTAGGGTCTTTTTCCCTATAAGGCACCCCCTCAGTTTATATGAGGGAATTGTATTGCGGCTGTGGATTATTATTCTGAGAGAGAGAGAGAGAGAGAGAGAGAGAGAGAGAGAGAGAGAGAGAAGACTGAGAAGACCATGTGAGAGCAAAGAGGAAATTACAAAGGATCTACTATAGGTTGTATCTCTTCATTTTAATCGATAATATGAAAGGAAGGATTGGTTGTTTCTCCATGGATGTAGCCCAAATTGGGTGAACCACATATATCTGTGTCTCTCTTGTTTTATGCATTTTATGTGTGTATATTTCAACAATATTTATGTGTTTCATTACTCTGTCTTATATACTTTTCTAACACAAATAAATGTAGCCTGAGAACCAAATGGAAGTCTAGATGTTGATCTAGGGTTCCCAAGGAGGGTAAACACTATAACAAAAGTAATGACATGCAAATAAAATTCTATAATGTTTCATTTTGAATGGGTAAACAATAAGTCATGATGATAGAAATAATAATGGTAAATAATGCAAAGGGAAAATATAGGAAATAACCTAATCATATATGTTAATTCAAGACACATACATTTGTTTTAATAGAATGGAACCCATATTCCTCCCAGTGGACCAATTTTAACATAGTGTAATAACCAACTAGGGGTGAAGTTTGATTTCTTCATCTCTTAACTATAATTACCAATGTGATTATCTCCACATAAATGAGTAATGTGTTTGACGTGGAATTCAGCTAAGTGGTGGTTAAACATAACAAGTCAACTTCTAGGGGGTGTAAATTATGCATAAGAACTTCAATCGATGTTATTATTTCATCTTTGGAAAGGAATTTAACTGTAGAATAACATCATGGGTTTCAATGCTTAAGTGGGAAAATTTTACTCCAAAATATGTCATTTAAATCCTCAAAATGGCCCGAGAAGGTTTCAGACCCCAAATTCCCAAACAATGTCTTGTCAATAAAACTACTCTTGGAAAATGATTCCTTTAACTTTTCCACTCTAAAAGAATCAATATAGATGAAAAATTATATAATGGTCCAATATGGAGCACATTTCATAGGTACTTTTTCACTTTATGTGGTTCCTACCTAATATGAAAAAAGAAGTAGTGCACTTCTAGTCCTCTCTATTGTAGAAAAATATCATATGTGGATGCATGATTCATTTAGATATATCATTAATTTAACACAAATTACATGATAAAACATTGCACAAAATCCCTCTATATTTAAGTTAAGCAATCCAATTTTATGCCATGATAAGAGAGATTATAACACATACCTCATGTTTTTATTGTTGTTCTTGTGTGATTAAGTTGATGTAACTTTAGAGATCTAACTCCATCTCTAACCCTTTATACCTATACCAAATATATATATATATATATACCAATTTTAACATTTTCAAGCAAATAGGAAGTTTGGTTCCATTCAAATTTAATTATGCATACTCAAGAGAAATCATATCTAGCATTCATTGTATATAGGATTGAATACAATATATGATGGAGGGGAGAATCATGTGGATCTATAGTAATATCAAGAGAAAAAAATTACATCAACCAAGTAAATCTGTGTTTAATCTTTATTGAAGGTTTCTTGTAACTCCTTATTCCAACTTCTCCTTGGACTTCATACTAGCATTGAAACTTTGTACATTGAAGCTTGAAGAGTGCATATGAAAATTCAACATCATAACCTTACAATAGATTATTTAGCTCTTACCCTTGAGAGGCCTTCCTTAAATATTATGATGCATGAGTTTAAAACATGGATCTAGATTTCTAGAACCTGAGAATCCAAAGTCTAATTCAAGTTTCAAGGCTTCTAATGTATGATGGAAAACACATCTAATAATAATCTCCTAGTGAAAGATAAAATTTATAAGGATATGTAGGTGGTTACATGCTATAAATAGTGTATCAAGTGACTAGTTGTGCCCTTCCAATAGAGCAAGAAGTGATCAATTGCACCTTGTTAGTGGTGGAATGAGTGATTGTCATTTAAAACTATGAAAACCATGAATCCAAAGACAGAAAAATAGTGCTTCAACATCATGACTCCAGTAAGCCTTGAATGAGTCTTAGGGATGAGAAACAAAGTTAGAATAGATAACCCTTAATATATTACATTACGAGAGAAATGAGTGGTCAAAACACATTATAATAAACATAATTCAAGAGGTAGCACAAGGAAGGGGTTCAAGATGAGGACCCAATGAGTGTCTACAACTAGTGATGAATCAACAAATATAGATAATTTATAGAAAAATAAGAAAATTATGACCACCAACATAATACATTGTAGATTCATGAAATAATACACACGACCATGGCCATAAGAAGTAATTAGTGGATCCATCTCCTCAAAATGACTGTAGTCATGAGAAAATACCATGTGGATTTATGTCATAATATACATTAAGAAAAATTACACAATAATAAGAGTTTTATTGTAGTTCTCATAGTATTCATAAGATAGTGATATCATAACTTGGAAGGGGTATCAAAAGTAAGTGACGTGTACCCAAATTACAAAGTCTTTGTTCCAACCCTGATAGTGCAATTCGATAGCGTGTAAATTGATTTTTCAATGTTGAGCATGCTAGAATCCATTTGGTTATATTTAATTTAAGGATATTGTTTATGGTCATGAGAGGATCCACCAATAATGAAAATGGATTTCAAGGTGCTTAGTACAATCTATTGAGTATGAATAGAGTAGTCGATGTTGAACACCCCTAGAATTCATTAGTTACGATTCAATGAGGTAAATCCATTGTGATCATGAGGGAACTTGTCATTTATGACTACAAGTTATACGATACTAGTTGATTTCTAAATCCCTCTCTTAAATGAGTTGACACTAGTAGGAAGATATCCATCAAGAAAGGGTCTTAATGTATCTCTCTACAATTGACATAGAACATATATTGAAATATGTAGTGATGAGATATAACCACAATGGTACAACAAATATAGGGATGATTAACATGAAAGGTTAAGAATACTATAAATGACTAACATAGATATATTTCCCTTGAACCTATAACAGTCTATATTGAATACTTGGCAGTATTGAATCACGAACACCACTGATATACAATACAATTACACATAAGGCATCAAATCACTCTTTGTAGTGACTAGAAGATTATATATTCATAGGAGTATATGACAATCCCGAAATGATTTTTAGGTAATAAATAACAAAACTATAAGAGATATGAAAATAGGTGCCATGTTCAAGAGGTAACAATACATGATTTCGACCACCTTTTAGAAGAAAAATCTAAAATCATTTCCCCTCCACTCTTTTTTTTTTTCAGTGTTTTTGTTATGGTTTTATGAGTAAGAAAGCAATATAAAGTATGCTTGTTAGGTTTCTCCTTTAGAATGAGTAAAAAAAAGTTAAAAACTCAGTCAATACTATATTCTCCATAGTTTTACAAGTGTATAAAAGTGATAAAAGTGTACTCAATAGTGTTTTCTCATGGTTTCACAAGTATACAAAATAGTTGAAAGTATTCTCATTTAGAGAGAATTAGTAGCATAATGACATGCATATATGTTCCAAGTTAGTGGAACTAATCTATGGAGAGTGAATGAAAAATGGTGTTCACAGTAGTTCTTTCCATGGGTGAAATGGTTTCTCAATGAAGGAAAGCTAATGAAAATGAAAAGAGGTCAAAAGTTTGGTGGTTTACAAGATCAAGGAGAACATTAACATAGTATCACATTTCAAGACATAAGCAATGATATATGCATGTGCAGTTGAAAAACAATAGTAAAAAGACAGGGAATCCCTTTATATATGTCCATAATAGAGATGAAGAAAGAAATTTAAGCTCATCTTTGAGTCATAATAGATTTAGAGGAAGGCTCATAGGCCTACAAATAAATGTAGCATGGTAACCAAATGGAAGTCAAGGTGTTGATTTTGGGTTCCCAAGGAGGGTAAACACTATAGCACAAGATATGGAATGCAAATAAAAAAGGATAATATCACATTTTGAATGGGTGAACCCTTATTTATGATGATAGAAATAGTGATGGTTAATAATGGAATGGGAAAATGTAGAAAATAACCTATTCCTATATGTTAATTAAAGATAGATACCTCGAGTTCAATGGATGTTTCCAAATATCACCACCCCATTCTACAAAAGCCATCCAAAAATAGTAGACCCATGATTAAATCAGATAGGTGTATTTCATAAAATAAATAATGGAGTGTGTATTAGAAGCAATGAAAGGATTTTACCTATTGAAACTTCTAGTGTAGATTGAAATAGATTACATCAATGCAATTCCATTTTGTCTTGACTAGGTTAAAATAAGACCATGTTTTTTTTTTTACTTTTTATAATTGCTATGGATTTGTGACATGATGTACTCACTATTACTCACATTTTGAGTGATATGGTTCAAAATCCGTGCATTTATGTGGATAAATGCCTATATTAATGCTTAATTAATGTATGTTACTATCTAATCTCACCATGGGTGTGTCTATGATGAGTTGAGGGTATATGAATAACAAATGTAAATAAAGCATCCAAACTTAATAAGTAGGGAAACAAGACAAGCCACACACAAAAAGTGAAAGTGATCGCTAAATCAAAGACTAAAAGACATAATATAAAAAACATAATCCAATGTGATAGGTTATGTAATGTAGTACGTATTTTTGGGTGTCAATAAAGGGTTTGGCTATTTTTGACAACATATGGAACACCATGTTAGAACCATGTCACATAGAGTCCAATTTCCACATTCCTAAAGCTTCATGATTACAGTGAGAAATGAGAACCAAGTCATTATTACGAACTACCTGGGGATATAAAGGGTGAGTGGTATTGTGAGATTGCACAACTATTTAATGATGGCCATCAATACATAAATGAGATACATGATGATCATCTTTAACACGATTAATATTGGAAAAATCAGTGGCAAGTTTGGTACAATAAATCCAAGGTTTAATTTGGTGCAAGGTAGTAGTTTAAGAGATAATCTACAAAATGCCATCTATCACAAATCAATATTTTGTTTGTCAAGATCCACCTTTTCTAATTCAAGGAGGAAACATGCGCAATGAGGTACATACTCCATTGGCTTATCATTTGAGTCCATGACCTAAGGATGGAATGATTAGAAGGTTACATAGTATCAAGGAAGTAATTTGACGCGAGTGGAGTGATAGTCAACAGTAGGCAAAGGATATTGAATGTATTCCTCATTGGGATGGACCTTATAATGAGTGTAGTGGATGATTGATTGATATTTGGGAACATGTCCAAAAATGAAAAACATGAGTGAATAGACTCATTAGAAGAAAGTAAACTCTTAGGATATGATTTCACGTAAATAATCTAGTACAAGATAGAGTTAACTTGAGTAGAAACATAAAATGGGGTAGAATGTTATAAATTTGATTTGGATGGTGACTATTAGATAAAATTTGATCAATCATGACAATCCTTTTATTGTGAGGAAGACTAATGACAACTCAGCCACTTGAACGCAGCAAAGCTATCATTTCACATAATTAGCACATGGACCTGTGGGTTATGGGCCCACTTATATATTAGAAGCCTTTCAATTGGTGAACTTTACACAAAACCCATCCAATTACCAGTCGGTCAACAAACAATGCAATACAACAAAACCCAATCAATGAACAATGGTCCCACTTTAACATTTATGACTCGGAACTCAAAAGGAAATAAACCCGCGTTGATAACACATCGGGTCCGCTAGGCGCATTAACCTATGTGCACATTTGAGCACGATTATCGTCCGATCAAACACCCAATGAATGGTCTAGATGGCCGAAACTGAATGAGGTCTTAACCTTGTTGTATAAACCCTCGTCGTGTCCGTTTTTGAAATTAAGTCTCGTTCATATTCTGAAGCGATATGCGTATGATCAACTATTCAATGGACGGTCCGACTCTTTGGAACTGTAAACTCGGTTTAATGATTTTCTTGGGTCCATTTTTAGAGTTAAACTTCGACGCCTGTAGCCACGCAATGACCATTAGATCAATGGATCTATTGATCGGACGATCTAGATATACTCCAAGGTTTCTCCATGAACTTGTCATGTTTCTCACGTTCTGCCAATATTATCCATCGATCTAGACGATCTGACAATGTCACTGCATTGATCAATCGACTCCAATTTTGATTGAAACTCTTCTCCTCCATTGATCTATTATGGAATCCAACGATTATCGCTCGCTTATTGATGGAATTTGCATTCAACACACATTTAATTCTGCAATACACTGTTTAAGGCAAAGTTCATAGGAACTTCATCCTTTACACTTGTACACAAATATTTAACAACTTTACAGGAAAGAACATATATATAAAGACATAGACACACAATCAACTCAGTTAACAAGCATATGTATAATAACATGTATATTTCAATTATACACATAATCAATTACAGGCTAAGGCATCTTAGCCTTAGTCACAAATTCCCCTGCGGCTACATTGTATCCTATCTCTTCTATATCTCTTTCACACAACACAGACTCTCTTTATATAGAAAATTACAAAAGCATGGATCATCTAGGATCCATGATTTCCTCCCACAAATCGCCTAAAATCACTTTATACACATACATGGCAAATAATTACACTTAATCGAGCCATATCAATTCCATCAATTTAGCTCTTTTTGAACAAAATTTGCCTCAGTTTACAATGATTGTTTGTGTTTCCCCTTTCACAGCTCCAAAAATTTCAATTTTGATTAAGGGTGGTCAGATGCTCCTGCGTTAGACTCTCGAGGTACAAAAATTTATGACCTCCTGGTCATACGCTTCCTTCATCCCTTAGCATTTCTACCCACATCCTCTGTGGAATTGCCTTTATGATCTTTCCGTGAGCTGCAACAAAACCTCTGCAATAACAAGTCCTCCCTACTACACATGCCTCACCAAGTTTCTCTCCCCTGAGCTCAGTCTTTTGGCATCTCTCTAGTTCTCTCTTCTTTGGAACCATATGAGTACTCCATGCTCTAGGTTGCTGCAAGTTTTCTCGCCTTCTTCTACCATTACATGCACAACAATATAAAGACCATAAACTCTCTAACATTCAATATAACCGTACCTCCTCCTTCTGTTCACAAAATCCTTATCGCAGGAAATATTTTCCTTGCTCTGATACCAAAAATTGATGATAGCTCAGCCGCTTGAATGCAACAAAGCTATCACTTCACATAATTAGTACATGGACCTGTGGGTTATGGGCCCATGTATATATCAGAAGCCTTTGAATTGGCAGACTTTACACAAAACCCATCCAATCACCAGTTGGTCAACAAACAGTGCAATACAACAAAACCCAACCAACGAACAGCGAGCCCACTTTAACATTTAAGACCCGAAACTCAAAAGGAAATAAACCTGCATTGATAACACATCAGGTCCATTCAACACGTTAACCTATGCGCACATTCGAGTGTGATTACCATCTGATCAGACACCCAACAAATGGTCTGGATGGTCGGAACTCAACGAGGTCTTAACCTTGTTGTATAAACCCTCATCGTGTCTGATTTTGAAATCAACTCTCTTTCATATTTTGACGCGATATGCATCCAATCAGCTATTCAATGGATGGTCTAAACCTTCGGAACCATAAACTTGATTTAATTATTTTCACGGGTCCATTTTTAGAGTTAAACTTCAGTGCCTGTAACCACGCGATGGCTATTAGATCAATGGATCTATTGATTGGATGATCCAGATCTACTCTGGGGCTTCTCCACGAACTTGTCAGGTTTCTCACATTCACCAATATTATCCATCGATCTAAATTATCTAACGGTGCTGCTGCATTGATCAATCGACTCTAGTTTCAATTGAAACTCTTCTCCTCCATTGATCTATTATGGAATCTGATGGTTGTCGCTCGATTATTGATGGAATTCACGTTCAACACACATTGAACTCTGCCATATGTTGTTTGAGGTGAAGTTCAAAGGAACTTCGTCCTTTACACTTGTACACAAATATTTAACAACTTTACAGGAAGGAACGTATATATAAAGATACAGAGACACAATCAACTTAGTTAAGACACAGATGTATAATAACACGTATATTTCAATTATACGTAGAATCGATTACAGGCTAAGGCATCTCAACCTTAGTCTCAAATTCCCCTGTGGCTACATTGTGTCCTATCTCTTCTATATCTCTTTCACACAACACAAAATCTCTTTATATAGGAAATTACAAAGGCGTGGATCATCTAGGATCCACAATTTCCTCCCACAAATCACCTAAAATCACTCTATATGCATACATGGAAGATAATTACATTCAATTGAGCCTTATCAATTCCATCAATTTAGCTTTGTTTGAAGAGAATTTTCCCTAATTTACAATGATTGTCCATGTTCCCCCTTTCAAAAATCCAAAAATTTCAATTTTGATTAAGGGTGGTTAGATGCTCCTGCATAAAAAATGCATCACCTGAGAGTGAGTAGACACAAAAACATTTATAAGATACATAATGACAACTAAGAAGATTATTAACCTAGGGAAAATTTCCCACCTAACATGATAAGAAACTAAGGAAGATGCCTCAAATATTCACTAGGTATTACATAAATCTAATTATTTACTAATAGTTGGCAAAGCCAAAATGAACCTATAGGTTTCCACACCAAGGAGGATAAAGCAGTCATGGAGACTCCTTTATCTACTATACATTGAAACATGGTTTTGAAAACATTCCAATGACCTGTAAAAAGTTGTAGATATTCAACTAAGACTTTTATCTCAATAGATCTACTAAACCATATTGAAAATCCAAAATCTACACTATGATGATTAATTTTTCCTTAGATTTTTGGATTTGTTAATTTTTGCATTATGCTTATTCATGCAATATATAAAATATGGAAAATTGATAATAATAATAATAATAAAACTCAAACCACATTGAACACAAGATATGGTCTAGGAAACCCTACTGTTTGGAGAATATATTGAGAAAAAATAAGTTTCAAATGACAAATGATTGAGTTGTAATCATTTTAATATGCAAATATTTGACTTTTGAAATTGATTAAGAAAAATAATCATATTATTTTTCCCGAAAAATTTTACTAAATTATTGATACTATCATAAGAAAAAGATCTAAGTAAATTGAACAAGAAGAATCAGTAATAGACTAGCATAAATACCAGCTCATTCAATAAGGAAAGGGTGTTGGAAAACTTTATAATCAAGGATTTATGTTTCTATTAACTTTGATTATAACATTGAAGACCTATATCTATTGATCAATTTGGCTTGGAAAAGGAGTAAATTTACTTAGTCTTGTGTTTCTATAAGTTTGTGTTATTTTAATTTTTTTTTGCTAATTTTCATGTGAAATGCTTGGATTAATCAATTGATATTCTATTAGAAGTGAGAATGTATATTTTGTGATACAAAAGAATTCTTTATTTCTGAAAAACACGTATGCATCTTGGTTTATCAATTAATAAGTTTATGAATTCTTTTAATAAATTAATAATTTATAATTCAATCCCATATTTTATTTATCTAATTGTGCCTATAGCTAAGATAGGTAGTTAGAAATAATTTATAGTTATTGTTTAATTAAGTAGATAGCTTTATCTATTAAATTAGAAATCGTTTTACTATTACTAAAAAAAAATCCAAAAATTTTGGCATCTAATGAGTCCCTCATATCTATTGGGTTTAAGAATTAGCTTATCTTTATCACCTTTTTCTTTATCTTTTTGTCAATTTTGTCACTAATGGTCACATCATTTCTACCTAATATCTCATATTTTGATTCATGCATGCCAAATATTTATGTCACTCTAACCCACTAAGTTCTATTTGCATTTGAAAGGAAAATAGTTATTTTGGGTGTTTTACTGATAGTGTGTTGAGGAAACTGTCTATAGGATGGCCCAGCTAACCCATGATGTTATTACTCCACCATTTTTATGATGTTGTTATTGTAGGACTCACAATTTTGTTACTCTAGGACTTCACTATATGTTGTTATTCGAGGATTCCACTTTTTCATTACCGTTGACACACCAAAATATCGTTATTATATGGTATTATTACAAAAGTCTCATTGTTTTTTTGGGTTGTTGTTATGTGTGTTGTTATTAAACACAATCAACATGGTTTGTGATACCAAGGATTCGATTCTTCCTAAATGATGTGGATGATTTGGAATCAGTGGTTATGATCTATAAATTTTTATTTATTTTCTAATCAAAGCACCCCATTGTGGAAACAAACTTCTTTTTATAGAATTTGTTGTAATGGACTATTAATAACCCTCAATTAAATTTATTCTTACAACTTGAGAATTGAAATATTCTCAATAATTTTCACGTTTTTATTTATTACCAAGATTGGATGTACATGGGAAAACCTGTAAAAGGGGATCTCCCAATTCTGACAAGGGGGCTAGCATTATTCTTCTTAGAATATACATCTAAATTTTTGGTTTGAAATTAGTGCAAGACTCAGTGAGTTCATAGCTTATTTTATGAATTATTGTCTAGCCTGTAGGTTGTGAGGTTTTCTCCATCTCCTTGCTAAGGAGGAAGGGACTTCATTTTTAGCAGGGATTACTGTGACTACACAAGTAGTGTAATTATTTCCTTTAATTAGCTTGTGGGTCATGAACTATATTTTTGGAATTTAAGTTGATTGTTGTGACAAATTTCTTGTGTGACTAACACATTATTGTTATTGTTACTCATGGTAGTCTGCATGAATTCATGAATGCAGACGTGCAAGTCACCCTTACTCAACCATACCCATCATAGATGTTTAGAAAATAATATATTTAGGTTATTGTTATTTATTCTTGTTACAAATTGTTGTGATTTGGTATTATTAGAGAGTGTTGATTGGATTGTTGTTTCATGTTGACGATTATCGCTTATTGTTACTTGATTCTTGTTTTAACTATTATTACAGGTTACTATTATGCAACACTATTACATTTTAATAATGATATATTTTATTGTTTACAACCCAACATTATTAGTGAAACTATAGTAGTAACATTTCCTTTTCTAAGCAATTATTTTGTTTGAATCATTTCCATTTTGGTGATGCACAGATTGTAGATTGATTTCTGATTGGGTGTGGTGTTGAATGATTTTGTTTATGCAAGTGAGGACCTGCTTTTGCTTAGTGTTATTTTCTTCTTGAAATAGTGACTTAGTGTTGTTTCCTTCCTATAAAGAGTGATTTACATTTCCAAAAAAAATGAGTTCTTTTCTTTTCATATAAGTGTGGCTTTTAATAATAAGACTTTAATTCTAGGATTGAGTGAAGAGTGATTTCAATTCTTTTAAATCTAGAATAATTTACAATAAGCATTGGTCTTTGATTGTGGTTTGTGTTCTTTTTGAGGAATCATAATTGAATAAGTATATTAGGATGTCTTCGATGTCAATTAATGATTATTTCCTACACATATTATGCACAATAACATTGAAATGAAAAGACATACAATGGTTAATAATTTATGTTAGAGTGGATGCATTGTTTTTAACAAGACAATAAAATATCCAACAACATCAATGGGGAGTTACCATATTAAATGAGTATATCTCTAATTGGGACCTTGATAAGGTAGCTTCTACCTTATCGGTAGTTGATTTTTTCTAGCAATCGATAGTACACTATTGGTAATAGATTATAGTTCATTGGATTATAGTTGATTCCCTAATAAGGGAGTAGAATTTTTTTATCAAAATCTATAACTAAAGAAAACAAAGGTTCGTTGGTTGAGAAAAAACAAATGTTTAAGAGAAAATATTGAAGAATGTTACACTATTAATTCCAAGATAATTGATTATTTTTTAATCTTGTCGATATAACTAAAGAATTGGAGAAACCCCATTTAGTAACAAATACTATACTACTATCTAAATATCGAAAGAAAGAGCAACTGGATGCTCTCAAGATCACATGGGATATTGAGTTTAATGATCTAAATAATTTCTCTTCAGAATAAGACGAAAATTGGTTCATCCACTTTGTCAAAAATGTGAATATGGAATAGATATAATTCAAGAGTTAGGCTATTGAAATGTATCGAGGATGATTTGTTTGAAATCAATATCAAGTAGTGAGTTGACAATTGCATCACTATAAGTTTACATTGAACAATGGCTAAAGAAGGATCTGGTAAGAGCATCCAAAATTAAGTATCAAGAAGTAATTACAACAATTAGGCCACCTCGAATAAAGAATAATATAAATAAAATTTCAATAGGAAAATGAAAGAGAGAGAGAGATTTCCAACATAGTTGTAGAGTAATTATTTCAATAAGCTTTAATATATTCCATTTATTTTTAATTGGAAATCATCTAACATTTCCTTTTCAAAGTCTTGAACATCAAAGGTTGATTCCTAACTAAGTTTCCTCTTTTCTTCCAGGTCATTTTAGTCTATATATGGTCTACAAGAGGCCCATCGAGTCTTTAAGGACGAATACATTTATTATTTTCCATATATTATAGAATTTTATTTAAAACATTTATATATTTACTTTAAAAAAACTCTCGTAGAACTATTTGGGGCACATAACTAGTGTTAACCTCAAAAAATTGAGTTTAATGTATGATATAATGTATGATATTTTAAGTGTGTGTCTCTTCAATTCCTTTATGATTTAACTGAAATATCATGTTAATTCCTCTACATATGTGGTCCTTTTATTTCATATTTCCCAATGTTATCTTACACTTTACTTCATGCTAGTTTGCACATATTGTGCTAAAAGATTCGTCATTTTATTATTTTGAGTCATCTATAATAGTAATATTTGTGAATGTTATTATGATAATTTATATTAAGTAGCCCTAGTCATATCCCAGGAATGTATTTCTATGTATATGTTGTATCATATTGAAGAGGAGAACCACATTTTTAAAACCATAATAGGATTATACCTTGTAATTTTATCTCCAAGCATTTGAATAGTCCTAGAGATCAACAAAGAATTGAGTCCAATGGTGGACAACTTTAATCTCTCTTATGTGTTAGGCATGCATTCCTATTAAGCCCAACAAGAACTTTTCTTATTCTTGAGCATGAATTCTCAATAATACTAGTGGGATTTTTCTAAAGGGATGTGCATGCATTTCATTCATTGGGTGTGCATTTCGAGGATGCCTTGCATGTGAATTTTTGTTCCTTGGGCATGCATTTTAGTGCCTATGGTTACGCATTGGTGGAAGCCTTATGGTGTGAATTTGTATGCTGGCAGTGCATATTGTGGGCATGGTAATCTTGGCAGGAATTTTCTTAATGGTTGGACATGCATTTTGAGCATGCTTTTGTGTGAATTTTTTGGCCTATGGATGTCCATTTTGTGCCTTGAGTGTGTACTTTGGTGTTATAGGTGTTCTTTGGTTGAATCTTTGTGGGATGAATTTAAGATTCTAGGAGTACATATTGCGGGCATGGTCATAACACCCCTAATCTATATTGGATAATCATATTTTTTGTCATCCATCTTGATGATTTCAAAGTGTAAAAGGAGGAGTAATCAACTCATGGGACCATTTTTACTAGTTTTGACCCAGTTTGGAAAAACAAGATCTAAAACGTTCTAGGATCATTTTGAGGCATCAAATGATGATTTTTACTGGTAAATATTTGTTTCTTTAGTGCCACACCTTTTCATTCTATTCTACACATAGATACTTTTCCAACCATGCATGAACCACATCAGTCGGAGTTCGTATGTGAAAGTTATGCCACTTAGAATTTGACCTTCTTATTTTCACCAGCATAATTCGAGAGGATGCCATGTCAACTCGCATCATTCATGGAAAAGGGGATATCCAAGTGATTATGATGTAGAATACTCTAGAAGAGTCTATAATGTAACTATAGTTAATGGTTGAGGTAGTCAAACCTAACCACTAGTGGGCTATCAAGTTGTGTTATAATTGGGCCACTAGGGGGAAAGAGATTCCATTTTTTCGAGTGAATTTTTTCAATAGCTGAGAAAAATAGCCAAGAGGGGTAGGCATTAGGGAACATATAGAGGATTTTTGTATTGTAACATCCCATGGGCCATAGGCCATACTTCTTTGTACCTGTAGTCATATTTCCATTTACAGAAAAAAGGTAGAGTGACCTCACCTTCCAGCTGGGTTTCTCTCTCGAAAAGGTTTCCAAAAGCATATCTTGTGTAAAATGTGTGTGGGGGGGGGATATTTTTTGTTGTTCTCTATTTTCTGCATAATTTTGAATTCGCATGCATCCACTGTTAATAGTAAATATATGGATCCAAAAATATAATAAAACTGTAATAGTGTAGAAATTCATATTTTAAACCTAGTTTTATCACATCCGTTATGACGAATTGTCCAAAGGAATATCCATGATAGTTTATGGATCAACCCCAAATTGTATTTTCAAGCAATGTCAGTTCCAAATAATTCATAAGCCAAACATACTAGGTCAATTGCATAGGCTTTTATATACACAATGACAAATTAAAAAATGGAATTGAATTATGAGTAGTGTAAACATGTATGAGTGTTCATATTTTTGTAATTATGTTACTCCTTCTTTTAAAAAAAACTTTAAATGAAGTTATTATATAGGAAGAGAATTAGAAAACGGGAATTTGGCACTTGCTAAACCCTTGGATATTGGGTTTTCCTTCATGTCATCCCTTTTTTGCTATGACCCTTACGATGTGGGATGTTCCAACTATAATAAACTAAAGAATATGCTCCCCACTTAACCTGAGACCACACATCACCTTCACATAAGGTCATGTCATTACATGGTTAAATTTTTGCAATGGATAAACTGTGATGATACACACCCTAAACTATTAAAAAGACCAAAGGAACATATAACCAAAAAGTGCCACCTAACCTTGCACAAAGTTTCCACAACCATCTCACTACTAATGTAGAACGCGCAACATTTCTCTTCATGTCTGAAAGTCTGCATGCTTGTTTCGCTCTACCTCTATGCATCAATACTTAGTTGTTTTCTCAATTGTGGAGGAAACTCTAATGCAAAGTTCAGTCATATTTCAGAATGCTCCACCTCTCAATGTTTCCACATAACCAAAATGAACCCTTCACTTTTTCAACATAGATAATGCACCTATATTTTACATTCATCTTTCCCAAAGATGTGTTTTACATTACTTCATGCTATGCTAGAAATGTCGTGTTGTGAGATGCTTCATTATATTATTTTGATTCTTCTATAATAATAATCTCTATGAATGTTATTGTGAAGATATTTTTTAGCATCCTTGATCCTATATTAGGAATTTATTATGTAAATGTCCATATTGTGGGCATGGTAGGCCTAGTTGGAATTTTCTTTACTGTTGGGAATTCAGTTATAGCATGCATTTAGCATGCATTTTTTCCTTGAGATTTTTTTTTTGTGCTTATGGTTGTGCATTGTTGGAAGCCTTCTCAAATATATTTAGTATGCTCGACATGCATATTGTGGGTATTGTCACAAATTTTTGAGAAGTTTTAGAAGGGAACAACTTTGTTCATGGAAATAAAAATTGAACAAAGTTTAGATTGTTGGAATTCTCTTAAAGAGATGAGTCCAATGGTGACCCTAATTTTGGGTCATGAAATGAAGTTTGAAAGTGGACAATTTTAGGTACCTCCTCATTTTCCTTAAAGGATCCTAGGGAATTAGGGTGGGGTCATTACAATGTATGTGATGCATCATAAAATTTACTATAAATGTCACTTTTTATGTGAGAATTTCACCATGGTCCATAAGTGTTGAACACGAAATGAATTCCCAATAGTTTGAACCTCTATATAAATTCCATGTGGTAGTAAAAAATGTTGAATGTACTACCATCCAAACTAACTAGGCTGTAAACATTTTATGACATTTCAGTAGATTAAGTCTCCCCAAAGTTCCACATTTATTTGTAAACTACCATGGTTGTTCCATTGGATAATTCATCACAAAAAATCTAATAAATTATACTTACAAATTTGAAATCTACACTACGAGAGTTTGTTTCTCTTTAGATTTATAGATCTATAAAATTATTGTTATTGTGTATGCAAGAAAATTATAATTATAAAAAAAATAAAAAGTAGTGAAATAAAATCTCACAAACCATAATTGACACAATATATGATGTGGGAAACCCTTTTGGGAGAAAACCCCACTCGAAGGCGAGGTTGCTTTACTCTCTTTCCCTAGATAAAAAAATGGTTGCAACTACAAGGAAGTAAGGCATGTGGCCCATGGGATACTATAGTGAAAAAAACATCTCTATGTGCTCTCTCCCTATCCCTCTCAGCTACTCTATTCGTTTATGGAACAAAATGCACCCACAAGGAATGGAACCCCTTTTACTCCTAGTCACTCAGTTATAACACAACTTGATAGCCTACAAGTGGTCAGGTTTTACTCCTTCAACTCTTAACTAGAATTACAATATGGACGCTTATAGAGTATTATTCATGATTATCATGTGTCTAGCCCCTCTTCCATAAGTAATAGGGGCTAACATGGCATGCTCTCGAAATATGGTGGTGAAAATAGGGAGTTCAAAATTCTGAGTGGAATAAATTTTACATACAAACTTTGATTGAGGAAATTTTCGAATCGTTGGAAAGGTATTTATGTGTGTAATAGGAAAAAGGGTTTTTTTTATAAAGTGAGAAAGGTATACCCCTGAAAAACATCATTTATGCCTCAAAATTCTCCCAAAAGGTTTTAGACCCCAATTTACGAAACTAGGTCCCACCAGTAAAAATGTTCCTTTCAATTGATTCATCCACCTTTTACACTCTAAAAGAATTGATATGGGTTAAAAATAATATGATGATCCATTATTGATCATACCTCCCCATTTGGGATTCTTTTGGTCCCAAAAATCTTGTACTGAATAAGGTGAGGAAAATTTTTCTCCACCCTTTGTTGGGTGTACTATTTAGCTTTGTTTGGATTTTCTCCTTTCAACCCAATCTTCTAAAGGTCATGCTATCCTTTTGTCATAGTTATGGACCTCCTTTGAAAAATTGTATCTTCTGTCAACTCTTCCTGAGCATCTAGTGCTAAATCCTCTACTAAAGGTAGGATTTGTTCATCTTCCTCTTCTAACATGGAAGCTTCATAGAGTTTTAGATTGTCTACATACAAAACTGAGTAAATGCACATGTATGGGAGTATACTAATTCTATAGGCGTTATCTCCCATGTTTTCCAGTATCTCAAATGGACTATATGACAAATCCTTGATTTTCTTACCAAGACCTTATAGCCTCTCCTTATTCAGTTGTATCCATACCCTATCCCCTACCTTGAACGACTTCAAGCTTTTGTGTTGATCATGCATGCCCTTATATTTTTCTTGTGACTTTTAAAATTTATTTTGTACCTATATATGTATATTCCTTATCTTATCTACAAATATTTTGACCATTAAGGCATCCCTTGTAAGATCCTCCTTCACTCCTCATTGCCTATATGCAATATCCAAACACGGGCATGGAAAACATCCAAAACAATTTTAAAATGGGGACTTACTATTAAAAGTGTGGATAAATATATTATAATAGTTTTGTATATCTACTATATTTTCATCCCAAGTATTTGGATGCTTCTAGTTGTAGTCGCTCAAGAGATGCACCAAAGTCTTGTTAACTACTTCTAATTGTTCATCTATCTGTGGATGGAATGTTGTATACCTCTTTAACTTCATGTATATGTCCTCACAGAAGGTAGTCCAAAATAAATTTAGAAATATAGTGTCTCTATCTGAAACAATGCTGGTATCCCAAAGTCTAGCAAGACCTATTCTAAGAGCCATTTTACTTCTTCTTTCTTGTTGATGGTATTTTTACAGGGCATCAAAACACACATCTTACTCAACTTGTCAACAACCACAAAAATGTAGTTATGTTCTCTCTTGGTCATTGGTAAAGATCCTACAAATTCCATGGAAGTGATTTCCCCTTGATGAGTGGGTATAAGTAAGGGATCATATAGACTTTATTTCTTGTTACTAGGCTTTCTAGTATAACAAATCATGTGTACTCTTATGAACCTAGATACATGTTCTTACATCTTGGGCCAATACACATACCTCTATAAGTTAGACACTATTTTCCCTACACCAAATTTCCTTACAACCTTGGAGGTGTGATCCCCTCTAATCAATTGCAATCTCTCACCTTTAGGAACACATAACTTATCCAAACTAATGAGTAACCCATCCTAAAGATGGTAATCAATTGTGTCATCACCATTGTGCACATGAACTTGGATATGCAAGTACTGAAACACCTCCTTGAATTCTTCATCCTCGAAATATGACTCTCTATATACAGCACGGGTGAATATCTCCATGTGCATAAAAGTTCGCAAAGTTGTGATCTTTGATGTGGATGGCCTTGAAATCATGTCGTCCAACTTGTTTGTGTTGGCCTTCTTATATTTAATCACTAAATGAAACTTTTGTAGAAACACCACCGACTTGTAATGCCTAGTTTGTTGTCACTTAATTTAGGTTTGCAGGTACTATAATGGTTACTTATTTGTGTGGATTATTGTCTCCTTCCCCATTATATAGTGCTTCCATTACTTGACACCTTGCATTAGGGCATACAAATCCTTTTATAAGTAGGGTGGTTATGAACCACCCCATGAAATACTTCGAAAGGGTAGCACACAGGAATTCCTCCCTACATCAAGACCACTCCCATAGCATACCCACTTGCATCTATCTCCACTTCGAAGGGTTGGTGCACATTTAGTAATGTCAGAAATAATGCTTGAATGATCTTCTTCATTAGCTCCTGAAAGGCTCTTTGTTGACCATTTACTGACTGGAAACTCTTGACACATGTTTTTATGGAGTGGAGTGGTGTTGCTACTGCTAAAAACAAGGCTATGAATTTCCTTAGGTATTGTGCTACCCAATGAAACTCCTAAACTTAGAAACATTTGTATCTACTAGGAAAATCATGATGGCCTCCATCTTAGAAAGATCTATTTTCTCTCTCCTCCACCTATGACATACCCTAGATACACTAAATACTTCTATGAAAACTCATACTTTTTTATTTTCTAGTAGTTGGTGCCTATTTTAATGTCCTCAACACCTACATCAAATGTGAGATATTTTCCTCCCAGGTAGCACTATATACTAGTATATCATCAAAATAAACAATAACAAATTAATCTATAAAAGGGTGTAGCCGATAATTCATTAACCTCATAAACATAGTTGGTGCATTTCATAGGAAAAATAACATTACTAACCACTCATTCAAATCTTTCTGGGTTTTAAAGGTGGTCTTCTAAGTATATTCTTCTCTAACTTGAACCTTGTGATATACATACTTTGAATCTAGCTTGGTGAAGCATTTATCATGTTTCATCTAATCTAATAGATCATCTATTCTGGACAAGGGTACATGTTTTTGAGTGTGATATTGTTCAACACCCTATAATTAATACACGTCCACCAAGTCCCATCCTTCTTTAGCACAATGATTATGGGTGACCCGCATTGTGATCTACTTAGTTTAATGATACCCTATTCCATTAGTTGTTTTAGTTGTTTATTCACCTCACTTCCTTCTATAACACACTAATTATAAAGCCCAATGTTTGGAAATGGGGATTCTGTAAACATATGGATCTTGTGCTCTAGTTCCCTCTTGGTGGTAGCCCTCTAGACTCATGAAACACATCCTTGTGTTCTTATAGAAACTCTTTCAGTTGTTGTTTTTGTTTCTTATTACACCCCCCAATGATGCCTTTTCTCTTACTCGCCCTTCTACAAACCGATTCTCTCTTAAAAATAATAAAACAAACTTCTTGTTAGGACTGATGAGTTTCTTGGCTTTGGTTGGAACTCACAAATGAAATTTTGGACTTGCCTTTGTACACAATGGTGATGAATAATTTTCCATCCTTGATGAGGCAGTACTAGTTGTCTCTCCACATGAATATTGCATGCCACATTTACATATAGGGACTTCTAAACACCACTCCACATACCTCAAGGGGAACTATACCGTGTACTACTTCATCAATAAAGTCATCACTAATAGAAACTATAACTTTTCACTATTTTATTACCTTTATTTCAACATCCTCATTTACCCAACACAATGGATATGTGCATGGCTGATCACAAACTTCCATTCCCAATTACTTGACAGTTCTGTTGCAATGAGATTCGCCTATGATCTAGAGTCAAATGAAGCATCAATATTGGTCTTTCTAACTTGTATCTTTATATGAAAGAGTTTGGCTTTTTCATTCTCTTTTTGTTATTGAAGTATACTCAAATTCACCTCCTTTTGGATTGATGTGCACATGATTTTATCATCCACATTCAAGCTAAATTCAAAATAGTTACTTGAATTAGTGGCCATGGGATTCTTCTTATTATTATCTTTCTTTTCACTAGATTAAGCTCTATATGATACTTTTGACACTTCTCCTCAATATGATTGTTAATGTAATAATGGTTGTAGTGATTGCTAGGATCCTTGTACTGGTGTGTTGTAGTTCTTTTATTTTTATCTTCCCCCCTCTCCACTTCTTCTTCCTCTCCATAGAGGCATCTTGCAACTCATTTTTCTTCAATCTGCTTGATTTCCCTTTTTGTATGCCTATGTTCTCTAAGTATAATGATCGCACACAAGCCTTGTCCACTGTTCTGAGCATGAAAAACATCACTTAATTCCATAGTTGGCTGTTTAGACCCCCTAGATACTTAAGGAGTAAATTTTGGTTATTTGGGGATACACCAAACTTTATGGCCATATTTCTAAATTTTGTGGTGTGCTCTTGTACACTCTACCGCTACTTTTGCCTTAAGAAGTGTTGTTAAATCCAGTAGTCCTCTACATACTTGATAGGGTAAAATTATGATTTTATGAGGGTTTCAAAGTCCTCCCACTTAGTGACTAGAGGATATCCCTCCATCCTTAAGGTATCCATGTGGTTTTCCCATCAAATCAGGGCATGGCCCTCTAATTTAAGTTACACAAATGAAATCTTATGTTCTTCCTCTATATGATGAGAACTAAAATAAACTTCTAATTACTGCAAGACATGATTTACCTTCAAATCATGAATATCACCTTGATATGGCTTGATATCAATCTTCAATTCCATTTTTAATAGGGATAGTGAATGGTTCATGACACTCAAACTGGGTTAATTTTTTTCAGGTTTTCTCTTTAGCTCCCTCTTTGCTTCTTCTCGATCTCCTGATCTCCCCTCTAATTGGAGATATGTGTTAGAACCCCCAACATCTCTTAATAGACTAATATTATTGGTTAGGGTTGCCATGAGGAGATTCAGATTACGGTTTATATATGCAACTTGTGCTTCCAACCATAAAAAAATATCTTTTGCAAGATCACAAGGATTACTCATAACTTTACCGGCCATGACTAGGATTTTATGACATTGGATTAGCTAATCTATATCCCCTAAAATTATCCAAAATATACCTTAAGAAACCTACTTTGATACCAATACAGTTAATAAACTATTATGGGTATTTGACTAGACATTTGTCAAAATAGATCTGATATATTATACTTAAAAATCTAAATTTACGCTATGAGGGTTTATTTCTCTTTATATTTTTGGATCTGTAAATTTAATTTTATTATGTATACATAAAATTTATAATTATGTAAAAAATATATAACAACTGAATAAAATCTCTCAAACCATAATTGAAATAAGATATAACTCGTGAAATGCTTTTAGGAGAAAATCTAGATGGAAGGTAAGGTCGCTCTACTCTCTTTCTCTTAATAGAAAATGGATACAAGTACAAAAAGTAAGGCATGTGGCCCATGTGATACTATAGTGCGTAAATCCTTTATGTGCACTCTCCCCCTACCTCTCAGCTACTCTACTACTCTATGGAACAAAATACACTAAAAAATAATGGAACACCTTTTCCTCCTAGTGGCTCGGTTACAAGACAACCTAATAGCCTACTAGTGGTTAGGTTTGATTCCAATTCTTAAGTAGAGTTACAATATGGACTCTCATAATTTTTTCTTAATCATGATAACATGGTTATCCTCTTTTCCATGAAAAATTGGGGCTGACATGGCATCCTCTCGAATTGTGGTAGCCAAAATAGGAAGGTTGAATTTTATGTGGCATAAATTTTGCAAATGTACTCCAATTGAGGAGATTTCTACATTGTTGAAAAGGTCTCTATGTTCAAAACATGGAAAAGGTGTGAAATGCTAAAGAGGAAAAGTTTTCCACTAAAAAAATTCATTTGATGGCTCAAAATGCTCCACAAAGGTTTGAGACCCCAATTTTCCAAACTAGGTCTTGCTGGTAAAAATGGTCCTATGGGTTGATTCCTCCACTTTTTCCACTATAAAAGCATTGAAAAGAATGAAAAAAATATAATCATCCAATCCAATTACACATGGTAGTATTTTGTCATAAAAGATATCCGTCCGTGTCACAATTGTGACAAGTTGTTGTGATGAATGTTAGATGAAGTCTTCCTACTTCTACTATGTGGCAATGTTTTTTAAACATATGACCCTGTGTTGCAACAATGATGCAATATTGTGAAAAAAGTTTGATGGAGTAGTTCTACTCACATTTACCACATGGAAGAACAATGGTTGGGTTTATGCATCTCTGGTTCAATGAAACTATCTTAGTGAACCAAGATATGCCTCTTCATCAAAATGCATGATGCCATCATCTAACCCGTGTTTATAATTTGTCATAAAATAGCTAAATGTTCTAATGATTAAATACATGACATCCTGAAAAATTTTCATGTTGACCCTTCTAGTGGGAAATTTATCGACAACAACATAGCTTGCAAAGTACTTTTCTTCGGCTACTTTTTTCCTAATTTGTTTTGATATGAAAAGTTGTGACAACTATTAACAAATAGGCGAGCCAACATAGTCCAATGAAATTTCATTGTAGCCTAAACTCGTTATTCAACCCTTTGAGAAATGGGCCTTAGATTTCATGAGACCGATCAATCCCCTATCCCATCTAAAAGTCCATATTTTGGTCTACTTTAATTATGACACAAAATGGCTAAAGGCCAAAATAATTCAAAGTGATACTATTCAAGCTATAGTAGATCCTTAATGAAATATTTTTTAAATTTCTAATACCTTGTGAAGTATTCATTTATGGAGGAGTTCAATTCACTACTCACCTTAATAAATATCGTACTAGAAAATATAAAATTCAATAGAATATATCATCACCTTACCATCCACACGACAATGGAAAAGTGGAGAGTACCAACAAAGTAATAAAATCTATTCTTACAAATACCATACAACTTCACTTCTAAGATTGGGTTATTAAACTTCTACAATCCCTTTGGGCTTATAGAACAGTGTGGAAGAATGCCATAGGTTTCACTCCCTATGATATTGTATACAGTAAGAATGTTAATTTTCCAATTAGATTTGGAGCTAAAACATTAAGAACTACTCTATAGGTGAATTTGGATCTTACCATAGTAAAACCCCATTATTTAGATCAATCGAGTGAATTTGATGAGGATGTATTCGATTAGCCATGTATTGTTCAACAATAAATAAAAATGTGACATGAAAAATTCATCAAAAGGAGAACGGTGACTAGGCTCTATTCTATGTTTCTTGATTCAATGATATTAAGGGTAAGCTTTGTACTTGCTGGCTAGGACCCTATGAAATTAATATTGTATATGAAAATGGGTTTATGAATCTATACACTTTTGATGCAGAACAAAATACCTTAATGGCCAATGGATAGAACCTAAGGCTCTAAAGGAACCATTTTCCAAGGAAAAAAAAAATTGGGAAGGTTTCATGGATGGCAAGTGTCAAGGAAATCTATGCAAGCCAGATCAAGTCCAATGGGTACTAAAAACCAAAATACATACAAGCAATTATTTTCCCATGAAATAAGTGGTGCACAGTGGGGGTTCACATGTCTAAACACAATTATAAAATATATTTACATGCAAATCTAATTGGTCTAGGGGAGTAAATCAACCAAAATATTAGTAAAAAATTTTGAATTTTTGCTAATTTTTCAAGTCATTTGCTTGTAGGCGAGTTTAAGGGAATAAACAAAATATTTAGGTAGCGAAAAACCATTTAAATTGAATAGGTATAATTATTCTCTGTAGATCAAATAAAATAGGTCAAAGAGAAATTTCCAATGATATACTACAATCGCGAAACAAAGTTGATATGAAGGAGTTATGACTAAAATAGTATTAAGGAAAAATATGGCATACAATCACTTCAAAAGGGTGTAACTCACCAACAACAGCTTAGATTGGAGCACTGAAGTAGTAAACAGAACTATATGGGACTATAGAACCCATCCATGGACCTAAATTTTAAAATTTGAATCAATAATTATTCAAGGAATTAGAAATAATGTGTTGTTACAAAACAAGGGAAATTGGGGTAAATAGGCCAAATATTTCAGAGGAAATAAATTCCAGCTCGGGACTGGGATTTGGGAAAAAAATATAGTTAATAGAAAGCTATAGAGAAGGAGAATACATTTATCAACCTAGAATTTTGAATCAAGGTGTGAGATTTTCTGAAAATTTTAAAGGAAAGCAATAGGTGGCCTATAAGACATGATCAACATGACCACCATGCGTATGGGGGATGCTCAAGGGTCCTACAATCATGAAGAAGAGGTCAAATCCATGAAAAGTATGATGGGTAATGCTATAATAGAGTCAAATGGGCATGGAATGGATACGCCATATGATAGATACCTAGATGAAACCATGCAGATTGTTAAAATGGAGGTGCTCAACTACAAAGGTGATAATGAGAGACTGATAAGAGAAAAACAACAAATCGATAATCATATTTTACAGAGCATGAATAAAGTATGGATGAGAATGTACTAGAAATTTGATTCTAGGTAGGTGGAAGAACATAACTCATGATCCAAGGGGAGAGATTGTAGAGATTCAAGGCACTCTAGGAATGTTGCTAGGTAGTAGCACCATGCAACAAGGAAATCCACTAATAGATGTTATGTTTCCTTATAAATAGGAAGTAGTCCAATTATATCACCAATGAGGCAACCAAGAAGGAGAACTCACTTCAATATTTTGCAAGTGGAGCTCAAGAAAATCAAGCCTCCCACATTTAATGGTGTGCACAAGAAAGGAGAGGAGGTTGAATCTTGGTTGGTAGAAATGAGAAAGTACCTTTGGCTAGATGATTACTCATCCAATTTGAAGGCATGAATTTCCATATATCACTTGAAGAGGAAGGGAAATTTGTGGTGGGAGAAGCTCAAAGAAGTAAAAAAAAATTGACAAAAAGAAGATTTCATGGAGGAAATTTAAAAATTAATTCCAAAGGAAGTACCTATCTAAGCATAAATATGAAAAGAAAATGCAATAATTTTTCGAAATCAAGTTGGGGAACATGGCGATGGAAGAATATGGCTGAAAATTCTTGAATTTTTAAGGTATGTAGTTTTTATCGGGGATGAAAAGTTGAACACATAGAGACGTGTGAGTGGGTTCACAACAATTTATGGTTATAGAACTAAATTTGAAAAAAATGAGGAACTTGGATGAAGCTATGGGGAAGAGAAACGAAGACAAGTGTGTGGAATTCCAAGGACAATTTAGTTTAGGGAAATATTAGTTATGCACTTGAAGAGAAATTTTAGAATATGGTGTCAGATTTATGTAGCCCACATGGGGGAGATAGTTGGGAATCAAGAACCAAGCCTTGAGGACCACCTAGTACTTAAGAAATTTGAAGATGTGTTTGAAGAAATTCAATGATTACCACCTAAAGGAGACATTGAATTATCTATAGACTTGGTACCTAGAGCTGCTTTGGTGTCCAAAACACCATATAGGATGAGCATAGTAAAAATTAAAGAATTACAAATGCAAGTAGATGAGCTCTTAAAGAAAGGGTACATATTCCCAAGTGTATCCCCTTGCAATGCACTAGTGTTTTTTGTTAAAGAGAAGGATGAAAAATGTAAACTTTGAAACGGGAATAATAAGATTACTCGTTTCGTAGAGGTAGCAAAAAGGTGGCCTAATTTTTAAAAGTGGCGACGCAGAATACCCTTCTTTTTTTTTCCGGAGCATATTTTTGACACTTCAAATTTTCTTACGTATCAAATATAAATATTCTTTTTAAATGTTAGTGATTTTCATGCTGATTTTGAAACGTGTTGATGCACCATCAACCTTCTTTCTCAAAGGGCCTAATTTTGACACTTTAAATTTTTTAATGTATTAAGTGTGGATATTTTTTTTCAATGTTACGTTTTTTTACACTTTAAAATTTTTTATGTCAATTTTTTTTTTGAAATCATGATTACTTAGCAAATTTTCTAGTTGTCTTATTTTTCTTTTTTTTAAATGGTCGTTACTTTAAAAAACAAATATAAAAATATATATATATAAAAGACAAAAAAAGCCATAAAAAATGTGAAAAAAATATTTATCTCCCAAACCATAAAAAAAATCTGGAAAAAAAAGAAAAGAAAAGAAAAAACTATAAAATTAAGTAACTAAAAATAGAAAATTTTAAAAAAGCACTAACAAAAAAAAAAAAAAAAAAGAATAAATTTAAAACAAACTAGATTTAAAAAAAAAATTAAAATTTTAAAAAATTATATATATTTTTAAAATATAAAAAAATGAAAAACAATTTAAATTTTTTAATATATATATATATATATATATATATATATATATGAAATGTGTTTAAAAAAAAATTAAATATATATATATATATATATATATATAATTTTTTTTTTTTTTTAAACACATTTAAGATATATATATATATATATATATATAACAAAAAAAGAAAAATATCAGCTCTTGTCGCCCGGCCACGTGGCCAAGGGCGGCTAGGTGGTGGAAGCCAATTTTTTTGTTTTTTTTTTTTGTTTTTGTAATAAAAAATATTTTAAATGTTTTTTTTTTAATAATTTTTTTTTTTTTTTTTTATTTTAAATGTTTTTTAAAAATATATATATTTATTTAAATTTTTTTTTTAAGTAAAAAATATATTTCATTTTTTTAAATTTTAAATGTTATTTTTTTTTTTTTAAATCAAAGATATATTGTTTTTTTTTTCAATTTTAAATGTTTTTTTATTTTGATTTTTGTTTAATTTGAAAATATGTGTATTTTTTAATATTTTAATTGTTTCCTGTTTTTTTTTTTTTTTTTTAATTCAATATTTTTTTATTTTCTTAGTTTTTTTCTAAATATTTTTAATCTTAATTTTAGTAGTTTAATTTTTTTTTTTTAATTTTCTATTTTTTTAATCTAGTTTGTTTTTAATTTTTTTTTTTTTCCAAATTTTTTATGGTTTATGGGATTAAAAAAAAAATTATTTTTTTTCGAAAATATGTTTTTCTTATTATTTATTTCTTTATATTTTTTAATTTTTGTTTAGTTTTTAATTCTTATCTTTTATAGGTTAATTTAGGTTCTTTTTTTAACATTTTTATGATTGATTTTTTTTTAATATATATTTTTATTTACGTTTTGATATTTTTTAACTTGTTTTTTTTTTCATTGTTTTCATTTTGTTTCTATTTTTAATTTTATGTTTTCATTATTATTTTCAGATTTAAATGTTTTTCGGAGTGATGATAAAATCCTTTACACCATTATTTCAAAATGTTGAAAATGTACCTTGGAAAAAAAAGGTGTTATTCCAACATCAACACTTTTCGTTTTGAAGGTGTTTTTTGCTTCACTACCATTTTTAAAACATGTTGAAATTTTATCCTAGAAAAAAAAAAACTGTTATTCAAGCATCAACACTTTTTGTTTTGAGGGTGTTTCTTGCACAATTTTTGCACAAAAAATTGGTTTTCACTGCCATTTTTAAAACATGTTGAAAATTTACCCTAGAAAAAAAAGTGTTATTCCAGCATCAACATTTTTCTGATGATGATGATGATGATGGTTAACATCTGCTGAGACCAAATAATGGTCTATCAGACCTAAAGAAACAAATTATCTATTTTGATTTAAGATTTTATTCCTATGCTCAAAAATCTTGGAGAGAAGCCTCCCGAGCTCACTATAATTTTGACATTGTAAAAGGCTAGGAAGGTCAGTATTGTAACAAAGATTGTGAAACTGAGATCTAATGTGGTTATACGCGGGGCACTCTAAGAGGAAGTGGTTTTCATCCTCGATGTTCCTATTCTCACATATATGGCAGATCCTTTCCGTCCATGGCCTTTTAGGAACTGCCCAACGACCTGTTTCACTATGGAGCTCATGAGAATTCGTTCTAATCTTTGCTATATTAATTTTCTTCTTTGAGCTAGTTAAAATAGAGAGATACTTTTGATCTTCTAGGGTGGGGTTGATGACCTTCTTATAATAACTTAATTTTCTTTTAGCCACTAAATCTTTCTCACACCACATTTTTTCTTTGAACTTAGAAGTAACAATATCTTTAAGGGTGCTTTTTGCACAAAAAAAATTGGTTTTCACTGCCATTTTTAAAACATGTTGAAAATTTACCCTAGAAAAAAAAAAGTGTTATTCCAGCATCAACACTTTTCATTTTAGCCCTGTTTTTCATGTTTTTTGGGGTTTTTTGGCTAGAATTCCCATTTTGAGTTTATAGTTTGCATTTCAAAGTTTACATTGTTGATGGTACAATAAGACTATGTGTTAATTTCAAGCAACTAAAAAAGTTATAGTGAAGAATAAATACCCATTTCCAAGTATAAATGACTTACTTGACCAACTTAAGGAAGATAAAGTGTTTTCCAAAATCGACCTGAGATCAGGGTATAACTAGGTAATAGTTAAAGAAGAGGACATCAATAAAATGGATTTTCAAATGCAATTTAGGCATTATGTATTCCTAGTAGTACCATTTGGGCTATATAATGCACTAGGATTTTTCATGTGCCTTATGAAAGGAATTTTTTGGAATTATTTGGACAAGTTTGTTCTTGCATTCTTGTAAGAAATACTAGTGTATTATAAACCTAAGGAAGAACATGAAAAACACTTGAGGATGGTTTTACAGGTATTTAGAAAGCATCAATTGTATGCCAATTTGAGAAAATGTTTTTTTAATCAAAGACAATTCATTATTTAGGTCATATCATTTGAAAGGAAGGGATAGTTGTAGAGGAAGAAAAGATTAAAAAAATAAATGTATCCATCACACAAAAATGTGATAGAGGTGAAATGTTTTATGTGTTTAGTGTTGGCGTTAAGGCTAGTTAAATGGTTGGAATTTATGTTGACCTAGTTTGTTCCTAGTTTGTCCATTGTTTGGATGACTTTCCAATACTTGATGTATTATGGAGCTATGTCTGATGTTTATAGAGGCTCTAAAGTTGTTGGAGAAGGATTAAAGACAAATGGTGAAGTTCTTGGCAGTGAGGAGGTGATTTTCCCTCATTTAAAGGATCTTATATGGGAGATAGTTATGCATAGAATGAAGTTACTATATCTTTATTAGATTTCCCATATCGTTCCTATGATGATATTCTTTGGGAGCCAAGCTGATCCCGAATTCATTCCTGTGGGTGAAGAAAATTAAAAAAAGAAGGGCCAAACCATTGAATCTCCCAAGGTAGTGATGTGAAAGAAGGGATCTTAACATCTATTTTATCCATTCAACAAAATCCATAAACAAACCAATGGTTTTTCATGTGATAATCATAAGGTGAGGGGACTATAAATTTCTAACGAGATCGATTAGTTGGGGTGCGAATTTTATTTGATCTATTGGCTTTGGCACTCGAAATCTACACTAATATTGTTGAACTGTGTTTTTTGTTTGTTTTGGAATAGGAGTAAGTAATTGTGAATGACCAATTGCCTTAGATCAACTAGCTTTGCATTTATCCCTTGTGGTCGAGCTATTGATTTGAAATGTTCTGATCTAAAGTGTTAAAGTGTTGTGTCCATAAATGTCCAACTATTGCGAGATTATTTTCACCAGTGCATAACGTTGTAGATATAACTATTCATTGAGCAATCTGAAGGAAATTGGTTCAATTTTTTTATTGTTTGGTTTTAGTATAAAGCTCATCCTTTAATATGTTATGAATATGCATAGTTTTGTATCGATTGAATATTTTATAGTCCGATATCTATCAGAATATTGTAAACATTTTTTTATTTGTTGGATCTTCCTTTAGAATTTTCAATGTATGCACACCACAAAAATGGTTGTTATATTTTCTGTTGAGCAACAAATACTCCTATCTAGTGCGAATGAAGGAGTTGAAGCATCAAGTTGCGTTTGATGTCCATATAAGCATTTTTATAGAGTTTTATGTGAGAGTATTGTATATCTAATATGCCTTATACTATTCTACAAAGACTGTCATGAGGAATTCTGTAGGGATTACAAAAAATAGTTGATTGATATTCATGTTTAAATATATACATTGATGACCTTGTATGTTGTGTTTGTATTGGAGAATGGTTTGGATTTATAGAGGTATGGAAATGTTTACATGTTAATGCATAATATTGTCTTTTACAGATTTTTGTGTGTAGAGATTAACACCTTCTTCATCAAAGTAAGGGTAGAGGATTTATATGACAATTTATTTATTTTTCGCCTATGAATTCAATGTGCTTGTGATCATATTGTCTTTTAGTTTGTCACATCTTGTAGAGAAATTATATGTACTATTAAAGCTATATTGATGTACTCTTCATTAATGAACAAATTTCTGTAGGGTTTAGAAACATCTTTGAGCTTGACTAAGAATAATCTATAGTGCAGGGGTTTTCTCTGCATGACAAATCTATGATCAACCATACAACATTGTGATCAAATTGTTATTATAAATAACTTTGAACGAAGAAAGAGTGGCAAGTTGCAGTTGTAGGGAAATCCTTCACTAAACAGTGCTACTATTGGATTCATGAGATATATCTTCCATATGTAAGTTGAATTGTGAAAGGTGTATTGTTTACAACATAAATATGAGATTGTTGTGCAAAGATTGGTGCCTTGACATTAACATTTTATTTCAAATATTTTGTCACTTAGACAAAAATCTCTATGAATCTAATGTTAGATGTGATTTGATCATTACAATGTTATGTTAGTTGCTTCTTGTCATTGATGTGCTCATATTTTACAAATAGATATATGTAGAAGTTGTATTTGATGTTAAGAGGATGTGCTTTAATCGAAGAGGTTATCACTGCATATGTTGAGTAGTGTTGCATGTTGTGTATGAAAGAGATCACTTCTATAATTTTCATTATGTTGATTATCTTGAGCATAATACATTTGATAAGATGAGTGAATATATGCTACTAAATAGTTGTGCAGAGATGGCGTATGATCTAGAGTTTGGATGTATAATGATCTACACGTGTTGTATTATTTTCATTAGAGCTGAGTGCTATGTATTGACTAAGTAATATGTTCTAAAATATTCAAACATGTATTTTGATAGATGAATTGAGCTTGATTTACTATAGATATATTTGGCCATGTGTTGTTAATAAGGGTTTGATGTTGATTCTATGGGCATAAATTGATAGATCTTATTTGTTGGAGCATGTATGGATACACGAATAATGACTAACAATGAGTTTCATAGTGACATAGCAATGATATAATTTTGGGCCATTAGCATGTATAACATTAAGTTGTATTACCAATTTTGAGATTGGTTTATGATGATATGATGAAAGAGAGAGAGTTGTTGATGTTTGATGTATCTTAAATGATAAATTGATGTGTAGTGTTGAGATTGGCTTTTGAGAAGAGAATTCGATGCTACTAGGATTTATGAAAAATTTAATCATAAGGGTATTTTATTGATGAGTATGTTGTTAGGGTTTGATGGTCAGAGACATTAAGTGTTTGTTTGTTGCTAAAATTTGATAATATTGATGTATATGGGAGAGCTATTATTTGATGTTATATTAAATAGATCAAGTGTTGATCAAGGACTTATTGTAGAGGGAATTTTGTATCTTGTTATTCAGACTGATGAGTGGAATGTTATATGTGGGTCCAGTTTGAAAATTGGATGAAACATGGCCTACAAGATTTTTGTTTAAGTTAGTTGGATCCAATGTGAAATATTTTGCAATGAGGTCATCAAAGGATTTGAGGGTTGGATCCTCTAGTGATGGAGTGGTAGCTTCCCTCTAGTGGTGGTCGAAGAACTTACTCAGGGAGTATAAGCTTCCTTCCAATAGTAGTTGGAGAAATAATAGGAGGTGCTAGCCTCCAATAGGTAGGAGCCTGTGCACTGGTAGAATTCTACACTGGTGCAAGATGTAATATAAGATTTTATTTATAATAAGAATAAGAAGATAGAGATAATAACAACAATGGTTTTTCCTAGTTGGTTTTTACTCCTAATATATGAAGTTCCTATGTGAAGAATAACATCTTGATGTGTTGCACTATTATAGTCCTCATGTCTTTATGGTTATATGCTTCTCATGGTTTATTTCTTATGCTTAGAGCTAATGTCATAATATGCTACTAGTTAAATGATGATCTAGTTATCATTGTAAGGAAAATTATAAACTGGATAAAACATGATTCATCATGCAATATTGATTTGCCCCCCTTCCGCATAGTATTTCTAACAATTGGTATCAAAGTGAGTCCTTCAGGAACCAATTTAACAACAAGAAGGATATATAAGGAATTATGGAAAGAAAGCATATGAATAAGATGGCTGAAAGGGAGAAATCTATTTAGGAGAATTGTGACAGTACAGGAGAGGTATCACATACAACAGAAATATCAACAATTATCGATCAAGGACAATTAGTAGTGGAACAAGTCATGTCTGGATTTATAAATAATAAAGGTATGATTATTCTCAATGATGCAAACTATCAGGCATGGAAAGAGAGGATTAATTTGAGATTAATACCACTTGGATCTTATATTTGGAAATTAGTATGTAATGGTTATACTAAAACTCCTCCATCAAGTTAAGAATTACAGATGAATAATCAAGAAATAAATGAAATCTATTGTGGAATACTTGATTAAAAACTTGATAAAGTTATGTATTGTGAATTTGTAAAAGATGTATGAGATAAATTGCATGCCATCCATGAAGGATTAAATAGAGAAAGGAACATAGTTAAGAAAGAAGTGCATTCATCAAGTAAGCTGACAAGTAATCATGCTTTTGAAACATTCAATGTATCTAAAGAAGAAACTTTTAGCCTATTAGAAAATGAATGTGACAATGAAACAAATTCCATCATATCAGATGGAGTTCCATTTTCAAAAGAAGAAAGGTTAGAAAATGAATTTAATCTTAGAAGAAAAATTGTCATTGCTTTGAAAAAGAATGAAAGTATTAATGAAATTTTGCAAGTTTATTGAAGCAAGGTGAATAAATCAGAAGACACTATAGTAGTGACTGAAGAAATTAATGAAAGTAAAAGGCATTAAAATGACTTGAATGTGAGATCATCTCTCTAAAGACTGATCTAGAAAAGTAAAATGAATAGAATAAGGAGCTACTTCAAGTATTTGAAGAACAATAAAATGGGATTAAAAAGGATATTATCAAGTTAAGAACATAGCTTGAAGAAGAAAGAAAAGTTGAATAAGCAATAAGAAATCAACTAAAATAAAAGGGGATAATTGTGAGAAATTATAAATAGATGTAATCTCATTAAGAAGTAAATTAGCAGAACAAGATAAATAATTGAGATTTCAAGACAGTAACAAGATGTTGGACAATATTCTTAGTAGTCAAAGGTATCCCTCCATTAAATTAGGCCCTGGTTTTCATGGAATAGTGAAGGGAGAGTCTAGATCATAGACATGTGCAGGAAATGTTAGAGACAACATGCAATTTCCAAAAAACCTGGTAAAATCAATTAGGTAGTAGAACCAACAACTATGAAAGGTGACTCTTCAAAGGAAATCATTTGCACATAGGAATGAGTATGGAAAAAATGTAGACATCCAAAGAAGGAACACAAATTAATTCTCTCTCTTGGGCAATGATGTTGAGTGTTTTATCTATCACAACTTTGGACACAATGGAGCTGATTGTAGAAGCAAATTATTCATACCTCAAGCGAACAATCTCTCCACATAAAGATCATTGGTTCCAAGGTGTTCAAGTTTCTTTGAAGGATATTTCTTTGCATGAAAATTATTTGGTCATAAGTCTATGTATTGTAGATCATATAAAAATGAAATGATCATGAAGAAAAAGTACTCACTCTTTTATCCCCTTATATGGTCACATAAGGCACTATACATGCAATAAATTCAGACATGTGGCAAAATAATGTAGGAGCAAGCCAATGAATTCATTTAGACATTTCATACAATAATGAAAAAAATCCCAGAAGGAGACACATCCATCAATAGTCCTCATATGAAAACTTGGAACAAAAGGAAAGAGAAACAAGAGAAGTGTGGCCTTACTCTATGTGGACTAGAACAAGAAAATCACTGGTACATATATAGTGTATTCTCTCATTACATGTTTAGAGATAAGAGAATATTTATCTTTCTTAATAAAATTGTGATAAAACTAAGGGTGTTGACATTATTCTTCGAAACAACACACTGACGAATGTGTTAGCAAAAGGTAAAGCTAATCTCGATGTTAGAAATACAGAATCACTAATGTATTATTGGTTGAAGGGCTAAAGAATAAATTCCTAAGTGTGGCTCAAATGACTATTAGAGGACATATCATTATACTTACCTCAAGAGGATGCAAAATTATAGAAGAAGACGCTGGAAAGGTTATAACAAAGGGATCATAATTGTAGACAAGGTATATACAGTGCTGAAGAAAAACTTAGGCAAAAATAAGATATTGAAATCAATATCCTCCTCTTTAGATTTAGAGTAAGGAAAGGAAATCCCCACTATAGTCCATTGTACATGGTTAATATTCACGATTATGATTTGCTTGGCTATCGATGTGCTATTAGATCATTGTGATTTTTCAGTGGTTAAATAGGTGGAAACATATTGTATTACCGAAGTATATGATGCCCTATCATTTTGATGTTGAATACATTATGATTACTTATGAATTATTTCAAGGTGTGGTGTTGAAGAATTGGCATGTGTCTAGGGGAAGCATCTCATATGCCCATCAAATCTCAGCTATTCATTGTTGGAATTATGCTCTTTTGTTGGAAAAAAGGAAAGGATTCTAACATCCCTTGCCATGTATTATTGAAAATTATCTTATTGTAGGTGTATGATAAGATATATGATGCCCCATACATGTGAGTTGTAGATTGTACAGTCAGGGTTTGGTTGGTTGAGCTAGAATAATCACATCTATGTCACAAATTGTCATGTACATGTATGTTGCAGTCAGATGGAGAGCTATCATTAGAGAAATTTTTAGGTATAAAAAGGGCCTCACAAGGAATATTATAAACTAATAGAGCAAATAATAAAATAAGATTAGATTACCTCATCAAGTTTTGGAGGGAAAAAAGAGAAAACTACTTTTTCAACTCATATTTTCAACTTATCTCCCTACGATTTTACTCAAATTTCAAGCAGGAGCACACATTGGATGCGGAATTTAATTTTTCATCTAAGGAGTACCCATGTTGCATACTTTTGATGGAACCTACTACATGAAAAATGTGATATACATGGAAAAAACGTGATTGCAATCACATTTTTCATATATTTTACATTTTTCGTGTAGTAGGGTCCATTGAAGGTATGGAGCATGGGTACTCCTTGATGAAAAATCAAATTCTACATCCAAAAATTTATCCTACTTGAAATATGAGTAAAATCGCAGGGAGATAAGTTGTAAATACAAGTGAAAAAAGTAGTTTTTTTTTTTTTTTTTACCTTTTACTCCAAAAATGGTGAATCATCGCCCATGGTTGACATCATCATATTGAATCCTGTTGGTTTTTATAAAGTTTATTTTTGTTGTACATTTTTGTTTTTAGGCCCATTTTTTAGCTGAAATTTTCTCTTATGGTTGGCATTTGATCACATTGTATAAATCATGTAGTGTATTGACCTTTACAGCATGCTTGTGATTAGATTATGAGTCGCTAATAGATGATATTATTTGATTCTAGGGTTTCTATATTGTTGGTACCATAACAGAACATCTTATTCCCATATGGGTGTATGAGGCTACCTAATGTGCTCAAGGAGAGGTATGTATGCCCCTAGAGAGCTCACAAGTATTAATATAAACATTTCATTTAATATTTAATATGCATACATCATGTAAATAAACTATGTGACCCCTACATACAACCATGTACATTAATGTTTGCTTATATCACTTTTAGACTGCATAGGCTATATGTGTCTCTTGTCTAAAAAGATGTGTATGGCAATAAAACGTTCATGATATCAGTAACCCTAATGTTTAGGGGGGGACTTTTAGCTTGCATATAGTGGATAGATATTCATACTTTTTCATCCACATATTGATAGTTGATCTAGTGTATTTAGTGTTGATAGCATGGCATTTTATCAAGAGACTATCCCACCTTTGAAATTAATGTCAAGGGGGAGAAAATGACTAGATGAAAGTGTTTTATAGGATGTTGACATCAATGCCAAAGGGGGATATTGTTGATGTTATGGCTAGTTGAATGGTTGGCATTGATATCAACCTAGTCTTTTCCTATTTTATCCATGGTTTGGATATATTTCCAATCCTTGATGTGTTACTGAGGTGTGGATAATGTTTGTAGAGACTCTACAAGTGTTGGAAATGGATTGAAAACAAATGGAAAATTTATGGGCAAAGAGGAGGTGATTTTTCCTCAGCTAGAGAAGCTTCTCTAGAAGACAATTATGCATAGAGAAAAGTTACTATATCTTCATGGGTTTCCCATACTATGCATGTGATTATATTCTCTCAGAGCTAGGATTATCCTTGTAATGATGCCTGTAGGTCAAGAAAAATAAAAAATCAAGGGTTAAACATTTGAATTTCCCAAGGTAATGATGCGATTGAAGGGGTCTTAATTTCTATTTGACCCTATCAGCAAAATCCATCAATAAGCCAAAGGTTTTTGCTGTGATAATCATAAGTTGAAGGGACTATAAATTTCCAAGGAGATTGAATGGTTGGGGTGTGAATTTTGTGAGATCTATTGGCTTTGGCACTGGCTACCTACATCAATATTGTTGAACTTTGTTTTTGCTTTGTTCTGGAATAGGAGTAAGGAAGTGTGACTAACCAATTTCCTTAGATCAAATAGATTTTCATTTAACCCCTATAGTTGAGCTAACAATTTGACATGTTTAGATCTAAAGAAGTGTTGTGTCCACAAATTTCCATCTATTGCAGGAATGATTTCACTAGTGCGCAAGGGCCTAGATCTAACTATGCATTGAGCGATCTCAAGGAAATTGGTCTAGAGTTCCAATTGTTTTGTTTTGGTATAAAGATCATCCTTTGATATGTTATGAGTAAGCATAGTTTTGGGTCGATTGAATATCATTAAACCATTTATAGTCCTAGATCAATCAGATTGTTGTAAACATTCTTTTATCTATTGGAGGTTCCTTTAGACTTGTCAATGTATATGCACTGCAAAAATGGTTGTTATATTTTATGATGAGCATTGAATACTCCTATCTAGTGCAACTACAGGAGCTAAAGCATCAGGTTGAGATCAATGTCCATATAAGCATGTTTGACAAAGGCTAATGAAATTTTCTTATAAATCTAATATGCCTTATACTGTTCTACAGAGGCTGTCATGAGGATTTTTGCAAGGATTAGAAAAAATAGTTGATTGATATTCATGCTTAAATATATACATTGATGAATTTGTATGTTTTTATTGTATTGGAGAAGGATTTGCATTGACAGAGTTATGGTAGTGTTTACATGTTAAAGCACAATATTATCTTTAATAGATTATTGTGTGTATAGATGAACAAATTATTCATTAGAGTAAGCGAAAAGGTTTTATATGACAATTTTTGGCTGTTTGCCTATGAATTCAATGTGCTTGTGATCATACTCTCCTGATTCTGTGACATCTTGCAAAGAAATTGCACCCTTAATTAATGAACAAGTTGTTGTAGGGTTTAGAATTTTTTTTTTTATCTTAATTGGGAATACGTTCTAGTGCAAGGTTTGTCTCTGCATGTTATAAATCTATGATCATCCACAAAACACTGTTATCAAATTATTTTTGTAGAGATCTTTGAACAAAGAAAGAGTGACAAGTTGTAGTTGCAATGAAAGCCTTCACCAGACAATGTTATTATTTGAGTCATGAGCTATATTGTTTACAACATGGAACAAAGATTGTTGTGTAGATATTAGTGCCTTGACCTTAACATTTTATGGCATATTTTTTGTCTCTTACGTAATAGAGTCCTATGGATTTGATGCTAGATGTGGACTGATGATCACATTGTTATGTTAGCCACTGCCTGTAAATGATATGATCATATTTTGTAGAGAGATGTATGTATAAGTTGTATTTGTTGCTAAGAGGGTGTGCCTTAATGAGAGAGGTCATCACTTCATATGTTGAGAAGTATTACATGTTGTGTATGAAAGAGATCACTGCTATATTTTCCAGGATGTTGACTACCATGAGTAGAGTATTTTTTATAAGATGAGTGAATATATGTTACTAAATGGTATATTGTGTGGAGATGATGTAGGAGCTAGATTTTGGCAGTATAATGATATACAAATGTTGTATTATTGTCATTAGAGTTGAGCACTATGTATTAACTAAGTAAGATGTTCTATCATGATCAAACATGTATGTTGATAGATGAATTGAGCTTAATGTACTACAAAGATATTTTTCCACATGTTGTGAATCAAGAGTTGATGTTGATTGTATGGGCACAACTTGATAGAGCTTTTTTATGGGAGCATATATGGACAAAGGAATAATGACTAAAAGAGAGTTTTCAGGGACATAACACTGATATAGTTTTGGGCCACTAGCATGTATAACCTTAGGTTTTATTACTAGTGTTGAGATTAGTTTGTAATAATATGATGAAAGAGAGAAAGTTGTTGATGTTTGATGTGTCTTAAATGCTAACTTGATGTGTAGTGTTGAGATTGACTTTTGGAATAAAATTTGATGCTACTAGGATTTGTGACAAATTTAATCATAAGTGTTTGTTATTGATGTGTATGTTGTTAGGGCTTGATGGTTAGAGTCATTGAGTGCATGTTTGTTGCTAGTATTTGACAATATTGATGTATATGGTAGATATATGGTTTGATGTTCAATTGAGAAGATTCAATTGTTGATCAAATACTTATTGTGGAGAGGTTTTGGTATCTTCTTATTCAAAGTAATGAGTAGAATATTATATGTGGGTCGAGTTTGAAAATTGGATGAAACGTGGTGTACAGGATTTGTGCTTAAATTAGGTGGATCTAGTGTGAAATATTTTGAAACGAGTTCCACAAATGGTTTAAGGGGTTGATCCTTTAGTGAGGGAGAAGTATCTTCCTTCCAATGGTGGCTAAAGAACTTTCTCAAAGAGTAGTAACTTCCTTTAGTAGTAGCTGGAGAAACAATAGGAAGTGGTATCCTCTAGTAGGTAGGAGCATGCGTATTGGTATAAGTTTATGCCAATGTAATATGTGAAAGAAGATTTTATTTATAATAAGAAGAAGAAGAAAAAGACAATAAAAATGGTGCTTTTTCCCAGTTCGATTTTCCACCTAATATATGATGTTCCTTTGTGATGTTGAATTAATTGATGTGTTGCACTATTATGGTTCTCATGTCTTTATGATTATATGTTGCTCATCGTTTTCATGCGTATGTTCATATCTAATGTCCTAATGTGCTACTAGTTAAATAATGATCCAGTTAACATTGCAAAGAAAAGTATAAACTATATAAAACGTGATTCAACATGAAATATTGATTCACCCACCCCGCTCTTAGTATTTCTAATATTTAATAGGATACCATAGAATATTTGTTGATGGATTCTCAAAAATAGCTCATCCTATTACTTCCTTGCAAAAGAAAGGTGTGAAATTTGAATGGTCCCATAAATTTGAAGAGACATTTCCACATTTAAAGAGGTTGTTAACAAGTGCACCTATATTAAAGATTGTCGGTCCAAATGAAGACTTTCTTGTGTGCACAAATACATGTAAAGAAGGACTTCAAGTAGTTATCATGCAAATTACACATGTGATATGTTATGGATATAGGAATCTAAAATAACATGAAAATAACTATGCGATTCATGATTTCCAGCTAGCATCCATTCTACATGCCTTGAAAATGTGGAGACAATACCTCATGGGAAAAAGGTTTTAATTACAAATTGAATACTATGGGTTGAAGCATTTGTTTAAATAACCAACTTTAAATTCCAAAGAAATTATATGTTTAAAATTTTTGGTTGATTATGACTTTGAAATTAACCACATTAAGGGTAAGGAAAATAAAGTGGTTGATGCATGACAGGCCTCCAAAATAGGTAAATTATTAGGCTCATTCTACTCCCAAACACATAAAACTATATTGATCCAACCTTTTGCACTTAATGATACATTTTCCTAATTTAATTGGTTCTTAGAAGATTTCAATGAGGTTTTCACATTTTATGTGCCTTAACATGTTTATTGTGCAATATTTGAAGAGATGTTACACAAATTACAAGAGATTCAACACTTGAGATATTTTTGGGACATGTTCGTACTATAGGAGGCCTCAACTTGGTTGGTTAAGGGAATTTAATGGCCTTTCCTGTTGCTACGAAGTGGACTAGGAACAAGATCCCCTTTTCTAGGATTTTTTGGAGGGAAATATAACCCTCTCTCAAGGAGGATTATCTCCACTCTTTTTATAAATAAGATGCTCGAGTAGCTAAGTAGAGAGATAGAGAAGAGTGTGAAGAATAGGAGAAAATATTAGATTTTTATTTTGAAGAGTGTTTTGCAATACTATAATGTGAAAATCATTTCTCAGTGAATGAAAGTTGTGTTCTATTTAAGCTCTTATTTTGACTTTCCTCTAATGACTCTAAGAATCCTTGGGTTAAGCCCACCTCAATAGCTTCTGACCCTCATGTACTTTTGTTAGTGTTTTTCTTTTATTCATTTTCAATCATTTCTAAATGTTATCTTTTCATAGCTATTATGCATGATTAAATAGAAGATTTTATGAAAAACTATTTCTCATAGGTTCTTTGTGTAGTTGATTGTAGTAGTAGCATTGGTTAATGACATTTCAAATATTTATTCACTTGATTTCTCTTTCTTTCAAAAATTTTATTTTCCATTGTTTTGTTGTGTAACCAATTTTGTAGCTACAAGAAACACATCGAGTTTGATTTCACTAGGAGAAATTTGTATCAGGTTGCCTTAAAGCTTTCATTAGTTTGATGTTAGCATTTTATAACAGTTCCATAGCTTCCTTACATCTCAAATTCATGTCCTTCCTAGTTTACATGCTTGATGGATTGTCTCCTATAGAAAAACAAAGGTTCTTGTAATAGCTTATAAGAAACCCTCCATTTTTTCTTGGTTTCATAATCAATTCATGATATATCTTCTTGGACATATTACAACCCCTCTAGAACATTGATAGTGAAAGATGGAAGTATAGAGACCTCATAGATGCTTCTGTCAATTGCCTTATGATTTTTTTCCTGTAAATTATGGTTTTGATTCATAGTATTTCATTTCAATAGTTTTTTTCCATTTATTACAAATAGCATAGAACTGCACAATTGTGATTTATTTCAATAAAATTCACATATATTTTCATTCCATTTCCTTTTCTGCAATTCATTTCTTTCAAATGTTTTTTCTTCTTGTATAGCTTAGTTAGCTTAATCTATATGCAGCTAGTCTTGATTTCAGTACTTCCACCTGCATGAAGATTAACAAGAGAAAAAAATAATACCTACTGCACATAAGTGCCAATCCCTCTTAAGTTTGTATGAATCTCTGGTTGATAATTAAATTTTTAGACCATTGGGAGTTGCGACATCATTGTTGCAATATTGAGGCCCATGAATGCATTTAGCAATACAGTTCATACAATGTATGGTACAACCATAAGTGTATGTAAATCTGATTTAAAAACTAGATTTTTAGAGGCTGGAAATTCAGATCAACAATACATGGAAATAAAAAGCAACTTGCTACAAGGTAATTCATAGCCAAAATAAAGGGACTACAAATAGGAAAAGATGGAATTCTTTTATACAAAGGTAGGATTTATGTGCCAAATTTCTAGGGTCTGAGAAATTTAGTTTTAAATAAGATGCATAGAGTACCTAATCCTGGGAATCTAGGGTATCAAAAGACATTCTCAACAATCAAGAAGCAATACTTTTGGATAGATATGAGGAAATAAGTGGCTAATTATATAGACTTGTGCTTTGGAATGTCAAAATGTTAAAAATAAACATAGGCACCCAACTAGATTGCTACAACCAATACCCATTCTTGAGTGGAAGTGAGAAATTATTTTTATCAATTTCATGACAAATTTTCGTAGAACAATGAGGAAACGTGATTCCATAATGGCTTGGTGTATAAATTCACCAAGGTTTTCCAATTTATTCTAATGAAGTCAACACACAAGGAAACCACTGTTGTCAAGATTTTCATGAAGGAAATTTCCAAGCTACATGGTGTGTCCAAGGAAATTATTTCAGACAAGGATCCCAAAATTACTTCCAACTTTTCAACAAGTTTATTAAAGTGATTTGGAACCTATTTAAATTTTAGCACAAGATACCATGCAATTCAAATGGTCAAACATAAAGAGCCAATCATGTTATTAAAAACATGCTAAGGGTTCATGTGATGGAAAACCCATCAAAAGGGCTAGAATATATACATTTGGTGGAGTTTGATTATAAAATGGGTAATACACATCTTTTAAGATGAGCCTATGTGAAGCCTTATATGGAAGAAAATGTAACACACCTATGAGTTGGGACAATACAATTAATAGGGATGTTTCTAGTCCAAACTTGCTTAAGGAAATCAAAGAGCATGTACTAAAAAATAAAAAGAATTTGAAGGATTCTCGGGATAGAAGGAAAATTTATGCTAATAAGAATAGGTTAAACATCAAATTTGAAGTTTGCGACCATTTCTTCTTGAAAGTGAAGGAAAAGAAACGTACATTAAAATTGGGTAGTTGTGTAAGTTAGTGTCTATATATTGTGGACCATTTTATATCCTAGAGAGGATTGGTTTTGTTGCAAATAGGATTATATTGCCAACATCCATCCATATTCATAACATGTTTCATATTTCATTACTTAAAAAGTATGTTCTTGATGTGAATCATGTAATTTATTGAAATATGATTTAGGTGGATCCCGAAGGAGACTTTAATTTCCAACCAGTCTAAATTTTGGACAAGAAGTTCAAGGTTCTCTAGAATCAAGCCATCACCTTAGTAAAGGTGTAGTGGACTCATTTTGGTCCTGAAGATACTATATGGGAACATGAATATGCAATAAAGGAAGAGTACCCTCATCGTTTTGGATAATATTATTGTATACATGTGTGTGTGTGTGTGTGTGTGAGATATGAAATGAGCACAGTGCATAAATTAGGGTGAGGGGAATGTCAAACCCCTACTCAACCCCTAGATTGTAGATAACATGTATATGTGAAACTTAGGTTGCTAAACCAAAACATATTAACTAGGATAGTGAGTTGAGATTTTCTTTTGGGGCCAGTGTGTTCATGTGTAAGTTTTAATCCTGTACGAAAGTTACCTGTAAATGAATTCTTAAAAGATAGAAAATATACAATGGTGAGAAACATAAAACAAACGCAGAGAGATTTTCCCAGGATCCCAAAACCAGGACTACCAGATTTATTTTTCATCATGTTCCTTTGAATGTTACAATGCATATATATACATGCTGAAGCATTCATAAACCCCAATCCATTAACCTTGGATTAGAACATAACCATAGTTCCCTTGACTAGATCTACAAACTGCCATGGACAGAAAACGATCATGCCCAAAACCATGTGAAAAAGCCATGCACAAAACCATCCGTAGGTCCACCCACCTAATATAGGTTCCAAAATATATTTCCTGGGGTGCTACCCAAGACCCGGTATAGGCTGGCTACTACCCCAATGAAACCGCTCGACAAGGTGGGTTGCACACCCCTGTGACCTCCCCACACGTGCGACTAGTCGTGGAAAGAATATAACACACACCCAACATTCTCCCAATTGTTGTTTTTTTTCCACACTGGGGGTCATAAGAGAGCTTAGTTATTGGTTAAACCCTACAACATCCATTGTTTCTCTACACCAAGAAAACTTCTCAATTCTCACAAAATTCATCAATGCATTGGCAACATTCTTCAAAATGTCCACCTTTACCATACACACCTTTTTGTCCTCAACCGTATCCCTCACAAAGTGATAGTGAACATCAATGTGCTTTGTCTTTAAATGATAAGAAGCGTTCTTTAGCAAAAAAATTTCACTTTAGTTGTCATAGTCTATCCATATAGCTCATTGTACTAACCCCATACTTGAATACAATCTCTGCAACCAAATTGCGTCCATCTTGCATGAGTGGCTACCATGTATTCTACCTTTGTAGTTGAAAGTGACACTACATAATTCATCAAAGTTTGTGCCTAAACTGTGCATCTACATCAAATATTGATATGAAATTGGCGATTGCAACAGTCTCAAAAGTCTCTTTTTATTTTTGACATCTTTTCAGTCCTTTTTAGTTCTCCTTTGTGTATAGAAATCCAAGTTTAACTAGAAACTCGGTTTATCAACATACGAGTAGTTTTAAAGAATATGTTTGTAATATGGGTTGAAAAGTCACCAGACATGTGCAACAAATCCCATTGAACAATTTTTTTATAAGAGAGACAATTGACAATGTCAATAGGTCATCTTGATCTATAGATTAATGTTGGTAAATTAAGTTCCTCATAAAATTTGTCTTAAAAATTTCCCCAAGTGATGGAATCCCTCAAAAGATGCAATTTGCATTATCCTTGTATCAACGTAATGGATGACATGAGCATCAGAGTAACCATGCACAAATGCCTCAATTATTGGCTCTAGAATAACATCAGAATATAATGAATCTAGTTGATTTGATGTTGTATCCATGTTTTCATGGTTTTGTTTATTTTGATCAAAGTGTTTTTTCCATTCATTGTTAACTACAATTTTCTCAATTTTGTACAAAGTGGTGTTGCAAAAGTCACATAAAGTTATCATTAATTTTTTGATTCAAATGTACCTAGACAAATAAGCATTTTTGTACTCTATTTTTCTATTTAGCATAACTGCAATTGTCATCCATTCATCAATATCTCTAGGCAGAGTTGTTTCAACTCTATCCAAGTTTGTACAAAAATTTATAATTGTTCCTGTTAAACCAACATGTTCCCTTTTTGTAACCAATTTATCTTATTTGAGAAAAATTCTTTCTTGGTGCCACAAATCTTTCCTCTAGATGTGTCAATTGTGCAACATACATCAATATTTTATTTTGACGTATACTCACGGGTGATGCAAATACAAATAGGTTTTCATTACATGTTGCATTATTAAAATATTTACAGAGTTTTTCATCTATTTTGATTCATTTCACTTTTATTGCAAGCATGAGATAGCAACAATTTCACAATGCAACTTTATCAACAAGTCTCATGTCTTTTCTGAAGAACAATTTGTCACAAATGCAACATGCATTTGTAGGTGTGTCTTTGATTGACTGGAGATATTTATCAATTGCCTTATTTGACTAAACATGTCATTTATGTACTTTTTTCAGTGAAGAACCTTGTGTTCATATTACATAGTTCAATTGATGCAAGTGAGTTTGTTCTTTACTGGATTCAGCGGAAGAAGGAACATAACCTAATTATTATTTTTTGTCTGCATTGTGAAAGAATGATCATCTTTTTTCGATAATGTCAAAGATTTAGCAACTTCAAAAAATTCCCTTTTTCCTCGTAATATAGTATAAATTGACTGATTCTCAATTGCATACAAGATGTAGTACAAATAGACTCATTGTCAGAAGGATGCCTAAAATGCACATTTGACATTGAATTACTATACTCTCTTTCCAATGTTGCTTGAAGTATTTCTTGCATATTGTTATAATGGGTAATATCATCAATAATATCTATTTTCAAAAGTACATGATAATGTGAGTGTGATCTAGATATCATTAATTAAAAAAGGTATAAGACTCTAGATGAAGTGCTTGATGAATTAAATCTCAAAGAAATATGACTCGTGTCTTCATTCCACATGGATATGTTAATATTAAGTATTTCATATATCTATTATATTGCAAAACCATTTCCTTCTATATGTCTAGATGCATATGGCATTAACAAATTGATAATATAACCATTCCATTCATTGATACATTGTTCCTCCTCAATTTTCCTAGTATCCAAATGTTCTCACAAGCAGTTGATATCTCTAATGTCATTTCAATTGAGACAATTGTAAAAAAAATGTGCAATTGTTTTTCTCACTCCAAGCATCTAAAACCATGGTGAAAATGTATAAGTAGATTTAAACAAAGAGTCATGGTAGTCATTAACAAAATTTCCATAGATAAACAATCCATCTTGCAGTAGGTTCTGCTCAATTGACAACATGTCAAATTCTCTAGATTGGCATTGACATGCAGAAATGCAGGTAGCAGTTGATCTAGGAATTGTAGCCAACATGTCTATACAACAAGAGTGGTTAAAAATGGCCACATGTAGGGTTCTAGTTTTGTAAAAATATATTATAATGATATCCATGGATTTCTTGATTGAAGCAAAGATATGGTTGTCCATTTGTGTATAGCCAAACATTCACTGGAACTGAAAACCAATTAGACAACCATTTGACACAAAAGGCATATCCCATAAGATAATTATGGATGAAGAACAAACATAACAAGGTGTGGAAAATCTTTCCATGTATGTCTCAATATCATTGACATTGTGAAGCTCTTGAAAAAAATCAAGTGTTAATTCAGTTCGCAATGACTGCAAACAAATATCGTCTTGGTGATATAAGAAATATTAGAAGTGATTTACAATTCCTTGTCATATTTAAATTGAAGTATAGTGAAAATTTAGAAGAAAAGAAAATCATTCAAATATATAGTCAACAGGATAATATGAAAAATGATCCAATCTATATAAACTAAATCTAGATAACTTGTGATTGTTTTCTTGCAGATTTTCTTCCTTTAATTCAAAAGTACTTTTCATTTTGGCTAACCCTATTAGAAAAATATGAAGCCTTGTTCAACACAATAATTCTTCAGTACTTGCCTTTGTGACAAATAAATTCAAGAAATAAAATCACAACAAAGAAAAGACAATATAATCAAATAGAAAATATTGAATCAAATTAATAAATGCATCTTAACTACGAATTGTTAAATCAACACAACATGAGTAACAATATTTTGAAAAAATAGGTCAATGAAATAATAGCGCAAGACTTTCAATTACATAAGAATATGCATAGGTTCTACCATATTATGGAGATTATGATAACTAGAAAATAGTGAAAGAGAGATATACTATTGATTAGATTTTGCAGAATGTTGTCACTAGGACCGTAACATTCTTAAACAAGTGGCCTCTTATTTTATCAAACATTTTCATAATATCTAGTTATGTAAACATAATTCTAGATATGTGGAAATATTCCTTACCTAGAAAGAAATAGTTAACAAGCGAGAAACCACGAGGCACCTGATTCAACTTATTCACTATGGACATAGAGAACTACCTGTCATCTAACTAAATCCTTAGACATACTAATGTTAACAAGAATGACTTTATCTCGGGTGAAACCGCCTGAATGAAAAGTGCAAGGAAAATTGTACCTAATTTCTAAGAAGACTTGCATGTTAATCAAAACAATTTCAATCCTGGATGAAGCATTACTACATGAAAGTCATGGAGAACACTCGTATCCAAGTTACAGGAAAGCTTGCATCCGGAGTTTCTGGGCTTATTTTATCTAACATTTGTTCAACAACTAGGTATTCAAATAGATTCCCATCCAAGAAAGAATCAACTAACAAGTGAGAAACCAACAAGTATCTTATTCATCTTATTGATTATTGCCATAGAGACCATCACAGACGAAATTCCCCCACATGAAAACAATAGGGAATACTCGTAGCTATGTTATGGGAACATTTGCATCTCGTATTCCCAGGTTTCATGGAGGAAACATTCTTGGAGGAAAAAATCGGGTGACAAACACATCCAAGTTCCATGGAACTTGTATCCGAGGTTCCAAAACTTATCCTATCTGGAATTTTCCCAAAATCTATATGTGCAAATAGATTCCCAGCCAATAAAGTATTAATTGATGCTAGAGCAATGAACAAGAGTTTGATATAGCTTGTTGGTTATGGCCATAAAGAACATATCGGACTAAACATTCCTGCATGAAATCCATGGAGAACAATCGTACCTAAGTACTAGGCATACTCGCATTCGATGTTCCTAGGATTCTTGGAGGAAACCTTATCAGACCAAAACCCTAGGGAACCACCATATAAATTTTTTGAAGAACTTGTATCCAGGATCCCTGGACCTATTATATACGAAATTTGCACAAATGATGCAAATGATTGTAGAATCCTAAAAAGTTAACATCCATAGAACTATAAGATTGGAAATGGTTTGACTTAAATGTACATTATACAACACTAAAAATAACAAAGCTCCAATGTCACGAAAGTATAACATCTTAAGAATTAATGAGAACAATTTCATTTAAGAGAAAACCTACATGCACTTGGCATTCTCAGGTTTCTTGGACGAAATCTTCTTAGATGAAAGCCCCGGTGAATGAACACATCAAAGTTCTAGGGAACCTATATCCAGGATACCTACACTTATTATATACAGTATTGATGCAAATGATCATAGAATATCAAAAATATAATATTCGCACAACTATCCACTCTAAAACCAACAATTACATCCATACCGCTAGTTGACTAGTAGAACTATCCTGAAGTTACCACATTGGACATAAATGTACACTCTACACCATTGAAAAGCCTCAATGTCCAAGGCTACTACCAAAGCATAAGGCTCTAATGTCACCGAAGTAGAATACCTTGAGATTTAAGGAGGACAATTCCATTTCGTATGAAACCTTCCCAGAAAAAACCTGCAGGGCACACTTGTATGTAAGAACTAAGGAGATTTTCATCTTAAGGAAAAAATTCCTGAACAAAAAACTTCTTGCAAGAAATCCCATCAGCACAGCTATAACTAATTTCAGGGTATTCTTGCATCCATAGTTCCCTGACTCATTCTATCTAGTATACGCCCAACAACTAAAGATGCAAACACATTCCTGGTCAGAAAATAAACATTTGACAAATGAGAAAACCACCAGGCCCCTGATTGAACCTAAAGAAGTGATGTGAACACTCATATAATATTTAAATCCAAAGATCCAAATGATTATAAGCTCAAAAATGAAGGAATACAACCATACTATAAATTGACTATAGGCATGGAAGGCCTATAATGTTGCTAAAGCAGAAATGTTAACAAGAACAATTATTCGATGAAAGAAATTGATCACACCTTGAGTGCAGAAAAGAAGAGATGAAACAAACATAGGGAGACCATGTTATCTACTCATAAATTATTCCAACTTACAAATTATTTCCGCACTGATGAAATAAAAAAAAAAACAACAACCAAATAAATTCACGAATTACAAACATCTTGACTAAAACCAAGGCATATAGAAAAAATCTAAAACAAAGTCAATTTCAATCAAGATAGCCAAACAAATATGTAACAACCCTCATCAAAATTCCATAAGAAACTTAATAAAGGAAAAATAAGACCAAGGTCACGGGACACATATTCCAAGTTGAATGTTAGGAAAGACATCATAGTGTGAGTGTTCATTGGTTTAGTACGGCTAACGAAATTGGCAAAGACAATGACAAAGGCTTTGTAATGGTAAAATGACATTTTTGGCACATTTATTTATGAAAATAATAGTAATTAGGAGAAAAGGAAGGCGAAAGGTCACATGTTGCATTTGAGGAGGAAAATGAATGAAAATAATGGAAAATAAAGAAAATAGAGGCCTCATTGATAAAAAGTCTTATGAGGATCAGTTGACAAGATTTTTCTCAGGCTTGGTCAATGTAACCTTTTTTCAGTTCAGTTTTGGAGCTCTCTCATTATTCTCTCTCTCACACTCTTGGACACTTAGAGTTTTCTTGGAGCATTCTAGCTTTATATAAAGGAAAGGAAAAACAAGCAAAGGAAGGACAAGGAAAATAAAGGAAGAAAAAGAGCAACCAAGGAAGAGCAGGATAAAGAAACTTCAGTAGAAATACTTGTAGGCAACATATTGCATCTGTGATTTCCTAGCTAGTTTTGACATGCATGTTGGTATTTGGTTCTTTGTCTATCGGTGGCATGGTTTTGCTGGGCTATGACAGTGGTTTTGAGCCTTGCCTTATAGTTTTCCAGATTGTCATGGTGTGATGGGATTATTTTCTCATTTTTGAGCTTTGGAATTGTCGAATGGTTTCAAAATCTGGGGCAGAGGCGGTCTTGGGAAAATTCCCAAAGGCATAGGAATCCCTTGACTAGTTTTGGCGGGATACACGATAAAGCCTAAGGGTGGTGTCTTGGTTTAGGGCCTAGTGGTCCGGTTTGGATTACGGTAAATCCTGAGAGACAAGGAGACAAAAAATTCCTCAAGGATAGTGATGGAGTCTGGAGGCATTCCAAGTTCGGTTTGGTTTTGTGATCTCAATGTCGGTTTTGTTGAGATCACTGTTTGGTGAGGGTAGAGGTGGTTTAACTTGTAGATTCCCTTAGTTGTTTCTGGATTGGTTTATCAATGAGATCCCACATTCATGCTTGGAATATGGCACGAGGCTGACTGGCCAAAATAAATATTTGGTTCGACCATGATTATGGTCAAGTGGTACGTGGAAGTCTCAAACTTAGTTGGCTCTTTCCTATGTTCAATAAAAGCTAAGTTCTCTTGCTTTTGTACTTGTTATTATGTGACCTTATTGGCTGTTATCTCATTTTTATTTACATGGTTTAATTATTTTTGTGAGCATGGTTATATGAATGGTTATAGTCATGGTTATTTGATGTATTTTCTTATAGCTGAAAGGATAATGGGTGCAAGACCTAATTGTTGTCAAAACAATTAAGGGAAGAGGGTGGTGGCCCTTCTTGTCAAGTCTCATATGAGTTATCAGTCATTTATGCTCTGTCTTGTATTCATGTCCTATAGATTGCATTGATGCGATGTTTGACAGAATGTGAGTCTCAGTTGGGGATCGTCAAGCCTAGTCCTCAAGCTAGTTTTTGGCTTTCAAGTCTTATTGTCATGTAAATTATGGATTCTAAAAGCTATAGGGGTTTCTGGGTAGTTACCTAGATTCTAGGCTTGAAAAGTGGCACAAATTTCAGAGTCGCAGGAAAAAGTATGAAGAGAAATGTCCATAGACACACACATGCCTTGCTGTGGGAGCGTTTAGAGCATCCCAGACACACTCTTGTCCATATCAAGGGAGTGTCTAGGGTTTTAATGGTCTAAAACTTAGTGGGACCCAGGGACTGGTCATGGGGATGACTAGGAAGGCTTTTGGGAGTCTTGTAGTAAGTATATAAGGTATGTGTTGTGGGTTTCCATCAATTCCACTTCCTTAAGGTCACCTAGGAGGTCAAGCCTTGTCATAATAGCCCCTCATTTCATGTTTACCATAGGTAAACTGGTGAAAGTGGATAGATATGAGGGGAGGTGTCATTACAGTGTGGTATCAGACTGGGTTTTATTCTCTTTGGGCAGTGTGTGTTGGTCATGCATTAATGTCTATTTTACATGTGTTAATAATCATTGTAGTCTATGTGCTTATTGTGTATGCATGGTGGTGGTCATTGTTGTCATTATGTCGCCATGTACGAGTTAATGATGTTGTTGTTGGGATGCATTTTTCATTAATGCATGTCGGTTGTATATGAATTTGTTATGGATGTCAGTGTCTATAAGTTGTTATGGATGCATTGTCATGGTTATGGTTATGCATGTATGGTAGATCATACATGCATTGTCAGGTCATTGTATGCAATTAGGTCATCATGATGATACTGGTGTGTTATGATGCTAATGCGGTGAATGAGGTGAAGCAAGAAATGCAGACCATCAAAGTGAAGATGCCGCATTGGACCTCGAGGCAAGAGCATGTCGTCATACAAGTTTGTATGTTGGGCATGCAGGTATGTAGGTTAAGGGTTGTTATATGCATTATGTTTATGCTTATACATTTCATTCTAATGATGTTCTGGTTACATACATGGTTGTAAGCATTCAATATTGTTGTTTTATGACAATTAAATTGATGATTATGTTATATGTTGTTGATGAGCATGTTATATTTTAACTTGTTCTTGTTATATGTTAGTTAACTTGATGATTAAGGTTATTACATTAAGATCTTGATGTTATATGTATCATACTAATTTGGATTGGTCTATGAAAATGTTTAGGGTTATGACATTTAGGTATGAGTTAATATGTTGTGATATTATGTCATACTAATCTATATTGATCATACATATGTGAATGCTACACATGGACAACAAATGTTTATGAGCTTATGATGTGAACATGTTAGTTAGTTACTGTTATGGATATCATGATCTTATTTGTGTTTGAGCTGATATGTTTCTAAGTTATATCATGCCAACTATATTGATTGTGCAGACAAGATAGTCTCCCCTGAGATACATTAAGGTATGAGCTTCCTTATGTTGTCTACTTTGTGCTTGAATGTTTTCTTATGTCATATATTTGGCGTTTAAGTGTTGGTGCCTATTATGTCATCTATCTATTGTTGAATCTTTGATTAATGACATGATATGAGTACATGTCTATAAGATTGTATCAAGAAATGATCTTGTTTTAAGATGATTTTACTCACACATATGTGTTGAGATAGATGACATGTACTTGAGTGTAAGTAGGTGATAGTTGTAGAATTATGTCTAATGAATATGAGTTGACTATGGATTATGACATGACTATTACACTTGGTAAAGGTTGGTCTCAAATTAGTAGAGGTGTTGCCTTGATCCTTGAAACATGTGGTCAACATGTGCGAGAAGTTGAAGGGAAACAAGCTTGGCACAACAAGGTAAGGTAAGTGGTGTAATGTTATGTTCAGTTATGCAATGGAAATTATGTGTTTATGGAAGTATGATGCAAGGGATTGCATGGAAAAAGAGATTGTCATGAAATGTTAAAGAAGTCTCGGGTTGAAATTTCACTTGGAAGCATTGGAATCCCATGGGGATGGAATCATGGTGTATGTTTCCAGTCTTGTGCTTTTGGTATTTTGTGAATTGTTGAGCTTGATTTGTGGTTTTGTTTATGACTGGTGCAAGGCCTTGTCACTTTGTTTGTAGTGTCGTATAGTTATTGATTTTCATGGTTTTCTTATTGTTTGTTTCTTGTCTTGGCTTTTATGTTTTCAGTCTTGGGAATTAGTTTGGGAAAGAGGAAATTTAATGGAGTTTGGGGAGAGTTCAGTGGTACCCAACGGGTGATGTAAGGCTTGGATGAAGCTCAGTGCATGTATAAGGGAAGCTGAAGGGAAGCATATGACTACTAGTTGGATTGGATGGATCCATTGAGGTAAATGGATGGTGATAGGACAATAATCAGAAAGCTAATAGAAAAGGTAAAATAAATGGACTGAGGTCTCATATTCCTTGGCTATGTTGGGAACAATTGTTCTCAATGTTATGCATTTTGTTCATGGATAAATGAAGTTATCTTAACATTAACCTTATGATATTTGACAATTATGTTGTGATCATGTATATATATATATATATATATATATATATATATATATATATATATATATATATATATATGTATATGTATGTATGTATGTATGTATGTATGTATGTATGTATGTATGTATGTATGTATGTATGTATGTATGTATGTATGTATGTATGTATGTATGTATGTATGTATGTATGTATGTATGTATGTATGTATGTATGTATGTATGTATTTATGTATGTATGTATGTATGTATGCATACTGTTTTCTGATAGGGTCATCAGGGATCATTCTTATGGAGGAATGATTGCTTATGCAGGTGAATGACATGAAAAGGTCCTTGGCTATGAGGAATAAAGTGGGAAGAGTAGTCCTGACAAATCTATGAGGTTAGTATCATGTCTTTATAAGTTGATATTATGTGATTATATTATGTGTATGTTATGGACAAGCTATGCCAAGAGATACATTAGTGGAATGAAAACAGTGTGATTTGTGACATGCTAAGATAAGCATGGATAGAGAAGAGACACTGGAAGTAAGGTTTCTTGGTAGGGCAGTATAGTTTTGGATGTGTAGTTCTATTGTTGCGTATATGTTCTGCATGTTGTATGTTCAGTGATTGTACCTATGGTGATGTGTAATGTTGTATATGTATTATTGTGTACATATGATGTTGTATGCCAATTGTATATATGGTGTTGTGTGTATATACATATGAAGTGTTGGGTATAGGTTCTCCTATGTACATGTTGGATATGCAGTGTTGTGTACATATGATGCTATATAAATGTTGTATATGCAGTGCTATGTATATATGGTGTTGTGTGCATGTTGTACATATGGTGTTGTGTTCATGACTATACATGTGGTGTTGTGTGCATGTTATACATGTCGTGTTGTGTGCAAGTGGTTTTGTGTCCATGTCGTGCATGTGGCATTGTGTACATGTGGTGTCATGTACATGTCGTGCATGTGGTGTTGTGTACATGTGGTATTGTGTACACATTGTATAGGTTGTGCGGTGTACATATGGTGTTGTGTACACGTGGTGCATGTGGTGTCGTGTACATGTGATGTTGTGTACACATTGTGTAGATGGTGTAGTGTATAGGTGGTGTTGTATACATGTTGTACATGTGGTATCGTGGTTCTGTTTCATTTTCTTCTTCTGAGAGAGTTGAGTAATGATTCTCCTAAACCTCAATAGCATCTTCAATACATTCCTTAGGATCATCTTCTAAATACAAGGGATTTTTTATTTGGTCTTATTGTTCCCTCTTTTCTCTTTGTAATAGATGCAAAGGAGGTCTCTTATATTGGGGATTATAGTTTCTATTGGGACCTTGTTGGATATGTCGAGGAAGATTTTCGTTTTATAACTCTAGCTTCACTAGCTTGCTTGGAATGTTTTTAATCAACTTATTCATCTCATCCATATTTTGCTCTTAAGCATCCATAGATTGGCTAGAGGAGTTGGTTTCCTCTTTTCCTCTTCTCCTATCACTATGTTCTCCCTTTCCTTTCAACTTACCTGCAGATGCAAAGTTTTCTTCAACTTCTAGAACATCAGTCTGGATATGGTCCAATGTGAGGGATTTCCTCTCTCTAAGGATAAACCAAAAATCTTACTCAAAGGCTCTGGCAAACACCACCTTAGCTGCTTCATGTGGGGGTTTAATATCAGCAGGCAAGTTGTTATATAGTTTATTAAACATTTTTATAAATTTTGTGACGTCCTCATTGTGCCTTTTCTTTATTACACTAATTTCATTCAAGAAATATCTATGGTATTTCTTCTCCCCGCATTTCTACATAAATGTGTTCTCCAATTTCTCCCAAGTGTTGATTGAGTTATTTGCCAAGGTCTTGAAAAATTTCCTAGCCTCACCATCTAAGGGTTGGACAAATAGCCTCAGGACTAAATCCAAATGTTCTACATTCAATTTTTCTGCAAATGCACAAAAGATCTCAATATGTTTTTGGTTTGTGACATCATCTTCCCCGATGAATCTGGGCAATATTTTTACTCTTGGGGCATGGCATTCAAAGTTTGTTTTAGATTCAAAGGAGCATATTTGTTGAGTAAAAATCTAGGGGCAACCATATTTTTCAAAGGAGGTTGAAAAATATTCTTTGTGGGGCCTAGGTGAGAGGTTGGGTGGATAACACAAGATCAGATTTGGTTTGAAATAACCATGGGGGATTGAGATGGACTAGTAATAAGAATATATTTGACTTCTTTAACTTTTGGGAAAGTATGGAATGAAAAAGGATTAGAATTGGTAGAAATCCCTTTAGTTTTTAGTTCTAGAAAATAAAAATTAGATAGGGGGGAAATGCTCTTGCGAGAAGTCCAACTCCATAAATGAGATGTCAAGGGAGTTTATCTTAGCTTTTTGAGAGATAAAATTTGAGGTCTTTCGGTCAAAGATAAGAGGATTTGGAGTTTGCAGGCTTCTTTCTCTTCAGATTCGCTTGGAGAGAATTCTTTCAAGGTCAAAGATAGGAGGGGTATTTTACTGAGAGGTATCAAAACGAGTATGATTCCTTCTACAACCCATGGTTATAGTTCAAGGACTCAGATAGGTGTGAAATATCAACCCACACTTCCCTCCCTTCTAGTAACAACTTCTTTACTAAGTATTTGAATGAGGAATGATCTGTAAAGAATTGAAATGGATAGCCAAGAAGATAGTGAGTCAATTTGTAAAGGTCATGCATCATTTTAAACCCTTCCCACTATGTAGTATTGTAGTGATGTTTCACCTATGAAAGCTTCTTGCTCACATAGTATACCAGGTAATCAATAGTACCCACAATCAATATCCGGTACTATGTATGACTAGCATATGAACCTCAATCTTTTTTTGAATCAACGTATGTAATGCTTCATCATTCCCTCCATATAACCCATCTAGGTAACCACATTCCCAAGGATTTGCATCGTTCGAGGATCTATTTTGAGGGTTTAGGGTTGTGGTTTTGTCAATTTCGGGGTTTAGGTTGAAGGAAATATATTGTAATTTGATCTTTGGCAACGATGCCATAAGATGTCATCTCTCCTAGAGACAACCCCCAGGTTGAGGAGAAGCACCAGTGCCTAGGACATCCTAGAGTCTCTTGAATATATTTTTGCATTGTTCAGGAGTTAAATGTATAATGTTTTAAATCTTGTTTGATTTCCATTCCAGAGGATATAGTTTTTATGCAAAAAAATTGCAAGTTCTGAATCCTTATGAGATGTATGTTGTTTTTGGAGATTAATGAAGATGTTTCTAGTGATTCCAAGCATTGATATGTGGAGTATATGATTTTGACATTGTTTATCATTTTCATATGTGATTCTTTCCTTTCAGAGATTATGTAATTGTAGTTGTTGGAATTCAAGCTTGTATATCAGATTTATCTATGCCATGTCTTGGAAAAAGGTACTTGTATGTGTGAGACTGAAGTCCTTAAAGTGTGCTCCATAGTTTCTGATTTATCCCTTTTGTCTCTTTATGATTGCACTGAAATTTAGTGCACATGATTCTATCACTAGCCCTCTGCATTAGGTTTCTTCTCTCATTTCTTGTTTCACCTATACTACAATAGCTAAGGAAGATTCATTATTTGTGTGTTGGCCACCATGAATGAACATTAAGTCTTAGGAATAAGATAATGTTAATGTATGAGATGTTATTTTCCTCTATGTAAGGTAATTAAAACATGTTTAAAAGATTATACATTTAAATCTTGAGCAACACCAATATATATTTAAGAGACTTTAAGATGTTCTAGTCATTGACCCTTCTCCTCAACTCAAGGGTTGTCTCTAGGAGTGAAAACATGGACTATAGGCCCCAGGGGATTTATTTTATTTTACAATTCTTCCTACCCTTGGTCACCAACTTCACACATAACCTCGTATATTCCTTAAAGTTTGGCCCCTGAATTTATTTTGTTGGAGCACATTTGAAAACACCTTCGCAATTGCCCTTCCATAATTATGCATCTTGTGTCTCTGAATCTCTTCACTTGTGCTCTTTTCATTGGTCATCTACTCCATTTGTACCTACCACCATTTTGTAGTGTTAAACCATCATGGGTGTCGTCACCTTGCACCCTTTTTATTTCATTCCCAGGTGGCACCTTTGAGGTGATGTGTCCTAGTGGGACCACAATTGCATTTGAGAATTAATTAATGACCAACCAGGTTTAGTTGTCTCTAATAACTGCCACATCTACCCTATTCGTAGTCAGCCCAGATGCCATAGCTTGTGCACCTCCATAAACCTTTTGGGGAAGCCCTTTTAGGGTAATGTCATGCTCATGCCACCAATGCCATGTGGTTCCATCTAAGTAGTGACACATGTCACTCATATTTGGCCCACTTGACCACAGAGAAACACTAAAAATGCATGCCATGTGCCCTCAGATCTGACATCATGTTGACATCATCTCAAACCAATAAAAAAAATTCCACACATTTGTAAGTGAGGAAAGAAAAATGGGTCCATGAGCCTTGATTTTGCATTGATTTGTTTATTAAAAAGTTTAAAGGGCCCCAATGTTTTACTACTATAACACGTTATACTTTCACCATGTCTCTTGGCCCTATATCATCCCATGCGTAAACCTTTGCAGACACCTTTTCTCTTCCATGGAAAACTCCATCGAGATGAGTTGTGTAATGGGCTCCACCACTAGGCAATATAAATTTCTTTCGTTGTTGTGTTACACGCCATGTTCACCCATAATTTAGTTTATATGCTTCTACCAAGGCTATGTCAACTCTTCACAACTACTAATTTTGTCATAAACTTTGGCCCTTCTCAAATTTAACTCTGCAACTTTGACTTTTAGGGGCTCCTAATGTTGAATAGTAATAACTTCTAATCCAAAAGGCCATTTTTGGACTTCCATATATCACTAGAAAGATCTTTCAGGGCTCTATCCATGTGATTAGGTTCACAATACCCTTGAGATTATTTTATATGCTAAAATTGGCTTCAAAATTACTATACCTTCTGCATCTTTACCTTTACCATTCTTTGAGCTAAGCTTCATTCTTCTTACAACCATCTCTATTTTTTCTACATCTTCTTGATATTTACCATCAATTAAAACACAATTCTAACATTATTCCCCTTTGGCATTAATGGAAACACCATGATAAAACAAAATTAGAAACAAAACTAATACCATTAAGGAAAAATAAATGTGTACTTATTATCTCTCCTTTTGTTTTTCCTCCTTTGGATGTTTCTCTCCTTATGATGCACTTCTTCTTATTTTTTTGATCACCAATACTTCCCCCTTTTTGAAATCAATGGAAAAGATACTAACATGTTACCCTTGTCTACAATCTTCCCCTTTAGCTTGTTGATTTTGTGGACCTTGAATTTGCATCTGGATATGTTGAAGTGTTTGTTAGCTACCTTTCTTCCTCTTAAGAAAGATCTAGTGGAGGGAGCCAAGAGGAAATACTCCCAATATTTTCTTTAAATACTCAAGTTGATCTCTTGGGAGAGGTTTGGTGAATATATCGGCCACCTACTCTTTTGTAGGTACATATTCCAACTTGACAATCTCATTTGCAACTTGCTCTCCTGAGAAATGGTACTTGATTAGAATATACTTTGTCTTTGAGTGAAAAACAAGATACTTTGACATGTCGATGGAACTTGAATTAACATAGATAATAGGAATATGTTGATCATAAAACACGTGTACATGTTGTAAAGACTACTTCATCCACAAGAGTTGAGTGCAACAAGAAGTTGTTGCCATGTTTTATGCTTTAGAATTAGAGAGGGATTAAAGCTTGCTTCTTGCTCAATCATGAAACTAGACGTTCACCAAGAAAGAAAACACCACCACTAGTGCTCTTTCGATCATCTAAATCACCTGGCTAATCAACATTAGTAAAAATAGTTAGTGAAAAATATTTACCTCTGGGGTATTGTTGTGGCAAACAAAAACCCCCATTTTATATTAGTATCATAATAAAAATGGGGACCCTTTAAATATTTTAAGTTTAAATTTCATTTGAAATTCCCTTCAAAAGCCTTAAAGCCCTTTTCATTTTATACTTTTATGTATTATTAGTCTAAGATTTAATTTAATTCTTTATTTCATAAAATATATAATATGGCCTTATGAAAAAGAATCACCACAGTCAAGCTTGAGTCAAATATATCAAAGTATCGCATCATTTTATTATAATAAAGCTTTATATTAATATTTTTGTGCTCATCGCTTTTATGTTTGACATGTTGCCCGTACGTATTTCCCCGAGTCTTTTACAATTTAAGTTCTTTTAAATCCATCCAGGATACACGGCTTGAGATGACTTAACATTCTATGTGGGCTCTCATATACTATATCAAGCAGTTTTCATCCTTTTTATTGGTCCTCCACATTGCCTCCTTTATGCGTCATCTCGACCCTCCTTTCCTAGGAGATTCAAATTTTTCATTCTTTATAAAGCATTAAGATAGTTAAGAGTTAGGAAACGTCATTAACTTTTCCCCCACTTCCTCCTTTACTCTGGTTTATCATTTGATGATTAACATTGCTTTATCCACATTTTCCCCTCTTAGTTAGCCTCTGCCTTTACATTTTGGAAACCTCTTTTTTGTCTAGGATTTTTCTCCCGAACTAACTTGGTATATCTACACACCTACATAACTTCTTATTGGAGTACACTCATTCCCAATACACATTGTCCTGGAGCCTAGTTAACCTAGATGCTACCAAACAACACTTCCTTTGTTCCTTCCAGGGCCTAAGATGTGGGATGATGTAAGAACCCACTTCACCTAAAAATTCACCTTTTCATTCAATAAATTTATGTTAATTTATGTCCTTTAAGCACCATCACCCCAATAAAAATAATTGAAATCCATGCTCGTATTAAATTTTGTACTTACCATCTATTTAATTTGATTTTATTGCTACATTACTAGATCTCTACACCTCGTGTGATTGATTTAACTTATAATAAGCTTTGTTTATTTAACCTATCTATAGTAAAACCCTTTATTATTTGTTTTTTTTGTATAACAACTGATTACTACTGATATCTATGCTCCAAATTCTTAAATGGAAAAATGAAAGAAGAAACCTCCTTCATAACAATTAACTAGGCCATTCAAAGAAATAATTGATGAAAATCTACGAGACACCTTTCTCATATCTGTGTGCACAAGAGACTCTGTCATTTCCTCTTAGAATGCCATATATAAATTTCTTGAGGAAGAAATACTAGTTGAAGGTTTTGAACTGCCAATGGTGGAAACTGAGGACCAGGGTAGCAACAAAATTTCTGAGGCAACAAACAGGGATACTGCCAAATATCGCTTGCAGAGAACTGCCATGCAACAAACGATTATTCCTTATATAGACTTGATTCATTGGCTGGTAGAGAATGTCAATATCACAGAGAGGAAATTTGTCACCCCACGAGGAAAAGTTATTGATTCTTTCAATCTAGAAAACATTTAGGGTAGGTATCATTTTCCAGAGCCATAGTTAGTTTATAATTCCTAGTTCATGGATACCTTCATTAAAATATAATGTGAGGGAAACAAAGGACATCCCAAAATGATTAGAGAATGGAAAAGTGACCCAAATAGTTTTAAGGAAGAGTCTTTGGGCCTATATGCTATCCAACCCTTAGCTCCCCTTTATTATTATGTTTCTTCCATGCTTTTTGGATTGTTCAATTTTCAAAACGTCTCACAATTCCCTGTAGACTAGGTCCTTCTCATTGAAACGACTTCTGGTTGTTTTTTTTTTTTAATTCGGCCAAAATTTTATCTGATAACATTGCCAATCACATTCTTAGTTTTCATTCTAAACAAATGGCCAGTCATAACCCTCCACTTTACATGTCCTCTTATGTTATGGATGCCATTTTCTTTTATTTAGACTTCCCATGCATGGGTTGGAAGTGGATGCTTTCCAACCTTCCCATCCATATTTACCACAATATACTACGGGAGGAGAAATATTTTGACCATTTGTAAAGTATTTTTCATCTCGTGATGGTTCCTTTGTATCAATTCATTTTCCATTCCAAGCTTTCGAGAATGTCCTCCGCTACCATGGACTGTTAGACAAGAATTGGGGATTACTATGTAGAAGAGATTGTTACATACATTAAAGTTTGGGGAAGCAATTGTTATTCACATATTTTACCCATTTATGTCCCAGACAAGATATTATCTAGAGAAGTGTCTTATTAAAATATCTGGACTAGTATAATCCTTGAATTAAAAAAATCCTTCAAAAATATTTGCCCACACTTCCCATTACAAATTGGTTTGTTTACTCTCCAAAACTATCAGCATGCTGAGAAAAAAGTCTAGGCTCTACATAAATTAAAGCTTTTTACCATTTCTTCTATGCATCATGGTCTTTCCAAAATAGTAGAGAATATAGACAATGATGCACATATGAAAAGTTATGTCCTTGAAGCTAACTAATATGATAATTTGTTATGTGGAGCGTTTTATTATGTTTCAGTTTGCACCAAAGCAAAGTAGTTGTCTCCAGACAACTATCATCATTTTTTGGTTTTCAGAGATACTCGAAGGCCTAGGCTTATCTCTTTATTTGATCAAGTTACCTGATAGTGATGGTGTCACAAAAAGTGTTACCAGCTCTTCAACATAGGTCACACCTCAAGCTATTACCCCAATTCAAATTTCTTCTACAGATTCTCACGATCAAACCTCTTCAGTTAATCCATTGGCTAATGAAATTACCAAATACTAAAAAGAATTTGTGGAAATCATTGCAACACCAATTAAATCAACAAACGATTCTATAATTCCTGAAGAAAACACTTCTAACAATATTTCACATCAATCAATGGATGTTTCTCCTCATTCTACTAAGTCTGCTCTTTTATAGTTAAGTGTCATTTCTAAAACACCTATCAACACTCGACCTGGTATAGAAACAATTCCAACATCTCCAACCAATGTTGTTTAGTTGAATGTTGAGGAAATCCCTAGAATTGAGGTATTTTATGTTCCATAACATAAAGTTATTTTAAAGAAGAGCAGAAAGAAGAGGAAAGTTGTTAATATACAAGCCTCAACAACAAGTACTATTTCAAAAATTTCTTCATTGGAAATGATTTGGAAACGTGCATCAGTGGCCCTCATGAGGAACTTAAGTAATTAACTCAATCTACATGAGCTTATGCCACTGCCAACATAGATAAAGTGCCTCAAGTTAAACAGTTTATCAAGGAAAAGGAACAAATAATTCAACAGTTAGAATGAGAATCTTCATAATTCCAATCATAGTTGCAAGCATAGGTTTCCTTAGTTAGAAGCAAACATGAGTTTGAAATCAAACAAAAGGATGACAGGATAAGTGAGTTACAAAAAATCATAGAACAAGAAAAATAAAGTGCTTTAGACCTTGCTAAATTCAAGCATGAAGCCAACGAGCTAAACATATAGCTTCAACATCAGCAACAACTTCTTTGGATCAAGCTAAGTTTGATACATGCTCAAAACAATATTTTTTATTCATTAGTTGGTGAAGTTGTTGATATTGAAAGTCCATTGGATGAGGCCAAATGTAATCTTAGTGAACTCCTTGAATGGGAAGAAAAATGTAAGATATTCTATCCTAACTTGCCAAAGACCAACGAAATGTAGTAGTCTACAACTCTCCACACATGGAAAGACAAGATATGCTTTGGTTAGAAAATTGGTTAATGATTCTTAGGAGCTTTCAAGTTCAATTATTCAATATGTCACCTAGTCATTTATGGAAGCCAGTCCATTATAAAATTATGAAGAGGAGGCTTTCTCATAGACTAATATATTATAACAAATATGGCTGAGTAATAGGACACAATGCAGTAAAAGAATCAAGCAGATTCGAAAGATATATTTTGAGCTAACTTGGGAATTTTTAATTAAACCACATGGTTACCTATAAGTAACTGAAATTGTTATTGAACAAGAACATCAGCTACTTCCACATTTGCAAGCTCGTGCCTTTAGTTTTCAAATGAACATCAAGCCTCATTCTGCTCCTAAGTTTGTGTTTCTTCTAGAAATTCATCAATAATGGAAAATGGCTACTGGCTCCACATTTGCAGCAATTCATCTGAATTAATCATTTTTCTTTTAAGTTGTTACTAATAGATATTTTATTCTAGGTCGTTTCTCTTTACTTGATATAAGAATAGAGTGTTAATGATTCTCTCTATTATTTTGAAAAACTATTTAAGGGCCTTTCAAGCTGATGGTTAAGGGTTTTTAATTTTTTCTAAGAAATACTTTGTTATAGTATTATGGACTACTTTTTCTTTAGTATAAGTTGAATCAATTGTTGATTCAAGATCTATGAAGAGTAAAGAAAAAGTCATAATTTTATGAGTTGTTTTCTTTTTAATTATATTTGGAATTTGATCTTATATTTATTACTTACACTCATGATTAATTGTTTGGAATGTTATCTCTTTTGATGTATTTCTTTTTATTGATTACAATTATAGAATTTACAAGATTGCATGTGAATGTGCTTAATAATTAATTCAATTAATTATTTAATTGAATTAATTACTTTTAAAATTGTTTAAATCAATTTTATAATCTATAGATCTATATTTTTATGTTATCCATTATCTTTCTTTTTAACTGCAATTTATCAGTACCTAGGTGATTACATAGTTATTAGTATCTATTACAAATTAGTTTATGTTTTTATTGATTGTTTTACTAGATATGACTGGTCCATTCCCATTCTTTTTCTATATCCTTAACCTTTTCTAAGTCTCCATCTGTTGGAGCAACCTCTCTATGGGTAATTGGACCCAATTCAAAACTAGTCAGAACAATCATCCCAAATGGAAAAGAGTTTGATTTGGGGCTCTGACTGGGTGGTCTCCTAAATGTTGATTTGTATAATATTGGCCATCAACAAGTACGAAAGTCTATAGTCCATTGTCGCTCTTAGATATCCAAGGATCCTCTTTTCTAGTAGAAGATGGCTCTTTCTAGGGGTTTCTTGAAGTTTTCCGATGATACCAACTACTTGCATAATGTTTGGTCCACATTTGTCATTGAGGTTGTCACATAGAGGAGGTTTCCAATAATATATATCTATAATTTTGGTCCACTTTTGGTGATTTATCAACCTTTCTCAACTTTCATATTATAACCATTAGGGTGTTGACCAAAGAATTCTCCTCCATACCAAATTTATTCAATACTTCCTTGAGATACTTGCTTTGTGAGATAATAATTCCTTTAGAAGATTGTGCAATTTACAAACAAAGGAAATAAGAGAGTTCTCCAAGCATAGACATCTCAAATTTGACCTTCATATCAACTTCAAACTAGCATGTTAATTAATTTGAATCATTGGCAAAAATAATATCATCAACATACAGAACCACCACTAACAAATTTTCATCATGAGTTTTCACATATAAATTATTATCAATTGTGCCTCTTTTGAAACCACACTTGATCAAATAACTATACAACTTGGAATACCAAGCTCTTGGGGCTTGCTTGAGACCATAAAGGAATTCTTCAACTAGGCCTTCTTCAACTTAGAAACATAATGAGGATGTTCTAGTAGTTCAAAACCATCTAACTTCTCTATGTAAACTTCTTCCTACAACTCTCCATTTAGAAAAAAAAAATTGACATCCATTCGATATATATTGAATTTCTTGAAACATGCAAATGCCAAAAAAATTATAATAGTCCCCAATTGAGCAACAAGAGCAAAGGTTTCATCAAAGACTAGACCTTGAATTTGTGCATAACCTTTTCACACTAACCTTTCCATATTTCTGACCACTTCACCACATTCGTTTAACTTGTTCCTAAAGACCCATTTCATGCCAATAACATTCTTGTTTGTTAGTCTAGGGACAAGCTCCCAACTCTAATTCTTCTAGATATGGTCTCGTTCTTCATGCATGGATTTTAACCGATTCTCATCCTAGATTTCCTATGGAACATCCTTTGGCTCCATCATCAATAGCATATCTACATTCACTTCAATGGGAGGATTTAACAGCATTATTCTCATTTGCACACCTGTGTTTAAATCACCAAAAATTGGTTACTTGCGTGGTGTTTTCTCACACATGTTATAGGATATTTAGTTTGAGTACTAAGGGGAGCTTCATTATCTTCATCTGAGAGTGGCTGATTGATATTCTCATCACTATTGATGGGCTCATTAGAACTATTATTTATTAGATGATAGGCTATAGATTCAATGTGTTCATCAACTTTGACATCAATGCAGTCAACTATTCATTTTGTATTCTTATTATAGCATCTATAGCCTTTGTTATTGTGAGAATATCTAAGAAAAATACCTTCATGAGCCCTTACATAAAACTTACCAATCTTTTCATCATTCCTTTTGATCTAACACTTTCTTTTGAACACTCTAAAATGTGTGACTCTAGCAGATCTTCCATGCCAAAGTTCATATGGAGTTTGATCACTATTTTTCATGAAGTGGGATTCGTTAAGAATCAACACTATTATGTGAATGGATTCAGCCCAAAATTCTTGTTGAACATTTCTTTTTCCCATCATGACTTTGGCTAGCTGCTAAAGTAATCTATTGGCTCTCTCTGCTACACCATTCTGCTGAGGAGTCTTAGTTATAGTGAACTACCTTTCAATACCATGCTACTTGTAAAATTCATCAAATTCCTCTGAAGTAAATTCACCTCCATTGTCATACCTTATGCTCTTGATTTTATAGTCTGTCTCATTTTCAGCCATGGCTTTAAAGTATTTAAATTTCTTAAAGGAATTTGACTTTTCTCTCAGAAATTCAACCCACATCTTTCTACTAATATCATCAATAATAAGCATGAAATACAATTTAGCTTAGTGTCTTCATTCTTGAAGCTCCACATAAGTCCATGTGTACTACATGCAATAACCTTGATGATGATCTATCCTTGGACTTGAAAGGAACTTGAACTTGCTTTCCCAACAAAGAAGACTTGCAAATAATATTAAATTCAAGCTTTGAAAGATTTGGAAGATCTTTAACAACATTCTTCTTGCCAAATATAAATATTTTATCAAAACTTAAATGTCCAACACTCTTATGACAAAGCCAACTCTCATCAATATTTGACAAACAACACCACTCTTTCCTCTCTTTTAGAACATAAGCAATATTGTATGTTCTTATTTCTTCTGTTACTATTTCTCTAGTGCCTACATACTTGATTTGACAATTATTAGCTCTAAACAACACATCATTGCCTTGATCACACATATTAGACACATTGAGAAAATTATGCTCCAACCCATTAACAAATAAAACATTTTTGGCTTTACCTCTTCCATATTCTATATTGACAACTACTTTGCTAACAATATTACTAGTTGCATTATTTCCAAAGGTCAAACTGCCTTTCTCAACTAGTTTCCATGTCAAAAACTGACTTTTTTCTCTTAACATGTGCCTATAATAGGAACTATCAACATACCAATGGCTGCATTCATTATGATCATATAAACCAATGTTAGACTACTCTGAATTATTCTTTACTTTCCATACTTTGGGTTCCTTACTTATTTTCTCAATTACTAGTTCATTCTCTTTATTCTTAAGTCTACAATTTGTTGCTCTATCCCCAAAATTTTGACAGTTAAAGAAATGAATCAAATTATTCAAAGGAGTAAATGAATTGTTGTACATGGGTATGTTTGTCCTTTGTTTGATTGGCTAATAATTTCTTCTTCTTGGCTCAAGCTATATATATGATAGATTAACTTTGCAATTCATTGCTTTGTGTCCATAATTTATGCATGTGAACCAATATCCTGCAAACATTCCTTCATACCTAGGAGAAACTTGGTTTATGGCTCTTTGCTAGGATGCTTTCTGTTTATTTTGATTTTCTTCTGCAACGTTGAACTTTCCTTGTTGAGTGAAACCTCTCCTTGTATTTCATTGCTCCTGATTTATCTTTGGCTGCATATTGGACTACACATTCACTTTTTTTCCTTCCTGCTACATTGACCCATATTTTTCTATTCTATTGTGACCACTTTTGGCTACTTATACATACGTAATCAACTTTTTACCTTTTAAATAATTTCTTTAGGTATACGTGGCCTCAAATCTAAGACTAGTTCTATGAATTGAGACCCTTTGAGCATGAAGGAGCTCATTAAAACTTGCATTTCCCTTTCAAAATATTGCATTAAAACTCAGCTGAGGTTTAACATTCTCTAGCTCTTTCCATAGCAGACCAATTTCTCCTTCAAGCCTTTCACAAGTTTGATTTTTCTCATTGAGCTATTGATTTAAAGTATCTTGTATCTTTTTGCCTTCTTCAATTTTAAATACAAGAGGTTCAACAAATATGACCTTTTCTTTGATCAATGATTCTTTCTTGGGTTTATTTTTCTTCCTCAACATTTCAATCTCTTCAAGATCACTAACGAGCTCTCCTTCTAAATCAAATTCAGCCTCTTTTTCATCAGAATTAACAACTTCTACTTCTAGACTTTTTATGGCCATAAGCATAAATTCTTTTGGCTTTCATCATGTTTGTCCTCATTTGAGGATTTTTTTCCTTCACCTCCAAAGGAGCTAGAATCTTGAGTGTAGAAGATCTTCTTCTTAGCCTTCTTTCTATCCTTTTGCACTTTCATAAACTTCTCTCTAGTATCATATTTTTTTTTAGGGACACTTGGAAGCATCGTGACCAACTTTACCATAGTTAAATCACTTGAAAGGTAACTTACCTTTGTACTTTCTTGAGCCTCTCTTGAGCTTCCTCACGAACTTGGCTTCCTCTTCATCTGATTCACAACATGAATCATCATGCTCTTCCCGGGCTTCTTCTCTACTTTGACAGTTGACTCCTTTGCAGTAGGCTTGCCATTAGATATTCATGTCTCATAGGTAGTGAGAGTACTAAGCAATTGATCTAGAGTTAGAGAGTTCATATTGGTCATCTTCTTAATGGTTGAAAACTTGGGATTAAATCTCTCAGGGAGAGACCGATCAACACCTTTTGAACTACTACTCGCTCTTTTAGTTTCTCATCAAGACCTCTTATAGTGTTCACAACCTCATCAAATCTTAGGAATTACTTAAAGGTGTCTTCATCATCTTGCATCTTCAAATACTCAAATTTCATTCTAAAATATTGAATTTGAACTTGCTTTACCTTGTTGTTACCTTCATAGCAGCTACTCATCTTATCCTAAATAGATTTTGCTATTGAGTAATCCATTACGTTGACTGGTTTTGATTTAGGGAGGCCAACAAGAAGGGAATTCATGACTTTAGCATTGCACTTGAATTTTGTCTTCTGATCTTTGGTAATCAAAGCTTGAGGCCTTTTATATTGTTCTTCCACAACATTCCAGACATAGGATCTAAGCGACTTCATATAGGTCTTCATCCACATAGTTTGTTCCATTTAGCATATGTGCACTATTGGTATATCCTCCTTCATGGTTTGCCATTGTCCTTGATCTTACTTATATTTATTAAATTGATCTGAAGTAACTTGGTTGGATCTGATACTAATTGTTAGAAACCAGGACAATACTGGCAGGGGTGAATCAATAATGTAAGAATTTTATAACTTTATTTTACTTGAAAATATATTAGGAGACTAATGAATACTTCAACAGTTAGTTCATATGTGTGTTGAAATAATCAATATAAATAACACAAAGAGAACATACAAATTATTTTAGAACCTTTCTTTAATTTCTTCACAAAGGCAAGCTTCTTCTTGTTGTTACAAAAGTTCTATAGCTATAACCAAAAGGAAGCTACTACTCGTTGATTTATTAGCCACAACTAAAAGGAGATGCAACTTATAAGTCTATTAGCCAACACTAAAAGGATATATAACTCGTAATTTTTACCAACAACTATTGGAAGGAGCTGCAACCGCTACCTTGCAAGCTACCACTTTTTAGACCCCAATGATTCAAATTTCATACAATTTTTGTACTCAAATCATGAAGACCATATCCTTTTACAAACAAATAAAACATCTCTCCTCAATCACTTATCAAAACCACCATCAAAACACCTTCAACCATCTCTAATCACTGAACAAAAATCACTAAACATGCTAGCAACATCAATCCATCTCACACACTAACAACCACCTTCTTACAAATTTGATTATGCTTTTAAAGATTTTTGGACTAATATTTTTAATTATTTGCTCTTTAGTTAACTTGTAATTTAATGCTTGCATGAATATTTGTTTTGTTATTTTTATTTCTTTTTCAAGTCATATGCATGTTCTCTCCAAGTCTTCAAACACTTCTCACATGTTTCTACAAGAAAAACTAAATGTAACTGTTAATTTTTTTCATTCTAGAATTTTTTAGAATTTAGCATAGCTTTTCTAATTTTGACTGATCTCCAAGTTTAGCTTACTACTAAACCTTCCTCTTAATCTGTCTGTTCTTCGATTTGAGCTGCCAACTCATTCATGTCATCCTTTTAGTGTTGTCGATATATTTTCCATAAATGCCAAATTTCAATGCCAAATCTTGTGTTGCTGACTCGTTCATGTTTTAAACCATCAAAATAAATCCCAAGTGCTTTAACATAGGCCCACATATTTTTAATAAAAACACCAAGTTGTTGACTCGTTCATGCTTTAGGCTTTAAACCTTTGATTTAAGCACTAAGTCACTTTAATATATATATATATATATAGAAAGAGAGAGAGAGAGAGAGAGATATGTGTGTGTGTGTGTGTGTGTGTCTATATATATATATATATATATATATATATATATATATATATATATATGCGAGCTTGAGCACTTTTTATATCAAAAAAATGCCACAAACTTGTGTTTTCCCCTTATTTAAGCCCTAAGGGCTTTATTTTATTTTACAATTCTTCGTTCCTTTGCTCATCAACTCTCCACATAACCTTGTCTTTTCCTTAAACCTTTCCCCCCATATTTATTTCCCTAGAGAGTATTTGAAAACACCACTAAGGTTTCCATTTCAAGATTTGTGTCCAACATTCTTCACTTGTGCTCCTTCCACTGGTCATTGGCTCTAATTGTACCTGCCACTATTTCCTAGTGTTAAGTCATCCCAGGTGTCCTTTCCATGTGCCCTTTTTATTTCCTTGCAATGTGGTGCCTCAAAGGTGATGTGTTCCATCGGGACCGCCATTACATTTGCGAGCCAATCAATGACCAACAAGGTTGATTTTTCTCTTACAACTACCACATCTTCTTGATGACTAGTCAATCCAAATGCCATAGTCTATGAACCTCTTACAACCTTCTGGGGAAGCCCTTCCTAGGTGACATCATGCTCATGTCACTAACTTCACGCGGTGCCATCTTAATGGTGACACGTGTCACTCATATTTGGGCCAATTTCCCACCCAAAAATGATAAAGACACATGCCACTTGTCCTCAAGTCTGAGATTAGGCTCATGTCATCCCAAACACGTAAAATACTGCCACATTTCTTCTAGTGTGGAAAGAGGAAGGGGTTCTTGGAACTTGATTTTTGATTGATTTTTTATTAAGAAAATTGAAGGGTCCCAACCTTTTACTACTCCAAAACCTTCTTCTTTTTCCATGTCTCCTAACCCTATGCTATCTTGAACCTAATCCTCTATGTGCACCTTTACTCTTTCGGGGAAAAATCTGTCGGGATGCTTTATGTAATGGGCTCCACCACTGGACAATAGAAATTGCTTCTGCCATTGCATTGTAAGCCACATTCACCTGAAACTTTATTTTAGCTTCTTCTGCCAAGACTCCGCCAACTTTTCCCAACTACTAATTTTGTCATCAATTTTGGCCCTTCTCCAATTTAACTCTGCAACTTTGACTTTTAGGGGCTCCTGACTTTTACCTGCAATAAATTTTGATCTATAAGGCCATTTGCAAAGTTCCATATATCACTAGAAATATCTTTAAGAGAATCATCCCTTTGAGTGGGTTCCAAGTACTCTTCAGTTGATATGTTTCACCAAAAATGGATTCAAAGTCAATGCATCTTGTCCAGTTTTGTCTTTACCATTATTTGGGTTGAGCTTCATTCTTCTTGCAACCATCTCTATTTTTTCCTACATCTTCTTGATATTTTACATCAATGACAACATTTCTAACATTTGGTCTATGTTTCCAAGTTATATTTTATAGGAGCCAAGGATTGGATCTTTAGAGTAGCCACTCGTTAAGGAGAAGCTAGGATCAACCTCCAAAAGAAAGGTGTGTCCCCTTTCTTCCTCCTCTTTATTTCATGATTTTTTACACTTAGATCACTAGGGTATTGGATAATGTCTAGCATTTCTTAATCATAGATTAGTAGGTAGGCCTATGGGATAGAATATCTAGTAACATAAAGTAAATCCATATAAGTAGCGGGAGATAAGGTCAAAACTTCTATAACGAAAATGTCATCGCTAAGCCTTCATGCTTCATAGTAGAATAATTTCTTTTTGATTTGTTGACTTTCCTACTAGCATGTGCATTAGGGTGGTTGATTTTTGCATCATTAGGATGAGCTATGATATCTCCAACCACTATATTTGAGGCATTTTTGTGAACATATAATTTATTTTCCAAATAAAGGAATATTAGAAACTGAGCTTCTACCAGTTTTATTTTAAGTAATTTGAAGGATGTATTTCATTCATAACTTTAGATGAATTCAACATATTTTCATAACAATATGTTTATGGGAAAGGTTATATAGAGTAATGATGAACAAACTTTAAATAATATCCATTGTGTTGTCACACAAAAAGTGGCCACCTAGCCAAAATCATTAGGTTAATCAAAATTCACCATGTTAGTATGGGTTTTACACATTGAAACCTACTTTCCCATAAGGAAATAGCTTAAGGAACCACTTTTCATAAGTTATTTCCATTAATTAACCTATTTACATGAGAATAACATAAAATTAATGAATTTATCGATTATTCTCATGTAAATGGGTTAATTAATGGAAATAACTTAGGAAAAGTAGTTGGTTAGGTTATTTCCTTAGGTGAAACTAGGTTTTAATGTGTAATACTCACAAGTTAACATGGTGTATTTCAATCCACCTAAATATTTTGGATAAGTGGTCATTTTTTTGTCATAACACGTTGTTCCCCATAAATGTTTTTATCTTCTTTTAATGATTAGGTTTTTGAGATGAAGGATTATTTTTATCTTGACCATGTTGACTTTGAGATTGTCTTTACATATGATCTATCTCAAAAGTATTCCAATTGGAGTTACAAAGATACATTTATTTTATATTGAGGCAAATTTATATTTGTCAAAACTTCTAACGTGATTGTTAGCCAAAGTATGTGCTCTCTTACTAGACTATATATAATCCAATCATCAAAATATAAAACCATAGTTTTGTATATATATATAGATATATATATATATATATATATATATATATATATATATATATATATATATATATATATATAGATATATATATATATATTCTTGGAAAGTGCCTAAAACTAATATTGAAAAGGCTACAAGAGCATTATTTAATTTCAGTGTCATCACATGGCATGTAAAGAATCCTAAGTCATATATGAATGCAGTTTTTTTCTTGATCTTCCATAGTAATTGATACTTGATTGTACCTTGAAAATCCATCAATGAAAGGATAACATTCATGACCTACCACTTTGTTTACCATTTTGTGAGCAAAATGGGATTCCCCAAATAGATCAATTATTTTTAATTTATTCAAAACTCTAAAGTTGGTACAAATTCTTAGTTTTTTCTAGTAATTCTTCTTTAGTTGGATGACCACTGGGCTACCCCATCTTGATTTATTAATAGGGCAGATTATGCCTGCACTGACATTTTCTCTACTTGTTTCTACATAATGGGATTATATTTATATGCTAGCTTGTAATTTCATTTCTTAATAAGATTAGTACATATTATGAGGTAAATTTGCATCCTCCCTGTGTCCTTTATTATCCCTTTCAAGTCCTTCTAGTCCCTTGCAAACATGATTTGATATTCCCATAGTAGATCAAGTATTTTTGTTGTCTTCTTATCCAACTAGTACTCACCTATCTAATCTATTTTAGGATAGTCATCTATAGAAATATTAGAATACCTTTCCTTTTATTTGACATACATCCATTAAAGTTGCTTGGATTTGTCTAATTTTGTTGTTCCTTCTACAACTTTATTCTAAGTTGAAGGGAATAAAACATTTTAAGGCTTGTCATTTTACTCACTAGATATTTATAAGACAATTTTGACTTGGTTATTCACCTTAGGATGATAATTTATCCATATAAAAGTGATAGTATCTAAACTTACATTTTCCATATTTGTTTAATGAGTAGTAAGTTTGTCATGACAAGAAATTAAGTTACAAGTCAAATTTGATCTTGTTTCAACTTTGGAATTACCACTTTTTAATAATTTCTTGGGATCTAGTTTCTCCAAGAATTCCTTTATTTCTTACCCCACCTCAAATCTCTTTTCTTATCCTAGTAAAAATTTGAATTCATTGAAAAAACTTTTCTTCATATAAAAACAAACAAATGTGTCCCCTCTTTCTTCTTTAATTTTATATCGTTATATGATATATTATAGAAACATGTGATATCGAATTTGCTTGTCCATGTACCCAATTATTCTCCATTCACTTTCACATTTTTTAATATGAGTGACAAGGTCATGTCCAATTTGAAGACTGGTATGTTGGCCTAGGAACAAAGTTTGCAAGCACCAAATATTTTTATGAAGTATATAGTCGTAGTCAACCATGTTTACAATTGAGGACCATTTGTTTCCCACCATCACGCAACTTGCAAGTGAAATATTAGAACAAGTTTTGCATCTAACGATTCCCTCTAATTGATTTTGATACCTTGTCATGTGCCAATATTGAACTCTATTAATTCAATCATACTGGATGACGTGGTCCTTCTTTTAGCTCTGCTGGTAGGAGGGTGGATGTTTTCTTTCTCTTTTACTCATACACAATGGGAATTTCCTTTATATAAAAACATGAGTGGAGATATTTTAATAGGAATATCCTCAATTGACAAACATTCTTTTTTTTTCTCAACTCTAATAGTTTTCTATTTTTCATTCAAACAATGCAGTGTCTCAGTTTCGGCCAATTGATAATGGTGCGTAAAAAATTTTCGGTTGCATTTTATTCAACATTATCTTTATCTTTATTCATGACTCTATGTATCTTTCTAATCCTATTATCTTCATCCCACATTCCTACCTAGGGATTCCTATCTTTGGGATCTAGGGGAATTACTATATCACATTTTCCTTTCAATTTAATGTTATCTCTCTCCAAAGAGATAATTCCTTTATATTTTCTTCCCCAAGGTCAACTTACTTGTGTCGGGTATGCTGGAAATACTTCAACTAAGTCAATCACTTCAAAGTCAAATTTAGTTAGAATACCCATTATGACCATCTATATGTTTCTTAGAGTGCCAATGGGTTCAACAAAATGTTGATATGCTAAATTTATGTGGTTCATTATTCTTTGCAACCGAGGTTTTCCCAAATTTATCCACATTTCCCTAGGGAGAATTTCTACTTGGGAGCCAAGATTGATAATGGCTTGATTTATCTTATAACCATTATTTTCTAGTTTGGTTTGTAGATCATAAATATCCTTCATTTTATTTAGTGATAACTTATGAAGGTTTTTATAAGATCTTTTCTCTTCTTTGCATTCCTTCAAAATGTTAAGCAATTCACACAATCAATCAACCAACTATTTATGTTTGAGTAAATGTGACAATACTTCATGGAATCTTCAGGATTTAAAATTTTAAAATATTATTTTCTCTTAAATAATTCCCTTGTTTTGTGTACTAGTAACTTTTCTTGATTAGGATCAGGATATGCATTTTTATTCCTCAATGGTCAAACAAGACTTTTCCCTTACATGATGATTTGTTGGCTAGATCTTAATATGGTAATGGCATATATATTCTTAGGATTTAAGAATTCTTATTTAGGTATATATTGTACTAGGTTGACCTTTATTTAAATCATTATTATTTCTAGCATGGTAGGGAAAACCTCCAAATAGTGATCCCTTTCACCACATATGTCGCAAATTTTTAGATCAATTCATTCTTTCAAAAGAGAGTTGAGGGCAAGGCAATCATATTTATAGCATTTAAAATAGTGTAATCGTCCTTGTCCCAAACCTCTATAATATTTTCTAAATATTCCTCCTCTACCTCCTCCTCTTCCTTTATAATCACTTCTTTCTTCATATTCTCCATGTCGTTGATAGCCATTATTTTATTGCATATTGTGGTTGGATTCCTATATGATGTATTATATGATAATTTGGATTATTCTTACTATTCAAATGACATTATTGTGTTTTATGACTAAATTATAGATTCCACACCATTTTGGTTTTACATGCTTTAGATTGTGTAGAAAATCTCTAATATCATGATTTGTCAAAGTTTGAAAATTTTCACATAGAAATTCAACTTAAGTTTTGTACTTCTAGTTCTTTCTCAAATGGATCATCAAATTACACTTATATATTATGTTTCATTCATTCTTGCAATTTATGAACCAAAGGTTTTTTCTTTGAATATCCAAAATTCTAAGCAATTGCTAAAACATTTCTATTTTTTCATCTTAGCACCTCTTGGTTGAAGACGATAACATTGAAGGTCAATTATCATTAGTTTCTATATTTTGTTCCTCTTGTAGTCCTTCCTCACATGACTTAATATAATGAATTTTCAATGGTCCTCTAATTTTGTGTAGTAGTCTTGATACATGACAGTGGACCAAAAATGCTCATTTATATTGAAAGGAATTTGACTTAGCAAATCCTTAAATACTTTGTCATACTCTTTTATTGTTTCTCCTTATCATTGCTTGATTTCCTTTAGTATTTGAGTAGAAAAATGTTTGACATGTTGTGCTTTAAATAAATATATGAAGTTGGATTTTATCTATGATTTATTTCATGTATGATTCCCTATGAATTTCATGAATCATGTTAATGCTACTTTTTAAGGGTATCAGTGAACTAGGCCACCTTTTTAATCTTCATCTTTAAAGTGTAATGTATCCCAATATTTTTCACATATAAATGAGTGACATTTTGGGTTCTCTTTTCGTTCATATATTAGAATGATTTTCAAGCCCATATTTTCCTTAATTTGTAACTTATGTTGGGAAGAAGGAGTGGGCTATGTTAGTTGATTATTTTATTAAACCAACTGTGCATTTGATTGAGTTTTATTCATTTCTTTTAGGATGGCCAAATTTACTTTGGAAGTTTAAGTTACTGCCACTGCTAATGTTACTTTATTTGATTTGATGAATTTGAATTCCTTATCCTCTAGAAGATTTTGACTTGTTTGGAAGGTTTTATCTATATATTTCGTGAACTTCCCTTCTTGGGATCATGTTAATTCATTATGGTTATTCATTAACTTCGAGTCTTCTTCTTTAGTAATTAAATTCAGTGGGGGGGGGGGGGGGGTGGGGGGGGTGTGTCCTTGAGATCCTTCCTATGGAAATTTATATTTTTGACTTCTTATCGACCTAGCTAGCTTTAGTCTACCAATGGTATTTATACCAATAGTCTATCATGATTATCTCCTTGTGAATCAACCCTATACCACACTTACAAAGGATAAATATCTAGATTTAATCTCTAATGGAGAAACTTTTGAATATGGGAACTTGCATATTGAGGAATAACATATTTTTACAATGTTGGGATGAATCCATGAATTTCCAAAATTTTGATAGTATATACAAGTTGTTGAGTACCATTTGTTTCCATGATGAACAAAAAGTTATTAGTACTCTCAAGAATGATTAGGGAAGCCCCTCTCAAATCCAGTTGATCTCTACCAATTTCAGGTGAATATAGTACATCAACTAGCAACTCCTAGAGATTGTTTCTTACTGATGTCTAGGGATCATTACATTACATATCTCCTCTTCTTTCATTTTCCTTTTTTCCCTTTCAATTTTTTGAATTTCAACTAAAGGTTTATGATATTACATTTAACATGTATTCTTTTGAAAGCCCCAAGGATTAGCTCAACTAGTTAAGTTCCCATTGCTAAGTAACTCACTGATCAAGACACCATAGGGTCAATTCTCCTCGATGCCCTTGGGCTTATGCCTTACTAGTTTAATTGGTGGGATTTGTGATTCCCTTTGGGGTTGATATTCCCAGATTTTCTTGTCGATGTAGCAACCACTTGGTATCTAAGAACCACTAAAAAAAACATGTAGTCTTTTTCTTTAATCCTTTTTCTAGTGTATATTATCCTTCAGTTGTTCCTACTTGATGCTTGCATGATATTTTTCAAGTAGTTAATTCACACAAATCTAGCTAATGCATCTCACAAATCAACCACCTCCCCATCACTAGTCCTGACTTACTGAAGGTCAATGATGGATATCATAATTAATGGATTTATTTACTCAAGAAATAATCTAAAGTGTCTCTCTTGATCTTACAATTTTCCTATATAAACTTCTGCCCATTTTATTTATCTTCTCCCAATTGGCATTTTAAAATGGAAGATTAAGTGGCAGTTGTATTCAACTATGTGGTTGGCCCCTTTTTCTAGCAATAATTTATGAAGGAGGGAAGGTATGATACATAAGAATCATCATGGAAAATTTCATGGAAATTTATTTTAATTTTATCAACTAATACTCTTTCTTCAAGTGCCTACTCTTCATAGTATTTGTTGAATTTTTTTTGACCCACTCATACAAATTTGTTCGACCTCTTTTATTGATATTTATTATTAAAAAAATTTCATCCATAAGTATATTGCCCAGTAGAATGTCTAATGGTATTTAGTATTTTCTTTAAGGATGAATTCTAGGAATCTCTCATGGGTATCTATGAAGAAATGCATTCCTACTTCTGTTAACATCAACTTATTTCTTCTTATGTATTTCTTAAGATAATTCTTTATTTCTCACTCCCACCACTCATGAATCTCCTCCAAAATCAGCATCTATGTATGCATGCTTTCTCCAACTCGAGTTCAAAAACTAGGGAAAAGGGAACCAATGTTGTAATCTAGGGACTTGTAAGCGGTTACTCATAGGCTATCCATGGAGAAATATATTATACAATACAAATTAACATAAATATACACACATAGATCATGAGAGAAACAAGCATATAACAAAAGTAACAAGAGACCAACAATTAAGTTTCTTTATTAATGTACAATATCACATACATTATACCCCCCTTATGTCTACCTCTATGTTATATAAATGACCTATTTATATGTATCATTAAGTTACAAGGTAGTCATAATTGTGTAACTACCTTTATCAATCAATGTGACTATGTGGTCAACCGAATTATGTTTTGACTTGGAAAATTGAATAATATCGACTATTGGGTCTAATCGATAGAGTTGATTAGAACTTCCAGCACACTACAAATAAAAAACCACCAAATAAAAATCTTAGGACAAGTAGTGTGACTAAAATCCAAAGTTTATTGAGTATGAAACCAAGAAAGACTATATCCCACTAGTAAGATCTCAACCTTATGATACATTAATGTCTAGAAAGAGATCAACTATGAGTGTTGGTTAGAGGGGGAACCTTGGGTTGAAGAGCTTGGTGGTGCTTCAATTGTTTTAGACATCTTGTTTAATGAAAAGAATCTACTTTCCCCCATCTATATCATTTTCAATTTCTAAATGAAGGCATTCCTTTATATATTATATTGTGAGTTATTGTGCTAATGCTAATTTAGGGTTGATTAATATGATTTGGGATGATTTTGGTATTTGTTTCTAGGTTATAGGTGATAGGAGCCAAGGATTGCATCTTTGGAGTAACAACTAGTCAAACAGAAGCTAGGATCAACCTCTAGAATTAAGGTGTGTCCCTCTTCTTCCTCCTCTTTATTTTGTGATTGTTTACACTTAGGTCACTAGGGGATTGTTAAATGTTTACCACATTTTTATAATAAGTTAGTGGCAGGCCTATCAGATAAAATCTTTGGTAACATAGAGGGAATGCATGTAAGCACCGAGAGATCATGTCAAAACTTCTATATGGAAAACTCGCTAAGCCTTCATGTTTCATAGTAGAATATTTCTTTCAGAATTGTTTAATTTCCTATTAGCACACACTTTAGGGTCGTTTATTGTCTCATCATTTGGTTGAGCCAAGATAGCTCTAACTACAACATTTGGGGCATCAATATGAACATAAATTTTATTTTCCCAATAAGGAAATCTTGGTATTGGAGCTTCTACCAATTTTTTTTGGGTATTTTGAATGATGCATTGCATTCCTCACCTAGATGAATTTCACATATTTTCACAGCAATTTGTCAATGGGAAATGTTATCTCAGGGTAATGGTGAATAAATTTTATAAGTATCCATTATGTAATGACACAAAAACTTACCTCTATATGGAATCATTAGTCAATATGTCCCCCTTATCTCCACCTCTATGTTATATAAATGACCTATTTATATCTATCATTAACTTACAAGGTAGTTATAATTGTCAAACTACCTTTGATAATGGATTGACTGTGTGGTCGACCAACTTAATTTTTGACTTAAATAATTTGAATAGTATCAACTATCACGTATAATCGACCAAGTTGATTATCCCCTCCAACACAATGCAAATAAACAACCACCAACTAAAAATCCTAGGACAAGTAGTGTGACTAAAATCTAAAGTTAATTAGGTATGAAACCAAGCAAGACTATATCTCACTACCATAAAAATAGACAAACACAACTTGAGGAAAAGATGAGAGCCTAGGTTGAAAATTTCCGAAGGCTAGAAGATGCCTAATAACCAAAGGAACGATTGAGACGAGAGAATCCTAAAAACCCTAAAAAATTCTAGAATATGTCCATACCTCAAACATTCAAACTATATTTATCCAACATTATTTGTTTCACACTATATTTCACTATGACACCACAAACAATTCCCATGCATAAGGCGACCATAATTTTGAGGGGGACACATAATAATGTGCTTCCATTTATTACACAGTGCTCTAGATTTAACCTTGTACCTTACTTTTCTTAAATATTTGCTAGCCCATTCCAATGGATAAAAATGTTATATCAATATCCTTTATTTCCTACTTAATCCTTTGTACTAAACAAACTAAAAAAGGTGCCTTAATAATACTTTTCTTTTTTCTTATTCTTTATACACATAAAAGATAATCATGAAATCACCTATTATGATAATTCCCTTTAACTATTGACCTTTGAAAAGAATCTCGTTCTTTTATGAAGAACTAACTCATTTCTAAATTTCAAATGAAATCATAAATTACACCCAATTCCTATCATCAATATGATAGTTTTATTCTTATAAATATATATAAATAACTTTTAAGACCAAATCCATAATAAAACATTATTATTGCACACTTAATTCTTATATAAATATGTTTCATGGATTATAATTATAATTATAATAATATCAATTAACTTAATATTATATTATTATTATTATTAATTTTTTTTTTCTAAATATTTAAATTATTTTAAATAAAATTTGAAAAGTATAAATTTTTATTTAAATTTAATGTTTTTAAAAATAATTAGATGTAGAATCGGTGGTAACTTAAAATAATTTTAATGATGAACTACACTTGTTGTTTGAAAAGAATTGGCCAAAAATTTCTCTTATGTGATTTCTACTAAAAGACTTTGCTTAATGATTTTAATGAATTAGATAATAAAAAATAATCTCAACAAATTATTAATTAATTAGCAAACAAGAAACATGTTTTAAATAAATTAGTAACTAATCAATATCAAAATATTAATAAATGAAATGACATGATTATATATTATAATAAAATTTTCAAAACAAATTTGGTAAATATATTTAAGATTATAATATTAATTAAATATAATTAGTATATTTCATTTCATTACCTAAATATCAAAGAAAGATATAGTTGTACATTATGATTTAAAAAAATAAAATATTAACTATTTAATATCAAAATATTAATGAACTATAATTATTATATTTCCATATCAAGGCCTAAAGATATGATATCGGTGTATACTGAGAGTGTTTTAAAGAAAAGTTATTAGGCACATTTAATATTAAAGTATTTTTAGATTTTTAAAAAGAAAAGTTAGTAGGTACATTTAATATCAAAGTATTAATCAATTATAATGGTTATATTTTCGTATCATGATTTAAGTATAATTGATATTGTTGTATGGTCTGATGAGACGAAAATGTTTGTTAGTACAAAGAAATTATATAGAAGAAGAATATTTAATATCGAGATATTATTGAATTATAATTGTGATGTAAAGATTTTTTTTAAAATAAATATCAAAAATATGGTTGTATATGCGTAAAAATGTTATATATTAAATATTTTTTAAATAGTTAAATTTATAATTAATACAGTGGCCCTTCTGTACAGTGTAGTAATAATAATTTATATTATTACTTTTTAAATGAAAATACAAATTTAATAATTTTTAATATTATTATTATATGAATGAAAATTTATTTATTGTGTTTATTATAAAATTAAATATTTAATAATTGATAACTATTTTTTTAATAATATAGGGATTTTAGATTTTATGTTTTTGTGATTCATGATATAATGTTTAGTTTTTTTTGGAGAAGTCATCTGGAGAATTTTTAAAATATTTTTTTTATTAAAATAAAATTTTAAATATTTGTATTTTAACTGATTTATGTTATTTGGTTTTTTTGTTAAATAAATATATAGTATTGTTTAGATAATCTTCCGCACAATCACATAACCAATCTTTTGTCGACGCGTTTCGAACCAACCAGTGTGGTTCATCATCAGGACAAGTTGAAGAACCAATCTGACTAAGCTTGATTAAATAGAGGTGCAGAGACTCCAACGGCTAATTTTGACCAATGACCCTAGTCAAATTAGTTAATATTTAAAAAAATTTAATAACGGAGTTAATTTAAAAATAAATAAATCTAATATTAATGAGAGAATTCCTAGGTAATACCATATCTTAATAATCTAGTTATATTGACCAATATAACTAGATTATTAAGATATGGTATTACCTAGGAATTCTCTCATTAATATTAGATTTATTTATTTTTAAATTAACTCCGTTATTAAATTTTTTTAAATATTAACTAATTTGACTAGGGTCATTGGTCAAAATTAGCCGTTGGAGTCTCTGCACCTCTATTTAATCAAGCTTAGTCAGATTGGTTCTTCAACTTGTCCTGATGATGAACCACACTGGTTGGTTCGAAACGCGTCGACAAAAGATTGGTTATGTGATTTTGCGGAAGATTATCTAAACAATGTTATGGATCACAGAAGTCTAAATTCCTAAATATATAGTATTTTGTAATTTATTTTTATATAAGTTTTGAAATCTATGTAATTTTTTATTTTGTTGAGAGGTGCTCGGAGGCTCTATGTGGAAGAAGTATAATGTTTTGTTATATTATGTTATGGATTTGAGAGATCTGTGGCCTGAATCTTTTGGATCAATGACCGGAGAATCCACAGTTTTAACATTTTTGTACCAACGTTTGAAATAAAAATAAATAAAAAAGAGACAATCAATGAAAAATGGAAGAGATGTTGTAATGTTATGTAAATATTTTGACTCTATAAAAAAGATTAAAAAATAAATAAAATGAATTATATAGATATATATATATATATATATATATATATAATTTTATTTTTATTTTTATTTGTACATAACATTACAATAACTATATGGGTCTCACATTTAGAAATTGTATGCAGGAAGTTGAGTCAAGAGCATAGAGAGATAGTTTTAATAGAGGGTGATAGTTAGTGCAGGACATTGCACAACCATGTTTGTGGGGAGGAAGGTCTTGGGTAATTATAGTGTTTGTTCAATGAGATTGCTGCATAACACACCCAACACTCGAGGGTTCTAGCAAAATCGGGCTGCTTAGTGTCTAAAATATATTCGACTTAGCATTTAGGCAAGCGAAAATTCAGTGAAGGTTGTAGAACTAGTGCGGGCCATGACAGTTGGTGCACTTCCTAACCTGCCTAAATTGCCTCCCTCAAGTATTTGTTTCACTGAATCCTAGCACTTCGCAACACTTAATGACAACTTTTAGTTCCTCTACAATTTCTTATTTGGACTACCCTCCTTTCAAATGTGATTTTTGAATTTTTTGGAAATTGTATACACCCTTAATGTTGTTTCCCTACAACTAAGTTAGAAATACTGTAGGGAACAAAAGCTTAATGTTTGTTTGGTAAATTCATTATGGGGGCAACCCAACACTGCTAGAAGTAGTTTAGGGGAGGGTTCACTGATAAATTTAGGTCCCCATGTTGGTCTGTAGTTGCGCAATTGTATGTCTCGGTTTTCTAATTTCATTTCCTATGGTTGGAATGGGCTTGGGAGAAATTTAGAGGAATACACTTTAGTAGCACCAAGAGACTCAACAGGGATGTTGTGGTCTCATACCCTCTGAGGTGGATTATGGGCTAGGAATGAGTCTAACCCTTGCATTACTTTATTGAATTGGAATGAAAGTATAAGTTTTTTCCTCTTTTTAGGCTAGAAAAGCCTCTTAAATAGTGACCTTAAGCTCTCAGTCTCACCTATAACCTGGGATGAGAGGCACGATGTATTTGCATTCTCTAGGCATGTTCCTCTTCTTGTAGTAGAACACTCTACACTATTTTCTCTAGTAAACTTTGCATGTTGTTTGGCGCAACACAGTTCAACCATTTTGGCTTTGGTTGTTGAAGAAGATAACACTCTGCAATGGGAGAGGGGACATGTAAGAAGGGGTTCTTATTATTATGCAGAAAAGGGCCATAGAGGGAATTCCTTACCTTTAGGAAAGGGTTGAAGGATCTATTGCAAGATACCGTGATTAGATCCCCATGCACGTACAAGAGGAATTGAACCGAGTCAAAAGGGAGGCAATGTCTCAGCGATACACACTCTCTGATGTTGCAGTAAGGTGGGATTAGGAGGCATGGATTCCAGACACTAGACAAATGAGGAATGCGATGAACCAATACATACAGGTCATTGATCTCTATTGGACACTAAAATTTCTACTGGGAAGAGTGTTAATGGATAACTAGACATTGAGAAGAGATATGCTTCAAACTCCTGACCATCTGCACATAATTTGAAGCATAAATATTGTAGACTAGACATAATAGATAGATACTTTGCTCACATTAAATAGCACTTGGGTATCTCACTAGTGAGACCCAGGCCTCCAATAGACCTAAGAAGCCAAATTCATATAACAAGCTCGAACTCTGAGCCAATCCCATGATTATCTAATTCAACTTCTACTTCTGACAATATTTTTGTGCTTGAGTATGTTTGTAGGCATATGGTTGGGCATTGTAATATAGGATTGTTTTACTTTAAATATTCTATGTTATTTGTGTCTCTTATGAACCTCCGTAGAGTTCACTTTTGGACATGGTCTGGTCTTTCCAAAGGGGCTGGAATGTCCTCTGAAGACTTTTTGATGTAATTTCCTGGTTTTTAGTAATAGAATTCATGTTACAGGAAAAAAATTATCATGGTACAAATCTTTCCAAATATTTTGTAGTCAATAAAGAAGTTTACACTTTAAATGATTTGATCCCTCTTAATTCTTAATAAATCTAGAGGTAAAAATACTATATATATTTCTCAATATAATAATTATAAAGTATAAATTATTGATTAATATACATAATGTACGATTCTATAAATATCATAATAAAATATATTTTTATTTATATTTACAATTTTTTTATAAAATATATAATAAAACAATATTATTATGTACTTAATTCTTATACCAAGTATGTTGGAGGGAATATAAGTGAAATTATAATAAAATGGATTAAATATGTTATTATTATTTTTAATTAATTTTGTTTTCGAAGTATTCAAATTACTTTTAAGCAACTCTTCAAAAGAATAATAATAATAAAACATATTAATGATATTACAAAATTTTAATAGATCATAAACTATCTTGACAAATTATTAGCTAGAGGGCAAACAAAAATATATTTTAAATAAATTCTTAACTATTTATTATTAAAATATTAATTAAGGATAATTATTATATTTTTATTATATTATCTAAATATAAAAATATAATATAATGGTACGTTATAACAATTTTTTTGAAGGTAAAATTAGTAAATATATTAATATTAAATATTAACAAAAATATTATTGTTATATTTACATTTGATTATTTAAATATCATAAAAATACATGATTGTATATTATAATAAAAAAGATATTTAACATAAATTATTAACTATTTAATATCACAACACTAATTAATTATAACTATTATACTTTTCAGACTATCAAAAATGTAATTTGATTGTATAGGACTGTATTTTTAAATACAAAATACAAAAATTGCTAGGTAAAGTATTATTGAATTATAATGGTTAGAATTTTATATCATGGTCAAATTATAAAAGATATTGTTGTGCATGATTTAAGAAAGAAAAAGAAAAAGTTTGGGATGTATATAGAAATTATGTATAAGAATAAGTTGATAAGTATGTTTAATATTTATATTTATATATAAAGATATATGCTAAAAATAATAATTAGATTTTGATCGGGGTGTGTGCTAGAGGATGGTAGGGACGATGGATAGTTATGAGGAGTAAAGGAAAGGTACTATTCACTGCCCCCACACACTCAAGGGGATCGGTGCAGTGGTACTTTGCATGAATACATGCAAGGGTGGTGGGAAAGGTGGTAAGCATGGCAAGGACAAGAAGGGAGGTGCAGCCGTTAAGGTAAGACAGGGGAGTGGTAATTGTATTGTTGTTTGCAGAGTTTGGAGCTGGAGCACCAGAGTAGCAAGGCGCTGACACCATCGATGACATCTGCAGAGCGAGATCGGGTATGTATCTTAGCCCTACAACCCTCTTGCAATGATGACATGGTTTGTTTCTTACTGGAGGGATCGAGAGAAACCTGGGAAGGGGAATTGGGGGACTTGTTGGGGAAAGCGTCACAGCCATTGCATGGCTGTTGTTTGGTTCTGCGTCTTAGTTATAAGGCATCCGAGTATTGACTTGGCCAGTGCCCAGGAGGCCCCTACTAAGAGTTGCATTGTGACCTTGAGTGTTAACTGGCACAGAACGAGAGAGGTTGTGTAATGGGGATGGGTAGATTATAAGAAAAGTAGAGGAGCGGCGCAGGTTGACTGGACAGAGGGGAATGGGAAGGATTACCTAAGCACGGGGATTCTTGCATGGCCGAGAGAGGGGACCATCAACCATTCATGGTATAAGCGACACTAGGAAGGGAGAAGCGAGAAGCAAGACAGGGTAAGGAGATGGTGTTCATCTTCCGACTGGGTTATCACCTAACCTGTGGCCTGCTCCAAGAGTAATTGGGCTAGGATAAGGATTAGGAGAATGTCGGCAATAAGAATTAAAGCTAGTGGTTAACACCTCTTTCCTGTGAACAAGTTTCGAACAGAGTGGAGATGGTTCGTCCTGCGAGAGGAAGAGGTCGCGATAGACATGGGAGTGAGCCAGCAACGGCCAAAGATCCGAGCACTTCAAAACCGGGTAGAGGAAGGAATCATATTGAAAACCTCATTAGCGAAGCCGCCGCAGCATACCGGGAGGGAGCGGATGTAGGAATCCGTAATCTGTTGGAAGAATGGGAAGAAGAAATTAAGAAAAACAGTTTGACAGAAGAGGAGATAGAGAACTGGAGGACCTTAGTCCCAGATCCTGGGAATACCAGAGGAAGAATAACTCCATTTAAGCAGACCCTATATCTATACTGGCTTATGAAAAGCCTGCTGGGGAAGGCCATCGAACAAATATCAATGGGGATGGCTCTGCCCCTCCAAGACATGCCCAATTACAAATAGGACTTGCAACAAATCCAATTCCAGCTCCATAAGCAGGACATTCATCTGGATAGAATCCAAAGGCACATGCCATGCATCATTGAACTAACCGAGACGCCCAAAGAAACTATCAATGATCTGGCACCGATGGAATCGACATCAGAAGAGTGGCAGGAATAGTTAGTTAATCTAGTTTCTTTTTGTTTTAAGCGGGTAGCATTTACTTTACATTATGCATGCTTATGATAGATAGACATATAATGTCTTGTCATGAAACCGAGACATACTTACCTTGGTTAAAAAGACTAAAACTTTATTGTTTTTGGATGGCTTATAGTGAGGATAGGTGGCCAACACACTTGGTTTCCGAGCAAGTTGAGGCCACCTATCTCATATATGTGGTGTAAATTTTGCGTTTATAAATAGAAAATGAAATGTGGTGCCAAGCTTAAGAAAAAAAACTATAATTGATAAGCATGATAAATTATGAATTAAATTTAAATTTATTTATTAGATTTATTATAATATTAAATATTTAAAAATTAATAATTAATTTTTAACAAGGGCTATATAGTAGATAGTACTTGTTGTTTAGCTTAAATATAGTTTAATTAAACAAAAATTTAACAAAAGACAAAAGTTTCATCACAAAAATAAAACAACTATTAAAATATTGTATTGTTGAATGTCATCACCAAAAATTAAGAAATATAATTAACTAATATTGTTTATATTAACATACATATATATATACAAAAAATTATAATAAACTCTATAAAAATATGGTTTTAATATAATAATAAGTCATTTTAAATTGAAAATATTGTGAAAATGTTATAATTTATTAAAATAAAAATAATAGAAAAAAGAAAAAGAAAAAATCAAAAAGTTAAATAAAAAAGAATAAAACTAAAAACAAAAAAATAGAAACTAATAGAAATGGAAGTTACTAAACAACTAATAATAAGACCTCAACCAATCACCTTACAAATAAATAAATTTAAATAATAATAAAAAATAACAAAAATTCAATTCCTAATGTGAAACTATGAATCAACATCATAATTTTTTAGTCAAAAGACAAACTAATATATAGTCAAAAGCAAATTTTTTAAAATATTTTTTATTAAAATAAATTTTTAATTTTTGCATTTGAGTTTATTTTTATCAAATAAATGTATAATATTTTCTACTTTTATTTTACAAAATCTCTATTAATTAAAAAATACAATATTTCTTAGTATAATAATGATAAAATACATAATACATATTTTTATAAATCTTATAATATTGTTTTTTCTTAACTTGTGTGTGTTAAATAAATATATAATATTTTCTCATTTCATTTTTATTTAAATTCTATAATATATGAGAATTTTAATAATTAAAAAAATACAATATTTTTCAATATAATAACTATAAAACAATTAGTTTTTCCGTACTGGATTAATATACATAATACATGTTTTTGTAAATCTTATAATAAGATAATTTTTGTATTTAGTTTCGTAATTATTGAAAAAACATAAACATTAATGTTAATTATATTTAAAAATAATAATAAATATTAAATTTTATTTAAAATAATAATAAAAAAATAATTTAATTTAATTTTCTAATATATTTTAATTAAATTTCTTTAATGTGAACTGATTGCGATGATTTTAGGTTTTTGAATTAAGCAAATTTAGAAATAAATTAATTGTGGGTGGAATTTTCAAAAAAATATAATAATAAGACTGTTTTATAGGGAAAGTATTTGATAATGAACATGTTTGAATAAAAGTATTCGACAATAAAAATATTAAATCATATTTTTGATAATAGAAAATCTCTAAACTCTTAAAAAAACTTAAATTATATTAATATTAAATGGTAAACCAAACCCTTATCTAATAACGATTTCAATTTTGCGTTTTTTTGAAATACATGGATCCTCGGGTTGTCCAGAGCTGAGTCTTTGAATTGAAGGATGGCACTGCAACACCGTCCACATCCATCTAATTCACGCACTATACCTCTTAAAAGCGTATAAGCAATATCTACAGTATGCAAAATATCCAACAATAATATTAAAGTCTGTCACCAAAATTTGATAGCTGCGTGATAAACAATATTTTTTTAAAGTACATGGAACTTGCGGATTTTCAACTCCCATGCCTTGAATTTAAGAATGCCACTACAATGCAGGTAGCATCCATCTCATCAAGATCATTAACGCTCTACACCTCTGCTGAATGAGTATATGTAAAGCGCGATGTCTATCGAATCTAGTCCCAAAAAAAATAAAAAAAATAGGTAATTGGAGTGTTTAATAATTTTTAATTGTGAAAATGGATTTAATTCCACTCAAAATCTTGAATTTAGACCGTTATAACTTAGATTTATAAAAAAATTACCCAAATTTTTCCTAATCTTACCGATATTTCTAAATTATTTTGTAAGTTATTTCTAAATTATTTGTAGCTTTTTTTAGACTACCCGTATGCTGAGTACAACAGCCACGTTGAAGGCTCTGGCGAAAATTTTATGGAAAGATACTTTGGATCATAGTCACACTACGACGCAGCAGCCTCCTATCTCATTCACGCACCATATGTTTGAATGTGCATAAGCAAACTATCTGACAACAATTACCTTCAATTCAAGAATGCCACCGCAACACAATGTGCATCCATCTCATCAACTCACCACCACCCATGTTCAGAAGATCAATAGATTTGAAAAGATTCATCTCCACCTGTTGATCCTGTCGTCTGCGCTCCAATATCAGGCGTTCAGATCAAAGTTTCGAAAAGTTTTCTACCTGTTCTATTTTAATAACTCTCTCAGTCAGCAGAGCGTCTCAATCCCGCCCCACCAAAGCAGCTGGAGCAGGTGTTAGGGAAGCAACCAGACTTACCTGACGACTGCAGATGATTAAAATCCTAAGAAGATTCTTCTGATAATGAGCAGATTGAGTCTCTCGCACGGCAACCATCGAAGTTGCCATTACCTCCTCAGGTGCCATGCCATGGCAGAATGGATTAGTCATGGGCGAGGACTCGAGGAGTGTGTGCATGCGAGGCACATTGATTGTGACAGTCAAACAGTACACCAACGGCGAGTCCTATTTCCACCTGTATAGCAAAGTTAATGCTATAGAGGTACCCCTCTGACAGCCTCATAGAGCATCATGGACCATACATCATCGGACCATGTATCTGTCTCCGGCATCCCTCTCCCGACTGCCCATCGAAACCCCGGCGACCCTGCCCGCAGCCACCCGCAGCCTCCCATCAGATCGTATTTGTTGCGGCAACAGTCCCTCTATTTCAAATTTCAGATTTGAGTTTTGAGCGGGATGCACCTTTGTATACGATACATATACGATTGAAGTTTGAAAACCCTCCAAACTTTGAAATTTGAATTTCAATGCGCGCAAATAATCTGGTGTTGTTCATGAATGACAGAAGCATCTGCTCATCGATGATCTGGTTCCACTCCGTTAATCGATTGTTGTAGCGAAGTGATTACGGAATCTAAACACTTATACAAGCGCCGATCGGACCGAAGATAGTAAAATGTTTAATATACATTTCCTTTTCGGCATCTTCGGTGCGTATACACGCTCTATCCACTTTAATTTCTTGGATGCAAGAAGCTTGTTTCCGGTTTCTTAATGTTTCATTTGTTCTTTCATGACAGGCAACATCACTGCCCTGATACTCTTCTTAGTTCCTTTGTGAGTTTTCCCAACTTATGTAGTCATTTAATGAGGAAACATATTGATGCATATATAATTCGTAATTGTTTATGATCCTATTGGTACTTTGCAGAATTACTTTCTGGAAGATTATTAAAAACAAATCGACAGAACAGTTCTCTGGATTTCCGTATGTTTCCACGCTTTTGAATTGCTTGCTTTCTGGATGGTATGGCATGCCGTTTGTATCATCCAATAACCTTCTAATGAGCACGGTTAACGGAACTGGGGCCGTCATAGAATTCTTCTACGCAGTTGTGTTCATCTGCTATATTCGTGACAAGAAATACAGGGTAAGTATAGTATTGATTAATAAATTTGTTTCTGAGCAGGGTGATGCCCATTTGAATGACGGTGGATGAAACAGGGGAAGATATTTGGCCTTCTGGTAGCTGTTCTCAGTTTTTTTGCAATGGTTGTCCTGGTATCGCTCTTGGCAATGCACGGAAAAGTTAGGAGGTTATTTTGCGGCTTCGTTTGCGCCATCTTCTCCATCTGCATGTACGGGTCTCCTCTGTCAGTAATGGTAAATCTCTCTACTTCCTCTTTAGCAAAACCAATTTTCAGTGAGCATTGTTTAAGTCAGCATAACGGTCAAGAGAATGCGGTTTTTTTCAACAATTTACATTTATGCCTTAGTATGATATGTGAAGTGACCTGAAGCGCGATTTCGATGATGTGCAGAGGTTGGTGATTAAGACGAAGAGCGTAAAGTATATGCCGTTCTTCCTGTCTCTCTTTGTATTCCTATGCGGCACCTCCTGGTTCATATTCGGCCTCTTGGGAAACGATCCATTCGTTTATGTACGTTTAACAATACTTACCATAGATGATAAATATATTTGCACGACAATTATAAACATTCACCTTTTGGGTAACTTAGATAAAAAAAAAATCTGTTTCATGATTGAATAACCTTCATCATAAAGATCTTTTACAGAAGTAAAAATTGTATAACAAAATAAAATAGGTAAGTATTCAAATTACTTGTCCGAGAACATCATTAAACATGACTGCATAGCATGATCGAAATCAAAGCTGTAGATATAATACTTTTAATTCAGTGTAATATCCTTTAAAATCTACAAGTAACAAAGAATAAAGTAAATATTTTTAAGCATTACACGTTCAGTTCTCTATTATATGCCTTTACCTGCAATCTTTACCGTTGCAACCTAAAATCCTTATAAAACCCGAATTTGGGTAACTCTATTCTAGTGTAACTCTATGTTAGCGCTGTATTTATGAGATGGAGGTGTTAAATTTTTCAATGGTTTTATGGATCCACAGGTACCAAATGGGTCTGGAAGTTTCCTCGGAGCATTGCAGTTGATTCTGTATGTTATTTACAAAGACTGGAAGAATACGAACAACGACAGTGCTACATCGTCTCCTCCTCCAGAAAAAGAGGCAAAGGTACAGGACGTTTATCAAATGAGCCAAGTGGAAAAGGAACAAGGCCGCGTTGATCAAATGAGCCAAGTTGAAAAGGGATATGTTTTTAAATGAGCGAAGTGGAAAAGGGATTTTATGGGCAGGCAAAAGCTTATACTATGGAATGGACATTAAACGTGAATGGAATGGAAATTAAAGTGTAGTATTAAGCAACGAGGAGAATGGAATGGAAATTAAAGTGCAGTAATAAGAAATGATGTTCAACAACATAATTTGTTGTGAAATAATTTTTACATCTATGTTATAGATGTGTGTAACATAGGTGTGTATTACGAGTTGGTTGTTAATGGTTGAGAGTTTTTATTGGATTTACTCTGTCATCTACTTTTATTTATGTAACTATGCTTTTATCAATAAACCAATAAAGTATAGTGTGATTGGTCTCTGGTGTGTAACTATGTTTGTTTTTGGTAGTTTTTTATGTTTGTCTTTGGTAGTTTTTCCAAATTGGTATCAGAGTTAGTTCCACCATGAGAGGCTATAATTATGCAAATTCTACAAGTTTAAATCATTATATATGAGATAGTGCAGGAAGGTGATTGTGTATTTTTCATGTGTTTATATTTTTGTGTGCATGTGTGTTGTTCTACTATTTAATTGAAGAAGCAATCATTGCCTTATTGTGATTTGATGTGGATATAGTCAAGTTGCCACTAGTGACGAATCCATTAGTGGAATTGTTGAACCCATACCAGATCAGATGTGATATCCAGAGCTAAATAGGGAACATCATCGTTATTATTTTGAAGGGTTGAGATCTTACATTTTGAGTGGGATCTCGTGTATGTATATGAAGTTGTATGAAATCCTCGTAAAACTTTGTGGTGTGGGTTCCAGTTTTCCTATGTTGCAATATGTCATTATTATTATTGAAGTGTGTAATGATGAACTGAAAGTTATTATTGAATAAAGTAACATAGTTTGTATTGAATAAAGTAACATAGTTTGAGTTAGTCATTATGTTATTTTGTTCCAATAAAACATATCACTAATTTGGTTATGTTTATATTCCATTATATGTGGGTGGTCAAATTGTTTTTTCAATGCTTCAAGATTAACAATTATCATTTATCTTTGTGTGTATGTTAAAAATAGTCAAGTTGTATGATTGACTTCTCAATATACAAAATACCAAAACCATTTAACTATATAACTATCAAAATTGTAATTATCTTTTTGTGTATGTTAAAAATTGTCAAGTTGTATGATTGACTTCTCAATATACACACTACCCAAACTATTTAATTATATAACTATGAAAATTGCAATTCAATGCATTTTGATAGATAGAAGTAAGTCCATACAGTGATTCAATAACAAATTATTTTTCTTTGTAGTCAAGAGCCTTTGGTCGTACAAGTATGTCAATGATGGTCACAAGCTGTTAAATTAGTCAAGTGATATGCTTGAAGTTTTGGCGGAGAGAGAGGGTAGTATGTGAGGCTCCACTGTGGGTGTAGGTGTTAATGAAGATCAACAAAACAAAGATCAATATTGCTATTGTAATTTGTGATTTTAATATTTGACATGTAAACATTAAGGGAAGGGCTTGGAAGTAATAGTTCCATGTGTATTACATGTGTGTTACACATTGTTAATTGTTGTGAGCTTTTAGGTTAGCTATTTTTAGTAATTATGATCAATGATCTATTTTGATATATGTAACTATTGATTAATTAATAAAATATAGTGTGACTTTTGTTTGGTGTATAACTATGTCTTCTTTGTTCTTTTTTAAATGTTCCTTCAATTATTATTCCATTGGAGGTTAGTGAGTGCAAAATTTCCTAATAGAAGATATGTGTGAATCTTTGTTTGGGTTCTAACACCTTTGCTCTTCAAGGTGGATAAAATATCATTCTTGTAATGCAATGCAATTCATCATTATTAAATAAGTTTTACGGAGTTGTATGAGTCCAATTAATGTGAAGAGGGCTTATTAGAAAGTTTTTCCCCATTGATAAAAGTGGTATATATAGAGATATAAAAAATGTAAAAGATATCTTTTGGAATAAATTTAAACTAAATTTTGTACAGTCATAGAGGCAGTTGTGCACAATGATTCCATATTAATGGAAGCATATTGTTCTCTCTCATATGGCCATTGTATTCCCTACACTAATTACTTTAGAAGAACACCAAGATAACAATTGTTTTCTCACTCCCAATATTTCTATTGGGTATCATACAAGTGATACAAGTGGTACCAAATTAAATTTTTATACCAGTAGTACAAATGGTATGAGAGCAAGTGGTACAAGTGGTGCGTAGTACAAATGGTATGAGAGCAAGTGGTACAAGTGGTGCGTGTAGATCTGAAGGGGTTAGTCCCTCTTGTGAGTAGGTCCTTATAAACATTGATGTAATCAAAGCTGGGGCTTCTGATTTACATCATAATAAAAATAAGCTTTGTGTTTTTCTCTAGGATTCGTTTCCAAGTAAAATCACTATGTACATTTGTCATGTGAATAAGGTCTTGCTATTTGCCAATTTTATTAGATTGAATGATTTGTTAAAGGAGTGTACAATTTGTAAAATATTGATTCATGCCCCCACCTCCCTTGGTATATCCTAATTCCCAATAATTTTCTAGTATTCTCGTTCTTAGATCCATTCACAATGATCAAGCTTTGGACTTGCTAGAAATAGAACCAAATCCAATTTGTGGTTCAAAATGAACAAATTGTATTCCTCATTCATTGTTGCTTCCAAGTTGGGATTTCTTTTATCCTCTTCATAAAATTGAGGATCAGAAGATAATATCACATAATAATACAAGGGCATGCATGGTTCCGTTGCTATAAGTGCATGTTGAATTTCTTCCACTTAATATATTTTGGAAAGATAATCTAACAAATTACTGTGATGCACCCGTTCTATGTCAATGGTGGTGGTGAATCTGAATCTTCTACTACTTGCTCAATAGGTTTGGAATTTTCATTTCAAGTGTAAGAAGAATCATAATCTTGAATACTGGCATATGGAAGTGGTGGAGGTTATGGAGCAGGTTCCTATGGAGTTGCATGTAGAGGATCTTCTTCAAACTTTATAGTTTTTTGTGGACATATCTAACAACCTACCTCGTTTGAATCCTTCTGAATATCCAACGAACATGCACTCCTTACTCTGTGGCTCTAAATAGTTTCACCTATCCAATGATATTTAATCCCATTCTCATGATCCAAGGATATGGAGATGGGTGACTTCCGATCTCTTAGTGCAGCATGACTCATAAGGAGTTTTGTGTTTCGTGGATTCATGTGGTACTTTGTTCTAGATGTAAGAAACATAGTTGATTATTTTAGACCATAACTTTGAAGGTAATGAGTTTGCATGCATCATGCAGTTGGTAATTTCTTTTAGTCTCCTATTCTTCCTTTATACCACATCATATTGATTGTATGACACTATGTGTTGTAACTAGATAACTCCATCTGAACAAAGCCTTTCCATGCCTTTGTTCACATACTCCCCCCTATTCTCTATGTGCAACATTTTGATGCCTTTCCTATTTTTTCTACATGTGGTTTATTGTCCTGGAAAAGTTCAAAGACCTCTGACTTGGATTTAATAAAATAGACCCAAATTTAACGTTACTAGTTGTCTATGAACGTAAGAGACTACCTCACTTTTTATCATAGATGGTTTAGGAAAATATCTAGTGATATCATTTTGCATGAGATTAAGGGTTGATGATGGCCTTCTTGCATTTCCTTTCTTCAAATATCCTCTAGATGTTTGCCCATAATATAGCCATGGAAAAATCCTTCAAAAGATTGAATGTTGGGAATCCTTGTAACCATTCCTTCTCTATTAATTTGTTGTAGGTACTTGTAGTTCAAGTGTCGAAAAATTGCGTGTCCCAATGGACTCTCTTTGTTTGCATGTGTTACTAACATAATCTAAGAAGATTCGGAAGCAAAATGAAAAGGAATAAAACCTTGCGGAAAGGTCTACTTTACCTAGAATAACTATAGAGCCATTTGTCATCTTACAAATGCTAACAGTCTCAGGTGTAAATTCTACTGGCTTTCCTCTACAAAAATTCATTGTCTGGTAGACTCATAGTATGAGTATGGATTAAATAGGTCATCAAAGAAACCATTATCCCTATCTACTCTTCTTTTTCCACGTACTTTGATAAGGGTATTATCTCCCATAAGTATGGGAGGACCAGAAATGTTTCCATGGTCAAAAAGGAATCTCTTAAGGTATCCATATGGTGTGGTTCCACACTGTGAATAATTTAAGAATAATTGATCTAAACTTAAACATGAACACAAAAACTTACACATATAATCATAAACAGAGAGATGCAATAGAAAAAACCTTCATTTCATTAATAGAAGAATACTCAACTATGCTTATAAACATAATGGAAATAAGATAGTGTTGGCTATGTGGGGCTTGACCTAGGTTCAGATGTGATTTTAGCCAAGCAAATCCCTGTACCACTAGCCCTTTCTGCAACAGTCTATGGAACGCAGACTGAGGTCTCACTCGAAGCAGTATGGGAGGGTGCTAGAACAAAGTTTCGGCACCGTGGGGATGTCTGGTAGGTGGCGATAGGGATGCAATCAAACCTCCATGCTTATTGGACACGAGCATGTTGCTTCCTGTGTTATTACCTTCATGCAGCTCTAGCCGCAGCACGACCCGTGTTAGTTACGCAAGTCTTCCTTAATTAAGTTCTAATTGCTAATTAATTAGAATTTTGTCATACATAAGCATTCATACCAGTGTTTATCAAGTGTAGACATATAAATAACTAGATAACAATAATGCATAACATCAAAATATAGATCCACGAACAGATGGAATGTACTTTGAATCAAGCTTATCTTTATTAATAATATTTTTCATGTTCAATTCAATTACAGACCCAACTACGCCCTACACACTTAGCTATAGGGGTCTGCGCACTGAGATGGAGACTCTACTAGGCCTCTGTGCACTGAGCTGCAGAGCCTCTTCCTACTGCTGCGACCCAATACGCTTCAAATTCCCTTCATTCTATAACCATGCCTTCGCATCTATCTATTAGTTGCTTGCCAAAAAACTATCTTTACACTTAGAGCTTCTCTCTATTTATAAAATCCCATGGTCCGTAGGTCGACACAACTTTACATTATTTTACAATTCTTAGGACGGACAACCCTATGACTCATCCTAGACTTTTGCACTCCGCGCCCACACTTTATGGAGTCTTATATTATAATTGACCAAAACTCAGGCTTTAAGCCCCAAAACCTACTGTGGGGGATCCCATGCCCAACAGGGCCCCAACACAATCATCATCATCATCTGTTGTTATGAACGGAAGCTTCACCCATTTTTGTGCTAGATCCTTGCATGCCCAGATATACAGGTTATGCATATCTACTTTGAACTCTGTCGAGCTCTGCAAGCTGTTATAAACTGTATGGAACAGGCACGGCCTTCGATTGATCCACATTCGGATGCTCGTCTCCATGAACACCCAGAACACCTTCGTCTTGCGAATTCTCTTCGCATCTTCCTAGCCCAGAGCAAGGTGTACCTCACGGCTTCAGGGAAATCATCCTCAATATTGGGAAACTGGCTATCCTTGGGTAGTTCCCCTACAACCAACAAGATGGATAAGAGAAACCATGCGTAGTGGAAGGTCTTACCCTACTCCTAGGCCTCCTTGCAGTTTTTCAGAAACTCCTCGTAGAGGAACTGCACCCAGTTGAACTGTACCCCCTCTGTGCACTGCTCTTCCAACGCAATCACATACATTAGTACTTCGTCGGTGCGACATTTCCTCATCAACTTGTCGGCTAGCGGTTGGGTGGCTATGCACACCCCTTTGCCCTTAATTCTTGCTATTGCGTACCCCCTCTTTTTCTTCTCTAGTTTATACTTCGCCTTCATGGCTTCTGCGAGGGCCAAGTCACTACTTTTTCCCGCTATGGTCGCGGTGTGTGTCCTTTGAAGGGAAGTTAAGAAATTATGTGAATTAGGTTGGCCATGATGGGAATAGGCTCCTCCAACCAAATATACCTGTCATGCATTAGGAACGACAGCTGCCTGATGACGAAAATGTTGATTGGCGTGTGGTGGTAGTGGGGTATCCATCGTAGATGGAGTAAACCAACCTTCTGCACATCGTGCAACCATTTCTGCTTCATTAACCTCTCTGTGGCCAGTTGTGGGAACTTCTCGCTACCCATGAGGTCCTAGTCCTCGAAATTCATGGTAGGTATTCGTCCCAAAGGTAGACCTTCAAACGTTATACTTTCAGGGAGGAGTAGGGTCTAGAGCGCACTCCTTGTGGCCTCCAGGCCTTTCAGTATCTTGGCTTTCCATTTCCATGGGGGGACATATGTAAGTAACTTTGTTTCGAAAGGCATTGGTGAGACATGATTTGCCTCATTGTCTTGCACCTAAATTTGAGCAATTAGAGCTTGCAAGTCTTTCTCCTCCTCATCTGATTCAATAGTGATGGATTTTCCCTTTTCTACCATTGAGAATTTGCCAAACCGTGGTTTTCTTGGGGATACAAGGACTCGGCCCATAATCTTCTTATCTTTCTATGGTCATGGCGTTCGTGGTGATTTTGGAACTTCTAGTGAAACTGCTGCCTCTCTAGGCTCCTCATGGGCCATATCGGGCTCCACGATATCTTCGACGAATCGCACTCTTGTTCTAGCAGCGGTCATCGTGTCTATAGTCAAAGGTGGTAAGAGTACGCGATGCTTATTCTTTGTAACTGGTCAATTCTCACACAACCAAGTGTTGCCTCAAGGCTAGCCCTGGGGATCTTATAGCATCTTTTGAATTTTAATTTGACCATTCCCCCAAATTTTGAGTCATTAATGCCTTCTTGGCGGCCCATGGTAATGTGCACTATCACGAATTAGCAGAATAGGAGGTCATTTCAAGAAACGGGGGTAGTTTCTGATATGTGATTAGCGACATATCGCAAGGAAAACCCATCGAAGAAGGAAAAGCCCCGAACGCCCGGACCCGAAAAACCATAAAATGCAACGGATATCGCACCGATTTCGTCAGAAGCGGGGCCCACAAAAACCGGCAGAATATCGGAAGGGCTTCGAGCGGTAAGTGGTTTCAACCGAGTCCCGCCCGATGCCACACAATGGGTGCCACGCGTCCGGCGGAAGAGAGAGGAAACCGTTCACATCAGACGGGTAAACATCATGTTACTTACTCGCCCGATATGAACGATGACCATAGGATCTGGGGCCCCCAGATCGACGACGGAGATGCGTTCCGATGGAAATGTGCATATACGGAAATGTGCACATATAAGAAAGTTATGTATATACGGAAGATATGCACATATCTTCCGTATATATACAATTTCCGTATATGCACAATTTCTCTATGCATAATTTCCATATATGTGCAAGTTCCATATATAGAAATTGTGCATATACGGAAATTGTGCATATACAGAAGATTTGAGTCACTGCAGCGAACCATACCATAGTCAGGACCCGAAAAACTCCTAAAAATAGTGAATTGTGCTACAATTACGGAAACTGAAAAACTAAAAGAGACAGTTGTGGGGGTCCAAGTGGGATAGGTGGGTGGCCACCAACATCCACCTGGATCATGGCATCCTACAGTGATACCTCCCACACACTTGTCCCAAGATCGACCTCAGGATTCCCTACACTGTACACAATCTCCACTGGTCACCCATTGTGGCTCCTCGTTACCGCACAACCCAACTCCTCCCCTCCACCCTCCTACTCACATTTTCAACAGTTGCTCAGAGCCTTGTCCTCTCGGACCTCTCCCTCGAGCTTGGGTCACTCGGCTGCAATTGCTCATTATAACGCATTGCTCCCCTAGTCGACTCCCATACAATGCTCCCACCACACTGATAATACCGAATCTCAATTCAACCTCCCCCACATCATTCTCCCCCATATACAACCTCCCCTAAGTAATACCTCTTTCCTATATATCAGTGCAATTTTTACTATTTTTACACCAAAAGTGCATTTTTTGCCACTAGAACTGCATATATTTTCCACCAGAAGTACAATTTTTTGATATATTGGAAGCAAAGTACATTTTTAATACATTCAATGATATCTATTGTTGGAGTAGTTCTACTGGGAAAAGAGAACTATCCTGATTGGTCAAGGAAGATAAAACAAACTCTCATTTTCAATGAGTTGTGGAAAGGAGTGTGTATATGAGAAGGAGAGAATGAACCTGCAAAGGCCACCTCGGATAAGAAGATTACCATTTGGGAAAACAAGAACAAAAATGCCTATGCCTTGATTGCATCATCTGTAAATGAAGAGGTGAGTCGTCATAATGCACCATTTTCAAATTCTTTTGAAGCCTTACATAAGTTGAAGGAACTTTATGACTCACTCTCTCAACTTGAAGTTGTCCAATTGATGATTAAATTATTCAGTCTTGAATTGAAAAATGATGATCCTCTTGCTTTAGCATCAAAAGTAAGATCTATTATGCATGATATCAAAACCACTGGTGTTCAAATAAACATTCCTCTTATAGCTTATGTCAATGCACTATATCCTACTTATTCAAATTATCTTGAGTCATTGCAAGCAAGTGAAACTTCAAGGAGATTAACTTTGCCTCCCTTGAGAAGAAGTTTGCTGAGAGAGAGAAGGTTTCTTGGAAGAAGACAACTCCTTAGTCTTCTAAAGAAGTTGTGTGTATTGAAGATAAAGAGAAGAATCATACTCAAGATTCTTCTAGAGGAATAGGTGGCCGAAGAGGTAAAGGAAGAAGAAATTTTAGAGGCAGGGGTGGCAAATAGTTTCAAGGAGAAAAGTCTGATCTTCATTGCATATGTTTCAATAGAGATGGATATGATGCATCGAAATGTAAGTTTCTTTAGGACAAAATTGAGTAGGAAATAAATGAGGCCAAAGGTAAAACCCTTGACGATGAGACAGGTATATACTTGTTTCTATGGTAGACTTCATGGATGGCACATTGCAGATATGATGGAGGTTGCTTCATAGACCTGGATTTGGCACATCTTCCGTATATGCGCACATCTTCCGTATATGCCCAGTTTCCGTATATGCGCACGTCTTCCGTATATGCCCAGTTTCCGTATATGCGCACATCTTCCGTATATGCCCAGTTTCCGTATATGCGCACATCTTCCGTATATGCCCAGTTTTAGTATATGCACACATCTTCCGTATATGCACACATCTTCCGTATATGCCCAGTTTCCGTATATGCGCACATCTTCCGTATATGCCCAGTTTCCGTATATGCGCACATCTTCCGTATATGCCCAGTTTCCGTATATGCGCACATCTTTCGTATATGCACAGTTTCCGTATATGTGCACATCTTCCGTATATGCCCAGTTTCTATATATGCGCACATCTTCGGTATATGCCCAGTTTCTGTATATGCGCACATCTTCGGTATATGCCCAGTTTTCATATATGCACACATCTTCCGTATATGCACAGTTTCCGTATATGCGCACATCTTCCGTATATGCCCAGTTTTCGTATATGCGCACATCTTCCGTATATGCACAGTTTCCGTATATGCGCACATCTTCCGTATGGGCATATACGGAAGATGTGCGCATATACGGAAACTGGGCATATACAGAAGATGTGCGCATATATGGAAACTGTGCAGACAGTTTCAAGGAGAAAAGTCTGATCTTCATTGCACACGTTTCAATAGAGATGGATATGATGCATCGACATGTAAGTTTCTTTAGGACAAAATTGAGTAGGAAATAAATGAGGCCAAAGGTAAAACCCTTGACGATGAGACAGGTATATACTTGTTTCTATGGTAGACTTGATGGATGGCACATTGCAGATATGATGGAGGTTGCTTCATAGACCTGTATTTGGCACATCTTCCGTATATGCGCACATCTTCCGTATATGCCCAGTTTCCGTATATGCGCACGTCTTCCGTATATGCCCAGTTTCCGTATATGCGCACATCTTCCGTATATGCCCAGTTTCCGTATATGCGCACATCTTCCGTATATGTCCAGTTTCCGTATATGCGCACATATTCCGTATATGCCCAGTTTCCGTATATGCGCACATCTTCCGTATATGCCCAGTTTCCGTATATGCCCAGTTTCCGTATATGCGCACATCTTCCGTATATGTCCAGTTTCCGCATATGCGCACATCTTCCGTATATGCCCAGTTTCCGTATATGCACACATCTTCCGTATATGGTTTCCGTATATGCCCAGTTTCCGTATATGCGCACATCGTCAAGGATGTCGTATATTGCATACGTTTCAATAGAGATGGATATGATGCATCGACATGTAAGTTTCTTTAGGACAAAATTGAGTAGGAAATAAATGAGGCCAAAGGTAAAACCCTTGACGATGAGACAGGTATATACTTGTTTCTATGGCAGACTTGATGGATGGCACATTGCAGATATGATGGAGGTTGCTTCATAGACCTGGATTTGGCCCAGTTTCCGTATATGCGCACATCTTCCGTATATGCCCAGTTTCCGTATATGCGCACATCTTCCGTATATGCCCAGTTTCCGTACATGCGCACATCTTCCGTATATGCCCAGCTTCCGTACATGCGCACATCTTCTGTATATGCACAATTTCTGTACATGCGCACATCTTCCGTATATGCCCAGTTTCTGTACATGCGCACATCTTCCGTATATGTCTAGTTTCCGTACATGCGCACATCTTCCGTATATGCCCAGTTTCCGTATATGCGCACATCTTCCGTATGGGCATATACGGAAGATGTGCGCATATATGCCCAGTTTCCGTATATGCCCATACGGAAGATGTGCGCATATACGGAAACTGGGCATATACGTAAGATGTGCGCATGTACGGAAACTGGGCATATACGGAAGATGTGCGCATATACGGAAACTGGGCATATACAGAAGATGTGCGCATATACGGAAACTGTGCATATACGGAAGATGTGCGCATATACGGAAACTGGGCATATACGGCAGATGTGCGCATATACGAAAACTGTGCATATACGGAAGATGTGTGCACATACGGAAACTGTGCATATACGGAAGATGTGCGCATATACGAAAACTGGGCATATACGGAAGATGTGTGCATATACTGAAACTGGGCATATACGGAAGATGTGCGCATATACGGAAACTGGGCATATACGGAAGATGTGCGCATATACGGAAACTGGGCATATACGGAAGATGTGTGCATATACGGAAACTGGGCATATACGGAAGATGTGTGCATATACGGAAACTGGGCATATAAGGAAGATGTGCGCATATACGGAAGATGTGTGCATATACGGAAACTGGGCATATACGGAAGATGTGCGCATATACGGAAACTGGGCATATACGGAAGATGTGCGCATATACGGAAACTGGGCATATACGGAAGATGTGCACATATACGGAAGATGTGCCAAATCCAGGTCTATGAAGCAACCTCCATCATATCTGCAATGTGCCATCCATCAAGTCTGCCATAGAAACAAGTATATACCTGTCTCATCGTCAAGGGTTTTACCTTTGGCCTCATTTATTTCCTACTCAATTTTGTCCTAAAGAAACTTACATGTCGATGCATCATATCCATCTCTATTGAAACGTATGCAATATACGACATCCTTGACGATGTGCGCATATACGGAAACTGGGCATATACGGAAACCATATACGGAAGATGTGCGCATATACGGAAACTGAGCATATACGGAAGATGTGCGCATATGCGGAAACTGGACATATACGGAAGATTTGCGCATATACGGAAACTGGGCATATACGGAAACTGGGCATATACGGAAGATGTGCGCATATACGGAAACTGGGCATATACGGAAGATGTGCGCATATACGGAAATTGGGCATATACAGAAGATGTGTGCATATACGGAAGATGTGTGCATATACGGAAACTGGGCATATACGGAAGATGTGCGCATATACGGAAACTGGGCATATACGGAAGATGTGTGCATATATGGAAACTGCGCATATACGGAAGACGTGCGCATATACGGAAACTGGGCATATACGGAAGATGTGCGCATATACGGAAGATCTGCCAAATACAGGTCTATGAAACAACCTCCATCATATCTGCAATGTGCCATCCATCAAGTCTGCCATAGAAACAAGTATATACCTGTCTCATCGTCAAGGGTTTTACCTTTGGCCTCATTTATTTCCTACTCAAGTTTGTCCTAAAGAAACTTACATGTCGATGCATCATATCCATCTCTATTGAAACGTATGCAATGAAGATCAGTCTTTTCTCCTTGAAAATGTCTGCACAGTTTCCGTATATGCGCACATCTTCTGTATATGCCCAGTTTCCGTATATGCGCACATCTTCCGTATATGCCCATACGGAAGATGTGCGCATATACGAAAACTGGGCATATACGGAAGATGTGCGCATATACGGAAACTGGGCATATATGGAAGATGTGCGCATATACGGAAACTAGGCATATACGGAAGATGTGCGCATATACGAAAACTGTGCATATACAAAAGATGTGTACATATACCGAAACTGTGCATATACGGAAGATGTGCGCATATACGGAAACTGGGCATATACGAAAGATGTGCGCATATACGGAAACTGGGCATATACGGAAGATGTGCGCATATACGGAAACTGGGCATATACGGAAGATGTGCGCATATACGGAAGATGTGTGCATATACTGAAACTAGGCATATACGGAAGATGTGCGCATATACGGAAACTGGGCATATACGGAAGATGTGCGCATATACGAAAACTGGGCATATACGGAAGACGTGCGCATATACGAAAACTGGGCATATACGGAAGATGTGCGCATATACGGAAGATGTGCCAAATCCAGGTCTATGAAGCAACCTCCATCATATCTGCAATGTGCCATCCATCAAGTCTGCCATAGAAACAAGTATATACCTGTCTCATCGTCAAGGGTTTTACCTTTGGCCTCATTTATTTCCTACTCAATTTTGTCCTAAAGAAACTTACGTGTCGATGCATCATATCCATCTCTATTGAAACGTATGCAATGAAGATCAGACTTTTCTCCTTGAAACTGTCTGCACAGTTTCCATATATGCGCACATCTTCTGTATATGCCCAGTTTCCGTATATGCGCACATCTTCCGTATATGCCCATACGGAAGATGTGCGCATATACGGAAACTGGGCATATACGGAAGATGTGCGCATATACGGAAACTGGGCATATACGGAAGGTGTGCACATATACGGAAACTGGGCATATACGGAAGGTGTGCGCATATACGGAAACTGTGCATATACGGAAGATGTGTGCATATACGGAAACTGTGCATATACGGAAGATGTGCGCATATACGGAAACTGGGCATATACCGAAGATGTGCGCATATATGGAAACTGGGCATATACGGAAGATGTGCCCATATACGGAAACTGGGCATATACGGAAGATGTGCGCATATACGGAAACTGGGCATATACGGAAGATGTGCGCATATACGGAAACTGGGCATATACGGAAGATGTGCGCATATACGGAAACTGGGCATATACGGAAGATGTGTGCATATACTGAAACTGGGCATATACGGAAGATGTGTGCATATACGGAAACTGGGCATATACAGAAGATGTGCGCATATACGGAAATTGGGCATATACGGAAGACGTGCGCATATACGGAAACTGGGCATATATGGAAGATGTGCGCATATACGGAAGATCTGCCAAATCCAGGTCTATGAAGCAACCTCCATCATATCTGCAATGTGCCATCCATCAAGTCTGCCATAGAAACAAGTATAACCTGTCTCATCATCAAGGGTTTTACCTTTGGCCTCATTTATTTCCTACTCAATTTTGTCCTAAAGAAACTTACATGTCGATGCATCATATCCATCTCTATTGAAACATATGCAATGAAGATCAGGCTTTTCTCCTTGAAACTGTCTGCCACCCCTGCCTCTAAAATCTCTTCTTCCTTTACCTCTTCGGCCACCTATTCCTCTAGAAGAATCTTGAGTATGATTCTTCTCTTTATCTTCAATACACACAACTTCTTTAGAAGACTAAGGAGTTGTCTTCTTCCAAGAAACCTTCTCTCTCTCAGCAAACTTCTTCTCAAGGGAGGCAAAGTTAATCTCCTTGATGTGCAGAAGGTTGGTTTACTCCATCTACGATGGATACCCCACTACCACCACACGCCAATCAACATTTTCATCATCAGGCAGCTGTCGTTCCTAATGCATGACGGGTATATTTGGTTGGAGGAGCCTATTCCCATCATGGCCAACCTAATTCACATAATTTCTTAACTTCCCTTCAAAGGACACACACCGCGACCATAGCGGGAAATTAGTAGTGACTTGGCCCTCGCAGAAGCCATGAAGGCGAAGTATAAACTAGAGAAGAAAAAGAGGGGGTACGCAATAGCAAGAATTAAGGGCAAAGGGGTGTGCATAGCCACCCAACCGCTAGCCGACAAGTTGATGAGGAAATGTCGCACCGACGAAGTACTAATGTATGTGATTGCTTTGGAAGAGCAGTGCACAGAGGGGGTACAGTTCAACTGGGTGCAGTTCCTCTACGAGGAGTTTCTGAAAAACTTCAAGGAGGCCTAGGAGTAAGGTAAGACCTTCCACTACGCATGGTTTCTCTTATCCATCTTGTTGGTTGTAGGGGAACTACCCAAGGATAGCCAGTTTCCCAATATTGAGGATGATTTCCCTGAAGCCGTGAGGTACACCTTGCTCTGGGCTAGGAAGATGCGAAGAGAATTCGCAAGACGAAGGTGTTCTGGGTGTTCATGGAGACGAGCATCCAAATGTGGATCAATCGAAGGCCGTGCCTATTCCATACAGTTTATAACAGCTTGCAGAGCTCGACAGAGTTCAAAGTAGATATGCATAACCTGTATATCTGGGCATGCAAGGATCTAGCACAAAAATGGGTGAAGCTTCCATTCATAACAACAGATGATGATGATGATTGTGTTGGGGCCCTGTTGGGCATGGGATCCCCCACAGTAGGTTTTGGGGCTTAAAGCCTGAGTTTTGGTCAATTATAATATAAGACTCCGTAAAGTGTGGGCGCGGAGTGCAAAAGTCTAGGATGAGTCATAGGGTTGTCCGTCCTAAGAATTGTAAAATAATGTAAAGTTGTGTCGACCTACCCATGGTCCGCGGACCATGGGATTTTATAAATAGAGAGAAGCTCTAAGTGTAAAGATAGTTTTTTGGCAAGCAACTAATAGATAGATGCGAAGGCATGGTTATAGAATGAAGGGAAGTTGAAGCGTATTGGGTCGCAGCAGTAGGAAGAGGCTCTGCAGCTCAGTGCACAGAGGCCTAGTAGAGTCTCCAGCTCAGTGCGCAGACCCCTATAGCTAAGTGCGTAGGGCGTAGTTGGGTCTGTAATTGAATTGAACATGAAAAATATTATTAATAAAGATAAGCTTGATTCAAAGTACATTCCATCTGTTCGTGGATCTATATTTTGATGTTATGCATTATTTTTATCTAGTTATTTATATGTCTACACTTGATAAACACTGGTATGAATGCTTATGTATGACAAAATTCTAATTAATTAGCAATTAGAACTTAATTAAGGAAGACTTGCGTAACTAACACGGGTCGTGCTGCGGCTAGAGCTGCATGAAGGTAATAACACAGGAAGCAACATGCTCGTGTCCAATAAGCATGGAGGTTTGATTGCATCCCTATCGCCACCTACCAGACATCCCCACGGTGTCGAACCTTTGTTCTAGCACCCTCCCATACTGCTTCGAGTGAGACCTCAGTCCGCGTTCCATAGACTGTTGCAGAAAGGGCTAGTGGTACAGGGATTTGCTTGGCTAAAATCACATCTGAACCTAGGTCAAGCCCCACATAGCCAACACTATCTTATTTCCATTATGTTTATAAGCATAGTTGAGTATTCTTCTATTAATGAAATGAAGGTTTTTTCTATTGCATCTCTCTGTTTATGATTATATGTGTAAGTTTTTGTGTTCATGTTTAAGTTTAGATCAATTATTCTTAAATTATTCACAGTGTGGAACCACACCATATGGATACCTTAAGAGATTCCTTTTTGACCATGGAAACATTTCTGGTCCTCCCATACTTATGGGAGATAATACCCTTATCAAAGTACGTGGAAAAAGAAGAGTAGATAGGGATAATGGTTTCTTTGATGACCTATTTAATCCATACTCATACTATGAGTCTACCAGACAATGAATTTTTGTAGAGGAAAGCCAGTAGAATTTACACCTGAGACTGTTAGCATTTGTAAGATGACAAATGGCTCTATAGTTATTCTAGGTAAAGTAGACCTTTCCGCAAGGTTTTATTCCTTTTCATTTTGCTTCCGAATCTTCTTAGATTATGTTAGTAACACATGCAAACAAAGAGAGTCCATTGGGACACGCAATTTTTCGACACTTGAACTACAAGTACCTACAACAAATTAATAGAGAAGGAATGGTTACAAGGATTCCCAACATTCAATCTTTTGAAGGATTTTTCCATGGCTATATTATGGGCAAACATCTAGAGGATATTTGAAGAAAGGAAATGCAAGAAGGCCGTCATAAACCCTTAATCTCATGCAAAATGATATCACTAGATATTTTCCTAAACCATCTATGATAAAAAGTGAGGTAGTCTCTTACGTTCATAGACAACTAGTAACGTTAAATTTGGGTCTATTTTATTAAATCCAAGTCAGAGGTCTTTGAACTTTTCCAGGACATTAAACCACATGTAGAAAAAATAGGAAGGGCATCAAAATGTTGCACATAGAGAATAGGGGGGAGTATGTGAACAAAGGCATGGAAAGGCTTTGTTCAGATGGAGTTATCTAGTTACAACACATAGTGTCATACAATCAATATGATGTGGTATAAAGGAAGAATAGGAGACTACAAGAAATTACCAACTGCATGATGCATGCAAACTCATTACCTTCAAAGTTATGGTCTAAAATAATCAACTATGTTTCTTACATCTAGAACAAAGTACCACATGAATCCACGAAACACAAAACTCCTTATGAGTCATGCTGCACTAAGAGATCGGAAGTCACCCATCTCCATATCCTTGGATCATGAGAATGGGATTAAATATCATTGGATAGGTGAAACTATTTAGAGCCACAGAGTAAGGAGTGCATGTTCGTTGGATATTCAGAAGGATTCAAACGAGGTAGGTTGTTATATATGTCCACAAAAAACTATAAAGTTTGAAGAAGATCCTCTACATGCAACTCCATAGGAACCTACTCCATAACCTCCACCACTTCCATATGCCAATATTCAAGATTATGATTCTTCTTACACTTGAAATGAAAATTCCAAACCTATTGAGCAAGTAGTAGAAGATTCAGATTCACCACCACCATTGACATAGAACGGGTGCATCACAGTAATTTGTTAGATTATCTTTCCAAAATATATTAAGTGGAAGAAATTCAACATGCACTTATAGCAACGGAACCATGCATGCCCTTGTATTATTATGTGATATTATCTTCTGATCCTCAATTTTATGAAGAGGATAAAAGAAATCCCAACTTGGAAGCAACAATGAATGAGGAATACAATTTGTTCATTTTGAACCACAAATTGGATTTGGTTCTATTTCTAGCAAGTCCAAAGCTTGATCATTGTGAATGGATCTAAGAACGAGAATACTAGAAAATTATTGGGAATTAGGATATACCAAGGGAGGTGGGGGCATGAATCAATATTTTACAAATTGTACACTCCTTTAACAAATCATTCAATCTAATAAAATTGGCAAATAGCAAGACCTTATTCACATGACAAATGTACATAGTGATTTTACTTGGAAACGAATCCTAGAGAAAAACACAAAGCTTATTTTTATTATGATGTAAATCAGAAGCCCCAGCTTTGATTACATCAATGTTTATAAGGACCTACTCACAAGAGGGACTAACCCCTTCAGATCTACACGCACCACTTGTACCACTTGCTCTCATACCATTTGTACTACGCACCACTTGTACCACTTGCTCTCATACCATTTGTACTACTGGTATAAAAATTTAATTTGGTACCACTTGTATCACTTGTATGATACCCAATAGAAATATTGGGAGTGAGAAAACAATTGTTATCTTGGTGTTCTTCTAAAGTAATTAGTGTAGGGAATACAATGGCCATATGAGAGAGAACAATATGCTTCCATTAATATGGAATCATTGTGCACAACTGCCTCTATGACTGTACAAAATTTAGTTTAAAATTTATTCCAAAAGATATCTTTTACAATTTTTATATCTCTATATATACCACTTTTATCAATGGGGAAAAACTTTCTAATAAGCCCTCTTCACATTAATTAGACTCATACAACTCCGTAAAACTTATTTAATAATGATGAATTGCATTGCATTACAAGAATGATATTTTATCCACCTTGAAGAGCAAAGGTGTTAGAACCCAAACAAAGATTCACACATATCTTCTATTAGGAAATTTTGCACTCACTAACCTCCAATGGAATAATAATTGAAGGAACATTTAAAAAAGAACAAAGAAGACATAGTTATACACCAAACAAAAGTCACACTATATTTTATTAATTAATCAATAGTTACATATATCAAAATAGATCATTGATCATAATTACTAAAAATAGCTAACCTAAAATCTCACAACAATTAACAATGTGTAACACACATGTAATACACATGGAACTATTACTTCCAAGCCCTTCCCTTAATGTTTACATGTCAAATATTAAAATCACAAATTACAATAGCAATATTGATCTTTGTTTTGTTGATCTTCATTAACACCTACACCCACAGTGGAGCCTCACATACTACCCTCTCTCTCCGCCAAAACTTCAAGCATATCACTTGACTAATTTAACAGCTTGTGACCATCATTGACATACTTGTACGACCAAAGGCTCTTGACTACAAAGAAAAATAATTTGTTATTGAATCACTGTATGGACTTACTTCTATCTATCAAAATGCATTGAATTGCAATTTTCATAGTTATATAATTAAATAGTTTGGGTAGTGTGTATATTGAGAAGTCAATCATACAACTTGACAATTTTTAACATACACAAAAAGATAATTACAATTTTGATAGTTATATAGTTAAATGGTTTTGGTATTTTGTATATTGAGAAGTCAATCATACAACTTGACTATTTTTAACATACACACAAAGATAAATGATAATTGTTAATCTTGAAGCATTGAAAAAACAATTTGACCACCCACATATAATGGAATATAAACATAACCAAATTAGTGATATGTTTTATTGGAACAAAATAACATAATGACTAACTCAAACTATGTTACTTTATTCAATACAAACTATGTTACTTTATTCAATAATAACTTTCAGTTCATCATTACACACTTCAATAATAATAATGACATATTGCAACATAGGAAAACTGGAACCCACACCACAAAGTTTTACGAGGATTTCATACAACTTCATATACATACACGAGATCCCACTCAAAATGTAAGATCTCAACCCTTCAAAATAATAACGATGATGTTCCCTATTTAGCTCTGGATATCACATCTGATCTGGTATGGGTTCAACAATTCCACTAATGGATTCGTCACTAGTGGCAACTTGACTATATCCACATCAAATCACAATAAGGCAATGATTGCTTCTTCAATTAAATAGTAGAACAACACACATGCACACAAAAATATAAACACATGAAAAATACACAATCACCTTCCTGCACTATCTCATATATAATGATTTAAACTTGTAGAATTTGCATAATTATAGCCTCTCATGGTGGAACTAACTCTGATACCAATTTGGAAAAACTACCAAAGACAAACATAAAAAACTACCAAAAACAAACATAGTTACACACCAGAGACCAATCACACTATACTTTATTGGTTTATTGATAAAAGCATAGTTACATAAATAAAAGTAGATGACAGAGTAAATCCAATAAAAACTCTCAACCATTAACAACCAACTCATAATACACACCTATGTTACACACATCTATAACATAGATGTAAAAATTATTTCACAACAAATTATGTTGTTGAACATCATTTCTTATTACTGCACTTTAATTTCCATTCCATTCTCCTCGTTGCTTAATACTACACTTTAATTTCCATTCCATTCACGTTTAATGTCCATTCCATAGTATAAGCTTTTGCCTGCCCATAAAATCCCTTTTCCACTTCGCTCATTTAAAAACATATCCCTTTTCAACTTGGCTCATTTGATCAACGCGGCCTTGTTCCTTTTCCACTTGGCTCATTTGATAAACGTCCTGTACCTTTGCCTCTTTTTCTGGAGGAGGAGACGATGTAGCACTGTCGTTGTTCGTATTCTTCCAGTCTTTGTAAATAACATACAGAATCAACTGCAATGCTCCGAGGAAACTTCCAGACCCATTTGGTACCTGTGGATCCATAAAACCATTGAAAAATTTAACACCTCCATCTCATAAATACAGCGCTAACATAGAGTTACACTAGAATAGAGTTACCCAAATTCGGGTTTTATAAGGATTTTAGGTTGCAACGGTAAAGATTGCAGGTAAAGGCATATAATAGAGAACTGAACGTGTAATGCTTAAAAATATTTACTTTATTCTTTGTTACTTGTAGATTTTAAAGGATATTACACTGAATTAAAAGTATTATATCTACAGCTTTGATTTCGATCATGCTATGCAGTCATGTTTAATGATGTTCTCGGACAAGTAATTTGAATACTTACCTATTTTATTTTGTTATACAATTTTTACTTCTGTAAAAGATCTTTATGATGAAGGTTATTCAATCATGAAACAGATTTTTTTTTTATCTAAGTTACCCAAAAGGTGAATGTTTATAATTGTCGTGCAAATATATTTATCATCTATGGTAAGTATTGTTAAACGTACATAAACGAATGGATCGTTTCCCAAGAGGCCGAATATGAACCAGGAGGTGCCGCATAGGAATACAAAGAGAGACAGGAAGAACGGCATATACTTTACGCTCTTCGTCTTAATCACCAACCTCTGCACATCATCGAAATCGCGCTTCAGGTCACTTCACATATCATACTAAGGCATAAATGTAAATTGTTGAAAAAAACCGCATTCTCTTGACCGTTATGCTGACTTAAACAATGCTCACTGAAAATTGGTTTTGCTAAAGAGGAAGTAGAGAGATTTACCATTACTGACAGAGGAGACCCGTACATGCAGATGGAGAAGATGGCGCAAACGAAGCCGCAAAATAACCTCCTAACTTTTCCGTGCATTGCCAAGAGCGATACCAGGACAACCATTGCAAAAAAACTGAGAACAGCTACCAGAAGGCCAAATATCTTCCCCTGTTTCATCCACCGTCATTCAAATGGGCATCACCCTGCTCAGAAACAAATTTATTAATCAATACTATACTTACCCTGTATTTCTTGTCACGAATATAGCAGATGAACACAACTGCGTAGAAGAATTCTATGACGGCCCCAGTTCCGTTAACCGTGCTCATTAGAAGGTTATTGGATGATACAAACGGCATGCCATACCATCCAGAAAGCAAGCAATTCAAAAGCGTGGAAACATACGGAAATCCAGAGAACTGTTCTGTCGATTTGTTTTTAATAATCTTCCAGAAAGTAATTCTGCAAAGTACCAATAGGATCATAAACAATTACGAATTATATATGCATCAATATGTGTCCTCATTAAATGACTACATAAGTTGGGAAAACTCACAAAGGAACTAAGAAGAGTATCAGGGCAGTGATGTTGCCTGTCATGAAAGAACAAATGAAACATTAAGAAACCGGAAACAAGCTTCTTGCATCCAAGAAATTAAAGTGGATAGAGCGTGTATACGCACCGAAGATGCCGAAAAGGAAATGTATATTAAACATTTTACTATCTTCGGTCCGATCGGCGCTTGTATAAGTGTTTAGATTCCGTAATCACTTCGCTACAACAATCGATTAACGGAGTGGAACCAGATCATCGATGAGCAGATGCTTCTGTCATTCATGAACAACACCAGATTATTTGCGCGCATTGAAATTCAAATTTCAAAGTTTGGAGGGTTTTCAAACTTCAATCGTATATGTATCGTATACAAAGGTGCATCCCGCTCAAAACTCAAATCTGAAATTTGAAATAGAGGGACTGTTGCCGCAACAAATACGATCTGATGGGAGGCTGCCGGTGGCTGGGGCAGGGTTGCCGGGGTTTCGATGGGCAGCCGGGAGCGGGATGCCGGAGACAGATACATGGTCCGATGATGTATGGTCCATGATGCTCTATGAGGCTGTCAGAGGGGTACCTCTATAGCATTAACTTTGCTATAGGGGTGGAAATAGGACTCGCCGTACACCAACACGCAATTTCTGCACATGACGCTGACAGTAAGGGCGAGCAATATTTCCTATGCTATTGGGTATTCAATGTGGTTTAAGAGAACTATGATGGGACCTCAAGTCGGCCAGCGATCGCCTAGCAACTTCACCATACATGCATGGGCATGTAACGGGACAGCTCACCAGCCGGGAAAGGACTCCAGCCTCTACCGGAAAATAGTGACGCGACCTGCAGGGCCTCCAATGTCAGACGGATTGGATGGCGAGACGAATTGGGTGGGCGGCCGAACAGTGGATCGATTTGAAATTTGAATTTATCTGCTAATGAATTTCCCTGGGGAATTTATCTGCTAATGAAATTTCCCTGGTCGCTGTCGCGCTCGCCTGGGCGCTCAAGAACAACGGAATCATAACAGCTTTTGCATTTTTCGCCATTCTTTTTTTGCTTGAGCACACAACTTTTAAAGGCCTCATCACTGATTATGTGCCAACGGAAGGTCACCGATTATGAATTGCAATCGGGATTAAAGGGCCCAGGACTGTGGACGGTAGAAGAAGACAAGAAGCTATCGATTTCATTTTGAACAATTGTTACAATTTTTCGCGCACTTTTACAAAGATTGCCAGTGTGCCCGTGATTCCATTACGATTTCCTTCTTGTATCTCCATTTCAAGTGGAAATATCACATGAATGATTTTGAATGTGAGTTCGACGTGAAAGCTACAGGCTGGGATGGAAAAAATTTATCCGTCGTGATTTGAATCTGATAGGAAAGGGAATCTTGTGATTTGAATGTGACAAGGGAATCTTATTATCGAGCTCCATTCTCAGCTTGGCAAATAGGTTCAATTCATTGTATTTGGTTGTTTAAAATTTAAATTGGAGACTTGAAATGAAAATGCATCTGTTGATCGGGTTCGATTCCTGCTTTGGCGAAATAGGTAAGTGCCATTCTTAACAGTTTTAATGCGCTGGGTTTCGTGGGGTGTCCGAGTATCAACCGGACATGAATCGAACTCTTCCCATTAAAATGCATTGAAATAAATCATTTCAAATGGATCAATGCTTTGATATCTACCTTTAAAATTTAAAAAATTCCTAAAAACATATTGGAATTTGGTTTGATATGCGCGAGTCTAAGATTAAAATAATAACAATTTCAAAAGGTTTTTTTTGAGCAAACTAAACTCTAAAATCATTTCCAAAATTCAATGTTCAAAAAACATGTTAGGGATGGCATTTTTGTTCGAATTTAAAAGACAACTTGCGTTAAACTATAATATTAACGACTAATACTATCACAATGAGAAGTTTAAAATCAACCTACAGAAAAAGCTACAGCAATTGTAATTTTTTCATTTCATAAACTTCAAAATCCTCGTATTTCCTAAACCATCACCTCCAAACTTCAAACTTAATAATGCTGCAAACAAAACCAACCAACCCACCTTGCTCCTTTTTCACTACCTTTCAAAAACCAACCAACCCACCTTGCTCCTTTTTCACTACCTTTCAAAAACCAGAAAAAAAAAGAAAAAGAGAATTATACCAAATTAACGGTTTTTTTACAAAATGCTTAATATAAACTCAATATCCCTTTTCCCAAAACACTTCTAAAATAAATGAATTAAAAATAAAAATTGTAATATTGTGTTTAATAGTATACCATATAAAGTTTTGAAAATTTAAAAATAATTGAGTTTCATTGTGATGCAATCAGTAGATTCATTTACCCATAAATGATTAAATAATCAAATATTTTGAGATGCAAATGATTTTTAAATGAAAAATTTGAGGAAAGGTTTGCACTTATAGAGATTTGATTTCTCTTGACTATTGGTAAATCTATAGATTTATATTGATAAACTATTTTAACTATAAATTTTTGACATTAAATTATTTATGTTTCATATTCTCTACTTTAAAATGTGAATAAATGCCACATATTTGGAAATAGAAAACATATATCCATAAGGTTATATATATAGGCTAATAAAAAATAAAAATATAAGAAATTTTTTAATTTAAATTATTTTTTTCTCTATATATAAAATTATGTTTTTAATATGAACATGAAAATATTTTACTTATAATTATCATAAATAAATAAAAGTAAAATAATCAATATGTGTAAATGTTTTGGTGAAGCATTTTTATAGGATAAATGAAGAAATGTAAATAACCAAAATAAAATATTTAAATAAACTTAGTATATATTAAAGAAATAAAGTGATACTACAATTATTTTAAGGTATATAAAAATAGATGAACGAAATTATAAATTTAGGATAGAACCATTTTGAATCAAGATTTACCAAGCACATAGAGAATCAAATCTGTCAAATTACAAATCTCATTCTAAGTGTAAAACTTGAGTAAAGGTTTACATATGGAGTTTTGATTCCTCTAAGCTCTTGGTAGATCTAGAATTAAGATGAATCTATGCTAATATCGAGCAACACAATAGTAAATTTTTAACTTAAAAAAATTATTTTTGTTCACTTGTCTTATATAATATATACCAGTGTTAAGATGAATCTATGCTAGTTTTGACCAACACTCTAATCAAATATTTTAACTATAAGTTTTTTTTTTCCACTTGTTTTATATAATATATAAGTAGTTCACATTAAAATATTTTATTTATGACTCTCAATCTCCACATTAAAATGTCATTACATATAAAAATCTAGTCGATATGATCTAATCTCTCTCCCCATATATATATATATATATATATATATATAAACCAAGGATTGAGAGGGATCAAATATCTCAAAATGCAAACATTTTTTAATGTAAAATTCAAGGAAAATTTTGCACCTTTAGAGATTTTATTCCTTTGGACTAGTATTGGTAGATCCATAGTTAAATGGATCGAGGTTGGTTTTGGGAAACACACTAAAAAAAATGTTTTAATTATAATATTTTTTATTTTCACTTGTTTTATATAATTTATAAGTAGTTGACATTGAAATATTTTATTTATGATTCATATTCTCCATATTAAAATGTTAATACAAAGAGAAAACATCTATCTTTATAAAATGTTATACATTTTTCTAAAACCCCAAGTTATTATAAATCCAAGGCAATAATATTAAACCCAAGGGATTAATATTATAAACCCAAAGCAGATAAACTGAAATATAAATATTATAAACCCTAAAATAAATATGGTTGACCATGGTTCATTTTCATATTCAGAAAATATTTGTCACAATGTGGCATTCGACCATGGTTGACCATTCTTGAGCATGATTGATTTTCAAATCAAGCGAATCTTTGTGACAATGTGACGTTGGGCCATGGTTAATTTTCATATTGAGAAAATCTTAGTCACAATGTGACATTGTGTTGAAAAAGGTGTAACTAGGTTCAGTCTTCATAATGAAATGATCTTTGTAAATGATGAAATAAAAGAAATAAAATTATTTTTGTATGCCTTGTTGCGTGGGTTTCATGAGCAATAGGTTTTTTTGTTAGTGGCTCACATTGAGAGCCTTAGGATTTATTATTAAGTCAAAGAGTCAATGTCATGTATGAAGAAGCTCTTCTTGAGCATATGTTTAATGCATACAAGTCTATAGAAATGTCAAGAAGCCCTCCAAATGATAAGCACAATCTTCTTCGTCATGTCGGCCTGCAAAATGAATAAAAAACAGTCATGTCGGCTCAAATAAAGAGACACAATGGTTCCCTCTCTCATGTATGCATATATACAAGGCAAACCACTATATATAGGCGTGAAAAGGATCTACATTATAAGAAGGATAGGAACTCGGATCCTTTGAAATCTTGGACAAGTACAGTGGTTCAGAAATATCCGATGAGTACAGTAGTTCAGTGTTGTGGATGAATAAGGATCTCTGTGTTTTTCGGTGATGTCTCGGCCTCCTCATAGTCTTAATGAAGTAATGTCTCGACATACTAAGATGTAGTCCCATTGTCCACATATGTGTAATGAAGATCTCTTAATAATATACTCTTGGCATACCTTTGTCTCAACATACAGTCTTGACATTCTTGTGAAGAGGAGGATCTTAAACTATCACTCTCTGTCTCGGCATACATTTAAGATGCAGCTATAATTTGAGCATAGAAGTAATCATAGTTAATACATAGTCATAAGTATGATGAAGATCTTGGTATATATATACATATCTTAGTATAAAGATCTCGGTGTTATGGTGAAAGTCTCAATGGAGGAGCAACAATGATCTTAGTGGAAGAGTAGCAATGATCTCAATAAAGGTGTTGCAATGGTGCAACTATAATGATATATGAGGTGCAATAATGATGACCTCAGTGAAGCAACAGTGATGATGATGATCTCAGCAGCGACAAAGAAGAGGATTAGTGTCTTGGTCTTGGAGTGGCCTAATAGGTCAAGGGTAATGGTCTTGGTATTTGTCAATTGGAATCTCTATAAGAAAAATTTTGTGTGCTAGGTTTTCCTCTTTAAGAGTGAGAGGTTTTGGCCCTGGCAGAAAGCCAACATCTTGTGTCCTTGTCTCTTTTGTTTTGGTAACTATTGATGAACTAAGAATGCACTTTAATAATAAAAAGCGAAGATAGTGCTAATAAGAAATAGTTAAAAATAGCTCAAAAATAGTTATCCTGGTGAGAAGAATCTTATTAACATAATTTGCCCTAGATTCTTCAACATGGTATCAGAGCTAAGGTGCTAAAGTCAAAGGAAGGGAGGCAAAAAGAGATATTCAAGGATCATTTTTCAAGAAGGGCATCAAAGAAAGTTGAAGGGTTTTTTGTTTCAAAACCTACTTCAGGGATTGAAGGATCAGTCTATAATAGCAGTATACAATGGTAAGGGATTTTGTCTATATAATTAAGGAGAAAGTCTACAACAACAAGACAATTTAGCCCTACAGCAAGGCTGATTTGGATCCTTATCTAAAGTTCTAGGATCAGGTAATCTCAGTTAAAAGATGAAGCATTCAGAACTCGAGTACATATCAACAATTTTGGTGTCTCCCATAGTTTCGGTCTATGTCATACAGTGATCTCAATAATAACATGATGGCATCATAATAGTGACAATCACTACCTCGGATTGAATCATTTGCTATAAAGAATACAGTCTTGACAACTCATATTCATGATACTCGATGGCATATTGAAGCAGATCATCTACAACATAGCGCTCAGAAATAGGTCCAGGTACTATAAGGTGATCATAGAAAGTAACCTTGATATTCTATGATTCTACATGATGATGAATACTACAAGGTTCACATGTGTGACAACAAGAATTCCTGGATGTCTTTCCGAAAAAAATTATCGGGCTTCCCACAAAAAGAGAAATTGATTTCAATATAGAGCTAGTTCCAGGAGCTACCCTAGTGTCAAAATCCCCTTACTGAATGAGTATGCTTGAATTAACAAAGCTTAAGATGCAGTTACAAGAGTTGCTAGATAAAGGGTACATTCACCCAAGTGTATCACCTTGGGGAGCCCCAATGTTGTTTGTGAGAAAGAAAGATGGGACCTTGCACCTATGTATCGATTATAGGAAACTAAATAAATTAACTACTAAAAAGAAGTATCTATTTCCAAGAATTGATGATTTATTTGATTAAGTCAAGGGAGCGACTCAGTTTTCTAAAATTGATCTATTGTCAAGGTATCATCAAATCAAAATAAAAGTGTGAGTAATCTACAAGACAACATTCTGAACCCATTATGGTCATTATGAATTTGTCGTCTTACCGTTTGGGCTTACTAATTCCCTTGCAACTTTCATGAGTTAAATGAATAGTATTTTCACCTTTACCTAGATAAATTTGTTTTGATTTTTATTGACGACATTATTATATATTCAAGGAACTTAGAAGAGCATAAGGAGCACCTTCAGATAATGTCGAAAACCTTAAGAGAAAATTAGCATTATGCTAAGTACAACAAATACGACTTTTGTGAGGATCCAATTCAATATTTGGGACGGAATAAGTGAGTGAACACAAGCTATTAAGTGACGGATAAAAACAAATAAACATAAGTACCTTATCATTGTAGGATAGCTACTATGATTTCGAGGAGGGAGGCTCTAAAATGAAGCGAAGGAAAAATTTTGGAAGGTGATTGTAGCTGCTACAATAGGACTTTCTAATAGGCTTGCCCAAATCCAGAAAGAAAAATTATTCTATCATGGTAGCGGTGGATAAGTTGAGAGAAAAAACTCATTTTATCCCTATCACATATACTTACAAAATTGTTGAAATTGTAGATATATTTATGAGGGAGATATTTTGGTTGTATGGCATGCCGAAAGTAGTTATTTCCAACCAGGATGTAAAATTTACTTCTGTATTTTGGGAAGCCCTTTTTACTGGGTTAGGCACTCATATTCAATTCAGTACAATATACCATCCACAAATAGATGGGAAGACCGAACGAGTTAATCAAGTCCTAGAAGATATGCTACGAATGTGTGTGATGTAATAACCAACCAAATGGGAGGAATACCTTCACTTTGTTGAATTTTCATACAACAACAATTATCATGAATCTTTGAAAATGAGTCGTTATGAAGTGTTGTAGGGAAAAAGGTGCAGAACACTTACAAATTGGAACAATCTTGAAGATAAGTTAATCCTAGGGCTTGATATGCTTGTGGAAATGGAACAAACAATGAAGAAAGTTTGATAGAATTTGAAGGTTGCCCAAGATAGGCAAAAAACATATGTTGATAAAAAAAACACTTATAAAGAGTTTCAGGTAGGAGAGCATGTATACGTGCGAATTAAAGCCAAGAAAAGTAGCTTAAGGTTGAGTGGAAGTGCAAAGTTAGCATATCAATATTTGTGTATATGAAGTGTGGGTGTAAATTTATGAATAATGAGAGTAAAGTTGTGCATTTGTGTACCTTCATCCAGACTCAATTGTATATAAAGAGAGAACTATGATATTTCAAAAATTGTAGGTAAAACAAGTGACTTCAAGTTTTTATCCAATGAATTTCTAGGAGGGATAAAGAATCACACTTGCAATGGGCCCTATCATGGTACTAATGGTACTAGGTATATTAAGTTACAATCATGACTTCAAGGCATGTAACACAAATTATCATTTTGAATGGGCTATATCATGGTACTAGGTGTATCAAGTTACTATTATAAGACAACACAATTATTATGTTTATTAACTCTCTTTTTTCAAGTCTTTTTATTATTAGCCATTGTCATAATTTTGATTTGTTGGAAGTAAAATTATTTAAGCTTGCTATTAGTTCATTTTCTTTACATTAATTTTTTATATAGTTTTGAAAATTTTATATATATATATATATATATATATATATATATATATATATATATATATATATATAGTCTCGAGGGTTAATTGGTTGAGTCCTGTTATTAAAGTACCATAGTTATTGAGATGTCACTTGTTCAATTCTTTTAGCATTCTCGCGGTCAGACTCCGTGGTTGAGTCGACAAGAAGTGATCCCTTTGGGTGGATTTTCCTGTTACAAATATTCCATGGACGTAGCAGTTTTGTTTGTTACAAATATTCCATGGACGTAGCATTCACCGATCTCCACGGTTCATCAATTCTTTCTTGCCATTGTTTGAAGAGTATATTGATGGGATGTAAATCCTTAAATGACCAAGATAACTTGTAAGAGTAAAAAAGCATAAGATAGAAATCATTGAACATGTTTCTTTATGCAAGAATGACATTTTGATATAACTTGAAATTGCATTAGGGTTATTTTTGTTTCCAGCACTATCAACCATGTATTGACATATTTGAAAATGGATATAAGCTCTCATTTTTCCTTGCAAATTGTTTGTTCATTCTTTAAAATGTAGTTGCAACCCTTAATGTTCTTACAAGTTACTTTTTGGCCTTGATAACTTCCACGGATTTGTGGACTATTTTTTATTGAGGGTAAAGTAAACAACCAAAGTTGAGAGCTAGGGTATCCCACTAGGCATAGAGTAAATAGTGACACGGTGCTATGTTAAGGCACTCCATGGTGTAAGGTCACTGGTTCGAAACTCTGTGGGCAAAAGTCCATACATGCTAAGAGTTGGTGTGGCCCAAGCCACGTGTGATCCCTTAGTAATTTTTATTACTTAGATGCCTCTAGGTTGTGGCTACTCAAACCATAGATTAGTCATGCAAGTCACAAAAACTAGCAAACAAAAAGTTGAGAGCTAGAGCGTACCAAGATTGTCATTGGCAATGTCAAAGCCAATATGGGAATCAATTTAGGCATCATTGATATGGGCATAGCTCATAATGTTGGTGGAAAAGTAAATTTCATTTATAAGGAGTTGTTGATGATTTTCAATTATGGGTGAACACTTTCCTAGTTTGAGTTTTCTTTTTTTTCTTGCTCATGTATTTTGGTATCTACCTTTGTTATTTTACATAATCTATTTTTTTATATTGTGGGGTTTAAACATCTTCCATATATGTTTGTAGTAAATTATGAATCAATATTGTCTTTGTTTTATGACATGAGCATTGTTGGATTGTTTATTTCAAAATAAGAGAGAATGGACATTTAAAATTTTCAATCAATTAAAAATTCCTTACCAAAGAACTAGCTTAAAGCTATTTATTTTTTTTCATTTCAGTAACTAGAATGCATGCTCGAATTAACTAGAATTCAAACCTTCTAAATCCATCTTTGGTTCCAAGCCCTTATCGCATCATAATATCCTTTGACCTTATATATTATTATAGGGTCATATTGTTATTGCACAATCAACTTTGTTCAATAAAATTAGGGCATTGTAATTTCTAACACTCTGAAAATTTATATAGCTTACATTGCATCAAGATCTGTATAAATCTAAACATGAAGTGTGATGTGTAACTCTCAACCTAGCCACTTACCTTTTCATTATGATGCACCCATTGAGGCAATAAGTTGAAATATCCAAAATAAAATAAAATTAGTGAAGTGCTTATTCAAAAAGCCAAAAGTCTTGCTTCTGATACAATTGGAAAATCAAAAGTCTTGTTTTGGATATAATTGGACAATGGAATTTTACTTTAGTATCTACAACATGTTGGAGGAGGATTTGTTGAGGGTTAAGGAAAGATAATGGAATTTTATTTGGGTATCTATAACATGTATTTTAGTAGCATAGATCTATCGTAAGTACGAATCTAACATGAGCTAAGAGGGGTTAAATTTCTTCAGGTGCAAACTTATTTTAGAATGCAAAAACAATGTGTAGCATTTCATTGTCTAATTGTATTTTTGAATGCTATAGAGATTACATAACTTAAACTCGTATGTCCAAAAAATCTTTGTTGGATTTGAACAAATATATATATATATATATATATATATATATATATATATATATATATATATATATATGTATGTATGTATATATACACTAAAATGTAAAATACTAACACCATACCACTTCAAACTTTTTATTTTTAAGTATAGTTCAATATTAATTCATATTAAAATATTATTTTCATAATTCACATTAGATATTTTATTATATACAATAGTAAAGTTTTTTTTTTAACATTTTTTTTTTCGTATACAGATATATATGAAGTTTCAAATACCATTGGTTGTCAAAACTTGGAAACCCAATAACAAAGGTTAAAATTTCATATATATATATATATATATATATATATATATATATAATGTTAAAAAAAATATTTTAAGGTTGTGTATAATGTGAGTTACTAATAAAATATTTTAATATCAATTAATATTCAAGTATACTTAAAAATATATTAATATCTGTATTCAAGCTTTTGTGATCCATAATAAATTAAGCAAAGTCTTTCGGTAGAAATCACATAAGAGAAATTTTTAGCACTTTGCTTCACACTGGCTATAAAATGAAGATATTTTGTGAATTTTATGAATTACTATTCACTTAGAATTAAAAATATATTAATAACAAACCAAAACCATTTTAATGTGTGTTGGTCTATGTTGGTTATAGCCAACATTGCGTTTATATTTAGAGAACATTTTATTTTTATTTTAAGAGGGACGTGTCAACTCCAAATTGAGCTCGGACATACTTACACATAGCCCCTTGTTAGAGGAAGATTTGTTAACGGTTAAGGAAAGATAATGTTAGTTTATTTGGGTTTCTAATGTAAGTTTATTTGGGTTTCTATAACATGTTGGAAGAGGATTCGTTGGGGGGTAAGGAAAAATGATGGAATTGTATTGGGAAAAGATAATGGAATTTTCTTTAAGTTTCTATAACATATTGGAAGAGGATTTATTGAGGGGTAAGGAAAGATGATGGAATTTTATTTTGGTTTCTATAACATCCTGGAAGAGGATTTGTTGAGGGGTAAGGAAAGGTGATGGAATTTTATTTGGGTTTCTATAACATGTTTGATGAGGATTTGTTGGGAGTTAAAGAAAGAGGCAAAGGTTTTTCTTCAAACACACTTCGACAATGAAATTTATTGGGGTATCTATCACATGTTGGAAGAGGATTTCTTGAGGGTGAAGAAAAGATAATGGAATTTTATATGGGTTTCTATAAAATTTTATTGGAGACTGATTTGTTGAGAGTTAATTAAAGAATCCAAAAACCCTAAATCTGACATTTAAAGCCCTATTTCTAAAGAAAAATCTTTTGAAATCTTTCAAGGACTATAAACTAATTTCTTAATTACTCAATTTATAAGATCATCACAAATATCCTAACAAATAGCTTGAAGAATGTATTATCATAGTTATCTTGGAAGAATAATTTGGATTTCTCTTCAACCAAGAAATTCAAAATGTTATAGGGTCATCTTAAGATGCTATAGAGTCATCTTAGGAAATGAGAAACTATGTGGTAGGAATGATCCCTAAATGAGATGCTCTATACAATGGAAGTTTCATGAATCTTAGAAAAATGACACTTTGTCAAAATCAAGATATTTTCAAATTTTATATGTAAATGAAAATGACATTTTGTCAAAATCAATATATTTTCAAATTTGTACATGTAAATGCTTAGTGTTTAAATTCCTAATATATATATATATATATATATATATATATATATATATATATATATATAATTTTAAACTAAAAATATTTTGTAGAAGACCAATAATAAGATGTTATTTTTTCTTCATTATTATTTTAATTCAAAATCAACAACTTAATAATAAAAAAATTTCACTTATATTTTTTAAATATTACATCTTATTTTTTATTTTTTTTAATAATTATAATATTTTTATCTAATTTGTATTGTTTTCACCCTCTCACATAATTGTTTTTTGGTCTTATTTTTATTTTAACTGATTTATCTTCTTCCACTTTTATCTTAATATATAAATTAAAAATAAAAATTATAAACCCCTTTTATAATTAAAATTTAATATTAAATACATATCAAATACAACATCTCTATATACGACTTTAAATGATCATCATTTCTCTCTTTTTTATTATCGATTACAATCTGTTTTAATTTGCTTAAGCCTTCATAAGCTAAACCGTTTCTCTTACTACTTATCCATAATAATCTATTTTAAATATGTTCAACTGTTATCTCTGATCAAAGTACAATTTCTTTTAAATTGGTCAGAGATTCCATAAGCCAAACGCTGCAATTTTTGGTAAACTCCAAATTTACAGTGCCGTTTGAAGGATGTTCAACTATCAACTCAGAACTTTTCTTAAATCAAACTTACCTATACTTTCTACTTTACAAAGTATCATAAAAAGCAGACTGGCTCTATCAATTCAAAATGCCCAACACTTTTCTAGCATGATTGTCAACCTGTGTCTAACTGCAAAAAAATAAATAAAAGCGAAAGAGAGCGAAATAAGATCCCTCCAAGAATAAAACAGGCCAGTAATTCCATGTGATTATGTCTTGTTCCTTTCTTTTGATGATCAGAGATGGCAGATGGTCAGTGGAAAGAGAGAAACTGCGGTGAACGTGAAAGGAGGGCGTGAGGTAGGTTAATGAGTTAGGGCCAAAAGTGGGCGTAGAAGCCATGCCATCTGAGAACTGCAAGAAGCTTTTTTCGCATTTTGCCTGGTGATCTTACCAAGTAGTTCCATGTGGATGGGTGATTGTAGTGAACCTCCACAAAGAGCTCGTCCAGAATGAGAGGCATCTCTGGATTGCTGAGCCATCGCCTCAGAATCGGCCGCTCGCTTCCCTCGATGTCCATCTTTACAACCACTGTATCAATCGCTTTCAATTGCAGCTCTCCTTTCATAAACCTTGTTATTTTTATGACATTGCTGGCTGTAAGATTTTTGAGATACACAGATCTAGATCTGCAAAACAATAAACAAGCTTGCAAGAGAAGGAAGGAAGCGAGCAAGAATTGAGAAAAGAAAAAATTGATTCTACAATATTAGTTTTAGAATAAATACATAAAAGCAACTAAGTTAAGCTTAGTTGTACATGCAATAACTAAAGCTAACTAAAGCTAAGTGTGCTTTATCTTATGTTAATGTGTACATGTGCCACATGCAAGCAATAAGTTAATTGGAGCTAATCTAGGTGCATGTACACCAACACAGCTAGTCTAAGTGCATGTACACCAACAACTGGAGCTAATCTAGGTGCATGTACACCAACAACTGGAGCTAATCTAGGTGCATGTACACCAAAACCCCCCCTTAAGCATAACTTAGGTGAGTGTGATGCAAAATGAATGAGTCCCGGCAACACGGCCATTTTAGGTACCCATATACAATGCATAAAAAGGAGGAAAGAGGGAAAACCCAGTGGGAAGAAAACCCCCCCTCAAAATATAATGCAAAAGTAGAGAAAAGACAACTGCTAGGTAGTCGTGTCCTTCACCCCGAGACGATCTCGCAGGAATCAAAACTTCTACTCAGTGAAAGTCTTGGTGAAGATGTCATCAATCTGCTCGGAACTAGGACAGTACTGAAGATCGATGATCCCATCATGAAGGAGTTCTCTAATGAAGTGCATGTGGATCTCGATGTGTTTGGTACGCTGCCACTGCACTGGATCTCTGCAAAACTTTAGCGTACTTTGATTATCGCACCAGATGACAGTTGGATGATGGACACTAATCCCAAGCTCAGATAGGAAATGTTGTAGCCAAATTGCCTGAATAGTGGCATTAACTGCTCCTCTATACTCGGCCTCTGCTGATGATAAAGCAATGGCAGCCTGCTTCTTACTTGACCAACAAATTGGGCCGGATCCCAAACTAAGTACATAACCGGAAGTAGACTTGCGATCAATGGTGTCGCCAGCCCAGTCTGAATCTGTGAACCCGATGAGATTCAAAGAACAATTGGCTGCATAATGAATCCCATAGGTGATTGTCCCCTGGACATATCGAAGGATGCGCTTTGCAGCATTCCAGTGTAACTCATGTGGCTCCTGCATGTATCTGGAAACTGCTCCGACAACATAGGAGAGATAAGGACAGGAGTGAGTGAGATAAAGAAGACTTCCCACAAGCTGGCGATACAATGTGCAATCAACCAATGGTGTGTCTTTGCCATTTTCAAGCTTTATCCCTGATAAAAAAGGTGTGGCTGCTGGCTTGCAGTCACTCATGTGAAATCGTGCCAAAAGATCTCTGGCATATTTTGGTTGAGAAATGGTAATGCCAAAATCATGCTAATGGATCTCTAGTCCAAGGAAGAAATTTAGCAAGCCCATGTCTGTCATAGAAAACCGCTTATGCAATGCATTTTTGATGTTAGTAATGACAGAAGCTGAACTACCCGTTATCAAAAGATCATCTACGTAGAGTACTATGATCAACAAGGAGTCAATTTTCTTCAGAAAATAAACATTGGAATCAGATTTGCAGCGTACAAAATTTGGGTGGAAATTACAGATTCTATAGAGGTGCGATGATTCTTCCAACACCCCCCCTCAAACGCAACTTGGTGGAATCGAACCTGGGTCCAAGCTCTGATACCATGTGGAGGTTTGCCGTTACACCAAAACCCGCAGATGTTGGTAAACATTACAAGCCAGTAACTAGGATCCTCAGGGTGGAAATTACGGATTCTATAGAGGTGCGGTGATTCTTCCAACACCCCCCCTCAAACGCAACTTGGGGGAATCGAACCTGGGTCCAAGCTCTGATACCATGTAAAATTTTTGAGATACACAGATCTAGATCTGCAAAACAATAAACAAGCTTGCAAGAGAAGGAAGGAAGCGAGCAAGAATTGAGAAAAGAAAAAATTGATTCTACAATATTAGTTTTAGAATAAATACATAAAAGCAACTAAGTTAAGCTTAGTTGTACATGCAATAACTAAAGCTAACTAAAGCTAAGTGTGCTTTATCTTATGTTAATGTGTACATGTGCCACATGCAAGCAATAAGTTAATTGGAGCTAATCTAGGTGCATGTACACCAACACAGCTAGTCTAAGTGCATGTACACCAACAACTGGAGCTAATCTAGGTGCATGTACACCAACACTGGCTTTATCATCTCAGTTTGACACAAAGCTGTAGTGCAGCTGGTGCGGAGGTTGGGGAGTGGCCTTTACAGTGAGGGAGGAGGGATTCGTCTGTGCCACGTTACTCTTTGTCAAAACCAAGCGGGCTCGGCTTTTGCGGGAGCTTGGAATCGACTTCGAATGCGTGAATGTCAATTAAATCGAAGGGGTATATGTGAATAAACCAGGCTAGGCTGGTGCTGAATGCATTAGCACCCAGATCCAGCAGAACCCATCGCTGTCTGCGATGGAGATCGATCGCCTTGGAAGGCAGAAGCCACGGCAAGATGTGCGTTTTGTCCTGCACATCGTCGGAAAATCGGAGGGCGAAACCTCTGCGGAAATTGTTGCGATCGTCGAGCTTCTCAATGAGATGACCTTTTAGAGGGCAGGCAGCTGCCTCCTATCCACTTCATCTGCCGCCATGGATTCTCAACCTGATCTTCATTTTTGTCCAAGAATCCTTCTCTCGTCCTGCACAACTCGCTGCTGTTTCTGGCCATGGCTTCCCATTCATTATGCTTAAACACTTGGCTTCCCATTCATTATGCTTAAACACTTGCGCAGTGAAGCCTTGGTGTTTGCAAGTCGCAGAAACGCCAAACTCAATGCCAAGAAAGCCAAATCTGTGCATGTGGTTCACATAAATATCAAGAAAAATATATATGAACAGTATGAGGACCAAGGCATAGAGTAGCTACAGATGAATCGTTTTGCTTTTTCTGGTGCCCTTTGTGTCTGAGAATGAGAACGAGAATGAGAAAAGCAGATACATTGCAAATTTTCACAATGAATGCAGATAAATTCAAATTTCAAATTGATCCACTGTTCAGCACCCGCCCAATTCGTCCGGCCCGCAGGTCGCGTCAGTGTTTTCCGGTGACGCTGGAGTCCTTTCCCGGCCCGAGAGTTGTCCCGTTACATGCCCATGCATGCATGGTGAAGTTGTTAAACGATTGCTGGCAGACTTGAGATCCCATCATAGTACTCTTACACTGCATTGAATACCCAATAGCATAGGAAATATTGCTCGCCCCACACAAGTATGCCTCGTTCCAATCCGGTTATTTTGCGGAAAGGTACATCATCGGAAACTTAATAGGAAAAGGCCAATTATCCATTCGAGGTATAATATGTGTGCTTTAAGCAATATAACGAAAGTGAGAATTTCATAAATGAATGAAGACCTTGTAATGGGCTTCCCTTATGTCATGATCACTATGAGAAATCATATTTAGATACTCCTCTACAAAGAAATTCTGTAAATAGCTCATTCCGTTCTGGAAAACGAGTTGCCGTTATTGATTGGTTTTAGTATCGCTGTAAATAGTCCCTGGTTGATGCTTCTTAGGTAAAGGAATTTTGATTATGGTCATGCTGAACGTATGCTTCCAACAAGTTTCCAAATTTCTGTAGGCTTCATCTAGGGGAAAAAAATTCCTGTGTATGTAGGGCTTTTCTTTACGGAATTATATCTAATTCAAAGCAACAAATAAATAAAGTAATATCATATTCATTTTATTCAATAATTTATCAAAAATATTATATTATATTTTGCAATAAAAGTAATTATATGACCAGAAATGTTTATTTTGGAACAAGATTTCCACAATGTTAATTTAATTATTAGTAATTATTAAGTAGATGGTAGAGATTTAAACTCTATAAAGAATATTCTAGAATATTTTTAATACTATATGTTGATGATCTTTATTTCCAAAGTAGTTATTCATTTTTATCTATTTAATTAAATTCATTAATTAAAAAATAAGTCATATAAAATGAGTTATTATTATTGTTTTTTGGGCATGTGGTATTAATAAGCCATGATATTGGCCATGGTATTGTAACAAAAACTATTTACAAATTAAGAATCTCCATAATAAATTGGTTCATATTTAAAAATCTTGTTACATGTTTTTTAAATGCATATATGTTTGACTTGTACATTAATTATTTTTATCATTAAATAATAATTTTAAAAAATATATAATTTAGTCTATATTTTGTTTTTGTTTTAGCGATTTAGGAGGTTGAAGCAAGTATTTTGATGTCTATTATATATTGATGCTTATTAGAATTTACCAACCATATAATTTATATACCTACACTAACTTAAAATTAATTATAATAAATTTAAAATTAACACTAACTCTAAGTAAATTAAAAAAAAAAAAAATTAAAATTAAAATTTCAATTTTTTATAAAAATTTCATCCAATCCATCTCCAAGTGAAAATATATATTTTCAAATTTAAATATCTAAAAATTAAAATTTCAATTTTAATTTTTTTTCATGCAATCCATCTCTAAGTGAAAATGTATATTTTCAAATTTAAACATTTAGATATTATAAGAATATCTATAATGGAAAATGGATTAAAATAAAAGCAATTGAAACCCTGCCACAGTCAAATTCAAGCTTGACACCAATTCAACTCGCATAAAAATATAAACTCTCCAACCAACGATCATTCGGGTAAAAATAACGCTATTAATTTGACACATCAAGTTCTCAATTTGGAAATTTATCCAAACTATTAATTTTGACAGGCCAAGTAATCAACTTAGAAATCAAATTCAATTGAATCCATCGTGTTATCAATTTTATATTAGAATAATCATCTTATATTATTAGTCCCTGCCATCTGTCATCCGGCAGGGACTATTGTAATCGTTCAATGCCGACTTAGCATTAATTGAGTGCTTTCCCCATCTGTTATACACCGCTTATACTAAAGTCGTGTGAGGTGTTCTGTGAACATAACCAAAGTCGCATTCCGCTTTAACGTTTCTCATCTTATTTGGCCTCTTCCCGAGGCGGAAGAGGCCCGAAAATACCTTAACTTGGAAATTATGGCCCTGCATTCTCGCTAACCGTCAACGGGTTTGAACTAATGCTGGACTAATGCCAGCATTAAATCTCCGGCATTTTATGTGCATTTTATGTTCTTATTGCATTTGAGCTATCAGAGGAGGCTGAACCGGTTGACATAGCTGTTGCAATGTGTCACTCTGCATGCAGAACAGATGCTGTCGGATAAAGACTAATAGCTGGAGCTGGAGCTGGAGCTGGACCGAATGAAAGCATGCTCGAATGAACCTGAGGCCTCAAATGACTGTGGCGGGATTTCTGTGCAGAGGGCGCAGAACAGGCCTCAAATGCTGAGACTGTGGCGGGATTTCTGTGCAGAGGGCGCAGATCATTCAGGTAAATCAAACCCAGCAGTAATTTCACTTCCGTTCTCTTTCTTCACTGTAACCAGTCCTGCAGAATTCCATTTTCCAGGCCTCAAATGCTGAGACTGTGGCGGGATTTCTGTGCAGAGGGCGCAGATCATTCAGGTAAATCAAACCCAGCAGTAATTTCACTTCCGTTCTCTTTCTTCACTGTAACCAGTCCTGCAGAATTCCATTTTCCTTTTTCTGGCCACCGCAACGATTTCATTTCCATACTCGGTCACTCTTACAGTATTCCCTCCTACAGTGGCCAGTGCAGCCATTCCACCCCTATTCTCTACGTTTGTTGTGGCATTCATGTTCAAGCTAGCAGCCTCTGCCAGTCCTACGTAATTCCCTCTTCCTTCGTTAAACCATGTAGTGAATTCACTTCCATATTCTTGCTTCACTGTGACCAGTCCCACAGAATTCCCTTTTTCTTCTTCGTCCCCAGCAGTAATTTCACTTCCATGCTGTTTCTTCACTCTAACGAGTCCTACAGAATTCCCTTTTCTTTCGTTGGCTCCGTCCGTGCTTTCACTTCCACACTCTGTCTTCACTGTAACGGGGAACTCTGTTTAATACCGGCTTTGTTAGACTTCATAGTCAATATCAGTTACAGATTCTGTTCAGTATAGAGCCCTTAGAGTAGTATGTATATATTGCCTTTTGGACTAATTGCCAATTTAGTAGGAATCTGAGAGTACAAAGAGTGATGAAGGGCAAAACAGAACTTCCATAATAACTGATGAAATTAATTTAGTTTTTAGTAAGTCTGCAAAATTGCTAAGTTGCATCCTAAAATAGTAAATATCACTGATAAATTAGTCATCGCAGACTTGGGATTTCAGTCTCTTGAAATCTAGGCATCATGTTCATACAAGCACAAAAGTGAAATGGTTTGCATTGAGGATATGATGAGGGTTTTATTTGCTGAGACAATCTAAGTTATTTCAAGTGTTTTTGCATTTTTTTTAATGCTTTTTGAACAGTATGCATAATTATGCATTATCTGTTACCTGCTTAAGAGATGGCTGTTCATTCTAATGGCGTGCAGGTATAGTACCTAAAAACAAAATAATATTGATTGGGAAATAATTAACCCTGAGAAAATGTTATGCAAGCAGTTATTCGTCAAGTAGATCATCCTGATATACTGCAATTTAAACTCGTATCTCTGATTTGAATTTTAAAAGACATGTAGCAGCATGTACCTCATGTAGAAAATCGTTTCTACATGTAATTGCAGGCATGGAGTGCGCCAAGATGGACCTGAATTCATAACGCAATGCCCCATTCGCCCAGGTCGAAGTTATACATATAGATTTACTATCGCTGGTCAAGAAGGGACTCTCTGGTGGCACGCACACAGTTCATGGCTTCCAGCTATTGACCCTGTTTGCATTCGCAGGAAACCCGAACAGGAGCTGGCCCCAACATTTCAGATGCATTCGCTATAAATGGACAACCCGGAAACCTATTTAAATGTTCAAGTTCAAGTACATCTACGCCTGCGTTAATTCATCCAATAAGCTGAATTTCTCTGGTTATTTCCCAATCTAGCGTTGGCAAGAATCGTCTGGCAAGAATCGTTAACCAGAGGCGAAGGTTGAATAACCAGCCTCATAATGGCTGGAATGATATAATGTCACAGATCACCTCCCTGCTGCCAAGCACATGGCTTGCATGCAATGCACGTGGTAAGGACTAATCTTCTAATCGCTTGCAGTAACGAATCCGAGGCACTCATGTCTAGCTACCGTGCTCTAGGTAATTATTCCCCTTTAGTTGTGCCCCAGGTTTCCATTTATTTCTGTCTTTTAGAATTTTTGTTGTCCCTATACTTATTTACACGTTTTTACAGGTTATATTGCAGGTATTGATCCGACCATACTTTTCTATTGAGGCTACCTTAAATATCTATTGAGCTACCTTAAATATTTGAATGAGAAACTAATCAGTTCTCCAACCACACAGGTCGGTGGATTTGTTTTTCCTAATCTATCTACGAGGTACTGATTGCTGCATTTGTTTTGTCTATCATGCATGTGGACGCGTGTTCTTCCTACAATCCTTTCTTAGCTGGATTTTATTGTATTCGTATTACCTCAGGATGGTCACTATTTCTGGGTCTTTCCCATTTCCCAGTTTAGCTATTTAGATTAGACATTATGTATCCTATGTTATTTTTCTACAGTAGCAGGGTTTTAACTTTTCACTGCCCCATAATCGTTGCAACTGAGGGTACATTTTAGTAAGAGGTTATGGCTATATGCCTTCTCGACGAACCCAGATCTTTGATGGTTAATGTTATTCCAGAATTTGATTTTTACTTGTTTGTTGAAGTCTATGATGTGTTTGAATCGTTTTCCGGGATTAATGGGCATAGCCCTATTTACTTGGGCACTGCTAAGTTGTGTACACAAATTTATTTCACGGGAGGATAAGGGTCAGTACAGTGCCTGTGCATTTTGTTGGTATATAAACTTCCGTTTATGGTTTTGAACGGCTGCAGTATTTAATTTGTCAACATTTCCTAAGTTATCTAATGCATATGGTTTACACTTCATATCAGTGTAGAAGAATGAAGTAATGTTATCTCTTTTTCTTTCCGAATTCATCTTATTAATTTCCTAAGTTATCTAATGCATATGGTTTACACTTCATATCAGTGTAGAAGAATGAAGTAATGTTATCTCTTTTTCTTTCCGAATTCATCTCATTAATTATGTTTATGTGCATCTTGTTCCAGTTCTATTTATTTCTCAAATGGTGAGGGCGTTTTTGCTCTAGTTTTTATTTATTTCTTATATATGACGCAACTGCTATAACTAAGTCACTATCCTCTTAATTGAAGAAGTTGGGAGGTTATCAACCTACCTTATAGGCTTCCCTAATTTTGTTTATGCAAACCCTCCCTTGATCACTTTCCCTCTCAGGACACCACTCGAATGTATTAGGTCACCCCATGTCTTCTATTGGAAAAACTAGGAGGCAATCGACTCTAACAGAGTGTACTGAACCTACTCTTATTTATCCTAATGGATGGTGGATCTCATACTTTTCATTTTCTTTCAATTGAGACTGGCGTTACGCCTGGTGACAATCATTCTATTAATAGCTATTCCTACCCTCCTATAGTTATATCTACCCCAAGATTTTTTTTCTTCGTATATGCATATAAGAAAAACTTCATTCATCTAATTTACTTCCCTCTGTTGTTAGATACCCACCTATAACCTAGTGAAATCAATCTCCTATTTGATTCCCCCATATCTATGCCATATTTTCGCATTTAACTTCGTCTTTGATCCCCCCATATCCATGCCATATTTTCACACTTAACTTCATTCTCTTGAGGAATAAATCAGGGTATAGTCGTACGCAGTTATCTTCTAGTATAAATGCAAAATCAGCAAGGTACTGGCGAGGTGAAATGGTAAAAAACCTCAAGTGTACTATTCCAAGCAATGTAAGTTTTAAAGTACTTCCTAAAGACATGCAGTCTGAAACATAAATAACCAAGTAGTTGTTCACTAGATATATGAGTTATTAGAGGAATGATAATACTTAGTATAGTTCCGGCAGTTGAAATAGTAAATGTATCTCTAGTTGTACACTTTTTTAATCATGGCTATTTTATCATTTATTCACGGATCATTTGTAATAACAGAAAACTGTAGTTGTATAACATAATTCTAATTGTACAGATTTCAGAGTATTTCTAATAGCCTGCATGTTTTCAAAATACAATTTTCCAAACAATTATTTACTATGCAAATAATATAAGTAAAAGTTCTAACAACATGCAATTCCAGCTACAAATATCTAGTGGACTATTCACTATGAGTTGAAATCACGAGAAGTTCTAGCAGTAGGCATTTCCAAATATAAATATCCAGTAAATTAATCAGTATATCAATAGAATAAACATATGTTCTAACTAGATAAACGTAGCCATAATTGAAAAGTAGCTTGTACTTGACGTGTGATTATGCGACCACGCCTTCGAGTAGGGGTCAGAGTCGATCTGGTTATCTCTCTGATGCGCAGTTCAATGTGTTATTGCTCCAGTGCAAAGTTCTTCGATATGCAGCTCTTTTCATTGGATGCTGGAAGTGATTCTTTATCTGGTTGGCCAGCAGGCGGACTGAAGTCAGCAATGAAGCTCTTTCTGCTAATAACCTTTCCTGTTTTACCTGTACTTCGGGCGAACTCCAAACGAACAATATCAAATCTAAATAACTACAAACGAACAATATCAAATCTAAATACTCAGCAGTCTATGTATTTACGAACAACAACATAGCTAGGGGACCTTGGACGTCGGCTCTGCTCCATATGACCCTACCCCTAGGCAGGGACTAGTTGCCTTGCAACTCATCTTGTTAAATAATGAAATAAGTTTAAAAATATAGTAAAATTATCTGGATTTAATGCTATGATTGTTAAATTTGGATCAAATTTAATTGAATCCATCATGCTATCAATTTTATATTAGAATAATCATCTTATAGTATTATGTTTAGAGATTTAACATTAGTTTAATGTGTTTTTGGTAAAAATTTATTTCTTTAAAATGTATGAGTATGATTTCTCATATTGATTTATTGCATAAACCAATGATACAATACTTTTTTTTATTTTATATAGAAGTAATTTGATTTTCTATTTTTTCCCCAATTTATTACTTTTTCGAGTTTATACATGTTTTTTCTTGTGCACTTTGTGTGATGTTGGAAGATTAGAAAATATTTTCTTTTAGGTATATATTTTTTTCCATACACATTGTGTGTCTTGGCAAATAAAAATTAGAAAGAGAAATTGCATTTTCGAGATGAAATATTTGAGAGTTTTTTTTAGCTAAAAATGACTTCTTAACCCTTTTTTTTTTTTTTTTTGCCATATTTCTAAATTTCATCATACATTAACTATATATGCTTGGCGTTAAAACCTCTTTTCATTCATAAGTATCATAATTATCAAATTTGCACTTTGCATGTGACGGGTCACATGATTTTTTATCCAAACCTTGCTCATTAAGTTTGCATCGACTCTCATATCCATGTTAATGGTTGGTCCACTAAAGCTTAATGTAACTCCCATCCTTAATAAATCCAATAATTACACCTTTGATATATGTATATGCATTCCTAACTAGCATACAAGTACATATTATAATACTTCCATGGGAAGTATTATAATATGTACTTGTATGCTAGTTAGGAATGCATATACATATATCAAAGGTGTAATTATTGGATTTATTAAGGATGGGTGTTACAAGTGGTATCAAAGCGCCCAGATTGTAATATTGTGGCCTATTTGGGCAATGAATTAACAAATATATATATATATATATATATATGTTGTGATCAGGATGAAGCACAATGAGGAGAGGAGCTGGAAGTACACAACCAATAAGTTCATCTGTAGAATCTCGTTCCATACCTATTTTAGGAGTTAATCCAGAGATGTGGGTTCAACTAGAAAGAGGACACCAAAACCTCACTGTTATGCTCTTGGAAATTGTTCAGTTGTTAAGGACCGAGAGGGCTAGTCTGTGGGCAGATAATGAGAGACTAATGTGAGACCAAGAATAAATATTGAAAATTCTTTCTCATCACCAAAACCATAGAAATTCCATACTTGGCCCCGAAAATGAAGACAAGGATGAGGAAAAAAGGCAGAGAGGTGAAAGAGTCAAACTATGAGACCGAAAGGGAAAAAGGTGAAAATGAAGAGGAATTTGATAATGCCTCAACCCTTAGGAAAAGAAAGAAACATAAAACCGAACTGAGGAGTTCAAGAAGATTAAACCCCTGAATTTTGATGGGGAATTGGAAGAAGTCATTGAAGCCTACATGATTAACATGAATAAATACTTCCAAATCTATGAATATGATGATAACTTAACGATGAGATTAGCAATTTATCAGCTTCAGGGGAAGGCTAGATTGTGGTGGGAAGAGGTTAATATTTTTCATGCAATTGGTGGATAGGGGAAGACTCCGGGAGACTTTAAAAAGTACTTAAAAAAAATTACTTGACTCAGCGATTTTATGATGATAAGGTAAAAGAATTCACGACCTCTGATTGGGACAACTCTCTATGGATGAGTTTGTGACCAATTTCACATCCCTGTTGAGATATTCACCTTCTATACAGGGGGAGAAATCCAAAGTACAACGCTTTATGAGCATCTTACCAACATTCATGAAAGAGCATTTGGACCTGACAATCTTAAAACCATGGATGAGGCCGTTAGGAAGGCACATATCTGTTATCAACAGATAAAACAGAAGGGGGAAGGCAACAAGAGTTAAGTTAATAAAAAAGGACAAAAAAAATTCCAAAACATTAAAAATATTATAAGTAGAAATGCCAGAAATTTACACGAGAAACAACACAGCAAACCCCCTAGAAAGAATCAACTTTAATTTAGATCACAAAATGACTATAAGGAAGTGGAAGTATCTAGTAAACAGAGGTCAACAAATTGCAGAGACCTCCATTACAGTGTTGGGGTTGTCTGGAGCCTCATTATTACAATAAATGCCCTCATTGCACCAGAACGGGGGAGACTGCCAACATTCAAGAGACTTCTACAATTAGAGAGGTGGCTAGGAGTATACCTAAGATTAATGCTACCTTGGAAGATCATCAAGTCGAGTACCAACCTATTATGATCGAATTTGAAGGTAAAATACACAACCATGTTATGTTAATTTTGATAGACCCAAGAACCAGTTTAAGTTATATCATTCCTAAAAACGCGGAAGTGTGTCACCTACAAACTTGTAAATTTAAAAATCCTTGGTAGGTACAGCTGGACACCAGGGCAAAAAGAAGGGTGACAACAGAAATAGATTACTACCCTATTTAGATAGTAGGCCAATTAACTAATGTAAATCTTAATGTGTTAACTTTTGGGTTTTACAATGTCCTAATCGGGATAGAGTGGTTGGAAGGAAAATAGTCCTTAGTAAACTATAGAGATAAAACTATCTATTATCTCACTGAGGAGGGTGTCAGAGAATAAATTCAAGGGGTAATGAGACCTATAAAACTACATCCAATTATCACCTCCCTATTACAGATCCATTTGGGCACATCAATCCCATCATCCATATTAGTGTTTTAGGGCTCATCAAACCCTAATTTCTATTGCTTCATGCCTAAAAGTGTCACCCCTTTGAATGCCTCCTTCCTAGACAGTTTCATGACTTGAAGACATATAGAAATAACCTCTAGAGGGACCAGCACAGGTAAGCCCTTGTAAAGGTGCGCTGTAAAGCAGTTGAGTCCACTGCTAGGGTGCTCCGTAGAGCACTTAGGCTTCCTTTCACCTGCGCTAGCCAAGATTGAGAGAAATTCACATAGGGTTTGGGGAATATTCTTATCTTTTGGATTAATCTAGAATGTTCCCTCACTTATCAACTCCTATGAGCTCAAAAATGGATGAGGAATGAGTTAAGGTGTACCATATTCTCTCATCCCTTCCTCCATGGAACTTATTCTAAGTATGGAAGGCCATTCAATGTCACCATTTATGACAAAACCTCCTTCACCTTCCTATAAATTGATCACTCATCTAAGTGATAAGGGGTTGGATTATGTTGAATTGTAAGGAGATAATTTTGCTATGAGATTTGGCTTTGAAGCAAGTATTGTAATGCTACTAGTTTGTCATGATTTTGATGTGATGTGGATGGGATCCAAGCTGGAGGAACGAATTTGAATCAGACACCAATGGTTGTAATTCCTTCTTCTATCTAATAAAGTGTTTGAACCTTTCTCTCATATGTTTGTATTGTTTCATAATGCTTATATGTGTGAATTGTATTTGATTCCTTTCACTTATATTCAATAGATCGTGTGCTTTGATTGGTTCTTTGTTTTCTGTTGTGTTTATAGGGTACTTCTCAAGTGTATTAAGTATAGGAAGGAGCAACAGGATCAATACAAATGAGATGAGAGGAAAGAGGAACTACAAGTAGTTCTTCTCATCTTATCTATTGCTTATAATAAAAGACTAAAACACTTTAAATTTTTGTTATAGATACAACTACTTATCTAGGGAATTAGTATTTATCTGTAGATACCAAATTCTTCAAAATGTTAGGATATTCCAACACATAGGAAATAGTTAAGTACAACTTGGTCTAGTATAGAGCTAGGTATAGAGTTAGGTAAAGTGTGTTTCTTTACCTTGTACATTTTGTAACTTACAATTCGACGGTCACAATATGTAGTGATCCGACGGTTCATTCTCTCCTCAGTATTACGGACACTTGATCCGTGGCTTGACACCCGATTGGTCCATGATTTCTATTTAAAGCGCATGGAGGATCATTTGTAGGGAATCCGTCTATGAGAGAAGCTTATGTAAATTTTCATTCTTTTATTAATAAATTGCCTGAAGTGGCCGCGTTGGCTCAGGCCATGGACTGTTTCCCTCTTTGAGGGTTTTAACCACGTCAAAAATACTGGTGTATTGATCTGCGATCTGGTTGTGAGCGGTGTCCTTTGGTGTTCTGACTGAGGAACTTACCCTGTAAATTCCTACATGGTATTAGAGCTATTTGAGGGCCGCGTCCGTTGGTGATCCAAATCTGAAGCCGGTAGAACTGCATCCGACTGCCATTTCCTAGATCTACTGTTTCTGACTACTTTCGGGCCGAGAGGACTGCTCTGTTGTGTTGGGAGCATCTATTCCAGTGAGGATACCCTTTCGTTTCACGCGAAAAGGTTTCCGGTAGCCCTAGCTGCGTCATTTTTAAGATCTGGAGGTATACAGTGTTTATTTGCAGTTTACAGTTATTTTCTCTCTGTTTATTTTGATTTTCGGTTTATTTAGCCTTTTTTATTACCGGATCTATACCTTTCATTTCTGCGTATGCTCTTTTCTCTGCGACTCTATGCGATCTGGGCAAATCAGAAACAGAAAGGAAGGATTTTTCTCATGCGTATGCTCTTTTCCGCTGCGCCTTAGTGTGATCTCGGAAAATCAGAAACATTGAGAAAAATATTTAGTTTCCGGCTAAAGCTAACTTTGAGCCGCAAGGTTCATTTTTGAAAATATTTATTTTTTCGGCTAAAGCTAACTTCGAGCCGTAAGGTTCGTTTTCTTTGCATGTCCGTGTTTGGTTTTGTGTTTTTTGTTTTGTAGTGAAAAAGAGCTTTCTCAAAGCAAGCACGCAACCCAAAGCACCCCCCCCCCCCCCCCCTCTCTCTCTCTCTCTCTCTAATTTTTTGTATAGCTCAATTGGTTCAAAGTTATTTTAAGAGAGTAAGAGGTCTTGGGTTCAAGTTTCCATTTTGTGGGGGCGGACTTTTTCATTTCCGCACATTCCCGCCCTTCGTCGGCAACTTCATCAACTTTTTTTTCAAAAAGCCATAACTTCTTCATCCGGAAGCCGTTTTCAGAGCCGTTTTTTTTAAACCAGCCTAATTTTTTGAGATCTATCCATTGGAACACTTAGTTTCAGCATCTTTAGCTTCATTTTTTGTTGAAATGGAAAGTCAATACCAAGTTACCCTTGACAGCACCAACTACTTCCAATGGTTGTCCTACATTGAGGATTTACTTAGAAGTAAAGGTGTCTACAGAATAGCCTCAGGCCAAGAAAGAAACTGAAGGATGAAGATAACGTTTCTAAATGGGAAAATAGGCAAGATCAAGCACGTGGATTGATAGGAATGTCTATTTCTCCAGATCTTAGATTCCATATTGTAGAACTTGATACTCCTGATGAAGCAATGAAACAAATCAATAAAGTTTTTGGGATTAAAAATGAACTTAGAGCCCATCAACTTGAAAATGAGTTGCTTACATTGGACCCTAATAATTTTTCTTGCATTGAAGATTTCTTGTCCAAGTTCAAGACCCTTAGATATCTCTTGGAAGGTGTTAAACTTAAGAAAGGAGATAGTAACCTTATCTATTCCATTCTTACTAAGTTGGGACCAGCCTACTCTGTGTTTGTTTCCACCTTCCATTCTACAAGAGAAACCTTCATTTCTCAAGGAACAGACTACAGGTCCCCTTCCTTTGACTCTTTTTGTGATTCTTTAATAAGAGAACAAGAAAAACTCTTACACCTTGGTCTTCTTAATCTTGGAAACTCTTCCAAGAAAGCGTTAGCCGCCCAGTAGCAACCAAATTCAAAGAATCCTAAGAAGTCATATCCTAAAAGGAATGGTCATAAACCAAACAAGGGTCCTAAGCAATCTCAGCCTCAAAATGAAAAATCATTTGAACAAAATGATAAGACAAATAAAAACAAATGGAAGAAGACTGATAGACATTGCAACTTTTGTAATCGAGATGGCCACTTAGAATCCAAATGCTTTAAGAAGATGGAAGCCTTGGAAGCAGCGATGAAGAAACATAACATCCATTTGGAGCAATCTTCAACTTCAACTTCATCTTCATGAATGGCACTTTCTGCATGTGGTTGTCAAGCATCTTGGTCTGGCTATGCACTAAATGTATCTTCTTCTTCTCATGAGTGGCTCATTGATTCTGGAGCTTCTTATCACATGGCCAAAAACAAAGCCATGTTTTCTTCTTTAAATGATTGTAACACCAAAAATATATATGTTGGTGATGATAGATCTCTTAGTGTTGTAGGAACTGAAAATGTTCATCTAGACAATGGTCAGTTTAATGATGTATTATGTGTTCCAACCTTATCCTGCAACCTTCTATCTGTATATCAGATAACTCATTCAGGTGAAGGTAAAATCGTTGAATTTTCACCTCATGATGTTGTAATCAAGGACCTAAGAGATCCTAGAAAGATTTTAGCTACTGGCATTGCTGATGATTCTACAAGGTTGTATAAGTTTCACAACTTTGGGTCATCAAATCTTCCCTCAGTATTTGTTGCTCATAACGATGAAGTGAGCAAACTTTGGCATGAGCGATTTGGTCACTTAAACTATCGCTTCCTTTAGAATCTATGTAAAGAAAATATGGTGACAGGTCTTCCTATGGTATCTTGCAGAGATGGTGTTTGTTCCGGATGTGTACTCGGAAAACATCATCGGGACAGTTTTGAAAAACGTGCCTCTTGGCACGCCTCAGCCCCTTTACAGCTTGTGCATAGTGATTTATGTGGTCCACTTCCAGTTGTGTCATTCTCTGGGTGCAAGTATTTCTTAACTTTCATTGATGATTTCTCCAGACGCACTTGGGTATACTTCTTAAAACTCAAGAGTGAAGTATTTAACACATTTTTTGCCTTCAAGGCCTTTGTTGAAAAACAATCTGGACATCAAATTCTCAAGCTAAGATCTGATAATGGCGGAGAATATGTTAAAAACACATTCATCAACTTTTGCACTGAGAATGGAATTCAAATGCAACATACTATTCCATATACTCCACAACAAAATGGTGTAGCTAAAAGGAAGAATGGCACTTTAAAGGAAATGGCTAATTGTATGCTACAATCTAAAGGACTTGGTCTTATTTTTTGGGCAGAAGCAATTAACTGTGCAAATTACATAATAAATCGCACTCCTACTAAGGCTTTAAAGAATATCACTCCAGAAGAAGCATGGAGCTCAATCAAACCAGATGTAAGTCACTTTCGTGTTTTTGGAAGTGAAGCGTGGGCCCATATTCCAGATGAAAAGCATAAAGCTTTAGAACCTAAGAGTAAAAAATGTACTTTTGTTCGATATTCTGAAGATGTCAAAGGCTATAGAATTATTCCATTTAAGTCCAAAAATGTTATCATTAGAAGAGATGTAAAATTTGATGAAAATATATCGTCCTGCGAGCCTAGTCCGGCGGATGTGCCACCTCTCCCTATCTCTTCTACTTTTGAAAACATTTCTTCTTCAGATGATGAAAGTGAGGATGACAATCCTCCCCCACCATCTCAGGATCCTCCTTCAACTCCTCAGCTTCCAAAATGGGTTCGTGCTACTCGAGATGCAGCAGGTGATCTTGTCGGTGATCCTACAGATCAGCGACGCACACGTTCTCAGTTTGACAGAGCCTCTTCTTTACTGGCTCAAGCTCCAGTAAATTATGATCTTGACACCTTTGCAGAAGCTTCAGGCCATCCAGATTGGGAAGCAGCTATGAATGAAGAATATCATTCATTATTGGCAAATGATACATGGGATCTTGTTCCTCTACCAAAGGGACGAAAACTTGTTAGATGCAAATGGGTTTACAGAACCAAGTATGGACCAGATGGGAAAGTTGATAAACATAAATCTCGTCTTGTTGCTAAAGGTTTTTCACAGGTTGAAGGCATTGACTACACTGAAACCTTCTCCCATGTTGCCAAAATGAACTCTATCCACCTTGTTCTTTCCCTTGCTGCCTCGTTCAAATGGGAAGTCCATCAGATTGATGTTAAATCTGCCTTCTTGCATGGGGACTTGCATGAAGAAATCTACATGGAACAACCCATTGGCTTCATAAAAACAGACTCCAGCCTTGTATGTTGGCTTAAGAAATCCCTTTATGGTCTCAAGCAAGCTCCTCGAGCTTGGTATGCCAAAATGGATAGCTTTCTTTTAGAATCTGGCTTTTCTAGGTGTCATTCTGACAATACTGTCTACACCAAGAAAGTGGGCAAGTCCCTTATCATTCTTGTTCTTTATGTTGATGATATTATCCTTACCGGTAGTGATCCCAACCTTATAAACCATGTGAAGTCCAGCCTTAAAAAGAAATTTGAAATGACAGACTTAGGACACTTACGTTATTTTCTCGGTCTTCAAGTCTTGCAATCCAAGGAGGGTATTTCCCTTTCCCATTCCAAGTATGCCTGTGATATTCTACGCCATTTTCACATGGAAGACTGTAAGCCAGCCCCTTCTCCCTTCCAGTCTGGAGTCAAACTTTCAGTCACTTGTACTTCTACTGAAGTTGATGCTACCTTATACCGTCAACTTGTAGGAAAACTTCTGTATCTAACCCATACTCAACCTGACCTTTCCTTTGTCGTTGGCCTTGTTGCTCGGTTTATGCAAAACCCATGTGAAAGTCATTGGAAAGCAACTAAAAGAATACTTCGTTATGTTCGAGGTACAGTTCAGTTTGGGATTCATTACAGTGCCGAAGCATTTCCTCTATTGGTTGGTTTCACTGATTCCGATTGGGCTGGTGACCCTGATGATCGGAAATCTACTGCCAGTTATGTGTTCACTCTTGGTTCAGGACCTATTACATGGGCTTGCAAGAAACAAGGTGCCATTTCTCTTTCATCAGCAGAAGCAGAGTATCGTGGTGTCGTAGAAGCTAGTAAGGAAGCCTTGTGGCTTCGTCAGATCCTGTCAGAGATTGGCTTTCAGCAGCAGCATCCGACTACACTTTGGTGTGATAATCAAAGTGCCATTCAACTATGCAAAGATCCAGTCCAACATCAGCGCAGCAAACACATTGAACTACACATGCACTTCATCAGAAAGCTCATTCACGACCATGTTCTTGAAGTGCAATATTGTTCAACAGATGATCAAGTTGCAGACATCTTCACAAAGGCTTTCATAGAGGCGAAGTTCACTAAACTTCGATTTATGGTTGGAGTTCAGGAAGTTGTCACTAAGGGGGGATAGGCTCTAGTGCCTCCTTCCTTCTCCTACTGTGTCATATTTGTAAATCCTTCAATCCTATCCCAAGTTGTTCTTAAGGGGGGATGTTAGGATATTCTGACACATAGGAAATAGTTAAGTACAACTTGGTCTAGTATAGAGTTAGGTAAAGTGTGTTTCTTTACCTTGTACATTTTGTAACTTACAATCCGACGATCATGATATGTAGTGATCCGACAGTTCATTCTCTCCTCGGTATTACCGACACTTGATCTGTGGCTTGACACCCGATTGGTCCATGATTTCTATTTAAAGTGCATGGAGGGTCATTTGTAGGGAATCCGTCTATGAGAGAAGCTTATGTAAATTTTCATTCTTTTATTAATAAATTGCCTGAAGTGGCTGCGTTGGCTCAGGCCATGGACTGTTTCCCTCTTTGAGGGTTTTAACCACGTCAAAAATACTGGTGTATTGATCTGCGATCTGGTTGTGAGCAGTGTCCTTTGGTGTTCTGTCTGAGGAACTTACCCTGTAAATTCCTACACAAAACACTCCCAGCTAGGTAAGTGTATTAGGAAAGGATGTAAAATATATGCAGTTCAAGTGGGTTTTACTAATTCAAAAGATAATTTGACCTCCTTAAGAAGTTTGATAGTTATTCAGGACTTTGTTGATGTGTTTCCGGAAGAAATTCTATGGCTATCATCAAAGTGAGAAATAGATTTCACCATAAAACTAATTCTGGGGGTTTCACTTGTGTCAAAAACTCGTTAATGAATGAGTAGTCTTGAATTAATTGAGCTAAAGATGCTTCAACAAGAATGACTTGAAAAGGGCTATATTTGTCCAAGTGTGTCCCCGTGGGGAGCACCTATCTTGTTTGTTAGGAAAAAGATGGTAATATGAGACTATGCATTGACTACAAATAACTTAATAAGCTAGTTATTAAGAAAAAATATCCTTTTCCAAGAATCGATGATTTATTCAATCAAGTAAAAGGGGATATGGTGTTTTCTAAAATAGATTTGTGATATAGATATCATCAGATAAGGGTAAGAGAGTAGGACATTCCTGAAACAACCTTCATAACCTGTTATGGTCATTATGAGTTTTGGGTTTTTCCTTTCAACCTTACCAATGCCCTGGCAACATTCATGAGTCTTATGAATAGTGTGTTTCATCCCTATCTTGATAACATTATTATGATTTTTATTGATAACATATTTATATACTTAATGAATTTGGAGGAACATAAGAAGTATTTGCAAATAATTTTGCAAACATTACGCGAACACCAACTGTAAGCCAAATAAAGTAAGTGTGACTTTTATAAGGATTAGATACAATACATAGGATAATAATTTCTGCAGAGGGGATAGTTGTTGATCTAGAGAAGATTAAGACTATTATGGAATGACCCGTCCCTACTAATGTTGTTGACATCCGATCTTTCATAGGCTTAGTAAGATATTACTGTCATTTTATTGAGGGATTCTCTATAATAATTTATACTATAACTTCATTGCAAAAGAAAGGAAAAACCTTCAAATGGACCAGTGATTGTAAATGTAGTTTTGAGATATTGAAACATTTTTTAACCACAACACCAGTATTAAAAATTGTAGACCCTGAGAAGGAATTCGTCGCTTGCACTTACGCATGTCAGGAAGGAGTTGGAGGAGTATTGATGCAAGAGGGAAAGGTAATTGCATATGAATCCCAGAAAATGAAATATCACAAAAAGAGATATTCTTCTTACAATTTAGAGCTAATTGCAGTAGTACACTCTTTGAAAGTATGGATGCACTATCTACTGGGTAAACATTTTGTGTTAAAGGACTGGCCATAACACCCTAACCAATTTCTTTAAACAACCTAGTCTTAATGTATGAAAAACTAGGTGGACAAACTTTTTAAGTGAATTTGATTTTGACATTAAGCATCTAAAAGGGAAAGAAAACTGTGTAACAGATGCATTAAGTAGAAAATCACATCACATATACAAAATTTCATATAGTCAAGTAGAATTTAATTTTTTAGATTTGATTAAGGAGGATTTGAATAAGGATCTGAAATATATGTTTTTGTGGCAACAAACTAAACAAGTAAATATTTCTAAACAACATACTGAGTATGGCACAAATAAAGATAATTTGTTCACATTTAGGGGAAGACTATATGTTCCCAATCAAATGGTTGCTAGACAATTAATATTGGATGAATTTCATAAAAGACCTTATGTTTCCCATCTCAGATATCGTAAACTATCTTCTACCATAAAGAAAAATTATTTCTAGACCGAAATGAGAAAACAAATCATTGAATATTTGGCCAAATGCTTGGAGTGTCAACAAGTCAAGTTTGAACATCAACATCCAGCCAGATTTCTTCACCCGCTTCCCATTCTAGAGTGGAAGTGGGAAGTAATTACTCTGGATTTTATAACAAACTTGCCTAAAACTAAGAAACATAATGATTCAATCATGGTGGTAGTAGATAAGTTGAGTAAAGTAGCCCATTTTTCCCTATTCAATCTACATACAAGATTGTGCAAATTGTGGATATATTTATGCGATAAATCTTCAAACTACATAGAATGCTAAAGGTGATGGTCTCTGACAGAGATGTGAAGTTCACATCAGAATTATGGAAAACTCTCTTTACGGACTTAGGCAATTATGTTCAATTTAGCATTGCATATCACAGGTAGACCGGTGGGTATATGGAGCGAGTAAACCAAGTGTTGGAAGATATGTTAAGAATGTGTGTAATGGATAAACCAAGTAAATGGGAGGAGTACCTCCGCTTAGTGGAATTCACATACAATAAGAATTATCACAAATTGTTGAAGATGAGCTCTTTCAAAGTCGTATAAAGAAGGAGGTTCAAAATACCCATTAATTGGAATAGCCTAGAATATAAGTTAATGTTGGGACCTGATATGTTAGTAGAGGTTGAGCTCATTGTGAAAAAGGTCTAATAGAATTTGATGGCCACCCAAGGCAGGCAGAAAGAATGCACAAATAAGAAAAGGAATTTTAAGGAGTTTTAGGTAGGGGATCACGTGTATGTTTGAGTGAAACCTAAGAGAAGCACCTTGTAGTGGAAGGGATGTGCGAAATTAGCCCCTTGATATTGTGGACCCTTCCGAATTATAGAAAGAGTTAGACCTATTGCATATTAGCTTGCATTACCTAGCTACATTCGAGTGTATAATGTGTTTCACATCTATTTATTAAAGAAATATGTATATGACTTTAAACATATTATTAACTTGCAAGAGGTGGAGGTAAATTTTTTAATAAATAATCTATCCATGATAATTAATGATTTTTATTAAATAATCATAATCTAATGATATTTTGTGATGTGGAATAGGTATAACTAGACGGATAATTCCTCGTAGAGCCTCTACATATTCTCGGTTGGAGAGAAAAAAATCTACGAAGGTGAGATATCACCTTGGTTAAAATAAAGTGGAGGCACTTTAGCCCGGAAGAGGTCACCTAGTTGGATGAAAGCTTGATACAGGAAATCATACCCTGACTCATTCAAGGGCATGAGTAAACATCGAGGATTGTGTTTTACTCAAGGTGGGGAAGATGTAACACCCCTAGGCATGTAAATAATTGTCATTTACTTTTTACTATGCAAGACTCGGTAATTTGGATTTGGTATAGGTTGGTAAAAGGACTTGGATTATAAAAGTTTATTTATCAATTTTATTTTGTTTTAAAGTTATGCTAAGTCAGAGAAATTATATGAAAGACTTCAAGAAAAGAGAAATCTTGAGTTTCCAAATAGTTAGATAGTTACTCCCTTCCCCTAGAGAGATTAAAAAGAAAACATCTCATTTGGGGAAAAGCCATGAGTCGCTAGAGAGGGAAGTAGGAGGAAATAAGGAAAATAGAATAGACTGTAATAGGACACTATCAATTGAGTAGGTGTATTACTGAAGGGTGTTCTTGATGGAAACCTTGGAATGAAATTTTGGACTTGACTCGAGGTCTTGAGGTCCCATAATAGTCATTGTCTTAAACTGCTCTGGAAACTCAAAGAAGCTTGGGGGGAGACCTAGACATAATTTCTAGTCTCATAGGCTGGGCGGTTAAAGGATTCTCTTTGTGGTTCTATTTCTCTGGTAGAGCTAACTTAGACACATAAGTAATTTTTAGTTGAAAATATTATGATATCTTAAACACAATTTTTATTTTTTGAAAAGAGAGTCGATTCTTATTGAAATATGTGAAAGGGTCTTTTCCTTTCTAAGATTGATTGTTTGTTAAGTATGAGCAAACAAATAAATTTGTGAAAGTTCAGTTTAAACATGGTATTGCTAAAGAAAAGTGTTGGTATAACTCACATAAATCTCACTGTATTAAAGGTGCATGTGTAATATAATTTATTTATATTAGAAAAAGATACTTGAAGGTTCTTTTTATGTTGAACTAAAAGAAATAGGTAGAACTGGTTGCAAAGTTGATTTCCAGTGTGAAATATTAAACTTTTTCACTGATTAAAATATAATTCTTATTTGTATGTATTCCTATATAGGTTAAGGTAACTAACAATAGGGATTAGGAGGGCTAGTAGCGTTAAGAAAGAAGAGTACGTCCCAATAGGTTTTAACAATAAACAACTATGGCCATTTTGGGTGTGTTGTAGTAATAACGGAAGCTTGTTAGTCTCGATACTAAACCAGAGGTTCTTTAGGAGACAATCCTTCTTCTTAAACTAAGATATTAATACCTGAAATCGAAGAACAAATTCCAATGGGTTGAATTCCCTCCCTCTAAAGATACATGTCATAATTGTTGAAATAAAATTAATCACATGATGGTTTCACTCTTATGTTAAATAAATAACCATGTAAATTCAAAGCCAAATAAATAAATGGTAGTAAAGAAATAATGTATGACCCAGGTACAAACACAAACATAGAAAATGCAAGCATTAAACAACAAGCTAGTAATAGAACAAGTCTTTTGACATTAACTAATAAAAGAATTGATTTAAGCTACATGTGCATAAATAACTAAATAAATACAAGAACTAATTATTAAATAAAGAAATATAACTATCAAATGATAAAGATTTTGTTGATGATAAACTTCAAATTATATACTGAAACCCCAAACTAGGGATTCTCAAAATTTATAGATAAACCAAGAGGAGTATCTCGTTACTTAAACCACACAGATATTTAAAACAAGAGCATAAAACTCGGCTATCGAACAAGCCTTAAAAAAATTACATAGCCGTTCAAAATAGCATGCTGCAATTATGATGTGATTTCCATTTTATGATATTTTAAACGAAATGAATTGCTTATTTGAGTCTTCTTTTTCTAACTGAAAGAGAAGACCTTATTTCTCCCTTACTAAAACCATGATACCCCCGTGCCTTTACCATTCCCTGTTGCTTTGTTCCACGCTGCCATCTTCCAGTATCATTCAAAAAGAGGTGTCTTGCACCCTTCATGCTCATGTGTTTTTATGAGGCAAATTATGTCTCTATCTTCCGCAATAGGCCCTAACCCAGGTCTTCATCTCCATGGGTAGCCTCTGCAGTTCCAACAAACTAGTCTTAAGGAAACTTGGGTATGACTTGATTGCTATTTATTTTGATATGCAAGACTCACATTTGAGTCTGTCCCTGCTTTCCCATACTGACCTTGCTTCCTGATTTCCTATTGAAGAGTTTGTTGCCTCTTCTTTATTACCATCTTGCTACTCTGTTTTGGAAGGAGGTCCAAATCGCGCTATCATAGATTTGCCTTTATAAATCCATGCTCTCTTGCCTTCATCTCTTGCTGCCCTAACCTTTAACATTTCCTCCCTCTTTTCTTCATATTGTTTTAGAGTTAAATATTCTTCTAGGAAAAAGCAAGAACCCCTCAAGAGATGTTTTTTTGCTTAGAATTATATATTTATCACGCAAGCTAAACATGATGACTTTTATGGGCCTGGCTCTCTCACTGTTAAACTTACCCACCCTCCATGCTTGACATATTTGTCCTTGCCATAGAAACTTGTCTTTCAAGAAGTCTCTTGCAAGGTCAAGAGTACGTTCATTTTTCTCATGTAGTCTTTCACCCCTTTAATAATTATGTTTTCTACCGTATTTTGTCTTTCCTTCCTTCTCTATTTTGCATGTTGTCAACCTGAATGTTTGTTTCTCCTTCCTTTTGCTTCTCCTTCCTTATTAGCAAAATTGCTAATAACTTGAACCCAAGTTTTGGAAACTTTGGTGGAATCTCCTTTCCTTTCTTCCCTTGCTTTCTCTTCATGGCTGTCTATTTGAGAAATCATTTTCCCTTTATCCTGGGATGATTTCACAATTACCACCTCTATACTTTCCACTACAAATTTCTTTATGTTTTGCACATCTGCCTTCATGCATTGCCATTCTACCTTCCCAGTGCTTCCTGTAGCAATGCCACTTGTTCTTTTAAGACATTAATTCTTTCTGCTAAAGCCTTGTTCTTAGTTGTTATTATATGAATTGTATGATCTCTTCCTTGCTTTTTAGCTTCTAAAACCTCCAACCTTTGTTTTGCATTTAACAATTCTTTCACATAAAGATTAGATGACCAGGTGAGAGGTGTGGATGTGGGGACTATATAAGGCAAAATCATCAATGACTTTTTCTCTGGACTTATTGTTGCCACGTGCTTGTAGATGGAACTTGTTTGAGTGCTTCTTGAGAAGGGCTAGAGTAATTTCTTTTTTAGACCGTTTTTTCCTTGTCTTCTCCCATTTTAAACGGGCTAGTCTTCGTTTTAAAATGCCTCGATATTGTTTGGCATGGAACCAAACCCATTTCCTGGCTTTGGCGAATGAGGCAATTTTCACTTGTCCTAAATCATTTGTCTACCCATGTTCTAAAATTTTTTGTCCCGCTGTCATGTTTGAATGCATTTTCCATCCAACCTGTTTTGAGAAAGATGTAGGTTTATAAAATGCCAAGATTACTTGGCACTACTCCTCCGTTCAGCTTATCGCTGCTCCATATTTCTGCTGCATAAAAACTCCCTGCTCTCACATTGCTCATTGTTCACTGCTCTCTACTCTTAGTGATAAACTGCCTGCTCTCACATTGCTCATTGTTCACTGCTCTCTACTCTTAGTGATAACCACGCTGCTCATACTGCTCTCCACACTGCTAGCTCCTCGCCAACAAAAAGAACTTCGAAAATTAAAAAAAACAGCCAATCGGGTGTCCCAGAACTCGACATCCATCCTTTTTAACCCTCACTCCTCAACTATCCCAGCTTGGTTAAGATACAACACCGTTCAACTGAACAAAAATGTCTGAAAAATAAATACGCTGCAGATTGTCACTCATATCCTCCGGACTATACTAAAAAAATCAACAAATACTCTGCTCTTTCTCGGTAAAAAAATGCGGTGAATCTGCTTTCACTTTCACTGTCAACAATAGGTCATTGGTGTTGATATCCCTTGGGCAAAAACAAAATCATGAGATGCTCCAAAAAGAATATGGGCATAGGGAAATTATATAAAACTTTGATGACAACACTCCATGCACAATTCCAATCTCTCGTTTGAATATGATAAATTTTTTGAGAGTTGTCTTTAGCGTAATTTTTTAGATTTTCTAACTGTCTCTCGTTTGAATATGATAAATTTTTTGAAAGTTGTCTTTAGCGTAATTTTTTAGATTTTCTAACTGAAATCAGCAAAAAAAAAATGCATTATAATTATACAGATGTTAGAAGTAACAGAATTATACATCCGGTTGTTAAAGTTTCCCCAGAGTAAATGCCAACTAAATAGAGACAGAAAAGCGGGATCAAACAGGCACGTAAAGTTAGTCTTTTTAGATTTTTTTGGTTTTTTATCAAAACTGTCTAGAATTAAATAGAAATTTACTAGCCTATAAATTTGAATTATGAATTTTCTAGAATCTATGAACTCTCTAGATCTAAATATCCCAAAAATAAACTCTTCATGATCTAAATGCCCCAAAAATTATATATTATTGGAAGCTATTCCATGAGAGCCGTTTGAAGCAGCATTCCAGGCCAATGAGATGTTGCATGCCGATAAAGTCGTATTCGATATCGAAAATTTATTCAAAGACTTCGCCACCCCTTGGAATATGGTGATCGGTGAAGTACATGCGCCAGTTGATGTGAAATCTCTTGTTCAGTGTACCGATAAATGACCGCAACTGAGTTTTGGGGAGTTCGCACAAAATTAATAAACATTACAATATTTAATGCCGTAAAAAATTATTAACATATATTTTTGGGTTTGCTATATATATTTAATTTATTTCAGGTTGCTATATACGTTTTCTATTGTGAAGTCAAAGCATGTAGATATATTTATATTTTAGTAGATGTATGGTTTATAATTTTCCACACACGTCTCCCAGAGAACTCGTGGAAGAAAATACAACACAGTAAGATTCAAACTAAGCTGGGATTACAACAAAGTGTGTAGTAAAAAATGACAATTTATAACATTACATTTCAAACTAAGCTGGTATCCAGGGCATGTCTGTTTTGGTAAAGTATAAAAAGGAACATGACAATTTTATAACATCGGAAGCTAAGCTGGAACCAATGCCATGCCTGTATTGGTGAAGTATCAAATTGAAAATTTGAAATATAAGTGAATGAATCCCATACATAGATACTCGTATTAGACATTCATAGAGCAAGGATGATACATGTACCACTTCACTTTAAATAGTAATAATAATATATTTTTAAGGTAGCTGTAAAGTTACAAATGGGTATTAGACTTTTTGCTTCTCGGAGAGAGAGTTTATCCAGATGTACATAGTTAACTCTTGAACAAAATACATTTTTCTAATCATTAAACCCATTCGAACTGTATTGAAAGGCGGTGGGATTGTATACTAAAGTCTCCATCAAATCTGATCCGCCTATTCTTCTCAGTGTGCACAATTGTTGTAAGCCATCAGCGTCGTAGTAGTGATGGGGTTTTCACAAAATGCCATGGTGCTTTTCAAGCAACCCCAAGCAGAGATTACTTTCTGCCGAGGCCCCACACCCATGGCGGTCGCAATGCATTTAACCGGATTCCTGCGCCCTTTCATCAATGCAGTGCAACATATGCTCTTTTCTGACACACAATGCCGAATTCTATGCATCTTAAGAGGCTTCCTCACAGGCCAGACCTATATGGAACATTGAACTTTCTCACAGGAGAGTTCTATGGAACAATGAACTTTCTGACAGGAGAGTTTTATAGACCGCATAACGTTCAATCGCCAACAGAGCAAAACAAAAATACGCGCTGAATGGAGTTATCATCAGATCGTGGTCACCATGCTGTCACCCGATCCGCTAAAGAGCAACCCGTCCTGCGGCATGACGATAGTATCGACGGCCTCACTGTGACCTCCGATCGTCTCGATGCTCTTGGACTCCACTTTCCACGGCGCGATCGTGCGATAAAAGCGCGAAGGTGTGGGAACTGCGGGAGTCCAAGCGCATCGAGACCATCGAAGCTCACAGTAGACGGGCTGCTCTTCAGCAGATCCGATGATTGCAAGGTGAAAGTATCGAGTGAAATAGAGAACGGCTTTCTTCTGCAACGATCTTCTCTATATATTGACGGCCATGCCGTCCACAACTCTGAAATCTACAAGTCTTTCTCACCAAACGTATGTCTGACCACTATTTATCGACTACCATAAGGATTTGAAAAAGATAAGTGGGGTAAAATCTCAGAACAATTACCTAATGCCAGCCTGTGTTTATGCCAGCAGAATTTAATCTTGCCAACTACCTAGACTTGAATGGTATTCATTTTGTTTTCTAAAAGTCTTTCTTCACAGGCAATCTTTGCATCGATACGCGGTTGCCATTTGTAAATGCCCCAGTGATGTGCTTAGTAATGAAACTGCAATCAAACCTCTTCCATTCTCCTTGCGTGGATACATTCGGAGGAGGACACATGGGGCGGTTTCCATTTGAAAATCCCAAAAACGTCTATGTATTTTTTTATGCAACTCTAATTTCATGCAATAAATGGAATCTTCTCATGCAATAAATGGAATCTTCTTAGCGCCCACACGCGGTATCCATGTGAAAAAACCCCACTGCGCCAGTATCCATGTGGATTTTTTTTTAAATCTAGGATAATTGGTAACTGGTGAGAGTTATCCTGAACAGGCCCAGGATCAAATCCAACTGGCTGCCACTATAAACCTAGGCTAGGTGCAACAGCCTGCAATTAACTTATACCTCAACAAGAGCCGAGACGTCCACTCTGGGATCGCCTACTCTTCTAGCCAAGACACAACAGGCCATGTACTTAACGAGATTTGAACCTCCATCTCGTGGGTGATCGCCTACTCTTCTAGCCAAGACACAACAGGCCATGTACTTAACGAGATTTGAACCTCCATCTCGTGGGTTTCACCCAGCAAAACTTACCGTTAAACCCCATATCCATGTGGATTTTGATAAAACATTCACCCAACCTCTTAAGTCTTGTCCTTTTCAAGGAATAAAACACCTTCAATAATGTCTTAAGCTTTGTCAGAAACGTAAACCAATTATCTTAAAGAGACTAACAGTTTTCCTTCATGAAAGAAGAACCAGATGTATGCGATATCCAACCATGATCGTGTATGCAAAGTCGAACACTGTCCTGAACTTGATGGTACCATAATTATATTGTCAAAATGAAGGTACCACATCTATAATGTGAAAATGGCAAGTTTTGGTAACGTAGAGGCACTTTACCCAATGCAATATTAATGGGATATATACAGCATTAATGGCAATATAAATGCATATATTTTCACTTCACATTTTTGTAAGTATTAAAGTATTTTTTTTTACCGCAGCTTAAAGATAACAAAGTAAAGTCCAACTTTAATTAGATTAAAATTAAAAATATATTTAATAAACAATCAGAAGTATTAATGACAGTATGTAGAATAATGGTTTCTTTTCGTAAGTATTAATGACAGTAGGTAGAATAATGGGTTTTTTAATTAATATTTGTTCACTTCCTAAATAAATAAGGAAAAAATAAATAAATTATTTAATTTAATTTATTTTTATATTAAATATATTATTTATTTTATTATATCAATATATTTTAATATAAATTAAAATATTTATAAGAATTAATACATTAATGTTTTTACAATTTTATATTAAAATGGGAATATTATACAATAAAAAGATTACTAAAAAATTTACAAAGGTAATATTTTTTAATTAGCTTTATAAAAAAGAAAAAATAAATGAATTATCTAGTTTGATTTATTTTATTATTGAATTTATTATCTATTTTATCAAATTTATTTGTTTTAATATAAATTAGATCATATATAAAAACTATACATTATTTTTTTATAATTTTATAATAAACAATAAATATATATATATTATTTTTTTTATAATTTTATAATAAACCATATATATATATTCACAAAATTAACACAAAAAGTTAATTATAGTTATAGTTGCAATTTCTTTATAATGGTTTTAACAATAGATTACTATTCATTTGAGTAATAAAAATTTATCTTAAATAATTTTAGTTTTTTGCAAAGAAACTGTATTGGAAAAATGTTGGCAGTTTAATTAACTTGTACTTATGTTTACATATTTTCAAACATGTGCACCAAAAACCTTATTAGAAATGTCTTCTTAGCATAGTGATGGAGTAAAATTCACCTCTTCCTCTAATAGCCACTTCCATGCACCTGCAATCTCAACTTAATATATGGGGCTAGAAGCATCAAATGAGGCCATATGTAAAACATGCTCACAACCAAAGTTTTATTCCCAATAGCTAACACTCATTTAACGACATTCCTAATTACTTTTAAATAAGATACTATGACTCTCATCCCTCTAACAATTCACACAAAATGATCCACTTCAATGAGTTCATGAAAACTCAAATTAACGTTTTCAGGCAAACTCAAAACATTTAATATAACACAATATAATACAAGGAGTCATAGACAGAGCCTTTGACAAATTTGTGTTTCCATTAACAAAGAAAAGTTGTACATGCATAACCTCACAATCATACATTTCTCTCTTTGCCTGATAAGTAGAATTAATAAATGCAATAGATTTTCTAAATAATAAAAGTACTCCATAAATCACTCCATAACTCAAATTTTCCTAAAGCCTAAAATCACTCCATAAATCATACTTTTCTAAATTCTAAAATCACTCAATCTATCCCTAGAATATCTCATGCTTTTCAAGGTATATTTGTTTTTTCCTTATGGAGAAAATATCACCTATCCATAGATTTTATAAAACTATGACTCATTAGTTTGAAAACTGATAAAATATACCAACTTGGAAAATACAATGTATTTACATATAGAAGAATATAAATTCTTCTAAAAAATGAAGACCCCACTTTTAAGCTTTTTCATATTGAAGATTTAATGGCTTGGAAGCTCTAATGCTCTTACATCAGACTCCCAAGGTAGAAAGAATTCATGACCTCCGAGTCATGTGTCATTAATTTTTGAATCCTCGTAGATCCGACTTTTGCATTATAGTTGGTCAACCATCTCATCATGTTGTTGTTCAATTGCTTCATCTTTTGTCGCCCTTTTTTCTCCTAGTCTCCAAATCTTATATTGTAGTCTTCCATTTACCTTGCTAATAATTTCTTCTACAGTCAATTTTCGTCTACTGTTGACTGCCTTCTTCACGTTACTGTACCTTTTCCTGGGTACTTTCGTCATCAACCTTGTCAATTTCTCAATTTCCATGTCCAAACAGTTCTTACTTTAGTGGAAGTTACTACTGTTGTTTTCCGCTATTTGCATCATTATTTCCCCTTCTATGTCACTATTCGGTGACACTTTAATTTTCTTCTTCTCTTCATTTGAGTGTTTCTTATTAACATCTCTTTCTAAAAATTTCTCTATAAACCTCATTTCATATTCCTCTAGAACAAAAATCAAGTTTTGTCCCTTGTCTTCCATATCCATGATAGTGTTGAATGATTGTGCCCCTTCATTATTTGTGTAACCTGCAAATACACACAAACTATTATTGTTAAAATCATAAGGCCTTCTAGCCTCATTCGATGCTTCTGACATCATTCCTCCATCGTCATCACCACCGTCCTCGCTAAGGATTTCTCCATGCTCAGGTTCACATATATGAATTGTTTCCTCGTACTCATCTACCCTGAATTCTTCCTTAAACCTATCATAACTTGTCATGGTTGCATTTTCTTCATTATATGGCTTTGGGTTATTCAACCTAAAAACTCCAATTCTATTGCAACATTTCCCATGTTTACCTTGTTGTAGTCCTTCATTACTTGTACTTCATTAGTTGAAGTGTTTCCAAGCCAACTTTTTATTCTCTCCACATTCTCATCCTTTTCTTCACCAAGGACTAGTCCTTATTCTTGTTCACAAATGCAAATCTCCATCTCACCCACCTTGAGTTCTCTTTTCCTTTGCTGAATGCTTAACTTGTGTTTAAACTTCACGTACAACCTATGCCACTTCACCTTTTTCGGTAGCACCCATCAACACTTTGGTCTTTAACATCTTTTTGTAGTAACTCCATAAGCACATCTAACCATGCCTTCAGCTCAGCCATCTATTTCTCAAATTCTCCATTCTTCATCTTCCTCATGCCAACTGCTTTGGCATTTTCTTTAAACTGATTATGACTTCTCACTTAACCCGTGACATGCTATCAATAAACATTGTCACTTCCTTATTTTGTGAAATCTCCTTTTCCACTTGTGAGTTGTAATCTAGCCAATACCTCACAAAGCTATCTCCTCTAAACTTGGCCAATTGTTCACTTCACTTGAACCTTCTTTCTGAGCGCTCCTTGCTATCTTGGTTGTTGCCTATACCTTACTCACTTACCGAGAACTTCTGGTTTTCCTCTTCCTCTTCAACAATTCATCTTGTTGCTGGGTTATGTCACAATTTCTTCTCTTGATAACTCTACATTCTCCCTCTTCCTATTTCACAACTACACTTGCTATAATGGCTACTATTTACAACTTACCTTCTCCACTACCTACAAACACAAATTCTTTATGAAAAAATTAATATAAAACACGATCTTATCCATCTCTGACTCTCTTCTTTGAAGAGATAACCAACTCTAATATCACTTGATCCAGGAATATTCACCTCTTCCTACAATGCCCACTTCTACGCACCTACAATCTTAACTTAATATATGACCAATCTAAGTATGCAATATTACCCATATGTAAAACATGATCATAACAAAAGTTGTATTCTTGATCACCAATGCTCATTTAATGACACCCCCAATTACTTTTAAATAAGTTAATATAACTATCACCTCTCCAACAATTCACAAAAATTTCCCCACTTCAATGAGTTCATGCAAACTCAAATTAACGTTTTCATGCAAACTCAAAGAATTTAACATAGCACAATATAATACAAGGAGTCATACACAGAACCTTTGACAAATCTGCATTTCAATTAACAAAGAAAAGTTGTACATGCATAACCTCCCAATCATACATTTCTCTCTTGGCCTAATTCCAAATTCATTTGGCCATTAGTTCTCATTTGCCATAGGTTTATAATAAGTATAATTAAGAAATGCAACAAATTTTCTAAATCCTAAAAGTAATCCATAAATCACTCGATAACTTAGATTTTCCTAAATCCTAAAATTACTCCATAAATCATTAATAAACTTCTCCATAAATCATATTTTTATAAATTCTAAAATGACTCAATCTATCCCTAGAATCTCTCATACTTTTCAAGGTATATTTGCTTTTTCCTTATCGACTAAATCTCACCTATCCATATATTTTCTAAAACTATGACTCATTAGTTATAAAACTAATAAAATATACGAAATTGGAAAATACAATCTATTTACATATAGAAGAATATAAGTTCTTCTAAAAAATCAAGACCCCAATTTTAAGTTTTTTCACATCGAATATTTAATGGCTTGGAAGCTCTGATTCTCATGCATTAGACTCCCTAGATAGAAAGAATTCATGAGCTCCTGGTGGTGTGTAGCTGGCCAACCATCTCATCATGTTGTTTTTCAATTACTTCATTTTTTATCACCCTTCTTTCTCCTAGTCTCCAAATATTATAGTATAATCTTCCATTTACCTTGTTGATGATTTCTTGTATAGTCAATTTCTGTCTACTATTAACTACCTTCTTCACATTAGCGTACCTTTTCCTGGGTACTTTCATCATCAACCTTCTCAATTTCTCAATTTCCATGTCCAACCAGTTCTTACTTTACTAGAAGTTGCTATTGTTGTTGTCTATTTGTTGCATCATTCTTTCCTCTTCTATGTCACTATTATGTGACACTTTAATCTTCTTCTTCTCTTCATATGAGTGTTTCTCATTCAAATCTCTTTCTAAAAATTTCTCTAGAAACCTCATTTCATCTTCTTCTAGAACACAAATCAAGTTTTATACATTGTCTTCGATATCTGTGATAGTGTTTAATGATTGTGCCCCTTCAGTGTTTGTGTAACCTGCAAAGACACTTAAATTATTATTTTCAAAATCATAAGGCCTTCTGGCCTCATTTGATGCTTCTGGCATCATTCCTCCATCGTCATCACCACCATCCTCACTAAGGATTTCTCCATGCTCAGGTTCACATATGTGAATTATTTCCTCATACTCAGCTACCCTGAGTTCATCCTTCAACCTATTAGAACTTGTCATGGTTGGATTTTCTTCATTATATGGCTTTGAGTTATTCAACCTAAAAACCCCACTTATGATGCAACATTTCCCATGTTTACTTTTATGTAGTCATGCATAGTCTCTTTCACAATTGCTTGTAATTCATTAGTTGAAGTGTTTCCAAGGAAACTCTCTATTCCCTGGACATTCTCATCCTTTTCTTCACCCAGGACTGGTCCTTATTCTGGTTGACAAATGCAAACCTCCATCTCCTGCACCTTGAATTCTCTTTTCCTTTGCTAAATACTTAACTTGCGCTCAAGCTTCACCTACAACCTATGCCACTTCACCTTTTTTGGTAGCACCCATCCACACCTTTGGTATTTAATATCTTTTTTGTAGTAACTCAATAAGCACATTAAATCATACCTTCACCTCAGCCATATATTTCTAAAATTCTCCATTCTTCATCTTCCTCATGCCAACTAATTTGGCATTTTCTTTAAACTGATTATGACTTCTCATTGAACCCTTGACATGATTGTCAATAGACATTGTCACTTCCTTATTTTGTGAACTCTCCTTTTCCACTTGTGGGATGCAATATAGTGAACTCCTGACCAAGCTATCTCCTCTAAACTTGGCCAATGGTTCACTTCACTTGAACCTTCTTTCTAAGTGCTCCTTGCTCTCTTGCTTGTTGCATATACCTTACTCAGTTACTGATAAATTTCGTTTTTCCTCTTCCTCTTCAACAATTCATCTTGTTGCTGGGTTATGTTACAATTCCTTCTCTTGAGGACTCTGCATGCTCCCTCTTCCTCTGTCACAACTACACTTGCTATAATGGTTACTATCTACAAGTTTACCTCTCCACTATCTATAAACACAAATTCTTTATGAAAAAATTAATATAAAACATGATCATATCCATCTTTGACTCTCTGCTCTGAAGAGCTAACCAACTCTGATATCACTTGATGCAGGAAAATTCACCTCTTCCCTCAATGCCCACTTCTACACACCTGCAATCTTAACTTAATATATGACCAAGCTAAGCATGAAATATTACCCATATGTAAAACATGCTCATAACAAAAGTTTTATTCCTAATAGCCAATTCTCTTTTAATGACATCCCCAATTACTTTTAAATAAGATAATATAACTCTCACCTCTCAAACAATTCACACAAATTGCCCCACTTCAATGAGTTAATGCAAACTCAAATTAACGCTTTCATGCAAACTCAAAGAATTTAGCATAACACAATATAATACAAGGAGTTATACACAAAACCTTTGGCAAATCTTCATTTCCAATAACAAAGAAAAGTTGTACATGCAGAACCTCACAATCATACATTTCTCTCTTGGCCTTATTCCACATTCATTTGGCCATTAGTTCTCGTTGGCCATAGGATTATAATAAGTATAATTAAGAAACACAATAGCTTTTATAAATCCTAAAAGTAATCCATATATCACTCCATAACTTAGATTTTCGTAAATCATAAAATTACTCCATAAATCATCAATAAATGGCTCCATAAATCATAATTTTCTAAGTTCTAAAATCATTCAATCTATCCCTGGAATCTCTCATGGTTTTCAAGTTCTATTTTTTTTTTCCTTATGGAAAAAATCTCACCTATCCATAGATTTTCTAAAACTATGACTCATTAGTTATAAAACTCTTAAAATATGCCAAATTGGAAAATACAATTTATTTACATATAGAAGAATATAGATAGAGATAGAGATCAAGAAATACAATTTATTTCATATAAATAGTGATCAGGAAATTTAATGGCCATAGTTTTGAGTTGTGGAAACTCAAGATGGAGGATCTCCTAGTGGATAAAGATCAGTGGATCACAGTACATACAAGTACTAAACCAACGAAAATGTGAGATGAAGGTTGGGGGATGTTGGATCGGAAAGAAAAGTGCACAATATTATTTGTTATCTCAGATTCAGTATTGTTGAATGTATCAGGGGAAGCTACGACAAAGGCTTTGTGGGACAAGTTAGGGACTTTGTACAATTCTAAGTTTCTAGTGAACAAATTGTTCCTATGGAAAAGGTTGTATAACCTGAGGATGAAGGATGGAGACTCAGTGACAGAACATCCAAATGCCTTTAATATTGTGGTAAGCGAGTTTTTATCTGTTGATATTCAAATTTCAGATGAAGATAAGCACATCAATTTATTGTGTTTGCTACTAGATTCGTGGGATAGTCTGGTTGTTACAATAGCTAGCAATACAACTACCTTGGAGTTTGATGAAATAGTCTCATCCTTGTTTTCAGAGGAGATGATATGGAAAAATATGAAGGGTCAGAATGGAGATGCATTCTCTGTATGAGGACAGTCCCATAGCTGAAACAAAAATAATTCCTCAAGTGGGAGATCTAAATCTAGAGGGAGATCTAAATTTCCAGGAAAACCTTAAAAGGTGTGCTAGAAATGCGGAAAGAAAGGACACTTCAAAAAGGAAAATGGATCTAAATCTTTTGAGAAAGGAAAGGGATCCGATGATTCTCTTTATGAAGAGGCGAAAACCACTTCAGATGAAGGTGGGGATGTGTACTTCACTTCTTTTTCATGTACACATGTAGATCATGAGGCATGGTTGATTGACTCAGGTGCATCCTTTCACTTCACTCCCCATAGGGAGTGGTTCTGTGAATATGAGAAATATTATGGTGGTGATGTCTTCTTAGGGGATGACTGGAAGGCTATAATTGTCAGATGCAGAAAAGTCAAGTTCAAGTTGCAAGGTGGAAGGACCAGAACACTTCTGGGTGTTCTGCATATTCCTGTATTGGCCAGCAATCTGATTTCTGTAAGAAAGTTGGATGATGCATGTGTAAAAATAGTGTTCGATAAATATACCTACAAGATGGTTTGAGGAGCACTCGTATTGATGCGGGGAGTTTGGATTGGAACTCTATACAAGCTTCTGGGTGGCACTGTTATTGATTGGTGCAATAGTTTTGTGGTTCCTGATAGTGGAGTAGAAAACCTTGTTGTTTTTAGAGAAAAGACCATGCTATGGCATCAAAGGCTTGGAAATATTGGAGAGTAGGGCCTTCGAATACTTCATGGTAATGGTATGGTAGAAGTTATGTCGTAATTTTTCTTTGGATTTCAATTTTTGTGAACATTGTTTATATGGGAAGCAGAATCGGGTGAATTTCCTCTCTCGTGTTAAGAGGGAAAAAGGGATATTAGAGCTTGTGCACAGTGATGTGTTTGGACTGGTTTCATTTCCATCGTTGGGTAAGTTTGTGTACTATGTATAATTCATAGATGAATTCTCAAGGAATACATGGAAATATTTAGTTAGGAAGAAATATGAAGTCTTTGACAAGTTTGAAAGAATTTAAGGCTCTGGTGGAAAGCCAAACAGAGAAGAAGATAAAGGTGTTGAGGAAAAATAACAATGGAGAGTTTTGTAAGAAGGAATTTGAAGAGTTCTGTAAGAAGTGTGGTATAGCATGACATAAGACTACTCCATACACACCTTAGCAAAATGGAGTTGAAAAAAGAATGAATAGGATGTTGATGGAAAATGCAAGAAGCATGCTTAGTGGTGTTGGGTTAGGAAAGGAATTATGGGCAGAGGCGGTGGAGACTGCATGTTACTTGGTTAATCGATCACCTTCATCAGCATTGGAGGATAAGTCTTCACATGAAATATGGACTGGTAAGAAACCCTCTCTTTCACATCTGTGGGTATTTGGTTGTGATGCATATGTACATGTTCCAAAGGAGAAAAGAACCAAGTTGGATAGTAAATCCGAAAGGTGCATATTTATTGGGTATAACAATGGTTTAAAAGGTTATAAGCTTTGAAACCCAGAAACAAGTAAGGTTGTGTACAACCAAGATGTGGTGTTTAGAGAGGTGAAAGATGTTATTGAACATGAACTCTTACCAAAGGAACCACAGAAGATAGAGTTTGAGCTAAAGGAGGAAGAATCCAACTCTACAATATAAGAGGAATTAGAAGATCAAGAGCCACAAATTCTAGCCCTGAGAAGGTTAGTTCGAGAAACAAGGAATCCAGAAAGGTATAGTCCATCTGTTTTTTGTTCAAGATTTTATTTATCTATTATTGATGTTTGTCTGAGAGTTGTTAGGGAGGCAGTAGATTCAACGGATGGTAAACTCTAGAAAGAGGCCATGGTTGATGAAATGACATCTTTGGACAAAAATGAGGCTTGGGATCTGGTGGAGTTGCTGGCTAGAAGGAAACCCATTTGAAGAAAATTGGTGTCTAAGAAGAAGATGAATGCAAAAGGTAAGGTGGAGAAATAAAAAGATCGGTTTGTAGCAAAATGTTATTCCCATGTTCCGGGAATTGATTTTGGTGATATTTTCTCTCTTTTTGCTAAGGTAGCTTCTATTAGATTACTCTTATCTATTTTTCTGCTTTTTATTTTCAGGTAGGACATATGGATGTGAAGACAACATTTATTCACGGGGATCTGGAAGAAGAGATCTACATGAAGCAACCTAAAGACTTTGTGGTGAAGGGTAAGAAAGAGCTGGTATGCATGTTAAAAAACTCTATGTATGGGTTGAAATAGTCACCAAGGACGTGGTATAAAAAAATTGATACATATATTCAGGGATTTGGCTTCACTAGAAGAAAAGCAGATCACTGTGTGTATTTTAAATTAATTGGTGACCATGTCATTTATTCGGTCTTGTATGTGGATGATATCTTGCTAATTGGAAATAACAAAGAAATTATACAGGAATTGAAGACCCAATTGTCCTCTAAATTCGACATGAAAGACCTTGGTGTTGCAAACTATATTTTGGGCAATGGAAATTAAATGAGATCAGGAAAAGAGGAAGCTTTGGTTAAACCATAGGAAGTATGTTGAGACAATAATGTAGAGGTTTAATATGCAGGATAGTAATCCGATGAAGGTTCCTGTTCCTGTAGGTGTAAAGTTATCTGTTGAATAGTCTCGCAAGACACAAGAAGAGGAAGAGGACATGTCCCATGCCCCATATATAAGTGCAGTCGGAAGCCTGATGTATGCGACGGTCTATACTAGACCAGACATTACACATGTAGTGGGAGTATTGAGTAGGTTTATGTCAAAACCAGGGAAGGAGCGTTGGACAACAGTGAAGCAGGTTTTCAGGTATTTGAGTGGCACTAGTGATTATGGTCTATGCTTACCAAGGAAGACTAGGATTGGATAGAGTTTTGGACATTCATGAATTTGTTGATGCAAGCTGGGATGGAGATTTGGATAAGAGAAGATCTACAAGTGGGTATGTGTTTAACGTATTTGTAGGTGCAGTTAGTTGGATGAGTAAGAGACAGTCTCTGGTGGCACTTTTAGCTATAGAGGCAGAATACATGGCATCCACTCATGCAAGCAAGGAAGCAATTTGGTTGTAGAGATTGTGTTCAAGTATGGGGTTAGTAGAGGGAGCTATAAGGATAGACTATGACATCTAGAGTGAAATCTTCTTGGCAAATAAACCTTCTTATCATTCAAAGACAAAGCACATTGATGTCCAATATCACTTTGTGAGGGATAGTTGAGGACAAAAAGGTGTTGTTGGTAAAGGTGGACACATTGAAGAATATAGTATATGTATTGACAAAGTTTGTGAGCATTGATAAGTTTTCTTGGTGTAGAGAAACAATGGGCATTGTAAGTCTAGACCAATGACTAAGCTATCTTGTGACCCCCTGTATGGAAAGAAAACAACAAGTGGGAGAATGTTGGGTGTGTTATATTCTTTCCATGACTAGCCCCACGTGTGAAGCCAGGAGGTTAGAGGGGGGCCGGGCATGCTCCCCTTTGTTGTGTCAAGTGGTTAGAGGGGTGAAATAGACCCCCTTTATGGGGTCTAGGGTAGTGCCCCAGGGAAAAAAATTTGGACCCTATATTAGGTGGGTGAACCTACCCATGGTTTTTTGCATGGGTTTTGCACATGTTTTTGGGCATGACAGTTTTATGCCCATGGTATATTATAGATCTTGTCAAGGGAACTATGCTTATGTTCTAATCCAAGTTTAATGGATTGGGGTTTATGGATGCTTCAATATGTATATATATGTATTCTAACATTGAAAGGAATATAATGAAAAATCAATCTAGTAGTCTTGGTTTTGGGATCTAGGGGAAGAATGTCTGTGTATATATGTTTTATCTTTTATTCTCTTGCCATTATTTATTTTATGGTTTTTAGAATTCATATGCAAGTAATTTATGTACAGGGTTCAAACCTTCAACGTGGTTAGTGCATTTCAAAAATTGAAATTCAAAATTTAAAGTTTGGCATTGGTACTCCATTTACCAAGAAATAGTCGATAACGTTGACATTCACATTGTTAGTAAAAAATTTACATAACCCACAATAGCGCTGATACTCTCATTATCATTGTTTTTCCCTGTTTATTGCAAATCTTTTTGCTAACACTCAAATTGTCAGCGTTTCTTAAAAAATTCAAACTCAAAATAAAATGTGATAACATGAACATCAAGTACAAAAAGGGAAACACCAATATTGTTGCAGATTGTCTGAGTTGACCACTATGCTCGACTTTTGTGGACACGAGACTTCTGGGTGGCCGTATCTTTACAAGAGCGATCCATAATTCAGTAACACCTATGATATACTACTCGAAGGCAAGAAAGTTCCATATTTTCAAATTGAGGGTGCATTGTTATGCCACATGGGATACCTCTGTGTTGCTACAAGCAAGCGTGCCAAGATGATTTGGTAAGCACAGTATAGCTGGGTTGGTGGACACTTCGGGGTAGAGAAAATAGTGGCAGTGCTAAAGAAGTATTTTTATTGGATGAACCTTCGACATGATGTTGGGAAGTACATCAAATCATGCATTGCCTACACCATTTCCAAACCAACAATGAAGAAGCAAGACCTATATACTCTTATGCCTACTGCTAGTTAGCCTTGGGAATCCATCTCCATGGATTACATGTCAGTTCTTCCTTCTACTAAGCATGGCAATGAATGCGTGTTTGTGGTCGTTGACAAATTCTCTAATATGGCCATTTTGATGGCCTGGAAGAAGAGTATCACAGGAAAAGCGACTGCTAAGCTCTTCTTTGAATGAGTGGGTATATTTTGGGATCCCACAATCCATTATCTTAGATCGGGACATAACATTCCTTAGTACATTTTTGTCAAGCCTCTGGTTGATGTTGGATACCAAGCTTACTAAGTCCATGATATTCCACCCCTAAACTGATGACTAAACAAAGGTCGTTAACAAGATTATCGTGCATATTTTTCACATGTACAAATCGAAGCATCCACACACATGGGATGAATGCCTCCCCTATGTCTAGCACATCTACAACAGAGCTCTTCATAGCTCCACTAGCGACATCCCTTTTCAAGTGGGGTTGGAATTCTAGTCACTATGTACCATTGATGTGGCCACACCATTTGCAGCTACTCAAATAGATTCGTCTCATGTCTAGTCTCAAGCTGACCAGGCTAACAACTTCATTGGGCACATTCAGCACATCCGCCAACAGGTCAATGACATATTGGATAGAGCCAATGCTAAGTACAAGTAGGGTCATGATCAATATCGAGTGCCACACAAGTTCCATGTGGGCGAGAAAGTTTGGTTACAATTGTAGAAGTAGCAATGCGCTCGGCCCCACCACAAGCTTCTCCTACTCTAATATGGGTCTTACACCATCACCAAGGCTGTAGGGGACAATGCCTTCAAGCTCAGCATTCCACCATTCCTTGGTCTGCACCCACTATTCAATGTGGACCAATTGCGACCATACCTTCCTCCATTGTTAGAGACATCAACGTCGCAGAGCAACTGACACCAATAGAGCTTAACCCAAGTTGCATTGAGAAGGAAAAAAAATTACAGGATCCAAGTGTTCGGTTCATGAAAAATTTCACTGTGGACCCAAGTCACTTAGGAAATAATTCTCACTAGATAGGGCTTAATTGGGCAAACTGGGTATTGCTCCTATGTTTTTGTTTCGACATATAACTTTCGGTCCTTGACCATTGTTGCAGTAGTCAGATTATTGTTTCACTTATACTATTAACTGATATTTTGACTTCTATGGATTAATTTTTTGTTGATAAAATAATAATTAGTATGGCACCCATGGTATGCAACTGTAAATGTTCAACCTTGACAGGACATGAATTTCTGAGTAAAATAATGTTATCCATCTTAATCTTTACTACTAGTTTTGACATTCATATAATTATGAATTGTAGTGGACATATTATCTGGATGCATTCCTTATCTTACTTGCTGCAACATTATGCATATGTATACGAACTATACTTCGAGTGATATTTCCTACCAATAGTAATATAACTTTCCATATTTCCTCACGGCTATGATGCCTTGCGTCGTGTCATTAAATATTTCTTCCACCTACTTAACCTTTAAGTACAATAAGTTGACTGTTGTGCCCAAAGCTTTATTCTTACACTAGTTCAATCCTTGGTGCTCCGCTGCTTCAAACCTATGGAGTCAAGTTCCAGAGGCTCTACTCGACTAGCTCAAACTCTTTTTTCCGATTCCGCAGGGCTAGCTTACACATACAATTCGGGGGGACGAGTGAAAGAGGCAGCTTGGGAATAAAAGCTTATGAGAGTTAGGATTATTGTCTTTAATGAGAGGACTGATTATTGAAAGGGTTATTTGAGGTAGATAAATTAGGGGTCCCAGTTTCTAAATGGGAGGCCTTATTGAGGTTGGGCCATAGCTCGCTCATGTCAAGCTTCTCTTAGGTGAGGAAGGAAAGAGTTCAGCGACACCAACAACTTAATTGGCCCAACGAGATGGCTCCGTATCAATGGAAGTACCTCATGTTATCCATCCATCTGTAATGACAACCCAACCATCCATTCCTTCATATATAGGATGGCACTTGGTAATAGCACAATAGGTAAATAATTGATTGATTTCCACCCCCAATGTAATTCAAAACTAAGTTATCATAAGATAGTAAATTATTAATATATTAGGTAACAAAACATATTTTTATTTGCTGATACCCACCTCATAATTTCATTTCCCTTTCATAACATCTTTATGAAACGTTCCCTTCAACATATATTAGAATTTATGATTTTCTCCTAACAATCAATACAAATTCAGGTTGTTCTAAATATTTCAACTTGTATTTTTGACTTCAACGTAGTCATTGATATAAAATTTAATAACAATTTAACTAATAGTAATAGTTCGTCTTTAGGGACCTAGATGCGGGTGTCATTAATAAGATTTAATGAGACGCATGCAGAGACGGCAGCTGTCCTGGCACCTGGACGGTGGACGCAACTTACACATTCCCACAGCATCTGATATGAAAGTTGAAAGGCATAGCATTATGGCTCTGTTAATGGCATTCAATGTGCGTCCGGCTCGAGAAATTTGGCAAGGTAATTTAACCATGGCCCGCTCTTTGGTTTCTGTAAGTGACATTCGAAGCTCCTTCTTCCTTTGCTCGTTATTTTTTCCACACCCCTGCTCTGTTCAGGTTGTCTGGAAGCCCCTCTGGTTCTTCAGTTTGGTTTTTTTAGCCTGCGTCTAGTCCTCTCCCCTCCATCTCTGGTCATATTCCCTGCCTAAGCTCCCTGTTCATCCAGCCATGGCTCGACGTCACGGAGTCCCACGTCATGGTGGTAATACTGGCAATCGTGGAGTCTCACGTCATCGTGGTGGTTCTTCTCCTCAGAACATCACTCCTTTAGCCTCTGCCTCTCTGTCCTCCCCGCCTTCTGATCATTCTCGGCCCTCTCTGAACAGTTCCTTTCAAACCACCCGTTTTAAGTTCAGGAGCAAGCTCAATAAGCCTTTGATTTCTGCCAATATTACTGTAATTTTTACGGAGGAGGAAGATGCGCCCAGCAGTTCGGACAACATTTCCATGTCTCAGTCTTAGTCTCAAAATGCAAGCGAATTTCAGGGTGAGATTGCTGGGGTAGTGCTCAACGCTGACAATATGCAGAACGAGGATGGATTCCCAGAATCCCTTCAACCCCTGCCAGCGTCTTCACAGGATCAAGTTCTTGCTTGTGAACCAGTGCATTTTATAGGAAGTATCATGAATCTAGTAATCCCTCCAGATGGCGGTGTTCTGGAAGCTGAAGATAACAAAATGGTCACATGGATTTGCTCTCCTAGCCAGGTAAATAAGGACGCGACTGAATCTCATACTCATGATTAAAGAATTCTGGTTCAAAGGCTCTGTCAGCATTCTCATCTATGATCTGTCATTCTTAGGTTATGCATCTATGGTTTTTTTTATATCTGATCATGCCTTTGGCATTGCTTTTGGTATAAGTACGAATAGCTATAGTTTTCAGTTCAGAAACACTTATGGCCTAGCTAGCCTGGTTTTTGATGCTTTTGTAATGGTGGCTTCAAAAGATTGTATCTCAGCAAACGAAGAGCTGCCTCTGAAGCTATTATGTCAACTATAGGTTTGCTTAGATTTTTGTCTTCTAGCATTCTTCAATTCTCGCTTCAAAGTCTCTCAATTATGTAAGGTGATTGAAGAAAGCAATATGTATAAGCTTCTTTGGTGGAGGGCTGGCTTTGGCCCCCTCAGAGGTCTAGACCTCTCTGTAAATATTTTTATCTTTTTTTAATAGAAATAGTCTTTACTCAGAAAAAAAAAAAAAAAAAAAAAAAAAAAATAGTTTGTCTTTAGGGGATCTTTACTAATTCTCATCCCAGATTCACATAGAATTATATCCACATAACTGAAATAATTAGTCACACTCTTTATAGAATAATCTATTTTCTTTTATCTCATTATCAATTCAGAATTTCCACTTTCTCTAACATCTAATTACTAATAAAGAGGGGACGTATAACTTAAATCATGAAGTTATCAATATAATACATACCAACACAGTCGAATGACATAAAATTTCATAACCTAGTTATTCAAATTTGGATATCCAGCAGAGTGTCACTTGGGGAAATCGTACAACTCCACTCAACTTTAGAACTGATTCCCTCCAGTTCACCCCCCAAGTTGAGACTACTTGCCCATGATTCAACAACCTCTTCTTGATTCCTTCATAGGTATTTAATACCATTCTTGATAAGTTTTCCTTTAGCAGCGTCCTGCTTTTGTGGATCATTTTATCCACTTGCCAAGGATTTTCCAAAATCCCGCCTTTTTCTCTTGCGACACTTTTAAGATTTTCCAAGCTTAGAATAATTTTCCATATAAGAAACTTAATGGATCTTTCTCTCCCATCCATTAAGCTTATCTAGAATTTTATTCTAGAACACTTATCATGAAATGATTATCAAATCCCATTTATCAATGGGATTTTATCTTTATTTTATTTTGGCAAGAATCGTGTCTCTAGGTGTCTCCTTCCCTAGTACATGCATCTCATATATTTATTTATTAATAATTAACCATTTACATAATTAAATAAATATTCCTTTTTTGGCATTTTTCCGCCGTTTTTTCCTAACCCAACTTAGTCTAGCCAAAGCGACTTTTACTGTAATAGAGGAATATTACATTCTCCTCCCCTTTTATTAACACAATTCTCGGTGTTCGTTGTCCCGTTCCTTTTCCCTGAACTTTTTTGGGTAACTTTTCCTTTTTCTTGGTTTTGTTCTCTTGTAGTCTCTTCAAAATAAATGCTCCCATTGCACTTTTATCCTGAGTAATAGCTTTATTCTAGAGCCGGATGTTGTTCCCGGTTACAAAATACCACTGGAGTTTTACTAGAAGATCTTCCTCATCGTTATCTGTAACAATTTCCAATCTATCGGTTGGAAATTATCATGTATTTGTTTGGTAAGTAGTTGTATATATGAAAACACTACAACTTTAAAAATTACCAATAAATACTGATTGGTATGCTATAGTGGAAATTCTTTTGATTTGGGACAATCTTTATATTCTACGAAATCCCTTCGCATGGTCAAAGAGATTTCATCCTCTCTTAACAAAATTTCATTTTCTCATAATCAAAAGGCAGATGCTTCTTGATTTTCATTGTTTGTCTCTTACAATCATCTTGTTTCGCTTGGATTGATGACTCAACTAGGACACACCCATTCTTTCATATTTGTTACATGGCCTTTTTCCATCATGCATGTTGAAGCTACATATGTGTTATAATTTTCACCTGCATCTAACACACTATTCACATACAACCAATAAGGTCAGTACAATCAGTATATATTTCTTTAATAGACCTGAGGTCCTATACATTACCATAAATATGGATTATTTACAAATTTCCATATACACAATTGTATCTTGGTTTTCACATTGCTCATGGTAACATAACAATTAGCAAGGATATGTTTGTAGTATGTTATAATTTAACTATGTTTTTATCACTTGTGCAACTACTATTTTAGTTATTTCGAAGTTGAATTTTTAGGTTATGATCCCAATAAACTGCCAATGGACTCAACTACGCCCATTTTTAACTATTCACCGTTACCCATGTTGGTGGTCAACCGGTATTCCATGGTTCACCATTTATCAGTATCAGTTATGTTTTTGAAATTATGGATGATTAATCCATTAGGGGAATTTTGAGGTCTAAAATGGGCCTCCTAAGGAAATTATAAAATAATAGTAGAAATAATACAATAAGATTAGATTACATCATCAAATTTTAGAGGGAAAAAAGGAAAAAACTATTTTTTCAACTTATCTCCCCATGGGTTTACTCAAATTTCGAGCAACAACACTCGTTGGATGCAAAATTTGGTTCCTCATCCAAGGAGTACCCATGTTGCATACTTTTGATGCACCCTACTACACAAAAAATGAGAAATACATGAAAAACGTGATTGCAATAACATTTTTTCATGTATTTCTCATTTTTCGTGTAGCAGGGTCCATCGAAAGTATGCAAAATTGGTACTACTTGGATGAGGAATTAAATTTTTCATCCAACTAGTACTCTTGCTCGAAATTTTAGTAAAACCTTAAGGATATAAATTGAAAATACAAGTTGAAAAAGTAGTTTTATTATTTTATTATTTTTTAATATTTTTACTTTTTTACTCCAAAAATAGTGAATCACCCCCCATGGTTAACATCATCACCTTGAATACTATTGGTTCTTATAAAGTTTATTTTGGTTGTACATTTTTCTTAGGAGGCCCATTTTAGACCTCAAAATTCCCCTAATGTTTTCTGCTTTGCATGTATGTTCATTCTTTTGTTATGTTCCTCTTCTAGCACCCTTGTATACCTACTGAAGAAGTGCTTCTTAATTTTCACGTGTATACAACAAATGTTTTATGCATTCAACATGATCAATACATTAGTATAGTATTATAGCAATACTAGGATTCTTTGATATATTTATTCATAACTATGCCCCCAGTATGGCCTCCTGCTTATTTTAAAGTGTAAGATACTGATTTCCCAATGTAATTTGGAATAGCTAGCTGCCCAATTCTATTTATACCCCTTACAAAAGGGTAATAACAATTAATGTAACATTTGCAACATTCAATTTGATGTCTTTATTTTGATATCATGGTATCAATTTTTCATTTGTTATATACATACTTGCAGGAACAATCTATAGTCTTTTCCATTCTCATGATGATTTTATGATTTATTAATCTGACTCCTAAGTGAATTTATCAAGCCTAATCTGATTTTTTTCACTTACTTCTAACAGTATGAGGAACCCAAGGTAAAATAGTTTACAATATCAACATTTACTATTAGGGTTATCCTATCATCTCTATGTTTTTTTCCAACAAAACGTTTCTACACAATCTACCACTTTGTTTTCCCCTGATCCGCTCATCCACTATTATTTAGATTTACCTATTAAGTTTTCCAAAATGGACAATATCGCATGTTCTCTAGGGAAGATTATGAGCAACCTAATTTGGTGATAATTTGATAAATATTCTTCCCTTGCACTTATAGGCTATATATAGTGGGTGTTTCTATATCCTAGAAACATCCATAAAAGTTTTGATGAATTGTTTACTTTTATTCTGAGTGATGAACCTTATGTGGTTTCTCAATTACATGAAGATAATATCTAATCATTTAATTCTACATTTTACTCTACAAAACCATCTTCAATTTTACCAAGTTTGTTTAACCCTTGAAATTCATCCTTATTCATATCACACTTGGCCTATATCTTAGGACTATATCATTTTTATAATTCTCTGGAATACTGAGATGTCAATATCTCTGAATGCATATCACCCTCCTTGCAACTCCCTCATCTATGGGATTTTTCATTCCTTTCGAAGCTACTTTCTTTCCCATAAGTATATTTTTGAAGAGGATGCTAGCAATAATCTTTTCTCCTATGAATAAAATGATAGCCTTAGTAATGTTTTCTTGTTTTACCAATGGAGATACTATATACTTGAACTTGATTGTCTTATTCTCAAGTTTTAGTATTTCATATGCTCACCTTAAAGCATATTACTGGAGTTAGAGTTCACTTATCTTTAACTATTTTAGCGAACTTATAGGTTGTGTAACGAATTTCTTAAGACTATGTGGTCAAAATCAGATTGGAGGGAATTTTAGTCCACTTAGCTCTTATCTTTCATTGCATATTTGAGTATCTCATGAGTATATTCTTGGTAGGGTATCTCAATTGATGTTGGTAGGTTCACATTACCTTTCATCGACCCCTACCTTATAGGGAGCATGATTCTGATGCCACTATGTATGTGTATATATTTAATATTGTTATTTTGACATGGTAGAAATTTAGATTCTTTCTTATCTATCTTTAGATGAATGAAAATGACTTATATTTTAAGGAAAACTACATGCTTCTTCCTTCCTACAACAATACTTTTCTCAATTGTTTATAACACTACTTTGTACTTCTTCTTTTTTTCGATTTCTAATTTTGGTTCATACCTTTCTACTTTATTCCTCTGGAAGCCTATAATGATCTCCCTCTGAATGACAATTCCAATTTTTGGATAGAATTGATTATGCATCCATTGCATATTCCAATCTTATTTCCTCTTGCAAAAGTGTTTATGGAACCCTTTCCTCTTTAAGGTGTATAATTTCTGCCCATCGTCACTGATTTAAGTGTCCTTCTCTGCTTTTTATTTATAAAAAATATTACTTTACTTGTACTAACTGATCATCTCAACACTTCTCTGAACTATAATTATTAATAACTTGGTATGGAACGTACACTTTTAATCACTTTATATTAAAATTTAGCAATATATGGATATTTTTATATATTGAAAATAGTAACACACCATTCCCTTAACCCTAGTACAACTAAAATGTTGTCTCGACCATTGCTCAAATCTACTCTTACCCTCATAAAAGGTAATCAGGAACAATCCTTAGTTTCAGAAATAATAGTGGTTATCACCTTAGGAGTTTTTCTTTTTTTAATCTATTTAATAAAAGAAGACCAAGAGTAGTAGGTGCAACATTCCTACTTATGTTATAATCTGTCACTTTTTTTCTTCCACTTTTCCTTAAATTCAACTAGTCTTCTGCAACTATTGAGCTAACATCGAAGTGGTCAATTCTAATATTTCTTGGATGTTAGTTGTCCCCTTCTTTTTTTCTTCTAATATGGTCATTCAACTTTCAATTGCTAGGGAGGAGATTAGTACTCTTATACATTTTGGGGTGAGTACCCTAAACTGAGCTTTGTCAAAAATAATTTTCCTTGACATATTTTCCCAAGAGACTTTCCGGCTAAAATCTGATAATATTCTTGGGTGATTTGATTGAAATGATAAACCTGATTCAAGGTAAGTCAAAAATACATTTCCCCCTTTCGCCTTGGTTCAACTCTCTTTATATTACCCATAATTCCCTTCTTTCTTTAAGGTCACTTGCGATGCTTGTCATTCAACGAATAGTTGGAAACCCCACTTGTTTCCTAGAGCGTTTTCCCAGCAAGAGGTTTCTGTTCAATTTACAAAGTTTCCACTTCTGGAAGTGGTCTTTTAGACGTATGTTTTCATATCTACATTTGGATTCATCGAGGAATGCAATAGGTATCGACTTTTGAAGGTTTCCCTAGTTAAATCATAAATTTCTCTATTTACATTAATACTGAGCACTGGATGATCCCAATGTTGGAGGGTTTAAGGCACGACACCATGTTCAGTAGTAAGTTCTTTAGCACTCATTCAACCTCAATAGCTACATTTGTAATTACTACAACTATGTTTTTCATTTTGACAGTTTTATCTCAGAGTTCTCCATTGATGTTTCATATTCTTTTTGTTCCATGATTAACCATAAGTTTATTATGTCTTAGGAGGAAATGCAACGGGTTATGGCTGCAAAAAGGTAATACCATATTTCACTGTTGTTTAATAAGGCCACTTACTCTATTTTCTTATTTCCCTACTTCATGTATGATTCAAAGTTTGAATCCTCATTTTCTTTTCTCTACAGGTACTCCTATACTTATGGTGGCCTAATGGATGCCTCCTTATTCCTCGCACTATGGCTAGGGTTCTTCCTCACATTCGAACTTGCATGTCACGGGTTGGTGCGTCACACTCTTTGGGATCCAGGTGTCTGGTTCATGAAAGATTTCACTATGGACCCAAGTCACTTAGGAAATAATTCTTGGTAGATAGGGATCAATTGGGCAAACCAGGTTTTTCTCCCATGTTTTTATTTCAAATTATAACTTTCGGTCCTCGACCAATGTTGCAGTAGTCAGATTATTGTTTCACTTATACTATTAATTGATATTTTGACTTCTATGGCTTAATTTTATGTTGATAATGTAATAATTAGTATGGCACCCATGGTATGCACCTATAAATTTTCAGCCTCGCCACAACATGAATTTATAAGTAAAATAATGCTATTCATGTTAATCTTTACTACTAGTTTCAACATTCTTATAATTATGAATTGTAGTTGACATATTGTCTAGATGCATTCCTTATCTTACTTGTTTCAATATTATGCATATGTATTCAGATTATACTTTGAATTATTTTTCCTACCAATAGTAATGTAACCTTCCATCTTTCCTCATGGCTATGATGACCTGAGTCCTCTCATTAAATATTTCTTCCACCGGCTTAGCCTTTAAGTACATTAAGTTTACTGTTGTGCCCAAAGCTTTATTCTTACACTGGTTCAATCCTTGGTGCTCCGCTGCTTCAACACCTATGGATTCAAGTTCTGAAGGCTCCACTCGACTCGCTCAAACTCCTTTTGCCGATTCCACAGGCCTAGCCTACTCATAAAATTTAGGAGGATGAATGAAAGAGGCAACTCAGGAATAAAAGCTTATAAGCTTTAGTATTATTGTCTTTAATTAGAGGACTGATTATTGAAAAGGTTATTTGAGGTAGGTAAATTAGGGGTCCCGGTTTCTAAATGGGAGGCCTCATTAAGGTTGGGTCAGAGCTGTTGTAGCATTTTTTTGGTTTTGGTAATTTAGAATCAATTAGTCAAAAAATGAAAATATTTTTCAAAAAATGTTAAGGTAGGATATGGACAAAAAGAATATTGAATAAAAAGTGTTAGGAAATATTTTGATAACATGTCCATGTCAAAGAAAATGTTAGAATAGATGCCCTAAAAAATGAAGGCAAATATAAAAGGTTAGGTTAGAGAGAAAACCAAAAAGCAATAAACTCTGAAAGTGTGCAAGTCCAAGTGCCACTACTTTTTACTTTATTATGCAAAATGATGGTTGTGTATAGCTTGTCATAAATTCTACAACCCATGATAGTCAAATAGTTTAATATTCACTAGTTCATGCTTTAAATTTCATGTTTATAGTTAGAGAATAAAGATCTAGCCAAACTCTTTAATCTTGGCAGATCAATAGTTAGGTAGAGAATAATAAGGAGCTCATCAGTTTAATCTGAGCCCTTGGATGTTATAAGGTTAGAATTAAATAGTTTTATTTTCAAAATAAAAAGGAAATATAGGGCCTGCTAGCTTAAATGCACCCAATTAAGTGAAGAAAAAAGGTTAGGGTAAATAAAGGGTAGATAGAAGAAATGTTGTAGAAGTACAAAATTGATTGAGGCATAAGCACATTTATCATGCTTGATCACATGATGCAGTGTGCAGGAGTAGTTATGAAGGTGAAAAGATGTTCACAAGTTGATTTGGTTAACTTCCCCTCATTTCATTTCACCCCCCACTACATACTTACTAATTTCCTCATTATCCCATCATTTCCTAAGAAAATACCCTTTTCCCTTCATTTTCACCTTTTCCCCTTGGTTTCACACATTTTCCTAGCAATTTACCCTCCAAACTCATTCCCCTACCTAAAACCCCCTTTTCCCTAGCGTGAAACCCATTCCCCTTTGAAGAAATCACTTTCCCCTTGTATTTTCCTATATTTCCTAGAAAACCCATAAAAAACCCATAAGACCCCTTATCCTAACTTTTATTCCCCCCTTCACTTTATTTAACTTTAACTCTGCCCTTCATGTTTTTCTGAAAAAACCCCTTTTAACCCATAAAACCCCTTTAACCTAAGTTTTGTCTCCCCCCACTTTATTCTAATTAACTTCACTATATTACCATTTTCTCGATATAAAAATTCTTTTAACCCACCCCCTTAGAGTGGTTAATAAACCACCCAGAGTTTAACTCCAGTCCCACTCCTAAACCCATCATGATATGTTTGAACCCCGCTTATTCATTAAAATAATTACAAATCCTTTGTAATTATTCCCCGGGCGCCGCTAATCTCAGCGCCTGTTCCCTCCATGCATCTCGACCACGCGATAGTCGTCAAATCATCCACTCCCAGATCCAACGACCCAAAACAATATCGTGCGGTTCTAATCTCCTAGCTTTACTCGCCCAAGAGCACATAAGATTCATGGTTTTTCTCAGGCCCCTTGCAGTTACATGGCAGCTCCATGTTAACTTTCGTGCCTCAGAGAAAAACCACCCAAAGGCCAAAAGCAGTGAGATGAGCCTCCGAAACCACTCCCCACGTATGATAAAACCATCCACTTTTCACTTATCCCCTCTACGCCAAATTTTAAAATTTTCCCATTTAAAACGCCAAAACCCTCACTTTCACTCTTTTCGCTCATTTACACAGTAAAACCTGTATAACCCTTCCTGCACCACCTTGAGCCTCTGCAACCCAATTTGATGGTCAATTACATTCCAAACACTGCCAGGTCTCCATCCATACACTATCTTGTTCCCTGAAGCCTTTGTGGCCCTCCCTGCCAACCTGTGTTTTTCTTAACAATTGTTGTATTTTGTAGGCGATCATATAAAACTTGTTTGTTCCAGATTCACAAGGAAATCCATTCAAAAGCATTTATTCAAAAGAAAAAGACAATTATCATTTACACAGTGTAGAAGTTATTTACACATTAATGGTTAAAACGAAGAAGAAATCCTTTACACAGAGACACTAAATGTTAATACAGAAGAGGCAGATAAAACATATAGTTAAAAGACAAACATATGAAATATATAGAAAGATGATCAATATCCAACTACCATATGCTGAGACATGTAAAAAACTAAATGATTTACCATTGAAATACACTGTAAAAACTTGAAATGTACAGTGAAAGTAAAAAGCACAGTAAAGGTTATTGACAGTCAACAAGGTTAGAGAGTATCAGAGGAAAGTTTATCAGATGAAAGGTCATAAGTAAATATGACATCTAGCATGAAGACCAAACAACCAAGCAACTTAAAGGGAAAAATATCAAAGACCAAATCTAGAAGAACCTAAATAGCAGGGAAAACAAGCAACAGTTCAATAACTGTCTCTATCTTCTTGCATGAAGATATTTCCTTTTCCTTGAATAAATATATTTTTGTAAAAATAGTTTAGGATATTTTCTTAGTTCTATTTTTGTATAAATAACTCTCCTTATGAGTTATTATAGGTTCACCATTGAACCAGGTTGACCATTGAAAGATAATTGCACTCTTGAAGAAAGGTTGCACCTTGATGAAGCATTTGTAAACATTTGATGTACTTAGCTTTTCTGGACCCTTAATACAAATCAAAGGATTATGAATTCAGTTTTACACAGTTTGTGTTTCCTGTAAGTTTTTCCAGTAACACTCATTATGTTTTTCTTCATATTCTTATGTCTTACATAAATAAGTAGGTAGGAATAATTGTGTTTCAATCTATTCCTATCAGCTTCTGAAGTGATAATATATAAAGAGAATGGATTAATGGACTATCTATTTAATTAATTCCCTCTGAATCAATAAATCATGAGCATCTTGTTGTAAGCATAAGCATATTCTCTTGAACTTTTTGATTATTATGATCATACTTATGATTATTTAATTTTCTATCTAAAAATTGTGATAATCATATTATTTTTTGTTTCTGCTCACCACTATTCAAGAGTTATCACTGTGTGAGATTTTATAGCAGCGCTCTGTTTTGGAATTAATATTATTCAAAAGGTTAGGCATTATAGTGTTACATCTGTTTCATTCATTGGTCCTCCAAATTCAAAAAAACCCCCAAAACAATTATCTTAGATGCCCTGGCTTGATAGTTGATCATTATCAACTCAGAGGTACAACATCAGTTTGGCATCGTTGCCGGGGATTCAAATTAAGTTTTCCTGGTCAGGACGAGTTCGATGAACCACACTTGTTGGTTCGAAACGCGTCGGCAATGATTTTCTGAATGTGATTTACGCTGAAATTTCTTCTGATAATTGTTATGGATCACAGAAGCCTCAATTCAACCAAGTAATTATTTATTTAACTTTTATAAAAAATGGATAAAAAATTATTATTATTATATAATATAATAATAATAGTAATACTAATAATAATAATAATAATTATTATTAATATAATTATTATATTATTAATATAATAATAACATAATAATCATATTATTATATTAATATAATAATTATATAATATTATTACTATAATATTAATATAAGAATATGATTGTTATTATTTATATAGTTGGTTTTTAAAAAAATACACGTTGGTATTTAATTATAGTAGGTTTTTTAAAAAATACACATAATAATTATTAATGTTGTTGATATAGCCTATTCGCCTATATCAATCACATTGGAAAATATGGTTATATATAGGCTTATATCAACTACATTGGTAAATGTGGTTGTGCTAATTATATTTATCCATAAAATTTTAGATAAAAAATAATGGATGCTTTGTTAAAACACTCTTAATATAAACCCAAATTGACTTGCCTTACGTGCACTCCGTGAAAGTGTAGAAGCCTCGTTGAGTGAAAACATTTAAATTAAAACAAAATTTTGCCAGAGACACCCGTCAAGTTTTACATAAACATATATGAATAAGTTTTCATTTATATGGGCGGAGACAAATTGGATAAGAAATATAATTTATATAAAACTTTGATGACAACACTCCATGATACACAGTTCCAACGACCCCAACCATCGTGCTTTTCGAGCAATGCCAACATTAGTATTAGACATTCATAGAGCATGGATGATACATGTAATGCTGCAGTTTAAATAGTGATAATAATATATTTTTAAGGTAGCTATCAAGATACAAAATGGTATTAGAATTTTTGTTTATTAGGGAGAGAGAGAGTTTACCCGGATGTAAATAGTTACCTCTTAAAAATGTAAAACCATTCGTACTGTATTGAAAGGCGACGGGATTGTATATTATAGTCTCCATCAAATCCGCCTCTTCTTCTTAGTGTGCACAATTGTTGTAAGTCATGAGTGTCATAGTAGTGGTGGGGTTTTCAAAAAATGCCATGGTGCATTTCAAGCAACTCCAACCAGACATTACTTTCTATAGAGGCCCGACACCCATGGTGATCGCAATGAATTTAATCAGATTTCTGCGCCCTTTCATCACTGAGACACAATGGCAAGTTCCATGCATCTTAAGAGGCTTCCTCACAGGCCAGACTTGTATGGAACATTGAATTTTCTCACAGGATAGATCTATGGAACATTGAACTTTCTCACCGCCCAGACCTATAGACCACATAACGTTCAATTGCCAACAAATCAAAACAAAAAATAAGCGCTAAATGGAGTTATCATTAGATCGTGGTCACCATGCTGTCACCTGATCCGCTAAAGAGCAAATCATCCTGTTGCACGACAACAATATCGATTGCCTCACTGTGAGCTTCGATCATCTTGATGCACTTGGACTTCACCACCTGCAATCTCAACTTAATATATGAGGCCATATGTAAAACATGTTCACAACCAAAGTTTTATTTTTAATATTTAACACTTATTTAAAGACATTATTAATTACTTTTAAATAAGATAATATAACTCTCATTTCTCTAACAATTCACACAAAATGATCCACTTCAATGAGTTAATGCAAACTCAAATTAATGTTTTCAGGAAAACTCAAAGCATTTAATATAACACAATATAATACAAGGAGTCATACACAGAGCCTTTGGAAAATTTTCCGTTTCCATTAACAAAGAAAAGTTGTACATGCATAAACTCACAATCATACATTTTTCTCTTTGTCAGATAAGTAGAATTAAGAAATGAAATAGATTTTCTAATATAAAAAGTACTCCACAAATCCTCCATAAATCAATCCATAACTCAAATTTTCCTAAATCCTAAAATCACTCCATAAATCATCAATAAGTCACTCCAAAAATCATATTTTTAAACTCTAAAATCGCTCAACATATCCCTAGAATATCTGATGCTTTTCAAGGTAGATTTGTTTTTTCCTTATGGAGAAAATATCACCTATCCAGAAATTTTATAAAACTATGACCCATTAGTTCTAAAACTCATAAAATATACCAACCTGGAAAATACAATGTATTTACATATAGAAGAATATAAATTCCTCTAAAAAATGAAGACCCCATTTTTAAACTTTTTCACAATTAAATGGCTTGGAAGCTCTAATGCTCTTACATCAGACTCCCGAGGTAGAAAGAATTCATGACCTCCTAGTCATGTGTCATTAGTTTTTGAATCCTCCTAGATCCCACTTTTGCATTATAGTTGGTCAGCCATCTCATCATGTTGTCATTCAATTGCTTCATCTTTTGTCGCCCTTCTTTTCCTAGTCTCCAAATCTTCTATTGTAGTATTCCATTTACCTTGTTGATGATTTCTTGTACAGTCAATTATCGTCTACTTTTTATTACCTTCTTCACATTAGTGTACCTTTTCCTCAGTACTTTCATCATCAACCTTGTCAATTTCTGAATTTCCATGTCCAACCAGTTCTTACTTTGTCGGAAGTTACTACTGTTGTTGTCCACTATTTGCATCATTTTTTCCTCTTCTATGTCACTATTATTTGACACTTTAATTTTCTTCTTCTCTTCATCCGAGTGTTTATCATTCACATCTCTTTCTAAAAATTTCTCTAGAAACCTCATTTCATCTTCCTCTAGAACAAAAATCAACTTTTGTCCAGTGTCTTCCATATTTGTGATAGTGTTTAATTATTGTGCCCATTCATTATTTGTGTAACCTACAAATACACACAAATTATTATTGTCAAAATCATAACGCCTTATGGCCTCATTTGATGCTTTTGGCATCATTCTGCCATCATTCTGCCATCATCATCACCACCATCCTCACTAAGGATTTCTCTATGCTCAAGTTCACATATGTGAATTGTTTCCTCATACTTAGCTACCCTGATTTCTTCCTTCCACCTATCAAAATTTGTCATGGTTTCATTTCATTCGTTATATGGCTTTGGGTTATTCAACCTAAAAACTCCAATTCTACTGCAATATTTCCCATGTTTACTTTGCTGTAGTCCTACATAGTCTCTTTCACAATTCCTTGTACTTCATTAGTTGAAGTGTTTCCAAGCCAACTCTCTATTCTCTACACATTCTCATCCTTTTATTCACTAAGGACTGGTCCTTACATTGGTTCACAAATGCAAACCTCCAATGCCTCCATCTTGAGTTCTCTTTTCCTTTGTTGAATTCTTAACTTGCGTTTAAAGTTCACCTACAACCTATGCCACTTCACCTTTTTCGGTAGCACCCATCCACATCTTTGGTCTTTAACATATTTTTGTAGTAACTCCATAAGAACATCTAACCATGGCTTCACCTCAACCATTTATTTCTAAAATTCTCCATTCTTCATCTTCCCCATGCCAACTGATTTTTCATTTTCTTTAAACTAGTTATGAATTATCACTGAAGCCTTGGCATGACTATCAATAGACATTTCCACTTCCTTATTTCATGAACTCTCCTTTGCCACTTGTGAGCTGCAATCTAGCGAGCACCTCACCAAGCTATCTCCTCTAAACTTGGCTAATGGTTCACCTCAATTGAGCCTTCTTTCTGAGCGCTCCTTGCTGTCTTGGTTGTTGCATATACCTTACTTACGTACCGAGAATGTCTGGTTTTCCTCTTCCTCTTCAGCAATTCATCTTGTTGTCGTGTTATGTTACAATTCCTTATCTTGAGAACTCTGCATGCTCCCTCTTCCTTTGTCACAACTACACTTGCTATAATGGCTACTATCTACAACTTTCCTTCTCCACTACTACAAACAGAAATTATTCACGACAAAAATTAATATAAAGCATGATCATATCCATCTCTGACTCTCTTATCTAAAGAGCTAATCAACTTTGATATCACTTGATGCAGGAAAATTGGCCTCTTCCTGCAATGCCCACTTCTACGCACCTGCAATCTTAACTTAATATATGACCAATCTAAGTATGAAATATTACCCATATGTAAAACATGTTCATAACAAAAATTTTATTCCTAATAGCCAACTCTCATTTAATGACATCCCCAATTACTTTTAAATAAGATAATATAACTCTCACCTCTCCAACAATTCACACAAATTGCCCCAATTCAACGAGTTCATGCAAACTCAAATTAAGGCTTTCATGCAAACTCAAAGAATTTAACATAACACAATATAATACAAGGAGTCATATAGAGAACCTTTGGCAAATCTTCATTTCCATTAACAAAGAAAAGTTGTACATGCATAACCTCACAATCATACATTTCTCTCTTGGCCTGATTCCACATTCATTTGGACATTAGTTCCCATTTCCCGTAGGTTTATAATAAGTATAATTAAGAAATGCAATAGCTTTCTAAATCCTAAAAGTAATAAATAAATCACTCCATAACTCGGATTTTACTAAATCCTAAAATTACTCCATAAATCGTCAATAAATCGCTCCATAAATCATATTTTTCTAAATTCTAAATTCACTCAATCTATCCCTAGAATCTCTCATGCTTTTCAATGTATATTTGTTTTTTCCTTATGGAATAGATCTCACCTATCCATATATTTTCTAAAACTATGACTCATTAGTTATAAAACTCATAAAATATACCAAATTGGAAAATACAATTTATTTACATATAGAAGAATATAAATTCTTCTAAAAAATCAAGACCCCAATTTCAAGTGCTTTCACATCGAATATTTAATGGCTTGGAAGCTCTAATTCTCCCTCATTAGATTCCCCACATAGAAAGAATTCATGAGCTCCTAGTGATGTCTAGTTGGCCATCCATCTCATCATGTTGTTGTTCAATTTCTTCATCTTTTATCACGCTTCTTTCTTCCTGTCTCCAAATATTATACTGTAGTCTTACATTTACCTTGTTGATAATTTCTTATACAATCAATTTCCCTGTCTCGTTTACTCCCTTCTTCACATTAGTGTACCTTTCCTAGGTACTTTCATCATTAACCTTCTCAATTTATCAATTTCCACGTCCAACCAGTTCTTACTTGACTACAAGTTACTATTGTTGTCATCCATTTTTTTCATCATTCTTTCCTCTTCGATGTCACTATTGTGTGACACTTTAATCTACTTCTTCTCTTCATCTGAGTGTTTCTCATTCAAATCTCTTTCTAACAATTTATGTAGAAACCATATTTCATCTTCCTCTACAATAGAAATGAAGTTGTTCCCATTCTCTTCCATCTCTACGAAAATGTTTAATGATTGTTCCCTTCATTGTTTATGTAACTCACAAAGGCACATAGATTATTAGTTTCAAAAACATAAGTCCTTGTGGCCTCATTTGATGCTTCTGGCATCATTTCTCCATCGTCGTCACCACCATCCTGACTAAGGATTTCTCCATGCTTAGGTTCACATATGTGAATTGTTTCCTCATACTGAGTTGCCTTGAGTTCTTCCTTCAACCTATTAGAACTTGTTATGGTTGCATTTTCTTCATTATATAGATTTGGGTTATTCAACCAATCTTCTAAAAAATCCAATTCTGTTACAAAATTTCCCATGTTTACTCTGTTGCAACCCAGATAGTCTCTTTCACAAGTCCTTGTACTTCATTGGTTGAAGTGTTTCCAAGCCAACTTTATATTCTCTTCACCTTATCATCCTTTTCTTCACCAAGGAATGGTCCTTGTTCTGGTTCACAACTGTAAAACTCCATCTCCTCTACTTTGAGTTCTCTTTTCTTTTGTTGAATTGTTAACTTGTTTTTCTGCTTCACCTGCAACCTATGCCACTTCACCTTTTCTGGTAGAACCCATCCACACCTTTGGTGTTCAACATCTTGTTGTAGTAACTCCATAAGCAGATCTAACCGTGCCTTCACCTCAACCATCGCTTTCTCAAATTCTCCATTCTTCGTCTTCCTCATGGCAACTACTTTGGAATTTTCTTTCAACTAATTATGATTTCTCACTGAACCCTTGACATGAATATCAATAGTCATTGCCACTTCCTTATTTTGTGAACTCTCCTTTTCCACTTGTGAGTTGTAATCTTGCAAACACCTCACCAAGCCATCTCCTCTAAACTTGGCCAATGGTTCACTTCACTTGAGCCTTCTTTCTGAGCACTCCTTGCTCTCTTCATTGTTGCATATACCTTACTCACTTATTGAGAACATTTGTTTGTCCCCTACCTCTTGAGAAATTCATGTTGTTGTTGGGTTTTGTCACAATTCATTCTCTTGAGAGATTTTCATGCTCCCTCTTCCTCTATCACAACTACACTTTCTGTAGTGACTACTATCTACAACTATCCTTCTTCACTACCAACAAACACAAATTCTTTACGACTAAAATTAATATAAAACATGATCATATCCATCTCTAACTCTCTTCTTTGAAGTGCTAACCAACTGTGATACCACTTGATGCAAGAAAATTTACCTCTTCCTTCAATTCCAACTTCCACACACCTACAATCTTAACTTAATATATCACCAAGCTAAGTATGCAACATTAACCATATATAAAACATGCTCATAACCAAAGTTTTATTCCTAATAGCCAACCCACATTTAATTACATCCCCAATTAGTTTTAAATAATATAATATAACTCTCGCCTCTCTAACAATTCACACAAATTGCTCCACTTGAATGAGTTCATGCAAACTAAAAGTAACGTTTTCATGCAAACTCGAAGCATTTAACATAGCACAATCTAATGCAAGGAGTCATACATAGAGATTTTGGCTAATCTACGTTTCCATTAACAAAGAAAAGTTGTACATGCATAACATCAAAATCATACATTTCTCTCTTGGCCTAATTCCACATTCATTTGGCCATTAATTATCATTTCCCTAGGTTTACAATAAGTATAATTAAGAAATGCAATAGATTTTCTAAATCCTAAAAGCGCTCCATAAGTCACCCATAAATCACTTCATAACGCATATTTTCCTAGATCCTAAAATCACTCCATAAATCATATTTTTTCAAATTTTGAAATCACTCAATCCATCCCTAGAATCTCTCATGATTTTCATGGTAGATTTGTTTTTTCCTTGTGGAGAAAATCTCACCTATCCATATGTTTTCTAAAGCTATGACTTATTAGTTCGAAAACTCATAAAATATAGCAAATTGGAAAATACAATTTATTTACATATAGAAAAATATAAATTCTTCTCAAAATTCTAGACCCCAATTTTAAGCTTTTTCACATCAAATATTTAATGGCTTGGAAGCTCTAATTCTCTTGCATCACATAGTTACTTTTAGTATGTTCATAGTTTCACTGAGTATAAGAACATTGATGAAAGAGAATCAACCTTATGCATATCATTTTGTTGGAATCCCAAAGGGACCATGTGTAATTTTATATAGAAATATTGATTTTCACTCACTCTAATTAGAAAATTAGAATATTTTGATGTGGCGTGATACTAGAAAGGATTTTGAAGAATATGGATCATTGTATTGCTAGGATATTTAGGATGAGTTGGTGTTTTGGCCAATTGGGGTATTATAAATAGTGTCAAGTGTTAAGAAAAGGTGTTATTTTGTTTTGTTGACTGGCCAAGTGGGTCTTTCCCAATGTAACAAGTGTTATATTAGTTGTTGGGTATTTTTGGAATGTTGGACAGATGTCCTTTTTTACTATTTTGTTGAGATATTTCTAAGGTAATAAGGTTGTTTATGGTAGTGTATGTACAGTAGTGTGAGACCATTCTTGGTGATTAGAGAGAGAAATATTTCTCATGTTACATTGAGGTTGAGGAGGCTCGAGAAAGGGGCCATTATAATTCTTGTAATACTTTGTTTTGAAATGATAGAATCTGGTGTCCATTCATTTCTTGTATCTCTTTCTTCCATCAGAATATATGTATATCGATGCCTAGATGGGGGGATGGAAGTTCCTATGTTAATTTAATTAGAACTTGTGTATCACTACCAACTCTAGTGTTGGCATAACGATTATAAGGGTGGAGAACTCAGATCTTGATGATGGGTGCCTAACTCTGCAATTATTATACATTGTCAAATCTTATATGTGGGCTAGCATGTCATTGTGTGTGATTGAAATCCAAAATAACTGGATCACTTCTCATATGACTACTAAAGGTGCTAGATCTCAGCATTCTTTCATAGAGTAGTGGCTGAGGGACGAAGTCACGAGAAGAAAAGGAAACATTTCTTTGAGGTATCAATAAACATAAAGGGATCTCATGGAATCGATAAAAAGCATGTTTTGTGACTAGTTAAACTAAGTAATGAGGAGGTATTGGAGTCTCGCAAAGGTAAAATTGCAAGGAAGAGTGTAGAGTAGTAGTTTTTGGCCAAAGAAAATAGTTCAAACCTGAATAGCATTGTTGGTTTGCATGTCTGCTTGAGCCTCTAGCTAAGTTGGCCTATTTAGGGAAGGAACTGGTCGAGCAAGCCATGAAGCGGAAAGGGAGGAATAAGCCTACAGTCCCAACCTTTGACTCATGGTGGGACCTAGATGACTTGGTTGCGCTTGAATTTGTTAGCAACAAAAATTGGTAATAGAATCCAACTACCTTTCCCTTGAGTAATTCTTATCTAGATTGGTGTTAATAGGTGGCATAAATTTATTTTAATCTTGTTTATTAATATATATAGTCAAAGGCATAAAGGTGGAACAAGGTTTTTCCCATTGGAAGTGGGAAATTAGTATTTGGTTGGGGGTTCAATTTTTTTATGTGATCAATGTGATTTTACGTCGTTGAGAGGATTGGGCTCAGAGTGGATCTTTTTACTTGATTTTGTTTTTATAGTTTATTCGATCAAGAAAACTTCGAACATCAGAAATGTATGAATGGAAGTGTCGGTGTGTTTATTGGACCATGTGTAATCAACACATCTAGTTTGTATTAAAGGTGAGGATCCTTTGGATCTAAAGCATATTAGATGGGGTTTTTTTGAGAGTTATTTTAAGTAAGAGAATCTTGATTCAAAATGGAGATAACTTGAACATTTTCGGCTAAGTGATTAAGGCCAAGCACGATTACATCCCGAAGAATGAAGGACTAAACAACGAAGAGAATTTTTACATCAAAGATCAAGAAAGGGGGTATTGGCCTTAGACCCAATTTGAATTATACCTTCAAAGGACCGGGGACACAACCTTGCTTTGCATAAGTGTGGGACTTCTCCCATGTAATTTTCTAGTCTCATAAGATTAGAAAATAGGGATTTTCCTACACAGCCAGATAGGTTGCATCAAAGTAGTATCAAAGCCCATAATCTCTTTGGATGTTAATATGTGAAGGGACATAGTAGTTGGATAACAAATATTACTAAATATAGGGAAAAAAGAATCAAGTGGATACTTGGATCAAAACCAAAGAGGTAATGAAATTTATGGTTTGTAATTGATAGTGCCTTCATTTTATAAAAGACATATTGAAATAAAAACAAGAGATTGAATATTGAAGGTGAGATAGAATAGTCCCAAATGATCGACAAAAATTTCACAAGGAGAAGGAATGGGCCAATATAGTGAAAAGTCTCATGGCAGAGAAGATTGATGAAATTATACTCAAAAGAGGTAGAGAAATGCAAATAATTGAAAAAGAATTACCAAATCAAAACATAACAGATTTGGGAGCAGAGTACATTTGAGGACAAGATAAGACTCCAACATTAAGGAGGTAAATACGACCTTTGAATTTTGTTTGATAAATAATTGGTAACAACTTTACATTTGACTATGATAATATTTTAGAAGAAAACTAGTAGTGTTATCGAGGACTATGGTAGAAGAACCTTGTAGCAAAGAGGCTACATCTGAAGAATCTCAATTGAGTTTGGAAAGGAAGGGGATAAAGGAAGTCCCAATAAAGGGGAGAAGAAAGCAATTGAAGTTCTCAAAAGGTGAGTAGTAGGTGGAACAACTAGAGAGGAGCAAGGGGTGCTCAAGATGTTCCAGATGAAGGAACTAAGAGGTACACCAATAGCTAGAGTGGGGTGAGGTGTTCTAGTAACAAGTAAGGTGAGGATTGTTACAAGACTAGGTTTCATCTCACAATGAGTATGGAGAAGCTCATGGGGAAGGAGAAGGAAATGACCATTGTCATTCATGGTAATAGTTTAAGTGAGGGCCACAGTAGAGGAGAGACAAATTCTAAGGGAAATGACATAAGGAGGAAGTTAAGCCAAGAGTAATATTACAAAGAGCTTGTTAAGTTGAAGGAGAGACTTTGCATCATAATGAAACTACTACAAGAGAGGGAAGAATACCAGAGATGAATCTGGGGTTTGAGCAAAAAGGACAGAGTACCTGTTACACACAAGGACTTTAAGAAGAAATACCCGAAAGCTAGAGAGATGGGGACAAAGAGGATGGGGCCTTTAATAAAATCCTAGATGGAAGAAGAATAGCTCAGAGCAACTGAGCCTAAGGAAGGATAAGTTCATTACTGCAAACCAGAAGAAGGACCACTCCTTGAAGATAAGGAGAGGAAACTAGTGGAAAGTCTCATGGACTATATGAGGAATCTAAAGCAACAAGATGAGTTGTTGACAGAAAAGGAGTCTAAAGAGCCTTATGTTTTTGAAACTACTAAATTGTGTGAGGATGGATGAATTTCATGAGGGAAGTAATTAAATGTTTCCACAACAAAGGAATATAAGATGAATTTATATCTAAGAGACATAGACAAAAAGGATAATTCAACCAGTGAAAGGAAGAGCAATGAATGTGACGTGGTAAAGGAGAATGACATTCCAAGTGAACCTGAAAAGAATGGAACTACAGATGGAAAGATAATGTATTTACCTTTGGAAAAATAACTCTTGTTGAATGGTTGTAAAGGTGCATGGGTAGGTAGAGAATTTGGATAGGATGTCCCAGAGGATAAAAAGGACAAGATGGCTTTACAAAGAAAGGGAATGAAGAAGTAAACTTGTCTCGTAATGACCATCAAAGTGAGTCTTGTCATAGAGAAAAAGGAATTTCACATACAACCAAATTGAATTTAACTTTTGAAGATGATTATGTGCAAGATGAGGAACAACTCTTTGAAGCTATTAAAACCAGAGGAAGGGATGAAAAACTGATTTGTGGAGACACCACCAATGAGAAAAAGAGACAATGTTCAGACATTTTGTCATCAAAATATGAAAAGGAGTTAAAACATTTAGAGGATTGGTTGGACAATCTGAAGACTGAGGAAGACTTCATGAATAATGCAACTCGAGGATCGAAAGAGGCTGAAATGATTGAGGTGCCCAATTTGTATGGTGAGAAGATTTTTGGAGGCATAGTTGCAGAGAGAGGGCAATGACTGTTGTCAAGGAAAAAGTATGGGAAGATAATGATGAGACTAGTTCATGGGGGCTTCATTGGGGGAGCAATACCATACCATAGGCGTTTATATTGTGGGAAATATATATTGAGGAAAAAATGACATAATATATTAAGCAAATAATAGGGGGTAAATGGTTTTTATATGTTGTGTATAAAAAATGTAGATCAAAGTTAATGAAAAATATAAAGGGGTATACAAAGTGTTAATGAAAAAATGGATACCTACTATATCTAGTGAAAGTGGGGTTTTTTTTAATTGGGAAGTTATATTGGGTTTGTATTGGTAGGGGTTTTGAATAAATTGAATTTTATGCCATGAACGCACGTGTTATGTCAGAAGTTCATTGAGTGAAGCACTTGTGGACTAGTTTTCCTCAGGAAAATTTATTTCATTTGAAATCAAGGAGTATGGAGTAGAGAATTATCTTGAGGAGGAGCCAACCGCTTGCAATGGTCAAGGACAGTAAAGAAAAGGAAGCTTTCTATTACAAATCCATCAAGCTTGATATTACAAATCCATCAAGTGTGCAAGACTCTCAACCATGAAATCTAGCTACAAAGGAATATATGACCCAGTGCTATGGCATCATAGGTAGAAGGATTCAACCTTGCGCAGGAAAAGCCCAATGCATGCATTGATGATATATATTACAATTGGTGTTATTGCTATTATGTGTTGGCGGGGTATTATCCTTGGCATAGAAGCTTTGATGAGAATCAATGTTGTACATTATTATCGATGGCGTTATCATATGGGGTATTATCGTGGCATTATTATTATAGATGAATATATTATCACTGCTTTGATGAATGCATTATCACTGCATTATTAGTATCTACGAATATATTATGCTCTACATTATTATCGTTGCTTCAATGAATATATTACCGCTGCATTATTATTATTATTGAAGAATATGTGGTTTCTGTTAGCCTCCTATACCAATAGGGTTTCATTTTTCATGATTGACAGTGGAAATGCCAAAAATGATCATCTTTGATGATGCAAAGGTTCCATTTTTTGTGAATGAAGCAAACAGTTAAAACATGTAAAGAGGGTATGCCTTAAAAGAATAATCAAAAGGAAAGAAAATGAATTGGTCAGAAAAAACAATTGAAATGAACCCCAAAGAAAGACCAGGAAAGTGGCCAATCCAAATGCCACTGCTATCTTGATGGATGGCTCAACAGTTCAAATTGGGCCATGCCATGTTTTAAATTGCCTGTTTTAGACTAGGGAATGAGTACCTGTTCAAACAGTTCAAGCTTGACAGATGAGTAGCTGGATAGAGAAAGGAAGGAGCCCATCAGCTTAATCTGGGCCCTTGGAAGATATAAGGGTAGATTTAGATAGGAGGGCAGCAAAAAGAAAAAGAGCATATGAGGGTTTGCAAGTCTATATGCACCCTCCCTGAAGTAACAAAAAATGCTAGGCACTAGGTTGGGTAGGTAGCCAGAAGTTGCAGAAGCCTGATCCTATTCAGTTTTGGTCTTGATCAGGATGGCACATGTTAGCAGTTGCAGAGGTATCTATGCAGCATTTTGATCACAAAATATAGGAGCTTGTCTAACTTCCCCTGTTTTCCCCCAAAGACTCCCTTTCTAACATCCCCTTGAGGACTTTAGGACCTTCCTAAAAAATCCTCCTTGTATTTCTCCTTGGAAAAAATTCATGACAAGTTTTCACCTTCTTCTCCGAAAAGAAGCCACATTTCTTGTGTAAAATCATTCCTCATCTACTTATAAATCTAAGTTTACTCACTAAACTTAGCTCTTTGTTCCTCTTTCACATCCCCAATTCACATTGACTTCTAACCCTATTATCTAACTCCCTAAGTGCCCCTTTTTCCCTACTATTATAGCAGTATTGTGAAAAAACCAAAAAATATGTAAATACTCTCCCCCCTTTGGGCATTATAGCCATAAATTCAAAGTTCGGCAAACATTTCAGGATCAAGGGTTTCATGAATTTAGCTTATTCTATAGTTGGGGATTGAATTAACATTTGGTTGGTTCAATAACCCATATTCACCTTATGAAACTGCAATATTGTATTGCCCCCGCTCATTGTATGAATTTGGGAAAAAACCCACTTATAAGCTACTTTCCCAAAGTCTGTATTTCGGCGCGCCCCACAAAAAAGCAAAAAACATTAAAAAATACCCGCCGCGTCCCGCCGTATCACGTTCACACGTCCACAGCCCGTCGTCCATCGGATCCGGGCCCTCCCATCCAACGGTCCACAACAATTTCGGACCACCCCCTCCGTCCATCCTTTACTGGAGTGGGCAGCCTCTGACCATTACCGGGCCCGTACATTAAGCAGTCCGATAATACCGCTAACCACTTTTTATTACCGCTGTCCAGTTCCTGCCCCACGTCATCTTCGCATCAACATTACGTCACCCTACCTTCCGCCATTTCTCCGACCTGTCCGCCACGCCGCTCGTCCACGTCACTCCCAATCACCAGCCGCCACGTCACTCCTCCATACCCGACCGGACCAATGATGTCATGTTGTCGTCATCCATTAAAAAGGCGCCAAATACCAAATCTCCTATATTATTGCGCAAAAGTCGTTTTTTCCCAATTTTTCACCAAATACTCACTGTATTCCTGCATGACCGTTTACGTCGCCTGTCCGCCAACTCCAAAGCTTGCTCCCCAGCTGCTGGCGCCATGTGTTCACCTGACCGTCAACACCATCGGCCATACAGTTCCCAGGTACTTATCAAATTCCTTCTGCATACCCTGGTCCTTGCAAGTTCACTGAATTAAACGAGAAAGGGAAAACATAAGAACTGCTAAAAATCCTAAGCAGGAAGAACCTCCATTTCCCACTGTAAGCCCCAAATTCACCTGTAGAGGACCCCCATTGCTAAAAATTACCAAGCTTTCCACAGCTTATTGCGCATTTGCGACTTAAAGCCATTGCCAGACAAAATCCACTGAAAAAGCAATACTCAGTCCCAACATTTGCTCTTTAAACCTCTCTCAGGAGCATTTCAACTCTGTTTCACCCCAATTTACCTATTTCCTCTCTGCAAATTGCCCTGTTCATTGAAATTTACTGCCCTGTGTTACCTTTTCCAGAAAGTCAAGTTCAAATACAACTCCAAATAACAGTTAACAATGGAGACCCCTGTGGCATTGAATATTGCACCTTTGAATGCCCCACATAAGGACCTAGAATGGTTGGCCCTTGCTGACAGAGATTATCAAATGAGAGAAACTGTAGAGCTGTGTAACAAATACCACATAGAAACTGTTTGTGAGTTAAAGAAAAAACACAGAGATGGTACTGACCTCTTGGGAGACTGCTAGTAGACATGATATCCTCCATCTTAGGGTTCAAAACCAGTGAGTTTGTGGATGAGACAACATTGGTAGTGCTATCCATTTTCACCCCAGGACAACCCCCTGTTGTCTAGTATGACTATGCTACATTTATAGCCAACAAGATTCATGAACAGTTCATGAACCTGGAGAGAGAGAGGGTATTCAAATACACCTCCTATATATATCATCTGCTATTGTACAATCAGCCTGATAGCTTTCCTGTTTTCCTCAAGAAGTTAGATGCAAAGGGAAACAGAAGATCTGTAATGTTCTGGACATCAGTCTGTCATCATATTCATTACTCACCATACAACTACTGTGAGTTTATTGACCTCTTCATTCACCCAGCCTTGTCCCTGCTGCAGAGTTCCCCTCCTCCTAGACTCACTGATGATATGCAGAAAATCCTCCAGCTTTCTAAGAACTATAGCATTGGAGATTGGTACTTTTACCAAGACCACACAGTGATCAGAATATATGGCTGTGAGCTAGCCCCATACAGACTACCAAAGTATGTTCCCATGAGACTTTTTGCATTAGAATACTTCCGGCAGTTCGGCAATGCAGATATGATCCACTTTCATAGCAGAAACAAGAAAGCACAGCTGAAAATTAAGCATCAGTTGGGTCCATTTATCTTTAACAAGAGGGAAGAAGCTTGGGAAGAGGCAGACAAAATTCTAAAAGGCCTCCTCCTCAAGACAAGCTTCTATTGGGCACCCTATGACCCTAACCATTTCATAAGCCTCAGAAGAATCAAGTATAGGCTTGCCACCTATGATCACTTTAGCATTCCAGAAATTGAAAAACATGCTAACCAACTAGAGTGGAGAGAAGGCACATTAGTGGAGGATTATTCTGAAGAGGAATTAGCAGAAAAAGCCATTAAAACTTTAGAAAAGGCAGTTGACTTGGAATATTTTGGACAGGTTTGGTCTTCAGCCCCTCAGCATCTTGGAGAAGCTGCCTCTTCGTCCACCGTTCCCCAGCAGCCTGCCAAAACAACTGATCAAGCAGCAAACATGGCCAAAGGCAAAACAATACAACAAGAGGAGTCACCTCCTAATGTGGAACAGCAAGTAGAACAACAAGAAGGCATAGCTAAGGCTCCTGCCTCCACAGAACAGCAAACACAAGAGCAAATCCCTCCAAGGCAGGAGGTAACAGTTGAATCTTCAGTTTTACAAACACCTACTAATGAGGAAAGAATGAGGAAAAGGGATAGGCAAGAGGACACTCCTCCTACTACTTCAACGGACCAGCAAGGTGAAAAAAGACAGAGGCTAAATCCCTTTTCAGAGGAGGAATTACCAGAGAGACCAACTGATACTATGCTCCCTCCTAGCATTGAAACATCGGCCAGCTCCTTGCAGCAAGGACAAGACATGCCACATGGGGCAGAGGTGAGTTCTTCAAGGCAGCGATCCAAAGCGGACTCTAGCATCAAGCAGCAGTTCATAGATATCAAGAAAAGAAATGAGCCTCTCAAGTACCAGATCTACAATCAACTCTTGAAAATGGCACCTACTAATCAGCAGAGGCTAATGTCTGCTTATGATATTCAAGAACAAAAAATGACCCTTAGTCATTTTAGGCCTACTATGCAGCAACCTCAAATAGCTGCTGATTATATCAGAACTAATTTGGAGATTTTCGCCTAAGACATCCACCCCATGGACCAAATCGAGCTACACCGGCAAACAGGGGAGATGCTCTATTCCACATTAGCTGATAAAACCTTATTGGCACATCAATTGCAAAATTCTTTACACAATACTACTGCTCAGCTGGAATTAGAAAAGGCATCATCTCAAGCCAAGGACAACAGAATCAAGTCCTTGGAAGAGATTATTATAGAGCTGGGACGTGATCCAAAAGACCCTAGGGGTGTACAAGCACTATTAAAGAAAAGAGATGAAGACATAGCAGCTATGAGAAAGCATATCAAGCTGCCAGCTACCCTTCACACTCAGACTGGAGAGGTGGCAGAGCAAAAGAAGGATCAGGATGTGGTTGCTTTACTCCTGAGTTTATACAAGAGATTGATGGAAACAGAGAGTGCAATGGAGGTAGCATTGAAAACAAAACAAGGTGAAGTACCAATTCAGCCAACACAGACATCAGAGGCAGTCCCTTCAGGCGTAGCACCAGCTACAGGAGTATCAGCATCTACAACAACATCAGAACATGTGCCCAACCTCAACATGCAGAATATGATGAAGGAGCTTGAAGCCTTAGAAGCACAGATGGCTAAACTGAAAGAGACCAAAGATAAATTGGCTGCTATTAAAGAAAAATATGATAAATCAAAGCAAAGCATAGCTGAAAGAACAAGAGAGGTAAGGGCTCTTGAAAAAAGAATAAAGGAACTGGAAAAAGAGCTTTCTCTTGATAAGGTTATAGTGGAAATTAAGAAAATCCTATGGGCCAACATTGGTCAATCTATTATAGACTAGTGGCAGTATATTGAAACTATCCATGAGCATATGGATCTCATAGGCAGGGCCCAATCAGAAAATCAGAGAGCTAGGGCATCTCTAGGCAACATGCCTGAAATAGCCAACAGGATGATTAATGTCCTTAACAATCGCACTGGCCCCCAGCTGGCAGGAATGGGTATCACCAGCAGAACTGATACCATTTTACTAGTAAAGAGGGTGCTTACCTTGAGAAATCATGTACAGACATTGGACAGAAGGTGTCAAGAAATGCAGGCAGATGTGAACAAATTTATTGAAAAAATCACAGCATTGCATAACAGAGGTCTTCCCAGCTTGGTAACTAGTGCAGGAAGGTTACTGTCTCATGAGAACTATGCCAAAAGAGTCAATACCTATGCCACAAACCAGATCACTGCGTCAGCAAGTGCCCCAGAGGAAACAAGGCCTCCATCTGGGCAGAGTCTCTATGACAAACTGGAGAATTTATTCTTTATTATGAATGAGATTAAACATCTTTTTGAAGTGCCTCCAAACTATTATAAATACACTGAGGCAGATGAGACCTTAGGCAAAATCCTAAGTCACCAATTGCCTACACAGGAATGGTGGATGGGCATGATATAAACTTTACTGTGAAGAAACAGGTTTATTCACCAGGTTTTTGTGTATCGATCACAAGTCAGCATTTTCAGAATATTAATATATTTGCTCTGACTGGGAAAGGAGTGGAAAAGGCCAACTCAGCAATCAAATTTGGCAACCAAAGCAGGACCTACAGATGCAGATGACGGGGCTGAGGCAGCCGCACCATGACAAGGCAGGAAAGGGCAGATTTCTCAAAATCAATGCAAAGCACTCGACCGACCCGGTTGCCTCCAAAAGTCAAAGGATTTCTGACAGAAGTGAACAGTCATTCATTGTTCATTTAAAGTAGCAATAACTATTGCATCTACTATTTTTGAGAGTTGGTAAAGAAAGTTATTGAGAAAATGACTCATCGTTAAGATATTTTTGTAAAACAGTTGTATATATATCCCCACGCATAAACTTGTTGGGGTTGTTGATTTCTCTTCTAAAGAGCTCTACTGTAATTTCAGACTGTTAATACAAGAAGCTGATGGAATTTCTGAAGTTCTGCATTGTTTGAAGTGTTGTGATGATTCTGCTTGCTGCTGCAGGATTCCTGTGTTATTTCATTTTACAATAAGTTTTTCTGAACCGTGTTATTATGTTCTTCTCTCTTTCATAATCCGCTTACGCTGTATGTTTCTTAGGCTTAGCATTAGAGAAAAAGAATAGTTCAGGATTTGTTCATTGAACACCCTAAACTCAATCTCTGCTGTTATTTATGTCTTCTTCAGAATTAGTTATAAATGTGAAATTATTAATTGCTCACATTTACACTGAATCTCTCATAGTAAATACTGTTAAGGAATTCTGAGTTGCTCCTGAGTAATATTTCATTTCTCCATATCATCAGCATAGTGAAAGATTCTTAGTTGCCTCTCACTGGCTGGTAACAATCCATATTCCCAAATTTGAAGATTGTTTCATGAGTGCCCATCTAGCCCTGCAGTATCACCATTCTCACTAAATACCTCAAGCATCACAACTAGCCTAAAACATTACTAAACAAAGCTAAATTCTAAAGAGAGAGCCCTCTCTGATTGCAGGTAGGCTAGAACCTGTGATCCAAAGATTGGTTTGTGGTTACCTCGGCCGTATTCCCTTAGGAGTCAAAGGGAACAACCTGAGTGTTAACATAACTGGCGACTCCACTGGGGATAGAACGAATGTTCCAACTGCTGTCTGCTTTAGATAGTGGTTCCAAAATTTAAGCAGTCCCTTGACCCTTCTAAAAATATTTCCAAAAATACCAAAAACAAGTTCAGAAGCTGGCTCCTAAAAAGAGAACTAGGCATACCAGGTCAAATCCTGACCCAAATCCTCCACCTATTTTCGATAATCCTAATTTGATTCCCAAGACTCTCAGGAACCAAAAGGAACCAGAAGAATTTGCTGAGTCCAGCCCTGAGGCAGTTCAACAAAGTTATATCCCAACCCCTGCCAAACCATCAGTTCATCCTCACATAACCCAGTCTTCCCCCTCTTCCTCATCCACTTCCCAAAATATACTATTCACACCCCCACCCAATACACAAACTGGTATTGTTGTTCCAGTTGTTCCCTTTCTACCTGTTGTCCCATTTATCCCTGCAAATATGGCTAATCGTTATGCTCCCCTTCAGCTACCTAGTAATCCTGGGGCTATGCCTCAGGACTACCAAAGTAAGATCACTTATTTTGATGGAACCAATACATACACTGCCTTACAACATACCAAGAAAATGCAAGATTACTTTGAAAACTATGAAATAGACGATGATGATGTGAGAATGAAAATTTTTGTCCAAAGTTTAACAGGTGAAGTAAGAACTTGGTTCAGAGCACTTGCTGCAAATTCTATAGCTGATTCGGGCACTCTTTATCAGTCCTTCCTGAACAGATGGGAAAAGAAAAAGGATCCTCTACACATTTTATCTGAATATGACACCATAAGGAGAGGCCCACAAGAAACTGTCCTAGATTATTGTACCAGATTCAACACTGTTTATAATGCCATTCCTCAAAATCTTAGACCTCCACCTGATCTAGCCTTAATCAAATTTCCGAATGGGTTTGATGCTGATATGGCATATCAACTAAGGGAAAGAGCCCCTGCAACCCTGGCAGACATGCAAAACATAGCTGTAAGTGTAGAGGCAAATCTGATTGCTAAAAGAAATCGGGCAAGAGCTGAAAGAAGAACCACTTTTAAGGAAGAACCCTCATCATTTGAGCAAAAGCTAGATGCAATCATCAAAGGTATGGACAGACTTGGGGACAGGGTAGAAACCATAGAAAGAAAATCATCATGGGAAGGTCAACCAAGCAATGTTAGAAACCCAAATTTTAGAAAGAATCAAAATCCTAATGTTGGAAGGACTGATCTTGACCAGCACATCAGACCTCCTTTCCAAGAAAATTATGCTGAGGCTTCAACATCTAATGAACCAACTGAGGAACCTCACATCAACCTGATGGGTTTGGACAATGAACATCAGGTCTTTTTAACACAAGAAGATCAAGAGGTTTATAATGACAATCGATTTCACACTAAGTCAGGAGAATCATTTGATTTCAGAGAAGGTTATGATGCAGCAGTTTATGAGGTACACAAACAGTATAAACTAAGGACTAGAACTATAGATGTACCTGAACCTCTTAAACCAAGGGACAATAAGCAGCCAAAAAAGACCAATGACAAGACTACTCTTCCACAATCAGCTGGCAATTCAAACCCACATACCACAGAAGTCACTGTGGAGGATATCTCTGAACAACAGCCCTCTAAAAACCAGCCAGCCCCGCTCCATCCTGCAAAGGTAAGGGCAGATACCACCCTGGGAAACAAATATGGTACCAATTTCACTCAAAATCATACCAACCATGAAGAAAAGACCACTGACAACCCAGCCGAAAAGGAAAAACCTGCTGCACTTAATACCAAGATTCAAATAGAAAATCCCTTTAACTTGGAAACGGAAATAAGTAAGCTAAAGATATCAATCCCTCTTTCTGAATTGGCCAAACATCAAGTGTACAGACAGCAGATTAACAGGTCACTCCAAATATTAGACAATAAAGATGCTGCGAATGTCCTAGATGATCAACCAGAGTTACTATTTGGTCCTGAGGTTAATGGAAAAACAGAAAATGGAGGGGTTCCACCCTTTTATGTCAGTTTAAACATTCATGATAAGGTTCTACACAATGCAATGTTTGATTCCGGGGCCTCACACAATTTAATGCCCAAATTTGTAATGGAAAAACTCGACTTAGACATCACAAGACCTTATAAAGATCTATTCTCATTTAATTCAAGCCAAGTCAGGTGCCTAGGATTGATTAAAGATTTATGTGTCTCCCTGGTCCAATACCCAACCAAAACAATTTTGATGGATGTAGTAGTAGCTGACATACCTCCTAAGTATGGTATGCTCCTGTCCAGATCCTGGGGGGCCAAACTCCAAGGATCTTTGCAATTAGACATGTCCTATGCCACCATTTCAGTCTTTGGGTAGCCAAAGAGATTATATCGTGAAACATTGATGAAATATGTGGTAAGCAGTCAAGAGAAGCCCTAAAACTTCCCAATCTATTCAATACACTCTGACATGGATTCATTTATTCTCTATAATGCTGACATCTGCAACAAGGCTTATTCTGAACTATTAACTGCAACAGAGACAGAGGAATTAAATGAACAATTTGCCCCCCAAGACCAAAACACTTTAGGCATAATTGATATAAAGAAGGAGCATGATGTATCAAGCAACTTGCAAGAAAACAATCTGCCCATGATACAATTTTCTAAAGATCTCAATCCAAATCTTGATCATGAAACCTTATGGTACTTAGAATTTGATGGTTCTGTAAACAAGTTAGGAGCTGGGGCAGGAGTCTGGATCCACAATATGCACAATGACCAGGCTGAGGGTCATGCATATAGGTTAAACTTTCGATGCACAAACAATATGGCTGAGTATGAGGCCCTTTTGTTAGGTCTAAAGCTCATAAAAAACTTGGGTGCAACCAAAGTTTCAATCTTAGGAGATTCAGATCTGATCATACAACAGATGAAAGGAAACTTTACCACAAATGATCTAAGGTTGAGAGCATATAAGGGAGCAACTATACAGGTACTTGATACCTTCTCAGAATCCCAGTTAACTAAAATTTCTAGAGAACTCAATCTACATGCTCATAGTTTGGAAACCTTTGCCAGCACTTGCAAGCTGCCTTTCAAACCCAATCATACTTTCACTGCTGAAATCAAACATAGACCTGCAGTTCCGAACAACATCAAGAATTGGCAAGTCTTTGAGAGTGACACAGATAAATAACTTCCTCACTCTAAAAGAGGAATTCTCCGGCATTAACATTGATTCAACCACTAGAGATGATCAACAACAGGAACACACAATTACACAGAATATATCAGCTGAAACACCTAATCTGGTTTTGCACCCTACCACCTTTAACAACGAAACTATACAAAAGTTGAGACAGATAGATGGAGATGAACTAGCTGAAACAGAAGCAGATGTAATTGAGCTAAAAGATAATTTTTTGTCCACAAGTTTAACCCCATTGGAGGATCTCTTTGATTCAAATGATATCTCAAGAAAACCAAAAATGCAACCGCTGAATGCTGAAATTAAAGATTGTAATATTGGAACTAAAGAAAATCCCAAAATGATAAAATTATCTAAAGCATTAGCACCTGATCAGAAATTGAAATACATTGAGTTGTTTAAAGAGTTCCAAGATGTCTTTGCCTGGAGCTATGAGGACCTCAAATCCTATGATACCTCAGTCATCCAGCACACCATACCTTTCAAAGAAAAACAAAAGCCTTTCAAACAAAAACTTAGAAGAGTGAACCTTGTACTCCTCCCCCTCATTGAAAAGGAAGTGAAACGTATGTATGAAGTAGGAATCATTGCTCCAATCAGGTTCTCAGAATGGATTTCAAACCTAGTGCCTACTAGGAAAAAGACAAGAGAGATCAGACTGTGTGTTGACCTAAGAAATTTGAATAAAGTCTCTCTCAAAGACCATTACCCTTTACCAAAGATGGATCATATTCTGGAAAGGGTAGTGGGAGCCTCTAGGATCTCATTATTAAATGGATTCTTTGGATTCAATCAGATTCTAGTACACCCGGATGATCAAGACAAAACTGCCTTTACAACACCTTGGGGAACTTTCAAATATGTTAAAATGCCTTTTGGGCTTAAGAATGCAGGGGCCACCTTCCAAAGAGCAATGGATATAGCCTTCGCCAAGGAAATTCATGATTTTTTGGTGGTCTACCTAGATGATCTTACTGCCTTTTCAAAATCAGACCAAGAACACTTACAACACTTGAGGCAAGTTTTCACAATTTGTAGACAATATGGCATATCTTTAAATCCAAAGAAATCACTGTTCCGCCTGGAGGAAGGTAAACTCCTAGGGCATATAATCTCAAAAGATGGTATTAGGATCGATCCAGACAGAATTCAAGCTATCCTGCAAGTACCTCATCCGAGAAACATCAAAGAACTACAAAGCTTTCTAGGAAAAATCAACTTCTTGAGAAGGTTCATTCCTAACTTGGCTGAGCTCACAAGACTGTTAAACAATATGCTAAAAAAGGATTCCAAGGTCAAATGGACCATGGAAGCTAGACAAGCCTTTGAGGATATCAAAAGAGCATTGACAAACGCACCAGTCCTAACAAGCCCTAGGTTCGATAGAGATTTCATCATTTTTTCTTTTGCTTCTGAGCATACAATTGCTGTTGTTCTGTTACAAAAAGATGACCAAGGCTGTGAAAAACCCATTGCATTTTTTAGCAGAGCCCTTAGAGATGCCCCCTTGAAGTATCAGATTATGGAAAAACAAGCCTATGCATTGGTAAAAGCAATCAAAGACTTTAGAATCTATATCCTGTACTCCCATGTCATTTCCTATGTCCCAAATGCAGTGGTGAAGGACATTTTGACCCAAGAAGGAATTGAAGGTAGGAGGGGCAAATGGATTGCCAAAATTTTAGAGTATGACATGGAAATCAAGCCTACCAAACTGATAAAAGGACAAGGTCTAGCCAAGCTGAAGGCTGAAACCAATTTCCAAGCCCTTGACATTAATGAGCTGGACAACGAACAGGAGATGGCGACTCCACAGATTAACCAAGCCTTTATGCAATCTCCCTGGTATACTGATATATGTTTTGTATTGTTAAACCTGCAAGCTCCTCCAGGGTTGTCCAGAACTAAGAAAAGGTTCTTGAAAATGAAAGCATCAAAATTTTGTATTATTGACAATGTGTTGTTTTGGAGAAATCATGAAGGAATCTTACTCAATTGCTTAACATTGGATGAAACTAACAATGTCCTCAAAGAATTTCATGTAGGTGACTGTGGAGGACACTTATACTGGAAATCCATAGCTGATAAAATCCTAAGGGCTGGATTTTATTGGCCTTCCTTGTTTACTGATGTAAAGAAATTTGTAATGTCTTGTCACAAATGTCAAATTTTTGAAGGCAAGAGAAAGCTGCTGCCTTTACCACTCAAACCTGTTTCAACTGAGAGACCATTCCAACAATGGGGTTTAGACTTTATTGGTGAAATTCACCCTCCATCCTCTGGCCAACATAGGTGGATTCTGACTGCTACAGACTATTTCACCAAATGGATAGAAGTTGTCCCCTGTAGGCAGGCCAATGACTCCATTATCATACAATTTCTAGAAACCAACATCTTGTCCAGGTTTGGCTGTCCAGACAAAATTATCACAGACAATGCTGCCGCTTTCAAGTCCAAAAAAATGATCAACTTTTGTCACAAATATCATATGACCCTAGGTCATTCCACTGCTTACTATCCTCAAGGTAACGGCCTAGCTGAGTCTTCCAATAAAAGCCTCATCAACATCATCAAGAAAGTTTTGGAGGAAAACAAAAAGAATTGGCATAAGAAGTTGGTGAATGCACTGTGGGCAGATAGATTGACCACCAAGAGATCCATTGGTACAAGTCCATATGAACTAGTTTATGGAATGGAAGCAAGGTTTCCTTCATCTTTAGGTATTCCTGTAATCAAGTTGCTACAAGAAATACAAGCTGAGCCCAATGACATTCAAAGAAGGATCAATCAGACAATTCACCTACAGCAAACAAGAGAGGAAGTCTATCAAAGAACCCAGGTACTGCAAGAAAAGCTCAAAAGAATATTTGACAAAAGAACTAAAGCTGAAGACTTCTTTATAGGAAACAAAGTTCTGAGATGGGATTCCAGGAGGGAGGACAAAGGAAAACATGGTAAATTTGACTTCTTGTGGAAGGGACCTTATGTAATTTATGCTGTACAAGGTAATAACACCTATTTTCTAAAGAGTTTGGATGGCTCAAACACTGAGGAAGGCCCAGTCAATGGGAGGATGCTCAAGCATTATTTTGACCCCCTCTGATCAAGCACTGCTCAGTTGTATATTGTACATAAATTTGTATTTTCAGTATGTTTATTTACAGCGGATAGATGAAGGTCCAAGTGAAGTAGATTTTGAGAAAGACTGAGGTGTTGCATTCTTTTTGATGTATATTATTCACCTTGTCATGGGAAAGTAAGAGAAGGTACTTGGGAACTATCTAGGAGATGAGAAACACTCAGAGAATCAAGGTAAGAACAATGCTGTGATTTCACAGCAGATCAGCTTAATGAGTATTGCATACAAGTTTCTTGGATTCAGATGGATAGTCTTTAACAAATGGAAAGTTTCAGACTGTAAAAAGAGTGAAAAAACAAGGCAATCTGACCTGCTGATCTTGACTTTTCATCTGGAAAAATCATCCCCAAGTGGAGCCATTGTTAGCCTCCTATACCAATAGGGTTTCATTTTTCATGATTGACAGTGGAAATGCCAAAAATGTTCATCTTTGATGATGCAAAGGTTCCATTTTTTGTGAATGAAGCAAACAGTTAAAACATGTAAAGAGGGTATGCCTTAAAAGAATAATCAAAAGGCAAGAAAATGAATTGGTCAGAAAAAACAATTGAAATGAACCCCAAAGAAAGACCAGGAAAGTGGCCAATCCAAATGCCACTGCTATCTTGATGGATGGCTCAACAGTTCAAACTGGGCCATGCCATGTTTTAAATTGCCTGTTTTAGACTAGGGAATGAGTACCTGTTCAAACAGTTCAAGCTTGACAGATGAGTAGCTGGATAGAGAAAGGAAGGAGCCCATCAGCTTAATCTGGGCCCTTGGAAGATATAAGGGTAGATTTAAATAGGACGGCATCAAAAAGAAAAAGAGCGTATGAGGGTTTGCAAGTCTAAGTGCACCCTCCCTGAAGTAACAAAAAATGCTAGGCACTAGGTTGGGTAGGTAGCCAGAAGTTGCAGAAGCCTGATCCTATTCAGTTTTGGTCTTGATCAGGATGGCACATGTTAGTAGTTGCAGAGGTATCTATGCAGAATTTTGATCACAAAATATAGGAGCTTGTCTAACTTCCCCTGTTTTCCCCCAAAGACTCCCTTTCTAACATCCCCTTGAGGACTTTAGGACCTTCCTAAACAATCCTCCTTATATTTCTCCTTGGAAAAATTTCATGACAAGTTTTCACCTTCTTCTCCGAAAAGAAGCCACATTTCTTGTGTAAAATCATTCCTCATCTACTTCTAAATCTAAGTTTACTCACTAAACTTAGCTCTTTGTTCCTCTTTCACATCCCCAATTCACATTGACTTCTAACCCTATTATCTAACTCCCTAAGTGCCCCTTTTTCCCTACTATTATAGCAGTATTGTGAAAAAACCAAAAAATATGTAAATACTCTCCCCCCTTTGGGCATTATAGCCATATATTCAAAGTTCGGCAAACATTTCAGGATCAAGGGTTTCATGAATTTAACTTATTCTATAGTTGGGGATTGAATTAACATTTGGTTGGTTCAATAACCCATATTCACCTTATGAAACCGCAATATTGTATTGCCCCCGCTCATTGTATGAATTTGGGAAAAAACCCACTTATAAGCCGCTTTCCCAAAGTCTGTATTTCGGCGCGCCCCACCAAAAAGCAAAAAACATTAAAAAATACCCACCGGGTCCTGCTGTATCACGTTCACACATCCGCAGCCCATCGTCCGTTGGATCTGGGCCCTCCCATCCGACGGTCCACAACAATTTCGGACCACCCCCTCCGTCTGTCCTTTACTGCCCGAAATCTGTCAGAGGGTGACGTAGGGCCTGGGACGCGTGCCCGTCTATTACTGGAGCGGGCGGCCTCTGACCATTACCGGGCCCGTACATTAAGCGGTCCGATAATACCACTAACCACTTTTCATTACCGCTGTCCCGCTCCCGCCCCACGTCATCTCCGCATCAGCATTACGTCACCCTACCTTCCGCCATTTCTCCGACCTGTCCGCCACGTCGCTCGTCCACGTCACTCCCAATCACCAGCCGCCACGTCACTCCTCCGTACCCGACCGGACCAATGACGTCATGCTGACGTCATCCACTAAAAAGGCGCCAAATACCAAATTTTCTATATTATTGCGCAAAAGTCGTTTTTTCCCATTTTTTCGCCAAATACGCACTGTATTCCTGCATGACCGTTTACGTCGCCTGTCCGCCAACTCCAAAGCTTGCTCCCCAGCTGCTGGCGCCGTGTGTTCACCCGACCTTCAACACCGTCGTCATACTGTTCCCAGGTACTTATCAAATTCCCTCTGCATACCTTGGTCCTTGCAAGATTCACTAAATTAAACGAGAAAGGGAAAACATAAGAATTGCTAAAAATCCTGAGCAGGAAGAACTTCCATCCCCCACTGTAATCCCCAAATTCACCTGTAGAGGACCCCCATTGCTCAAAATTACCAAAATTCCACAGCTTATTGCGCATTTGCGACTTGAAGCCATTGCCAGACAAAATCCACTGAAAAAGCAATACTCATTCCCATCATTTTCTCTTTAAACCTCTCTCAGGAGCATTTCAACTCTGTTTCACCCCAATTTACCTGTTTCCTCTCTGCAAATTGCCCTGTTCATTGAAATTCACTGCCCTGTGTTACCTTTTCCAGAAAGTCAAGTTCAAATACAACTCCAAATAACAGTTAACAATGGAGACCCCTGTGGCATTGAATATTGCACCTTTGAATGCCCCACATAAGGACCTAGAATGGTTGGCCCTTGCTGACAGAGATTATCAAATGAGAGAAACTGTAGAGCTGTGTAACAAATACCACATAGAAACTGTTTGTGAGTTAAAGAAAAAACACAGAGATGGTACTGACCTCTTGGGAATCTGGAAATCCCACTTGCCAATCTATTATCTCCCTCAGGTCAATGAGTTCCCTGATTTGATTCACCAATGCTGCACAAATTATGACCCCAATCAAAGGGCTGTTCTGAGTCCTTCAGGCTCTGTATTATTCCATATCACTCCTGAAGCCATCAACCAAATGCTACAGTTTCAATCTGCAAAGCCATTGGCTCCTCTTTCTATGCAGCTTTTACTAGAGCAAGGTGCCAAGCTCTCTAACTCACAAATTACAAGAATTTGCCAACTGTTTATGCTTCCAGATTTCCAGCCCCGACAGTCTCCCCCTTATCTACATGTCTGGTTCAATGACATAGGGAGACTGCTAGTAGACATGATATCCTCCATCTTAGGGTTCAAAACCAGTGATTTTGTGGATGAGACAACATTGGTAGTGCTATCCATTTTCACCCCAGGACAGCCCCCTGCTGTCCAGTATGACTATGCTACATTTATAGCCAACAAGATTCATGAATAGTTCATGAACCTAGAGAGAGAGAGGGTATTCAAATACGCCTCCTATATATATCATTTGCTATTGTACAATCAGCCTGATAGCTTTCCTGTTTTCCTCAAGAAGCTAGATGCAAAGGGAAACAGAAGATCTCTAATGTTCTGGACATCAGTCTGTCATCATATTCATTACTCACCATACAACTACTGTGAGTTTATTTACCTCTTCATTCACCCAGACTTGTCCCTGCTGCAGAGTTCCCCTCCTCCTAGACTCAATGATGATATGCAGAAAATCCTCCAGCTTTCTAAGAACTATAGCATTGGAGATTGGTACTTTTACCAAGACCACACAGTGATCAGAATATATGGTTGTGAGCTAGCCCCATACAGACTACCAAAGTATGTTCCCATGAGACTTTTTGCATTAGAATACTTCTGGTAGTTCGGCAATGCAGATATGATCCACTTTCATAGCAGAAACAAGAAAGCACAGCTGAAAATTAAGCATCAGTTGGGTCCATTTATCTTTAACAAGAGGGAAGAAGCTTGGGAAGAGGCAGACAAAATTCTAAAAGGCCTCCTCCTCAAGACAAGCTTCTATTGGGCACCCTATGACCCTAACCATTTCATAAGCCTCAGAAGAATCAAGTATAGGCTTGCCACCTATGATCACTTTAGCATTCCAGAAATTGAAAAACATGCTAACCAACTAGAGTGGAGAGAAGGCACATTAGTGGAGGATTATTCTGAAGAGGAATTAGCAGAAAAAGCCATTAAAACTTTAGAAAAGGAAGTTGACTTGGAATAGTTTGGACAAGTTTGGTCTTCAGCCCCTCAGCATCTTGGAGAAGCTACCTCTTCGTCCACCGTTCCCCAGCAGCCTGCCAAAACAACTGATCAAGCAGCAAACATGGCCAAAGGCAAAACAGTACAACAAGAGGAGTCACCTCCTAATGTGGAACAGCAAGTAGAACAGCAAGAAGGCATAGCTAAGGCACCTGCCTCCACAGAACAACAAACACAAGAGCAAATCCCTCCAAGGCAGGAGGTAACAGTTGAATCTTCAGTTTTACAAACACCTACTAATGAGGAAAGAATGAGGAAAAGGGATAGGCAAGAGGACACTCCTCCTACTACTTCAACGGACCAGCAAGGTGAAAAAAGACAGAGGCTAAATCCCTTTTCAGAGGAGGAATTACCAGAGAGACCAACCGATACTATGCTCCCTCCTAGCATTGAAACATCGGCCAGCTCCTTGCAGCAAGGACAAGACATGCCACATGGGGCAGAGGTGAGTTCCTCAAGGCGGCGATCCAAAGCGGACTCTAGCATCAAGCAGCAGTTCATAGATATCAAGAAAAGAAATGAGCCTCTCAAGTACCAGATCTACAATCAACTCTTGAAAATGGCACCTACTAATCAGCAGAGGCTAATGTCTGCTTATGATATTCAAGAACAAAAAATGACCCTTAGTCATTTTAGGCCTACTATGCAGCAACCTCAAACAGCTGCTGATTATATCAGAACTAATTTGGAGATTTTCGCCAAAGACATCCACCCCATGGACCAAATCGAGCTACACCGGCAAACAGGGGAGATGCTCTATTCCACATTAGCTGATAAAACCTTATTGGCACACCAATTGCAAAATTCTTTACACAATACTACTGCTCAGCTTGAATTAGAAAAGGCATCATCTCAAGCCAAGGACAACAGAATCAAGTCCTTGGAAGAGATTATTATAGAGCTGGGACATGATCCAAAAGACCCTAGGGGTGTACAGGCACTATTAAAGAAAAGAGATGAAGACATAGCAGCTATGAGAAAGCATATCAAGCTGCCAGCTACCCTTCACCCTCAGACTGGAGAGGTGGCAGAGCAAAAGAAGGATCAGGATGTGGTTGCTTTACTCCTGAGTTTATACAAGAGATTGATGGAAACAGAGAGTGCATTGGAGGTAGCATTGAAAACAAAACAAGGTGAAGTACCAATTCAGCCAGCGCAGACATCAGAGGCAGGCCCTTCAGGCGCAGCACCAGCTACAGGAGTATCAGCATCTACAACAACATCAGAACAGGTGCCCAGCCTCAGCATGCAGAATATGATGAAGGAGCTTGAAGCCTTAGAAGCACAGATGGCTGAATTGAAAGAGACCAAAGATAAATTGGCTGCTATTGAAGAAAAATATGATAAATCAAAGCAGAGCATAGCTGAAAGAACTAGAGAGGTAAGGGCTCTTGAAAAAAGAATAAAGGAACTGGAAAAAGAGCTTTCTCTTGATAAGGTTATAGTGGAAATTAAGAAAACCCTATGGGCCAACATTGGTCAATCTATTACAGACCAGTGGCAGTATATTGAAACTATCCATGAGCATATGGATCTCATAGGCAGGGCCCAATCAGAAAATCAGAGAGCTAGGGCATCTCTAGGCAACATGCCTGAAATAGCCAACAGGATGATTAATGTCCTTAACAATCGCACTGGCCCCCAGCTAGCAGGAATGGGTATCACTAGCAGAACTGATACCATTTTACTAGTAAAGAGGGTGCTTACCTTGAGAAATCATGTACAGACATTGGACAGAAGGTGTCAAGAAATGCAGGCAGATGTGAACAAATTTATTGAAAAAATCACAGCATTGCATAACAGAGGTCTTCCCAGCTTGATAACTAGTGCAGGAAGGTTACTGTCTCATGAGAACTATGCCAAAAGAGTCAATACCTATGCCACAAACTAGTTCACTACATCTGCAAGTGCCCCAGAGGAAACAGGGCCTCCATCTGGGCAGAGTCTCTATGACAAACTGGAGAATTTATTCTTTATTATGAATGAGATTAAACATCTTTTTGAAGTGCCTCCAAACTATTATAAATACACTGAGGCAGATGAGACCTTAGGCAAAATCCTGAGACACCAATTGCCTACACAGGAATGGTGGATGGGCATGATACAAACTTTACTGTGAAGAAACAGGTTTATTCACCAGGTTTTTGTGTATCGATCACAGGTCAACATTTTCAGAAAATTGATATAGTTGCTCTGACTGGGAAAGGAGTGGAAAGGGCCAACTCAGCAATCAAATTTGGCAACCAAAGCAGGACCTACAGATGCAGATGATGGGGCTGAGGCAGCCGCACCATGACAAGGCAGTAAAGGGCAGATTTCTCAAAATCAATGCAAAGCACTCGACCGACCCGGTTGCCTCCAAAAGTCAAAGGATTTCTGACAGAAGTGAACAGTCATTCATTGTTCATTTAAAGTAGCAATAACTATTGCATCTGCTATTTTTGAGAGTTGGTAAAGAAAGTTATTGAGCAAATGACTCATCGTTAAGATATTTTTGTAAAACAGTTGTATATATATCCCCACGCATAAACTTATTGGGGTTGTTGATTTCTCTTCTAAAGAGCTATACTGTAATTTCAGACTTTTAATACAAGAAGCTGATGGAATTTCTGAAGTTCTGCGTTGTTTGAAGTGTTGTGATGAGCCTGCTTGCTGCTGCAGGATTCCTGCGTTATTTCATGTTACAATAAGTTTTTCTGAACCGTGTTATTATGTTCTCCTCTCTTTCATAATCCACTTATGCTGTATGTTTCTTAGGCTTAGCATTAGAGAAAAAGAATAGTTCAGGATTTGTTCATTGAACACCCTAAACTCAATCTCTGCTGTTATTTATGTCTTCTTCAGAATTAGTTATAAATGTGAAATTCTTAATTGCTCACATTTACACTGAATCTTTCATAGTAAATACTGTTCAGGAATTATGAGTTGCTCCGGAGTAATATTTCATTTCTCCATATCACCAGCATAGTGAAAGATTCTTAGTTGCCTCTCACTGGCTGGTAACAATCCATATTCCCAAATTTGAAGATTGTTTCATGAGTGCCCATCTGGCCCTGCAGTATCACCATTCTCACTAAATACCTCAAGCAACACATAATCACAGACTCCAATGCCCAATGGACTAAAAACCCCTGAACATTGCATTTCAGCTATTAGAAGATATCATTCAACCAAAACTTTAAACAAATTCAGTGCATCACAACTAGCCTAAAACATTACTAAACAAAGCTAAATTCTAAAGAGAGAGCCCTCTCTGATTGCAGGTAGGCTAGAACCTGTGATCCAAAGATTGGTTTGTGGTTACCTCGGCCGTATTCCCTTAGGAGTCAAAGGGAACAACCTGAGTGTTAACAGTTTCGATATATTATTGGTCATCGTTCAAATTCCAATGTTCAATGGCATAGTATGGTCAACGTTATCCATGCAATTATCCACCACAAACTCTAGCGTTCAAAATCGAGTGTTCTGTGCAGTAGCCCTACCTGTATATGAACATGGATACATTATCCACTACAAAATCTACTATTCAATGGTGGTATATATGAATGTTCAATGGAATTATATATGCATTAGAATGGCTCCAACGTACACACATTAAACTCCATCGATATTAACTTCAGCGTCTATTGGCATATTAACTCTAGTATCCAACATCCATTGATATTAACTCCAGTGTCCAACGTCCACTTGATATTAACTCCAGCGTCTAACTCTAGTGATAAGTGATGCACTCCAACACTACACAATGATATTAAGCTCCAACGATATTCAACTCCAACGTCTACCTCTAGTATTCACATATTAAACTCCAATGTTATTGCATCTGTGTGGTTTGAAATTATTATGGTTTGGCCTTAATATTATCGAGCGTTCATGAACTGAAATTATTCTTTTGGCTAGTGTTACTACATATGGTTCAATATTCAGTGTTTAGGCCTGACGGAGTAGACTGAGCTTATTTTGGAGCTGAGTCGACTATACCTTTTGAGTAATATGTAGATTCAAGTGTTGTTCCAATGGAAAGCATGTGAGGGTTTTTAAACATGCAAGATGGAAGTTGCGGTGAGGCTTATTAGTAGAACAGGAAACATAAGTTTCAAATACATTTCTTGCAAAAAAGTCGACAACTCTAAGATGTAGGGTCATTGCATCTTTTGAACTAGTTATTATTTGTAAAGTGTGATTGTTGCGATCTGATATGCTTGAAGCAACTTGTTATTACTTTGTGAATGAGGAAAATTATTGCAGAAACATAGCCCCAATCTCCTGATAGGATCATAAAATTCACCACAGCCTTCCATTAAGACTAGATAATTCCCAATAGTTGGCAGTGGGCACGTTGGCGTTGTAATTTCCTAAAGTATATGGTGTTACTGTGGACCTGGTTTCAAATAATAAGAAAAATTGGTACTGATTACCAGAAACAAAAATTGGTAAAGGAAAACAAAACATGAAATGGGGCTTGATGAATGCACAAACACGGAAGAAAGTTTATTTTTAAATGATTTTATAGTAGAAACTCTACAATTACATAATTCTACATTATGCAACAACCCTTGTCATTGATGTCAAAGGGGGAGGTAGGAAGAGATATGGAGACATAAGAAGAGGTAATCTTCATGAGCATCAGTAGAAGAGATTCCCATCAACTCCAAAGGGGGATAATGTTGGTAATATTGGCATTGATGTCATTGATCACATTGGTGTTAAACTATGTTGAATGTTGAATTGATGATAATTTATGCTTGAATGAAAAAGGTTGAAAGTGATGTGAAGTGCAAAGGCTATGATAGTCAATGTGCAGGTTGAACATTCTCAAATGGAACATAAAATATTGAGGCAGAAGTTGGAAAATATATGATTTTATTAAATTGAAAAATGTCTGATTTGCCTCTTGTAATCATTACTAGTTGAGTTGTTTTATTTCAGCTCTATTTTTTATTACAAATTTTCTTTCAGAACAAAAAATTAAGAGACAAGGTTATGAGTAGTTTTTGGAGGTCGAAGAAACAATGCTTCATTTCATATTCCTCCAAAGTATACAAACATCTAATATGGCTTGCTTATAATATACAATGTGGAATAGAAACAAAAACTTTTGAAGTGAAGTAGTCAATATAAGAAAGTTGATGAGAAGAAACAAAAGAGGAACAACGTTGAAAATGAGAAGTAGTGCAGATTTGAAGTAGACTTTACCGCAAAATTGTATATAAGGCAACCAACACTTTTGACTTGATGTTGTGATTGAGATATTGTTGTCCCTTTCTATGTCGTAGCATGATAAAGAATAGGTTGTATGTTGTTGAGGTAGGAGCTTCCTATGGGTTGTAGCCTACAGAAAATTTATGGGAGTTGGAGCTTCCTTTGAGATAAGAGCCTCTTGTAGGTTGTAGCCTACCAAAATTTGATGTAATAAGGAGTAGTATCTTGCCTTCACATCACTTTCAGCCTAAAATTTGTGGTTTTCTCCCTTCGGGGTTTCCACTTATGTCTGGTGTCTTCATGTGTTGGTTCTTGAATGCTGTGTGAATGTTCTTGAATTCTTGATAAAGTATTCCTACAAATTTCTATCTCTGACACCCACAAAAGGAGATCAATAACAATGGAGCATATACATAAACTATTAGCTGCATAAAATAAAACTAAGTTGAGCAAAAAGTAAAGCTTTTAAATTACTGATTCACCCCCCTCTCAGTAATTTCCAAACTTAAATATCATATCTTAATACATGCTTCCAATGGTGGCGGATTTGACATAGGTTTAACTAAACCAATAGGGACACTCATTTCATTATGTTGGACAATGGAGGACGATCCTTCCATGCGCATGAAATAGCATGCATGGACATACATTTAAGGTTGTGTATTTCCATATCCCTCGGCCATATGGCTAGGTGGGATGATGGCAGCCAACCCCCCATCTTTGCTTATGCTGAACACCCCATTCAAGGACCATTGGTCATTCTCAATAAGATTCCAACTTTATTTTTTGAGAGGGGACTCAGGAAGGAGGTGTGAGGAGGATGATAGTGTGGAAGAACTTTCTAAGAAACTGTAATTTGTAAGCTTGCCAATAACTTTGTTCCAAAATTAATGATGTGAGTGGGGATTATAAAAGGAATCTAAGGGAGATGGGAGGCAATTTGATGAAGTAAGATTTCTAATCACTGATTGTTCAAAACTTTATGCACAAGTGCGTAAATTTTTCATGTTTACATAACATGTCAATCAGTAATTGGAAATATACCTCCTCAAAAACTTTAGAGAAGTCATATTTTTGTTTTATGGCCAACCCTTTAGTGAGTGTAGTTAATCCCCTTGGAATGTTGATGTTGATGTTGAGAGTGCCTCAATATATGAAGAGGAGAGAACCCTGGTGATCTCTAAAGAGACACCCATAACCAAATGGACTATGATTTTCTTTTGAAGCCCCATGAAAATTAATTGTGAAGAAGGCTAGAGGGGGTGGAGACCAAGAGGCATGGATGAAAAAAGGAGCAGTGTGAACAAAGGAATGTGGGGTAGAGGTTGGAACAAGATCCAAATGACAGAGGAACCTATCTTCCAAACCCTTTGCTTGCTAATCTTAGGGGCTCTAGGCACGAGCCACCACAATTTCTTTTATGTCCAATAGTCTGATGCTCCAAAGCACGTTGAGAGAGAGGGAAGTATTTATTAAGATGCATTAATTACATTGTTTCCATATTGTCCATAATAGGAAGCAATTGGAGATGATCCAAATCTAGTTGAGGGGGGGATTATAAATGGCTTCGCTTTGCCAATTTTCAATGGTGTTAGGTATGTTATGTAGGTCATGAACATAGTAGTTCAAGCATGTTGTCATTCGAAGCCAAAGGCTATTAGAACATGTATAACCATTGAATAAGTGTTCCAAAAATTAAAAAAAAATAGGAATGTAGAGCAATGAGAGGGCACCATGTGGTTGTGTTTTTTAATGTTGCCACTCGACGAAGTTTGATTTTGGATGAGGAGCCAAAGAAAGAAGGAGAATTTTGGCCATAAATTTTGAATCCAAATATTTTTCCATATAGGTGTTATTTGAATGTCTTGATATCTTAATTCCAAGTTATGTGATTCTCGAATAATGAATGAACCTTTTGGACTGTAACTTCACTAGACTTTATTAGGCTGAGAGGAGATGGGTATAAGTATTATTTGGAGATTGCTCCATAATCTACTCCACTATTCCCCCTCTGCCTTGCGGTGCCATTCTTCTTATGGGAGCCAATGTCTCCAAGACTAGTCTAGGTCAGGGTATTTCCAGTAATACTTTACTATGGTTATACCTCGGGATGTAATATGTTAGCAAGCACTATCTAGGTGTTCTTGATTTTGAAATTTTGGGGGTTGTTTCCATGAATCTTCCTAGAACAGAGTATTGTTCTTATCACTAATTTCCTAGAAATAGTGTTAAATTAGGTTCATGCCTTTTTTTGTGAGAGTCTAAATGGATGAGCTTGTGTTGGAGAAATGCTTTCAAATGAGAAGTTGGGAAGGTGTGTGATTGGGGCACTTTCAGTTACAAAGCCTCTTCCATAAGTATGATCTACCCTGGATCCACCTCCACCATGTTTTAGCTGCAAGGACTGTTACCATGGTAGTGGGAACCCACAGACCCATCCCACCATTAAGTTTTGGTAGACAACATTTATCCCATGCAACTAGTTATTACATTTTTCCATGTTGGATTCTCCCCAAAGAAAGGTCATTGGATTCAACGAATTTCACTTAAAATGGAGATATGAGGCATTGTGTTAGAACATAGATTGATGGGAAGGGCTTGGATGATAGATTTTAGGAGAACTAGATGCCTACCCTCATTAAGGGAGAAAAATTCCTATATTTCCATTATACATTTGATCTTAATTAAGAGGTTTTCCCACGAGCTCCATTTTAGGGAAATGCGCCCTGAGAGGGGTACCCAAATACTTCAATAGAAGCTTGTTGTTGGCTTTATGGGGCCTGACCCAGGTTCAAAGTTATCTACACCAACCAAAAAAACCCTAACAACTGGCTCTTTCAGAAACAACCTACGTAGTGCAGGCTACAGTCTCACCTGGAGCAGTATTAGGGGATGACAGAACCAGGTTCTACATCCAAAGGTCAATATGATAGGTTCCTGTGGCTCCTAGGGCTTAGTTCTATCTCCACACATCCTACCCTTCCGGAACATATTATTACAGTAAATTACTTAAACAACGTTGAGATCTTTGTGAAGGCTTAATCATTCATAACAAGAATACATAGTATTGATCTATTACTTTCGGCACCAAATACACATTAATTCATATAAATTGCAACATAGACAGAAAATACAGAAACTTGTAGAAGTAAGAAATAATACACATATGCACAAGAAGTGGCTGAAAACCGTCTTTATTAGATATTATCATTGAAGTACAAACTTCTTCTCCCTGCGCACTCAGTTGTAGGGGCCTGCGCACTCAGCTGCAGGAGCGCTCTGCTTCGCCTAAGTACATGAAACAAACCTTTCCTGCCTTAGCTTACTTTCCTTTTCAAAGATTTCTATCAATTAGATTATATCTCAGACTCGATATGACTCTTCTATTTATAGTTTTGTTTTTACAATACCATGGTTCATGGACCATGGGTGAGTTTCAAAACCTTCCTATCACCTACCCACCTAAGGGACTAAAGACCCATTGACTTTGACTATCTTTGCACTCTGCTACCACATTTCGTAGAGAATATACATATTTACAAAAAGAAATTACAAAATTTATCAAAATTTACCCAAGGGACCCCTTCCCAATAGGCCCCCAACACAATTTGGTGACTCGTCCTTGAATCACTCAGATGGCACTACAATCTTATCCTAGAGTTCACAGAACCCCATCTTCAAAACCTGCAAATCGGATGTGCCCTGCATGGCTACATGTTGTACTTCCTCGACAAGCTTCTCTGTAGTAGGGCCTTCCACTGTGAGGCCCATTGTTCTTTGTGTTTGCTGGATGCCCTTCAACTGGTTCTCAACTAATAGAGTGAGGTGGCTGACATCCTCTGTCCAAGGCTATGTTCTAGCCCTCAGGATAGCCTCTTTCTGGCATAGCTCTTCAATTTTCGTTTATAGCTTCTTGCCTTCTTATAAGTGCGTGAACTGCTAGATTGGCACCAAAGTGCATGCAGTCAACCTTATTTCATCAAATTGCTACTGCCTCTCACTAAGGTTAGTGCCGATCTTTTGCAAAGTGGGATCCTCCTATAGAGATGTCAAAATCTCCATGGCCTGCTCAAATAAGTTTGTACAGTCCTTGAATACTGCGTCCGATGTGGCCATACCTTCCTTGATCACTGCTCCATGATGTTCCCGGACTTCTAGTTGAGTTGTCCACTGCAACTTCAACTACAGCTCCAAAATCTGCAGCTGGAGATCAAATCAGACTCCGCTGATTTCATCCTTTGACTGCCAGACCACTGCAACCAACTTTTGTATCTTCTTTGCTAATTCTTCTTCTATGTAAATATTGAGTTTAGGCAGTGCATTACATGCATGTGTAATCGCTACTTCTAACTGCTGCCTGTGTGTAGCAACTTATTCCTTTTCCTTTTGCGCCTATGCCTTTTCTGCGAATATCTACTGGTTGTTGGTTTTGAATTCATTGATCATGAGCACCACGTGCTGCTCCCTTACCCTCAGTTCATTGGACACTCCTCAGTGCATTTCGTGTAGGGTCTGGATAGGGAGTGCCATGAGATTAACACCCAGATCCTTGATTTATGATAGTTGGGTGTTCACTTCCTCTGATTGGGTGCGCAGGGTCCCGTTTGGAAATTGAATGATTCTGAGATCCAGAGTTTGATCTGCTTCTAGGACTGTCGCACTTGCTTGCTACAAGCTCGCCTGAATCCCACTCATTTTGCCAAAGCTCGCTTGCATTCGCCCCGTCTAGATCTATAGGTTGCGCAGATCTTTCTGTACATTCCCTAGTGCTTGCTGGTACTGCTGCTCAAACTATGTTCATAGTTCTATTTTAATGTCGCAGACATTATCTCCAATCTCGTCTAAGTCCTAGTCCTCGAGCTTGAGCGATGGAATACACCCTGATAGCGTGCCCTCAAACACCACCTTCTCTTGTAGTAGTGGTGTAGAAACCATGAATTTGGCGGTATCTAGGTCTTTAGGCACCTTAGCTTTTCCTTTTCATGGTGGGATATACTTCAGGATCCGAGTCATATGCTCACCGTTTTCGACATCCATCTCCTCAATGCCTCCGCGAAGCTATGCTTCATCAAGATCAAGGGGCTCATGCGGCTTTTGTGATTTTTCCATTTTCCCCTTTTGGTGAATCACTATGGGGTTTTTCCGCGGTGATTGCCTCACTGGAACTTGCTGCAGCGTTCTTCTATTTCCTATCAGCAACAAAGGGTTTGGGTCGAGGAGATCTAGGTGCCAGAACTGTCATAGGAACAGGGGTCGGTACTTCAACCAAGGGTGCGGCTTCAAATGGCGTGAATTCAGAGGGCACGACTTCAGAGGTCATGGCTTTAGATGGCATGACTTCTGTTATAGGGGGAGTGGTAGTCATTTTTGCCAGAAAGGCCTTACGAAAATCCTTAGAGATGTTAGCCAATTCGGGTCTTGAGAAGATCTCGTCCCAATTCAGGTCGGATATAAGGTTCACCTCTTAGCGCAACACAAGATAGAAAAACTTAAACTCAATTCTTAGGATGAAAAGTGTTCTAATGTTGGCGAGCCTACCAGATTTATAGGTGAATTTGAATTCAAATCTGACCATTCCCTCTAATTTTCTATCATTAATGCATCTTTGGCAACATATTTCCAAGTATTTTCCCCATAAATGCACCCTCCCCGCTCCTCCTAACATAAATTTTTCCATCCAATCAGCTACAGTGCACCCAATAGCTACTTTTCGACCCAGTTGCATGACACCAACCTCCATGGCATAACTATCTTGGCGTAACTCCCCTTGGAGCCCTACTTTATTCCATCACACAGCCTCCTTACTTTGTCTTCCTAAGTTTTGGGCAATGTAGTTTATAGTCCTATACTTCCTTGCAGCTACATGGAGCACTAAGACTATCCTGCCATCATATAGTCATTACGTAGGGGCGGCATCACCCTTGTACAAATTCAATCAACTGCCATTGAATTTTCCCAGAAACAATTCCCCATTCAACTTCACGAGTTGGACTACGCCACCATCTATAATTTCCTCCACCACATATGGTCCAAGCCAATGCATTTGAAACATTCCCAGAAATTTCGTAAACTTGCTATCATATAAGAAGATGAAATAGTTAACCTGGAAGGTGCGCTAATTTATATGTCGATCGTGCCATGCCTTTTCTCGCTCTGCGGGCTTATGGGGGCCTGACCCATGTTTAGAGTTAGTTAGCCAAACAAATCCCTAGACTACTGGCCCTTTTGGCATTAGCCCATGGACCACGGACTGAAGTCTCACTCAAAGTAGTATGGGGGGATGCTGGAACCAAGTTTCTGCACCCTTGAGATGGATGTGATGTTGGTTTATTCCAACTAGACCTGCCTTCGTGCAGGCCACTTCATGCCCTGTTCTAACCTTCACTACCTTGATGAAGTTTTACAATCGGCCTTCGCACAACCCTACCCAAGGGCTGAGATGCTTTCGTGCTGCTCGGGCAATGAATTAAGCTATTTCCCGAACTAGACTAAGGATCTTACTTATCTTAGTGACAGATATTAATTATCTTCACGTAAACAGATATCCTAACTTGCGTTCACTTAACCAATATAATTATACACATTCACGCATCATATAAGCATTAGAAGTGAAATTCATTCCCAATATAACATACGCATAAAAGAGGAAATAAAGACGCAGAATTGATAGAAACTTCTCTTTATTAATACTTTCAGATGATTACAGACTCGACTTGCCCTGCGCACTCAGCTGCAGAGCCTCTTCCTACGCTACGACCCAAAACTAGACTTTACACTTCAGAGCTATCTTGCATACATCCTTATTCCATCTCTTCCTTATTCTATTATCAAAGTACTTAGAGCTTCACTCTATTTATACAATCTCATGGTCCGCGGACCATGGATAGGTCTTCTACAGCCGATATTACATTATCAAAATAACGGAGGACAACCCTATGACTCTTTAATAACTACGCGCTCCGCACTCACAAAATGTGGAGTCTTTACATTGGAATTACAAAAATTGGACCAAACTCTGGGCTCTAAGCCTCAAAACTGCACTTGGGGGATCTTGCGCCCAAGAGGCCCCCCAGGAAAAACATCTTGACTTGACCTCGAGTCACTCTGCAGGTGTGGAGATCTTAGTGCGAAGACCTCCCACCTCTGTTTGGATCGCTGCAAGTTCGGTAGCAAACTCAGCAGTTACCTATTGAACTTCTTCCACATGTTGTTCGATGACCGTTGTTGTTGAACTGTTGCCTTGAATTCTCTCATGATTTGCTTGCAATTGCATGAGCTTTTCTTCAATGGAGGCTATAATTGTATAAGCCTCATTGATCCATGGATGTAGGCATGCTTTCAAAACTGCCTCTTTATGCCGAGTGACATCCGCCTGCTCCATGAGCGCCTCAGCCCGGTGCATCCTTGTAAGCCTATGTGTAAGGGAAACCTTCTGTGTGATCCCTTTTACCTCATTGTATCTCTGTTACAGCTCTCATGCCTCTGTCTCTAGGTGTTCTATGTTTGGGTCTCCTGCAGGGTGGTGAGGACCTCGAATGACTGCTCGAATAGCTTCATGCAGTCTATCAATGCACTGTCAACTGCCGCCATTGATGTTTTGACCACGGTGGTATGTTGTTCTTTGACATCTGACGGGGTTGAAGGTTGAGCCTTCAACTATAGTTCTGCTATCTGCAGGTTCAGCTCCAGCTGAACCTTGGCCATTTCTTCTCTTGCATCGCGCACCCCTGTGGCTAACTTTTAGACGCGCGCCTCCACTGGTTCCTCTGCTTGAATGGCCAACTCTGGGACCATATGGCAGGCTTCCTCCACAACCTACACTATCTATTTGTTCTGCTCCACTGCCTCATTGCACTGCAGGCTCAACTGCTTAATGTTGATGCGCTGCTCACTCATTACTTGTACAACGTGACTCTCCCTGGCCTGAAGTTTTATAGTGACTCCATCCTGCGAAAGATAGAGCATCTCGTGAGGGAGCGTAGCCATGTTTAACCCGACCCCTTTCAAACTGCTGACCATAGGCCTATTGGCCTAATTCTTTGCGAGGAGTGTTCCATCTGGTAACACTATTGTGTTGGTCATCTTGGCACGCAACATTTCGTCGATAGCTGAAGTGCCGAATGCGAGGCTGGTGGACACTATGCTAGCTTGTGGAGTGTGCACCTGCAATTCTTGTATTTGTGTCTGGAGAGCCCCCAATACCAATTAATGTTGTTCCTCAAACTGTTGGAGGGCCTCTGTGGTGACATCCCTCATCGTTTCGCCGATATCATGCAAGTCCCCTTCAGTAAGGGTGATAGGGTCGAAAGATGTCTTCGAGGCCTTTGTTTTCTTTCGCGGCCCTACCTGGTCTCGTGATCACAAAATTTTTAGCTGGGTGGATGTTGTCTACGGGTCCACACCACCTTGTTCTGTATCAGTCTCTGGTTCGGGCGAAGGTGACTTCTATCCTTCGCGCTCTTCTTAAGCTGTTTTCTTCTACTGTTCTACTAACTTCATAGCGTCATGTGCTGCCTGGGCCTTAGCCGTTGCTTCTTCTTTCCTGCGCTTTTCTGCCAGCTGCGCCATCCACAGTTTTGTCTCTTCCTTCTTACACTGCGTGGTGTACTTTTCTGCTTCCACTGCGGAGTCAGCTGGAGCACGCCACTCTGGTGACCAAGACTCAATGACCGTGAAAATTACATCATCAGTCGCTAAGTATGGTAACTCATGCCACGTCTTCGTAGGGTCCTTCCGCCCCTTGATGAAGACATGGTGGAAGTATTATTTGAATTCAGCAAAGCTCTATAGACTGTTATATACTGTGGGCAATAACCATGGCTTTCGATTGATCCCCATCCTTATGTTCATCTCCATGAGCACCCAAAATATCTTACTCCCTTATCCTCTATGCATCCCTAGTTGCCCACAGCGAAGCGTACTTCGCTGCCTATGGAAGGTATTGCGCGATCAATGGGAACTAGATATCTTTAGGCAACTCCCATGCCACCAGTACTATCAACAACAGGAGCCATGTGTAATGAAATGTTTTTCCCTACTCCTGTTCCTCGCAGAAGTTCACAAGGAACTCACTGCATAGATAGTTTGCCCAGTTGAACTGAACCCCTTCTGCACATTGCGCTACTAATGCAACCACTGGCGCAGGCACCTCATCCACGCAACACTTCCACATAACCTTCCTTGCCAATATCTGTGTAGTGAAATTGACTGCAGGGTTGTTGATACTGGAGATGGCATAGCCTCGCTTCTTCTTCTCCAACTTAAATTTCTTTTTCATGGCCTCCACGATGGCCAAGTCATCACTTTTTCCCTCTGAAATGTTTGATGGGCCCTCCCCTGTGTAAGGGAGTCATGTAATCCAGTAAATTAGATGGTCTGTGATGGGGATGGGCTCCTCCAGCCACAAGCACCCATCATGCACCAAGAAGAGAAGTTGGCTAATGATGAAAAAGGTTATTGGGGCACGGTGGTAATGTGGCACCCAGAGTAGGTTTAGCAGCCTTGCTTTCTCAACACCTCTGAGCAATTTGCGTGGCTCCAACTCTATCATTCTAGCTGGCATGTCTATCTTCTGGCACATTATCTTTGTAGTCACTAAATGTGGGAACTTCTTGTGGTCCGTGAGGTCCCAATCTTCAAATTTCAGCATGGGAACCCATCCCAAGTGCGCTCCTTCAAACACAATATCGTCTGGGAGCAAAGGAGTTTGTAGAGAGATCTTGCTCTCATCTATATCCTTTGGAACCTTAGCTTTACCCTTTCGTGGAGGAACATATTTTGGTAGCCTAGTGATAGGGTCTACGCCCTGGGTTTCGACTTCCATCTCTACATCCTCCTCTTCTACTAGGATTTCTTCAAACTCTTCCTCCTCATCGGCCTCCAAATTAATGGCCTTCCCCTTTTCCTCTAGTGTGAGCTTGTTCCTTAGTGGATTTATGGGCGAGACGCACACTGATATCATGGCATGCTTTTTCTTCTTAGGTCTCAGTGTGCGCGGTGATTTAGGGACCTCAAAGATTATTTTGGTGCTCTTTGGCGCTTCTACTTCCACAATTTCCTGCACGACTTTCTCGGCTGTCACTACTCCTATGTCCATGGCTTCTTCGGGTGCTGACATAGTGTTATTCCACAGTTCTCTCAGTGTCTCTAGTAATTTCTCAAACAATGAATTTGCTTTCAGAATATCGAATAAGTCTCGATTCATGAATACCTGAGTGTGCAACAACTCAGTTCTCAAATTTCCAAGTGTTGTTTGCTGGACAACCACTTGTAATTTATAGCACCTTTCGAATTTGAATTTGACCATTCCCCCCACATTCGGTCCATTAATGCTAGATTGGTGGCAGATTTTCAAGAATCTAGCCCATAAAGTTCACCTTAAATGCCTATCGCCCGCTCCATTTGGCCTCAAACCAAGCATCACATCATGAATAGTGACTGTAACAGTCACTTTCCAGTAGACCTATGTGCCAGCGCAGTTGTCTTTGCGATGTCGCAGACCTTGTTTCACTTCGCTACTGCGTGCAGTCCTGACATCGTGCAGTTCCTAGGCAGAGTAGTTTATAGTCCCACACCTCCTTTCAGCTGCTTGGAGTGTTAAGACTATGCTTCAGTCAGCTAGTCAGGTGGTTAGGCCAGATGTGTATGGCTTCAAATGGCTGCCATTCACTTTTCTTCGGAAGGGATTGCCATTCAACTTTACCAACTGTACCGCGCCACCATCTATAATCTCCTTAATAATATACGGCCCTAACCAGTGCATTCTGAATTTTCCTGGGAATTTATCGAACTTACTATCATACATCAAAACTAGATTGTTTACCTTGAATGTGCGCAACTTGATGTGTTGGTCGTGCCATGCCTCTTCGCGCTGCTTTTGGACCTGCTGGTGGAATCTAGCCAAAAATTGTTCTTCTTCGAGCTCTTCCAATTGTGTGAGACTCTCCTCTAGGGCTCCGCAATCTATCATACCTATGAGCACTACTATGCGCAGACTAGGCACAATGTATTCCATAGGCATTATAGCTTCCACTCCATAGACAATCCTAAAAGGTGTTTGTCCTGTTAGTTTCTTACATGTCGTCTGATAAGCCCACAACATTGTAGGTATGCGTAGGTCCTAATCACTCTGTTGCGCATTACATACCTTGGTCAGCACGGTTTCCAGTACTTTGTTGAACACTTCTACACGTAGAATCTCATAATGTATTGCCAACATTAAGAGCCATCTGCAAGTTCGGCCCCCCAGCACATGCTTATTGACCATGTATTTTAGTATGAAGTACATGCGCCTCTGTGTAGGTTGGGGCTATTCTCCATAGGCCTGCATCCACTTGGCCAGATGCATGCATAGATCACCCTATCCATTGTGTTTGTCTATCAGTCGCATCTTAGGCTTCCCAAATCGTACTCGCATCATTCTCCTACATTCGCGCCAATCATCAAAGCTTTCGTTGTGCATACCTCACCATCTCGTGTGTGTAGCGCGCAGTACCCAGTCCAAGGCCTGGAAGTGTTGTTTTTCCTGTACCTCCCTTTCAAATGCATCCAAAAAGGTACCTGTCTCATTTATACCATCATAAGTAGGCCGATCTCTTAGTTCTGTCGATACACAGTGCAACGACCTGGTCATCATATTGCAATTCAGCATAGTTACTTCGTGTAACCAATTCTGCCAATGTTTTATTTCCTCATCAGAATCCAAAGTGCAGGAGCTCTCACACTTCCATGTAATCCATCCATCTGTGGTGGGATTTACCTAGTCTTGATCTCATGCTATTATCTTATAGATACAGTCTTGATAATCATCACTTTCATAGTCGCGGACCATTCCGTGTACTGCGATCCTTCAACAGGGTCTAGGGGTATAATTACGCGCAGTGACTTCTTCTCAAAGATCATTTTACGCTTCTTCAGATCAATTACCCCGTTCATATCAGTAGCCTAGTCAATTCCCAAGAGCATGGGGCAGGGATTGTTGTCATCAACAATCTTTATTACTTCAAAATCCACTAGTGCACTCGCTTCTTAAATATTCATAGTTATTCCTTGTAATCTCCTCATGGGTATTATTTTCTGCTGATTTTCCATTCTCAGCTAAATTAGAGACCATTGTAGTGTGAGTCTCCCCATTCATTCCCATGTCTATTTTGATAGAACATTCACATCTGATCCCAAATCCAGAATGACTTAATCCATCTCATATTCCCCAATCTGCGCAGTGAGTCTCATTTCATGGCCTGCCCTTGTCTTATGCTTTCTGATCTTCTAGACTACGCGCGGTTCTCCTAGCGCGGTCCTTGTGCATCTGTTGATGAGCTTATGTAACCCTTTCATAGCCTTACTGTCGCACAGTAACTTCATACATGATTCTAGGAAAGTTGTGAGCATGGATGGGTCCGTATTTGGCTCCGGCTTATCTTTGCTTCTTGAAGTGGAGGCACCAACGAAGCTCTTCTTAGCTTCCATGAAGGTTTCTTGAGCGTGCTCCAAGTCAAACTAAACCTCTTTCGTCGGGGCTTTGTGAACCCAAGTACTGTCTTCTAGTTGTTTCCCTTTGTCATCTCCCATCACAATTCCACTTCGAAGCACAATGTTTACATTCGGATCTTCCTTGCGTGACTCAGACCTCATCATCTGCAGGTTCTGAGTCAGGGGAGGTGGTAGCACTCATTTTTCATGTATCCTAGCTATCAGCATAGGACAATCTTCCATCTCATGATCAAACAACGTGTAATATATCCATAATGAGCGCGGTGGATTCGTGCAATCTCACGCATAGTGTCCCGGCCCTCCACAATTGTAGCAAATAAACTATCCTTGACCTCTACCAGGTCCTCCTCCACCTCATCCTCATTCATGCCCGTTAAATCCTGTTCGCACCATTCCCGCTTTTCGGTTAAGGGGCCGTGTTTCGACCTGAACCCTGTAGGTGGGAGTTCTACCCATCATCAATTCATAACTTCTTCAAGTATGCTTTTCATGTCCCACCGACCTAAAAAAGTTGCAAAACAACTATTGTGAAGTTTGCATATATTTCTGTAACAAGTGACAATTATCCGTGGCATGTTTTCTAGCTATTTGACAGATAGCGCACCACAAAGCGGGTGCCACACTAGGTCCTGCTTGAACTTCTAGCCTTAAAGGCATTAGTCCTCCTCCTGTGAGGTAATTTGTAAGGACCGGGCAACAGTCTTTGTCATGACCCTCACTCTTGCATTTTACACACCACACTTCTGCACGCACTTCTAATCGAACTGTCCTGTATTGTTTCAAACTCTACATCTCAAGGCACAGATTCTTCAATTGTGCATGGATCTACTGAACTCCTAGGTTAGGATCTTGCATCTGGGTCCCATGTAGCCTCATAGAAATATCTGAAGCCTCTGCCTAAGCTTTTATCTTCTGTTGTGATAACGCACTCCTTAAATGTGGTAGTAGCGAAGCTACAAACCGCTCGCGATGTTGTCCATCTATTAGATTCATATTGGCTTTGCGAATTGTAGATTTCACCCTCTGATCTAGTTCCCAAGGAGTCTTGCCTAGTAGCACCATGATCTCTTTAAATCCCACAATCGACTGCGCTTCATATTTAGGCCTGCTAAATTCTCTATTTAGCGTTGTTTGGATATCCGTGACTCTCGCATTTGGATTATCGTTGGATTACTTAATATACCAGGTTAGTGCGCGATGCTGTAGGGCGCTAACCAGCATCGCTTTCTTTATATGGTCACTGTGACACCTTACATTCCCACACGACCCTTACAATGAACCAAAATTGGTCTAGATCCTCATTTCCCAAAACTTTGAACACATGCAACTTCACTATGTTTGCCATGCTGAATCACGGTGGTGGTCGATTTGGTACAAGTGAAGATGGAGGTGATGGCGGTGAAACTGGTGGCGGTTTGGGTGAAGGTGGTATTCGCAAAGTTCTTTGTCTTATCAGTTGAATAGCGCTTCATGGAGAGACCTTCGCGAGCTCTTCCTCGTCCCCTCGCGGAGGTGAAATCAAGGGGTTATTTTCTAGACCCTTGTTTCCTTCGTTCCTATAAACCTTTCCACTTCGCGTAGCCCCGAACATCAAGGTAACTGCATAACCCAATTTTTGCACAACAACATTTTAATCCAGGTATTCGAAGACTTTACGTACTTACCTCGTGGTCCTTTGAGAAAGCATCGCTTTGCCTTACTGTAGCTAACTGAGGTGTCAACCGCGAACTTAGTAACGAATCCTCCTATAATACAATCGAGCCAATGATTGATGGCGCACACGATATTATCCTCCGTTGCTTCCAACCTTCGCACTAGCTCTGGGGTCCACACAATAGGACCGTCAAGCTTCCACCTTCCTTGGCTATCTACTAGCTTCGCGATCCACTCATATAACTCAGTAGGGAAGGATGTGAGAATGATTTCATGGATCTCTATATACAGGTAGTTGTCTAGCCACTCTTCTTTTGACAGTCACGGGTTTCTGCTTGTAACAACCCTGAAATAAAAACACATAATTAATTAGATTAATCTAGCAATTTATAATCAACATGCAATTATCAACTAATTAACATCAAAGTTCAAAACTATAAGTAGAGATACTTACCTGTGTTTTTCGAGTTGAATGCTAGTTGAAGTCTTCCAACTACAACAAGGTTTTGGGGACGACTCTCCACCCAACCGTAGGCTCAGTTGCAAAAATTCTTGCTACAACTGGCCACCCCCGAGCCCTCAATAAACGTACTACTGCCAGAGAATCCTTTGTCTTAGAACACTATTCTCCCAAGAGAATGGATGGTGGAATCATGGAATGATGGAATACCTCTCATCTTCCTCACCATCTATTAAATAGAGCAAACATTAGAAGCGGAACCACATGCACACACTCCATCTGTCAACATGCAACTTACTGCTTTCTTGTTTTATTTCTTATATTTATTTAAAGCATGTAATTAATTTATTATTATTATTTATTGTTTGTAATTTAATATTTAATATTTATTATTATTATTATTATTATTTATTATTTATTATTATGGGAGATTACATACTCTCCCACTTTAAGGAAATTCATCCTGAAGTTAAGTTGAATTATTTATTATTTACTATTAAGGGACATTACATTGATTTTGTTATTTATTACATCATGTAATAGTCCTGGTACCCTCTGCTGAACTAGTATAACAAGCAGGCATCGAAAGTTTCACAACACCTGGGAAATCCCAAGGAATCCCTGTCATTTTTCTCACTTTCAGAATCAGGCATAAGCCTTTCATTTTCAGAATCAGGCATAAGCCTCCTCGGTCTATATTCTAGTCCAAGGCTAGCCCCAAGGCTTGAGCCTGACTCAGACCTCATCTACCCCAAGGCCAGCATCCGGTACAATGCTCAATGTCACCGGCATCTCGCAAGGTTGGCCTACTCCCTCCACAACTCACTAAGGCGCACAACCCCAGGCATCGAAGTCCTTACACCCCCACCAGACTTTGGCATCTCATTACAATACTAGGCACCTAGCCTAGAGCATCAAGCAGTTGGCCTCCTCAAGTTGGTCCCATAGCCCTTCAAGAGCTATTCATCAAGATCTGCACAAGAAAAAGGAACCACTAGCATATGTAGTGTTGATTGAGTTTGTCCTTAGCCCATATGGTGTTACATATTCTCCCTCGCAGGTATGGGCTCCTACGAGATCATCAAATAAACTAGCCCTCTCGGCCCATTTGTGATTTCCTGTCAATCACCACATCTCAATATGCAACCAATGCATTAGCTATACCATCATAGTATCATATAAAATAATCCACATGCCAAGTCTTGCATGTCATCATGAGTACATTCATCATTGTTAATCGCAACATTATGAATAATAAAGAAGTGCATGCTCATACATGTCATAAATTTGTATGCAACTATCGTATGCTTTACCTCATGAAATACCATCTTAAGTTATAACATCAACATATTTGCATCAAAGACATATCATGAATTCACATAATAAATGAACCACATGTCAAAAAATCTCATATTATAGCATCATAATTCCTATGCCACGTTATGCATATCATATCCATCATGAGTATTCAACATTAAATACCTACCATCACGCAGTAAATGAATATGTCAATATACCTTGACAAAACGTCGTAATGCCTATGCATATCATAATCATCATAAGTATACATCATCACTATTGTAACAACTATATAAATATGAACCACATAGGCATGATCACCCTCATACCATCATATCATGAAACATCGTCAATATGAGAAACATCTCAATACTTATCAAATATAGAATAATACTCTATAAGCATTCTTATCATGATTCATCAGAAAAATCAATTTCAGTTACTTGTACAAACATTGAATACCAACTACGAACTAAGATTATTAAACATCCTTTTAGGATCTAGATTATCTCACCAATACTATTAGTGTCATGTTTTACTCAAGTTGTCAATACTTTTCAATAATCATTCCCACTTTGTCCAACTACTAAGTTAACCATTCACACGATAGGTATACTCATTTTAAATACAAAATTTTAAATGAGCCTGATCATCTCGAGCCATAATCTCTCATCATGTATTATTCCTTCCTCAAGGAAATTTTAGTGAAATTCATTGTAAAGATATTACTGGTTGTATAATCATTTAAATCATCAATATCAAGTTAAAATTCCATGATCACTATACATATTTTTTCTTATCGAAATGGCACACATACAAGAGGTCATCCTTATTTAAGTCTTATGTTATGCTTAATGTACCTGCATGAGGGCTTGTTGCTCCCTGGTAACAACCCTGAATTTACACCACTATTTTCTCACACCTTCACCAGATAGCTATTGTCTTTTTAATTAACTAAACTAGTTTTGCATGTATGCCACTTCATATTTAATGGTTTCTTTTACAAGTTCATTCCAAGCTTTTAATTTTACATTATCAAGCACATAAGATGCATATTGATTGCTTTGTGGACTCATCGATACTACCATAATTTTATTAGCATCTTTGTGAAAATCAATGTGTTGCAAGGAGCATATAAAGAAGTGTCATCCTACCATTTAGACTAATTATAAGTTGTTGTTGTGTGCCTCACCCAAAACAATTAGTTTAAATGTGAAGAATGAGGTTGAATAATTCAAATATTTATATCATAAATAAATAAATAATTTTTTTTAATCGCAAGATCTGTGAAATTCCAAAAAAAGAAAACATAAGATACAAGGGAAAGCGACTATATACAATGAGGGTTATAAAATCTATATACAAAGAATACAATGCAACTGATTTTTTTTAATATTAGAAATAAATTGAGCAGTAAAATTTCTGAAGATTCACTCTACTCTGATTAGCTGCACTGTCTACTTGATTAAATGCTCTCTAATATGTTAGCTTGTGCAGCCTTGATGTCAACTTTATGTTGTGGTCGTGCCTATAACTGTTTTTTTTTCTTATATATGACGATATGAGTGGTAGTTATCAGCTCTATGCCCATGGTGGCGGCCCCCTTTTCGTATAAAACGCAAGCAATATTTATTGTACATGTAAATAGAAAATGAAGCATTTCATCCCAAAAACAAATGAAGATTTCCGATGGATGAAAATCTCATTATTTTTCTTACCTTATCGTATTTTTTCAAATTTATCATTTGTTAAATTTTCTTCCTTGGGCATCAACCGTGAGTCATAGTTTTACTTTTCCCATTGGTGAGAGATTGACTACGGTTGAAAATGATGATACAGTGTGGGTTGGAGCTTTTATCAGATTATACAGTGCGGGTTGGAGCTTTTATCTTATTAACGTATAATTTGAGTGATAACAATGCCCTTTATAACCCTTATCACTAAGTGATGAAATCATTGTCTTCAAATCTAGAAGCTCTTGGGCCAACACCCATAATCTCAAGCATATAATGCAACCTTGCATTCGCTTCGTGCATCCCACATATCCATGCATACCTCAATGCATCATCAAACATAAATTTCTTTGACCTGTGAGTGTATTACTCACTTATTCAATCTACTATCCATCACGAGAGCTCACATATGCATAGTCTATAGATTTCTAAGTTCTTTACCCAATCTTATGCGCTGGTAGTTTACTGTCTTAACCATACCCCGCTTGGGTATTTATGCAATATATGCATTAAAATAAAAATATAATAAAAAATGTATAAAGTCTGCTCAAGGATTTTTTTTTTCCAATTTCTTAAAGTCAAACTATTGTAGCATGGCTTATTTTCATACTTACATGACTGCCATCATGATTTATAGTCAACTAATGATTTCTGAAGGTGTCCAGACCTGGCTTCTTCTCTAGCTTTCCTTGACAAGTGTTCTATTATCATTTCCCTTAGGACTTTTCAATGGCTAAAGGAACCTCCACTGCCAAAATTCCATTTTTCAATAAGTGGTCATTAATGTCAAGTTCTTGAGGTTTGTTTGCATCTTTTCTAGATGCACAATTTCATCACACATCAGCTATTAATAATCCAAAACAGATAAAACATGTGCTACAACACTTGTAAATCAGCAACCTATTCTTTCAATTGACATGCACTTGTTTGTTCATCTTGAATGTTTTTATTGGTGATTTCATGCATCAACAATCAATCAAGCATTCTCAAGCTCAAGCTATTTCCCAATTCATAATCTTTTATAAAGCTTGAGGACTCCATAGTCCTGCTGTTTACGTTAGCCTAGTTAATGCCAGTCCAACCCTCATTGACTGAATTCTAATCCAATCCTGCCCTATTATGTAACTCTGCATAACTCAACAAGGATACTTTGCACGTTCATCTAGAACTTAGCATATTAAGCATATGCAAATTTTTTATTAAGTTATCTTTGATTAAAGTTTTCTTTATGATTTTCAATAGGCACAATAGCCCAAATTATTTCTTTTAACAGATCCACCGTGAATGTTCTTGAAGATTTGAAAAGCAGTCTGAAATCCCTAGAAAATGAAAGAAGATCAATGAGGTCATTCAAGAAATAGAAGAAACAAGAGGACCTACTGTGGAGAAAGACAGAGTTTGGCCAGGGCTGAAAACAGATTGTTTAGAGGCCTGTGTTCTTCAGAATTATAACCATGTTTGTCAATGTCCAATTTTTTGAACACGTGGAGGAAAATTTAGTGCCAACAGAAGACAGAGAAGGGTATTCATTCTTCTATTTAAACAAGAATCATTGTCACGGGGATTTATTCTTCTATTTAAACAAGAATCATTGTCACTTGATGTCTGCAAATAGCAGTTTAAACTCACAAGAAGGCGGAAGAGATATTAAGGTGGCTCAGCCGAATTCAGAACTTGAACTTCTCAAGGCGCAACCAAGTAAAAATAATCAAGTAATAAAATTAACTACTTGTCACTTGTTGACTGATCTAGTTTCTATTGAAAATGCTTTCTTGTATCATGTGTTTATTCATATAGCACAGCTTACTCAGCTAAGAAATCCAATGACCAGTTTCTGCAAACTTTCCCCTGACAGGTTTCTTTTAGTTTCCCATGTTTACTATTATAGCACAGCCACTATTTTTCAAAAATATAACCTCTATTATAAGTAAACCTCTAAGAGTGCCTAAAGTCTCCTAACCTTTCAATCTGGGGAATACCATTATAATATATATAAGTTATTCTAGGAGAATATGCAAAAACTCGTTTAAGTCCTGAGAACTTTTGCCTTCACTCTAAACTTTCGGCAGATATTGATAAAATTAAAGTAAGGTGGTTCAATACAAGAAGGAATCTTATTCATAATTTTCCAAAACTGAGGAATCAATGAGAGGTCAATCGGAGAAATATTTTGAAGTACATTTCCTTCCTCCAAAATTAAAACCAGGGCTCAGAGAAAAAGGATAGAGATTCCGTGGGATTTCCTTGGTGTTGTGAAACTTTCAATGCTTGTTGGTTATACTCCATGTGTCAACATGCAACTTACTGCTTTCTTGTTTTATTTTTTTGTGTTTATTTTTTTATAGTTTTACTGATTTTTACTATTTTTCTTGTTTTATTTCTTTTGTTTTTATTTTTGATAGTTTTACTGATTTTTACTATTTTTCTTGTTTTATTTATTTTATTTATATTTATTTAAAGCATGTAATTAATTTATTATTTTATTATTATTACAAATTTTCTTCTTTTATTTATATTTATTTAAAGAATGTAATTAATTTATTATTATTTATTATTTTATTTATTGTTTTTTATTTAATATTCAATCTTTATTATTATTCATTATTTTTATTATTTATTATTTATTATTAAGGGACATTACATACTCTCTCACTTTAAGGAACTTTGTGCCGAAGTTAAGTTGATTTTTTTTTTAATTATTATTAAGGGACATTACATTTATTTTGTTATTTATTATGTCATGTAACAATCCTGACACCTTCTGCTAAACTAGTATAACCAGTAGGCATCGAAAGTTTCACAACACCCAGGAAATCCCAAGGAATGTTTGTCCTTTTTCCCACTTTTGGAATCAGGCATAAGCCTTCCACTTTCGAAATCAGGGATAAGCCTCCTAAGTTTGTATCCTAGTCCAAGGCTAGCCCCAAGGCTCACGCCTGACTCAGACCTCATCTGCCCCAAGGCATGCATCAGGTATAGTGCTCAGTGTCATCGGGCATCTCGCAAGGTTAGCCCACTCCCTCCACAACCCACTAAGGTGCACAACCCAAGGCATCGAAGTCCTTACAACCCCACCAGACTTTGGCATCCCAATACAATACTAGGCATCTAGCCTAGAACATCAGGCACTTGGCCTCCTCAAGATGGTCCCATAGCCCTACAAGAGATATCCATCAAGAGCTACACAAGACAAAGGAACCATTGGCATATGTAGTGTTGATTGAGTTTGTCCCCAGCCCATATGGTGTTACTTATTCTCCTTTGTGCGTATGGGCTCGCACGAGATCATCAAATAAACTGGCCCTCTCGGCCCATTTGTGGAGTCTTGTGAATCATCTCACCTCAACATGCAACCAATGCATTAGCCATACCATCATAGTATCATAGAAAATAATCCACATGCCAAGTCTTGCATGTCATCATGAGAACATTCATCATTGTTAATCACAACATTATGAATAATAACGAATTTCATGCTCATGCATGTCAATATACCTTGACCTAACATCATAATTCCTATGCATATCATCATCATCCTAAGGATACATCATCGCTATTGTAACAACTATATAAATATGAAGCACATGTGCATGATTACCCTTATACCATCATATCATCAATATGAGAAACATCTCAATATTTATCAAATATAGAATAATACTCTATAAGCATTCATTTACTTTACAGACATTCAACTATGAACCAAGATTATTCAACATCCATCTAGGATCTATGTTATCTCATCAGGGTTATTAGTGTTATGATTTTATCAAGATACCAATTCCTTTTCAATAATCATTTCTACTTCTTTAAACTAGGAAGTTGACCATTTACACCATAGGTATAATCATCTAAGTACATCGTTTATTTTCACATGAGCCTCATCATCTTAAGTCTTAATCTCTCATTATATAATCATTATTTAAATCTTCTATCTCAAAATTAAAATCCCTTGGTTTTACATCCATTTACCCTTTGGCTTACTGATTCCAATACCGCTATCATGATTTAATTTTATATCATGCTTAATTTACTTGTATGAGGGTTTGTTGATCCATGTTGACTTATACCTACATCATTTAACAATTATCACTTTCAGCCACAAAAATATTTTCTTATCTCGTTAAGTTCCTATCTCAATGCCACTTGATTGCCTTATCATAAATTCTTCATCAAGTTGGACAAAAGACTCTTTCTCATTAAATAGTATTATTATTTTAGATTTTGAAACAGTTGGAAATGCTACTACCATCATTGTCCATGAAAAATTTAAATGTGAGGTGTTATGTGGAAACAACCTCTTTTAACGTTATGGGAAGTCCTACTCATGAAACAATGAGTGCAAATAAGTCAAGTACAACCTCTATTAATTGACTTTCACTTCTTTTGTCACTATGTATACAATCCTTCTCAAGATATCCTTATAAAATTTCTAGCAACATTCCTTCACTAGTATTTTAAACATCTTCCTCGTTTATCATCACTTGGTCATCATGGAAATTCTCTACTTCATATCTTCACATTTTTAAAATATGTAGATCATCATTATGACCATTAGCAATCATGTTTCTTGCTCTGCTCATCAATACCCTTAAAAGAATTTTCTTCTTAATAGAACATCCCTTCATTTCCTCCTACCAGATATTCATAGATATATTTTTATTTTTCTCCTAGTCTTAATTTCCTACTATTCCATGTCTACTAGCTTCAAAAATGGAAGTTTCTTCACTTAATTCTATTTTATTAATTTGAATTTAATTTCTCCTCTCTTAGAAACATAGCACTGATATACTTTGGAAATGTTGTTACTATTCTCCAACTTGGGTAATACCTCACAAACAAATTCATTATGATGGCTACCAAATGTAATTCGCTTATCATTTCCTCTTTTAAGACATCAACATAATAAAATTTCCTGATCCTTCATCTTGTTATCCATAATTCATTCATATAGTTAGTCACCTATGGAAAACTTTACAATGTGGCTCTCCCATTGTTATAGATGTTGTTATGCACACAACTTATCTTCTCCAATCATTGTATGTCCTTCATTATTACCATGATTTTTCAACTCCATTAGTTGATTGCCAATATTTTCTTCTTTATGTGCATCATCCTTAGATAGACCTTATAGTGATACCTTTAGAGTACCAAGTTATGATTATACCAAACTCTTCCATTATGTTCTAAAATAGGTTTCATCTTCTTACTGATTTCTTACCCTTGTTGTGACACTTCTTCTCTACCACCCTCTTACCTGCCCTCATTTGCCTTTACATGCGTAATTAGACTTGTTAGGCAGGTTGCTAATTTACTTAGCGTACTTTGGTTGTCTCTAAGGGCATGCTTTTCTAGTCAGCAAAGACCTCAGCTTTGCAAAAACAAATCAAGTTATTAACACATTTCAACAAAGAATATGGTGAATTATTTGATCTTAAAAAGTTCAGGGATTTTATTCACGGCGTTAAATGAGCAGTCTACTTCTATGTAATCTATGATATTGTTTCATTTGTTTTTTGATGATATGCTTGATGATCTTTACCATTATACTGTATATTTCATGTCTTTCAACAAATTATGAAAGTGGTTTAGCAATTTAAATCATGTTTGCATTTTTGTTTGAATGAAGAATAATATTATTATGATTTTGCATCTTTTTATAAATAGAAAACAACCTTAATAAAGGAAGGAAACATTGAAAATCAACTAATAAAGTTGAATAATAAAGAAGATCATTTCAATGGCCCTAAACGGTATGATAACATTAGATTAAAGAAGAGAATCCATAATAAAAATGAGCAATTGAAGGAAGATAAGTTATTTTATTGGAAGAATAGTAGCAACATTTCAAGTGTAACATGTTTTTAAAAATTTAGGAAGTTTCCATTGTTGAAGCTAGTAAATATGAGATATTAGATAATTGAGACTAAGGGAAAAATAAATTGTATCTATGAATATATGGTAGGAGGAAGTGAAGGGATGTTTCTGTCAAGAAGAAAGTTCTCTTAATGATATTGATGATTGAACCAAGCAACATGATTAGTAAAGGACATAGTGATGATGTATACATCACCATGGATCAACAAGCCTTCAGACAAGTGAATTAGCATAATATAAAATGAAATCACGATGACTAAATGTTTATATGAAATTGCATATAGTGGTTTTGGAATCGATAAGCCAAAGGGTACCAAAGGATTTTAATTTTGAGATCGATGATTTGAGGACAATAATATCTTAACAATGAATTTCACTAAAATTACTTTGGGAAGGAAGATTACATGATGATACATTAAGTCTCAAGATAATGAGGCCCATTTGAAATTTAAATATGTACTTAAATCAATATATCTACAGTGTAAATAGACAACTTCCTAGTTGGAAGAAGTGTAAATGATTATTGAAAAGTAATTGGTATATTGACGAAAACATGACACTAATAGTATTGGTGAGATAACTTATATCCTAGAGGAATTTTGAAAATCTTATTTCATAGTTGGTATTCATTGTTTGTATAAACAAATGAAATTATTTTTTGATGAACCATGATAAGAGTGCTTATAGTGTATTATTGTTCTGTATATGATAAGTATTGATATGGTTATCATATTAATGATGTTTCATGAATGGTATGTGATAAATGGATATAGTTCTCATGAGAGGTTAATGATGTATATGTGGTGCTTATTTATTTATTTGTTATGATAATGATGTTAAATGCCCATGATGGATATGATATGCATAGGGATCACGATGTTATGATATGATGTAAATTGACATGTGGTTCATTTATTATGTGATGTAATGATATATCCTTAATGAAAATAAGTTGATGTTATAACCTATGAGGGTATTTTATGATGGTATCTTTGATGTTCATATGTTGAGATGTGGTGTGAATCATATGGTAATTGCATACAAATTTATGACATGCATGAGCATGAAGTTTGTTATTTTGCGATTAACAATGGTGAATTTTCTCATGATGACATGCAAGACTTGGCATGTGGATTATTTTCTATGATACTATGATGGTATAGATAATGCATTGGTTGCATATTGAGGTGTGATGATTGACAGGACTCCACAAATCAGCCAAGAGGGCTGGTTTATTTAATGATCTCGTAGGAGCCCATACTAGCGAGGGAGAATATGTAACACCATATGGGTTGGGGACATACTCAATCAACACTACATATGCTAGTGGTTCCTTTGTCTTGCATAGCTCTTGATGGATAGGTCTTGAAGGGCTATGGGACCATCTTGAGGAGGCCAAGTGCCTGATGTTCTAGGCTAGGTGCCTAGTATTGTATTGGGATGTAAAATTTTGGTAGGGGTGTAAGGACTTCGATGCCTGGGGTTGTTCACCTTAGTGAGTTGTGGAGGGAGTGGGCCAACATTGCGAGATGCCCGGTGATATTGAGCACTGTACCAAATGCCTGCCTTGGGGCAGATGAGGTCTGAGTGAGGCACGAGCCTTGGGGCAAGCCTTGGACTAGGATACAAACTGAGGAGGCTTATGCTTGATTCCGAAAGTGAAGGCTTATGCTTGATTCCAAAAGTGGGAAAAAGGACAGAGATTCCTTGGGATTTCCTAGGTGTTATGAAACTTTCGATGCTTGCTGGTTATACTAGCTCAACAGAGGGTGTCGGGATTGTTCATGAAGTAATAAATAACAAAATAAATGTAATCATGTCCCTTAATAATAAATAATAAATAATATAAATAATAAATAATAAAAAAATAATTTCAGGTTGAAGTTCCTTAAAGTGGGGGAGTATGTAATGTCCCTTAATAACAAAAATAATAAATAATAATAAATAAATAAATAATAAATAATTACATTCTCTAAATAAATATAAATAAGAATAAAACAGAAAAACAGTAAAAATCAGTAAAGCTATCAAAAAGTAAAAACAAAAGAAATAAAACAAGAAAAATAGTCAAAATCATCAAAAAGTAAAAACAAAAGAATAAAACAAGAAAGCAGTAAAGTTGCATGTTGACAGATGGAACGTGTGCACGTGGTTCCCATTCTAATGTTTGCTCTATTTAATAGATGGTGAGGAAGATAAGAGGCATTCCATCATTCCATGATTCCACCATCCATTCTCTTGGGAGAATAGACAAAGGATACCCTAACAGTAGTGCGTTGATTGAGGGCTCGGGGGTGGCTAGTTGTAGCAAGATTTTGTGCAACTAAGTCTACGATTGGGTGGAGAGTCATCCCCAAAACGTTGTTGTAGTTAGCAAATTTCAACTAAATTACAGGTATGTGCCTCTACTCATAGTTTTGAAATTTGATGTTAATTAGTGGATAATTGCATGTTGATTACTTGATTAATCTAATTAATTACATGTTTATTTTGGGTTGTTACATATACCATATGTGACAACCCCGAAATAACAACACATAATTAATTAGATTAATCTAGCAATTTATAATCAACATGCAATTATCAACTAATTAACATCAAAGTTCAAAACTATAAGTAGAGATACTTACCTGTGTTTTCCGGGTTGAATGCTAGTTGAAGTCTTCCAACTGCAACAAGGTTTTGGGGACGACTCTCCACCCAACCGTAGGCTCAGTTGCACAAAATATTGCTACAACTAGCCACCCCCGAGCCCTCAATCAACGTACTACTACTAGGGAATCCTTTGTCTCAGAACATTATTCTCCCAAGAGAATGGATGGTGGAATCATGGAATGATGGAATACCTCTCGTCTTCCTCACCATCTATTTAATAGAGAAAACATTAGAAGGGGAACCACATGCACACACTCCTGTGTCAACATGCAACTTATTGCTTTCCTGTTTTATTCTTTTGTTTTTACTTTTTGATAGTTTTACTGATTTTTACTATTTTTTTTGTTTTATTTCTTATATTTATTTAAAGGATGTAATTAATTTACTATTTTATTTATTGCTTATTATTTAATATTTATTATTATTATTTATTATTTGTTATTAAGGGACATTACACTGTTCTCGTGCGCCGCGAACTCATGAATTCCTCTGTCCAACTAGCCTTCAATTTCTTTCTTAGTTGGATTCTAATGATACGACATCACACATCTCTCATGCGGATTCTAGTCCCAAAAACGGAACCATTTGTTGGCTTATGAGGGCTTGACCCAGGTTCAAAGTTAGTTATCCAAATAAATCCCTACACTACTGGCCATTTCGGCATCAGTCTGCGGAGCGCGCACTGAAGTCTCACCTGAAGCAGTATGGGGGGATGCTGGAACCAAGTTTCCACACCCTTGATATGGATGTGATGTTGATTTATTCCAACTAAACATACCTTTGTGCAAGCTGCTTCAAGCCCTATTCTAATCTTTAGTACATTCGTGAAGTGTTACAATCGATGTTCGCAAAGCCCTACCCAGGGGCTGAGATGCTTTCGTGCTGCTAGGGCAACGAACTGCACTATTTCCCAAACTAGACTAATGATCTTACTTATATTAGTGACAAATCTTAATTATCTTCATGTAAACAGATATTGTAAATTGCATTCACTTAACCAATATAGTTATACACATTTGCGCATCATATAAGCATTAGAAGTGAAATTTATACCCAATATAACAGATGAATAAAACATGAAATAAAGACACAAAATTGATAGAAACTTCTCTTTATTAATTCTTCCAGATGATTACATACTCTACTCACCCTGCGCACTTAGCTACAGGGGTCCGCGAACTTAGCTAAGGACTACTAGGCCCTTGTGCACTCAGCTGCAGAGCCTCTTCCTACGCTACAACCCAAAACTAGACTTTACACTTCAGAGCTATCTCACATACATCCTTATTCCATCTCTTTCTTATTCTGTTATCAAACTACTTAGAGCTTCGCTCTATTTATACAATCTCATGGTCCACTGACCATGGGTAGATATTCTACAGCCGACATTACATTATCAAAATAAGGGCAGATAACCCTATGACTCTTTAATAATTACGCACTCCGCGCCCACAAAATGTGGAGTCTTTGCATTGGAATTACAAAAATTGGACCAAAATCTGGGCTCTAATCCCCGAAACGGTCCTTGGGGGATCCTGCACCCAACATGCTCCTTTTGCACCTACTAGTGAAATCCTCCTAAAAACTGATCCTCTTCCAACTCCATCAACTGCACGAGGCGCTCCTCCATGGTCTTACGATCAACCATATTGGTGAGTGCTGGAACGCGAATACTTGGCACAATATATTCCATGGGCATCACAGCCTCTTGCCCATAAACCAATCTGAATGGGGTTTGGCCTATCAAATTCTTACAAGTAGTTCTATATGCCCACAAGACTACTAGTATGCGTAAATCCCATTCATTTCACTTCGCGTTGCAAACCTTTGTCAGAGCACTCTCTAGAATTTTTTTGAAGGCTTCGACTGTACCATTAGCTTGAGGATGATAGGATGTACTCTTATGATGATAGACCTAAAATTCTTCAACCATCGCGGAAATCATTTTGTTTAATAAATGCGTACCCCTATCGCTCATTAATATCGTAGGACAGCCAAATCAAGACAAGATATATTCAAAGATAAACTTTGCGGTAGTAGCTACTATACAGTTCTTTATTGGATGTGCTTCCACCCATCGGATCAAGTATTCAGTTGTTGTAATAATATATCACACTCCAGTCTTCTTTCTTGGTGGCTAGATCGGACCCAAAAAATCAATCGCTGACTTATCAAACACCCACAATGTGATATGTGGATTCAAAGGAAATGCATCCCTTCGTGACAGTCTCCTCGTCCTTTGGCAAGCATTGCAAGCCCTACAATACACTTTTGCATCTTTATGCACGATTGGCCACCAAAGTCCTACACGTAGGATCTTCTGCGTGATCGCTCTTCATGCATAATGACCTCCTACCTCTCCTCCATGTGATTTTGTGAGGACGATTAGTCATTCAAACTCTGGAACATATCAGTGCAGTATCTTATCATAGCCATTTTATATAGGTGTCCAATGATCACAGAAAAATTAGTCACACGGACCACCAAATCCTTCTTCTACTACGTAGAATATACTTCTAGGCTATGCCAATTGTTAAAAACTAGATAATGTTAGCAAATTGATCATCTGTGACATGAACATCAAAGAGCTGCACATCAGGAAACCCTTCTTCCAAACTAGTAGGCTCCTCCCTAGACTCAATCTAGGAGAGGTGATTAGGACCCACATTCAATCGTCTCGGTTTCACAATTACCTATAAGTCATATTCCTGAAAGAGAAATACCCATCTGTATATCTTTCCCCACAACATAGGCTTATTGATGAGGTATTTAAGAGAAAAATGGTTTGCATACATCTTGAAGTGCGCACCTAACAGATAGTGTCAGAATTTCTAGCACGTATAACATATCCAGTCCCTCGCGCTCTGTAGTTGAGTAGTTCTTCTCCACCTTAGACAAATTACTACTTGCAAACGCTATAGGATGATCAATATCACCTTCACCTCGTTGGGTTAGCACTTTACTAAGCGCTATACAAGAAGCATCCACGTGCACATGAAACTCCTTTTTCCAATCCGAGAATACTAGAATGGGTGCGATGACCATTTTTTTCTTCAAAATATCCAAACTATTCTAACATTCTTCATCCCAACAAAACTTTGTGCCTTTCTTTAACTGTGTCTCCATTAGCGCAGTGATTTGCACGTATGCCTTAATAAACTTTCTATAATTCCTATATGGCCCAATGTCATGCGAGATATTTGATATTCTTCAGGGCCTCCAAATTGACAATAACAACTATCTTGGAAGGGTCTACCATAAATCCTTGTTTGCAAACCACATGACCTAGAAATATCCCATAAGGAACACACAAGATACATTTTTTCAAATTCAGGGTGATCTGATGTCTACAACAGGTATCCAACATAAGGCACAGACTTGCAACATGGTGCTTTACCAATCCAAATATAGTCGAATCATCAAAGTACACTTCTAAGAATTTTTGGATGAATTCCTTAAAAGCTGCAATTACTACCCATGACAAGATCGTAGGTGCATTCTTCAATCCAAATGGCATTATCGTATATTGAAAACATCCCCATTATGTCACAAAAGGTGGTCTTTCTGTGATACTCCAATGCGATCTTGATCTAATGGTACCCCAAGAACCCCTTAGTGAAAGGATAGGCTTCCTGCCCTCCAGCATTCTCTAAGACTGCATCTGTAAATGGTGTTGGAAAAGGGTCATGAATGCATGGATCATTGAGCTTCCTTAGGTCTACGCATATCTATATTTCATCCTATTGCTTTTTCTCCTAAATCACCATAGGGCATACCCAATCTGATTCCTCCACTAGCTCAATAATCCCCGCGTCGAGCATCTTTTCCAACTCCTTGTGCAGCCTTTCCTTATATTTGGGATTCAAACGATAGGGTCGCTATTTTACAGGCTTCGTGTCAGGCTTCAAAGTAATCTTCATTATGCCCAGGTCCCCTACTATCCCCTTCAGATCTGAGAGCTTGGTGAGAAAAAAGTCCTGGTATTCATGCAACAGTTCCGTAACCTTATCAATTGTATCCTCATCCCAATAGTCGTCTATTTTAGAAAACTTTGGCTGCACATCTATTCCAATGTTGACCTGTCTACTCTTCAAAGTTTCCACAATGTTAGGGATTTCTTCTTTGGGTCCTTCAACTTCGCACTATCCCTCAGACTCCAGAATGCTGATATTTCTAGGATCATCTTCTTCTTCTTCCACAATCATGTTATAGCATTTGAGTGCATGGCGCAGCTATGTATTCCAATCTAGTTGATTCCATTCTACCGGGTCCTCAGGCATTCTAAAGATCGTAGCCTTAATTTCTTGGAGCACTTCATCAATATATTTAAAGCCATTCTCAGAGCTAAAGGTTACCAAGAAACTCTCCCTGAGGATATCCTACTCAATTGTTCCATGTCGTAGCTCTGTTTCCAGGTACCAATTCATCAGAATGGTTTCCAATGTATGACAAAAGATATGCGCCCATTCAGTCTGAGGTTCCTCTCCCCAAGATTTAGTCCACCGCGCCATATGTTCATGTAGATTGTCTTTTCTAGTATATTTCTCCACCATATGGGTATTGGCATACCCAAACCTCTGTTTCATCATTCGCCTGCATTCTTCCCAATTAGCGAAGCTATCCTTATGTGTACCCTACCAACGGGTAGGCGTAGCATGCAGTGCCATATCTAATGCCTAGAACTGACACTCTTCTGGCACCTCCATTTCAAACTTAGATAGAAAAAGTTAACATCATCTAACCCACCATAATGAGGAATATTTCTTACCTCCGTGAATACGCATCAAAGCGATTTAGTCAACATGATGCAATGCAACGAACATACTTCATGCAATTAGTTCTGCCAATACTCAAGCTCTTCGTCAAAATATTAGCTACAGGAGCTATCTTTATCCCACATAATTCGTCCATATGTTGTAGGATTGATCCAGTCCTACTATTTTGGTATCACATTCCCATCTGATCCTAGATTGAGAATTACCTAATCCATTTCATACTCCTCGATCTGCATTGTTAGCCTCATTTCATGACCCGTTCATTTATTTCTTTTTCCCATTTTTCGTACATTACATAGTTTTGGAGGAGGTTTGACCTTACTTGTACAGTTATCAATTAACTCTTGAAGCCCTTCTACAGCCTTTCTATCCCATAATAGCTTCATACACGTCTTCATAAAGGTGGCTAATAATGAAGGATCTATGTCCTGTGCTTCGTTGTTTCCTATAGCCTCATCTTCACTTCTTGAGGTAGAGGCCTCAGTGAAGATCTTTTTGGCTTCCGTAAAGGCTTCTTTACTCTTGTTTGGGTTGAATCCAACTTCCTTCTCTGCAACTTTGTGTACACATCCTTCAGTTTCCGACTACTTTCCCTTATTTTCTCCTATGGCAATACCACTGTGCGTTACTGTGTTAATGTTAGGTTCTTCTTCACGAGGCTCCGCCCTCATCATCTGAATTTTCTGCATAAGCGTTTGCATATTCTTCTTCTACATCTTGGCTATTAGTACTGGGAAATATTCGATAACATGATCAAATTGTCGGCAACACTGACAAGAGGGATCTGTTGGGTTCTGAAAGTTGCCCACAAAATGGCCTACTTCTCCATAATTATAACAAATTATTTGGCCACAACCCCTTCCAGAACCTCCTCCTCATCCTCTTCCTCGACCTTGGAATTCTTTGTACACTTCACCCACACTGTGATCTTAAGGCCGATTTTCTGTCTACATTCTATATGTAGGGGTTCACTCAATCATTAGTTCATAGCTCCGACAATTGTGTTCATGATTCCCACCCGATTTACAAAAAGTAAAAAATAATTCCTGTGGTGTTTGCACAATTTTTTGCGGGAGATGATAGTTATATGTCGCATGCTTACCAGCTACTTGATAGATAACGCACCATAAGGGTACTCCCATGCTCAGTCCAAAGATGTTTTCTGGTTTTATAGGGACAAGACCTCCCCCAATGAGCTATTTCTGATAAATGGGACAATGGTCCTTGTCATGACCTCGACCTCTACACTTCAGGCATGAAACGTTTGCGCTCACCTCGGCTTGCACTTCCTTTCCCTTCTTTAGGCCCTGTAGTTCCATGTGTAGGCTTGACAACTATGATTGAATCTGTTGTACCTCTATATTTGTATCCTGCACTAGTGAAGCTTCTACTTGTGTTCCTATTTTCTGTTATGACAAGGGCACACTTAGCTGCGGTAGGAGCGAAGCAATATACCAGTCTCTATGCTGAGAATCTGTAATTGTCATATTAGCCTAATGAATCAGACATTTTAATCTTTGATCAAAGTCCCATGTAGACTCATTTACTCTCTACTGAATCTCCTTGAACTCTATTAGTGAGCCTGAGATTTGGGCTTCTTAAATTCACTATTCAACACTTGTTGGGTCTCCAACACAACCGCAGTGGGCTTATCTGTGCATAACTTGATGTACCAACTCAGCGCCCTATCCTCTAGTGTTGTGACTAGTTGTGATTTCTTCATATTGTCATGAGTGATTTGTCGTGTCATCCACACAGCATCTGCGATAAACCAAAATTGTTTGGGGTCTTCAGTTCCCACACCCTTAAACACCAGTAACTTCATTGTATTCACCATATTAAATGATGAAGGAACGGGTGGAGGAAGAGGAGGAGGTGCAGGTTTAGGTGTGTGAGGCAGAGGTGGAGTGGATGGGGGAGGTATTCCTGCGATACCGTGACTTACAAGCTGTAGTGCACTTCACGGTGTTGTCAGAATATTACCTTGTTCGTCATTATCAGAAGATCCTAATAGTGGATTGTATTCCGAACCTGATTCTTCATTCCTTCTTAATTTTCTCCCACATCGTGTAGTCCCAAACATCAATTTAAAGGCCTAACCTGCTTTTCGCAAAATAACATCTTAATCCAAGTCTTAAGAGATTTCAGGTACTTACCTCTTGGTCCTTTGAAGAACCTGTACTCTGCTTGATTTTAGCTGCTAGATTTCTTGATTGTGATTTTAGTGATGAATCCTCCCAGAATACGATCGATCCAGTAGTTAATGGCCCGCGTGATTTTACTTTATGAAGCCTCCAAGCGCTTCACCAGTTCTGGGGTCCACACAATATGGTCGTTAAGTGTCCACGTACCCTTACTTTCCACTAATTCAGATAGCCACTCATGCAATTCATAGGGGAAAGAGTAGAAGAATATTTTGTGTTCGTCTGTATATAGGTACCTATTCAACCACTCTTCCTTCGATAAGTGCAAACACATGTAGTTTTCGATCGATCCACTTCTCAATTTCTTTCTTAGTGGGGAACCATTTATCACACATCCCTTTATCAAGATCCTGGTCCCAGCAGTGGAACCATTTTGTGGATTGAGGGGGATTGACCTAGGTTCAAATTTATCTGCACCAACCAACAGAACCCTAACCGCTCGCCCTTTTCGCAATAACCCACGTAGCGCAGATTGCAGTCTCACCAAAAGTAGTATTGGGGGATGACAGAACCATGTTTCTACGTCCAAAGGTCAATGTGATAGGTTCTTGTGGCTGCTAGGTCTTAGTTCTATCTTCGCGCACCCTACCCTTCCAGAACAAATTATTACAATAAATTACTTAAACAACTTTGAGATCTTCACGGAGGCTTTTAATCATTCATAACATGCATAAATAGTATTGATGTATTAATTTCAAACACAAAATACACATTAATTCATAAAAATTGTAACATAGCGAAAATACAGAAACTTGCAGAAGTAAGAAATGATACATAGATGCACAAGAAGTGGTTCAAAACTATCTTTATTAGATATGATCATTCAAGTACAAACTTATTTTCCCTATACACTCAGCTGCAAGGGCCCGCATGCTCAACCTGCAGACTTACCAAGGTCTCCATGCACTCAGCTGCAGGAACCTTCCCCTTCGCCTAATTATAGGAAATAAACCTTTCTTGCCTTAGCTTACTTTCCTTTTCAAATATTTCTATCAATTAGATTCTATCTTAGACTTGCTATGGCTCTTGTATTTATAGTTTTTCTTTTACAATACCATGGTCCATAGACCATGTGTGGGTTTCAAAACCTTCTTATCACCTACTCGCCTAAGGGACTAAATCCCCTTTGAATTTGACTATCTTCGTGCTTCACTTCCACATTTCATGGAGACTTTACATATTTACAAAAAGAAATTACAAAATTTACCCCAGGGACGCCTTCCCAACACTTTCTTATATGAAAATCTAAAAATTGTCACTATATGTTATTGAGCAGAGGGTGGGGTGTTAAAAAAGAAAACATGAGATTTATTTTTGTTAGTCTCCATTATAAGGATTGAGGGAAGTTGTCAAATATTTACAGGAAGCCCTTATCCTTGTGAACAATTGGAATTCCTATGCCCATTGTATCATCTAAAAATTGTTGATGGGTTAGGTGAAGATCCTCTCAAAATAATCTAAGACCTTTAATTGTGTTCTCAACTACCATTTCTTTAAGGGCTCTTCATAACACTTCTACAGCCAAGATGGAGAGGAAGAGTGAAATGGGATCACCATGATATATGCCCTAATTTATTTGAATGGAATCAAAGGTGAGTCATTGATGAGGATAGAGAAAAAAGCAAAACATAGCAAGAAATTGATCCATGCTATCCATTCTTGATTGAAGTCGAAGGATTTGAGTATGCTGAAGAAATATTTCCAATTAAGCTTGTCAAAATCCTTTAAGAGGTCCAAATTTAGTATCATGTTTGGTTTCTTTGAATTTATTAGGGAGTGCATTTTTTCATTCACTACCATTATATGATCTAATTTTTGGCACCCCTCAACATATCATGTTTTCTTCAGATAAATGAGTTGTGAAAGGAGACGTTTAAGCCTATTAGCAATGATTTTGGTGATGAATTTGTAGATGACATTACATAAGGAAATGGGCCTAAATTCATTTGAATCCTCTACATTATATTTCTTTGGCACAGGCATGAGAAAGATGCAATCAAATTCTTGGAAAATGGATTTTTATCTCCAATATTCTTATGTTGCTTGTTAGACAACTTGTCGCACTATAGACTAACATTGTTGGAAAATTTCAGTCGTAAACCCATTAGGGCCAAGCTCTTCATTATAGGGCATCCCTTTTATTATTGCTTCACCATATCCAAGGGAGATATCTCATAGAAGAGCCTTGTTTTGTTCTTTTGTAACCAAAGAGGGATTGTGTTGGACTGTATGTTGAATTTCTTGTGGCCTAGTTAGATTTGGATCTATTAAAAGCTGATAAAAAAGTGATTAAGCTCTTGAGTGATATCTTGATGCACTTGTAGTTTGACTTCTTCAGGATTCTAGAGAGAAGAGATGTGATTGTGATGGCAGAGTTGTAACATTTCTTTTTGGAAGAATTTTGTATCTCTTTTGCCTTCTTTGAGCAAACAAATATGGGATATTTGATTCCAAATGATTTGCTCTTGCTTTCAATGTTCCTCAAATTGGCAGGGAGTGGAGGATTCCTCTTTAATAAGTTTTTATGATCTTCCATTGAGAATAGCTTCATGTGATATATATTCCATCGAATCTTCTAGTTTTTGTTTTTCCTATAACATGTTACCAAATTTTGCTTTGTTCTAGCCATTGAGCTTTGACTTTATGTAAATTTTGAGCTTTTTTTGAAGCTTGTATATTTTTCCCTCCATAGTCACCAATTCAGATGACCAAGTGTTGATGTTGTTATGGAAATATAGATGTTGGAGATAGAATATTTCAAATTGGAACAATCAATTCTTGGGACAGGTTTTAATATCAACATTTAAACAAATAGGCCAAATCTAAGTCGTGGCTAGGATTAAGGGAGGCTTCTCGGTAGATATCCCAATTCATAATTGTTTTAGATATGAGTAAATGATCCATCTTGGACGCTACTTGTTAGGATCCACCATGGTATTTTTTCTAGGAAAAGGTGCCATTTATAGTGTCTAGGTCAACCAATTTGGAGGTCGTCAATGTATTCTAAAACTAGATAAAGTGATTTTCAAGTCTTCTTATTCCACCTTTATTTTCATGGAGAGGTTTAATCACATTGAAGTCACCTCCTTAGATCCAAGGAGAAGGGAAGATAAGAGTATTAGTGAAGGAAATAGAATGGAGAAAACAAGGCTTATCTTCAGGATAGGGAGGGTCATAGTCATTGGAGAGATAATATTTTTGTTGAGCCTATAAGCTAAATCTGAATAGTGAGGATTTTGAAAGTAGCAAACATATTAAGGATATAAGATTCCTGTGAATTCCATATAATGTAAAAGCCACCACATTTCCCTTTGGAATATATGGAACCTGATTGTTAATTTATACCACATTTGCTACTTACTTTATTCATCATTTCACCAAAAGGTTTGGTTTCCTAAATCATCATGAAGGTGGGATGCTCATACTACTCTTTTTCCTTGTCAAGACTCTATTTTCCTTTGCATTTTAGGCCTTTGACATTCCATGAGATAATAATCATTGTGGAGTTGATTTGGTGGCAGGAAAAACCTCCAAGATCAATTTGATTTGTCCTAAGTTGAACAAGATATATTTTAATTATTCTATGATTTATTGGTTTATTTTTCTACCTGATTTCCTTTCTTAATATAGGTGTTTCACCATCTACTTCATCACCTATGGTTGGAAACCTAACAAACCTAAATATGGTTGTCCCTATGAGGATTTGGAAGATAGTAGGTGAGAATTAAGAAATGCCCTACCCAAAATCTTAAGTTGATGTTCCATGAGGGAATTTGGGTCCTTAACTTTCTAGGATTTAGAGATTCCTAAGAGAAACAACAAATCCATATCCACGTCTTCATTGGGATCCATGGCCAAATTGGGGTCATTAATCAAATATGGTTGTTCTAGGGAGGGGGCTTTGAGGAAGGAGGGGAGAAAGGGGGTGGTCAGTGGAGGAGAGGGGCAATAAATTAGAATATGGCATGTTCACATCCAAGATTGATTGGTTCAAAGGAGGTTCATATTTGGTTAGATAGGATAGGGGATCAAAGCGATTGTTGGTAGGTGGCAATTTCTTTGGTGGATTTGTTTTCGGGGGAGGGTTACCTGGGCCCTTATACTTCCTTGTTGGCATTGAAAATTCTTCATAATTAGTGGTAGGAGTAGCCTCAGGGTTAGAATTAGCCACAAGAAGGGGGAATTTCCTATAAATATGACCATACTCATGGCATATTCAACAGTGAAAGGGGATGTGCTCATAATCTAGGGTTTGTTTCCAAAGCTCATCGTGATAATAAATATTAATGGATTCTAGGATTGGTTTTGAGATGTGAATATAAACACGAATTAGGTGTAGGAGATATCCCTGGTTTGTTTGATGGCCTTCGAAGTTTTTACAAATTGACTAAAGGTGTTTCCAATGGCAACTAATGTTTCCTCATCCCATAATTTTCTCAATGGTCAGTACATTCAGATCCAAATTGGTGCTATGGTAAAATATTCCTTATCAGGAACAAATCTTTCCATCTAGATTCGAAGGTGAAGCCTGGTGGAGTTGAAGAAGTACGTGTTGTTTCTAGGACCCAAGGTCTATCTCCAATGATGGAAAATATGATGTTGAAAAGCACTTTAGTTCTCAATTCAAGTTGAATCTTCTTTTGGGTTTCCATTTTTGCTGGATCAAATAGGAGAGTGTTGTTTCCATTGGCCAAATTCCCATAAATTTACCAATTAGGGTGTGATCTCTCATATATTGTATGTATTCATTGATTGTTTTGGACTCAAATTCAAATTTTGGATCAACTACTACTTTGCAAAGACAACTCCCTGACATGCATTTTCTGGACAAAGAGTGACGGGACAATCTATTCTGGAGATCCGAGTTGGGGAGCTGGTCATATACATTAGGGTTGGAAGGAAAGGGATGCCCTTCTTGATTCTAGCCCACTATAATCTGATTGTACGAGGGATCACTGCTTCCTCCGCTAGCAAAAGCCGTGGAAAAGGTAGTGAGGAGCCATGAGGAATACACCCACTAAGATTTATTCAATAAAAAAAGGCAAAGATTTTACCATATTCTCACGTTGTAGATACATGTAATATTAAAATATTAATGAATTATAATTATAATTTTTTCATTTCATTATTTAAATATGAAAAAAAAATATGATTACACATTAATTTAAAAATATATATTTAAATTAATTTTTTACTTATTTAATATCAAAATATTAATTAATTACAAGTATTATATTTTCTGTATTCAGGCTTTTGTGATCCATAATGAATTAAGCAAAGTCTTTCAGTAGAAACCACATAAGAGAAATTTTTGGCCAACATGTTTCGAACCAATAAGTGTGGTTCATCATTAGGGCCAAATGAAGACGCAGACCATGACAAAGGCTTAAATAGAGAGCAATGTAGAGACATAATTTCAAGTAATGACTATATTTGAACAACAATATTTAAATTATGATATTCATTTATTGATATATTAAAAACAAATATTATTAAGTAATGGCTATATTAAATGGCTAGTTTTTTAAAATAGTATTTAAATAATGATATTAGTTTATCAATTTATTAAAAAATATTAATAAGTAACGGCTATATTAAATGACTAGTTTTTGAAAAGTAATATTTAAATTAATTTATTAAAACCAGATATTACTTGTTTTTGAAAACTAATATTTAAACTATGATATTAGTTTGTTACTTTATTAAAAACAAATATTAATAAGTAATCGCTATATTAAACAACTAGTTTTGAAAAATAATATTTAAAATAATTTATTAAAAAAATAGTTCGTAGTAAAACTCTAAAGAAAGAGAAAATCCAAAAATTATAAAAATAAACAAAATAATTATGGAAATAAAATAAACTAAATTAATAATAATTAATAAATAAAATAAAACAGAAATATACACAACTCAAAAGGAATATATTATATTTTTATATTTTCATTTCATTTTCAAAGTATCACAGATATATATGGTTGTACGCTCATTAATTTTAAAAATAAAAGTCGTTAGATACATTTAATATAAAAATTATTAATAAATTATAATGAGCATATTTCATATCATGGTCTAAGTAACAAAGATATTGCGGTATGTGACTTAAGAAAAAGATATTAATTATAAACCATTTGAGTATGAGAAAAATTATGTATTATATAATTTTTAATTTAATTTTAAAATTTAATTCATAAATTTATATTAAATTTACAAAATTAAAAGAAATACATATTTTTAAATAATATTTTTTTAGTAAAGTGATTTAAGTTCTCTAAAGGTTATCTCAAGTTTCAATTGTGCTTTGAGAAATCACAACCCAGGGGCATCTAAGTCATTAAAATCTCTGGGGATTGCATGACCTAGGCTACACTATCCCTTAACATTGTTGAAATTTTTCTCATAGAGTTTGGGACAAGTGACCTTCACATCACAGAGTGACTTAACAAATACATTCCATCACCGTTTAGTTTATGCCCGTGGGGATTTTTAAATATTATTATTATTACTATATAAATTAAAATTTATTTTTATATTTATTGTAAAATAAAATATTTAAAATACTTTTTATTGAAAATATATTTTTTAAAAATTTAATTTTAATTTAATTTTCTTTAATAATAATTTGTAATTTTCATTTAAAAAAATTTAAAATCACTTTATATTATCAAAATAAAGTTAGAGATGCATGGTTGTTACATTGAGTTAGCTAAGCATTTCTCTAAAGTCTCTTAAGGATGCAAGCATACCCGTAGTTCATAAGTTTTCTCATTATCCCAAAACACAAAAATAATCCTTGCAACTACCTGGGATTACAAAATTACCTTCATGTTAGGAAATCATCACAACACATAGTAGAAATCCAAAAAATCACCAAGCCTAAACATCATTTAGATTCAAAGGAAGAGATGAGAGCAAGGTCCCTTGCACTCGATCCAGGAGGTGCAACAATGTCTAAATCACAATGCATCTGTCCTTCTACATGGGGCAACCTTGCGTCCATCCTATGCAAGGTGAAGCGCTTATTCCTCAAAATCCTCTTGATGTCCTTGTTGGGTGAAACTATGTTCATTTAATTCCGTTGTAGTACTTACCCAACTATTTAATTTGTCAATCCGAGGTCCGTAGACTTACGAGATACATGCAATATATATGTAGGACTAAAGTGGAACTAATCTAATCTAAATTACTGAAATCAAATTAATCTAAGAAGGCATTGAAACATTAACTATGAACGCAGGAAGTTGCATAAAAGAAAAGCGATACAACATGTGAAGAAGTGAATGGCAACAACATATGTGAGCTTACAACAATAAAACTATGTTAAATTATATTACAATAACTAAATTACAAATCATAACAATAAAAGAATCAAAGTTAATCTCCATTCTCTATTATTCCTTGTTCCAATGAAGAGAGAGCACTCTCTTATATACATGAGGAAGATAACCTTTCCATAATTACATATCCAATATTCTCTCAAGCACTCTCAACTAGTTTCCCGTTATTACAAGATATCATCGCACAAATCTCTCAAACATGATCCCACAAATCTCTCACATATCTTGGATAAGATATGTCTCCATGATTTTCTCCTTAGGATAAGATATGCCTCCATAATTTTCTCCTTAGAAAAAGATATGCCTCCATGATTTTCTCCTTAGGATAAGATATGCCTCCATGATTTTCTCCTTAGAAAAAGGCTTGCATAATTATCTCCTTGATATGGTGGAGGAGATATTAATTCTTCACATATTTCCTACACATCACAAAACTCACATATTCTTGAGATATATAAAATTATGTACATTTTCTAATAATTAATCATAAATTCACTTATAATACAAAAATGAATAAAATGGAAAATAGGAAGGTGAAACCCAAATGTATGTATGAAAGTGATATGATAACAGGTTAATGGGATGATGAAATGTAAGGAATAGTGAAGAAAAAGGTGGATGAAAATATCACATTTCTGAGTCCCAACATCCTCCCCAACTGAACTTGTTGCATGTCCTCATGCAACCTTGCATGGGTATCTTTTAAGAACATTTGGCATATTGAACTTTGGCTTTACATGATGATGTCTTAAATGTTTCCAGGATATGTGAGAGACATTAGTAACAATTTACATTTTCTTATGGTTGGTTCTTGTGTGACAACCATGAATATGGTTGGTTCTTGTGTGACAACCATGAATACAAAGAATGTTGGTTCTTGTGTTAACAACATTCATTTCATTTTCTGTTCTCTTTTCTTCAATAATGTAAACACTCACTGGAAATCATAATGTGCATAAGAAAGCCCTTTTGTAATATTAATGAAGCATGCCAATATTGCGTATGAAACAAAGTGCAACAAAGTATCATTGGAAAATAAATGTTGGTGAATGGTAAATGGAGTGATAGTGGTGAAGAAATGGAATCATGGAAGTGAATATGTAGTGAATGTAGTTCTCCCCCCCTCAACTGAATTGGTTGCATGTCCGCATGCAACTTAACATGGCACATGAAAGGAAATGTAGCATGGTGAGGGAATTTTCCAAAATATTCAAGTTAGCATATAAGGAATTGCATGATTAAAGATTAGAAAACAACATACCTCTACTTACCCAAGAATGATGAAGTATGCAATAGGAATGTAGCTGTTGCTGCTGCTGGATCAGGAAAATGTGACTGATGTAACTGGATCCTGGGAAATGAAGGAATTTGAACTGCTGATGCTGAATCATGGAAAAGATAAAAGCTGAAAGTGGTACTGTGGTACTCTCATAGATCAAAATGCATACTGTTGTAACTGCTGAGGGAGTCATGAAAAAGTGTATAGTCTTCACCCACTACAAACCCAATGGTACAATTCTAAACATGCGAATGAATGTGTCGATGTTGAGAATGAATAGAAATCATTGGATTACCGGCCATTGATGTATGCCGTTAACCAATGCGAGGCAACTCACCATTGATGTCAATGAGTGCCAAGGTACCGGAGTACATCTTGCGAAGTGCGAATGGATGTGTCGAGGTCGAGCCACTTGCAAGATCTGAAGGTCATGGGACATTGATGTATTCCCATGATCGCCAGCGAGAGAACTTGCCATTAAGGCATGCAAGCCTCTAGGTACTCAAAATGCACTATAGTCTATTTCCCAGATAAGGTGCTGATGTCGATGGGGCAAGACTTGTTGAAAGGTGGGCCTTAAGGAATCCCACATCAGTCAACACGAGTTTGTACAAAAAGATTTGGTAGGACTACAAATGGAAAGAACTCACGCACAAGCAGTGTGGATTAGCATGGCTAGGAAATCAAGGCAATGTAATCATGGAAAGGGAATGAGTTTTATTCAAAAGGCAAACTAGAAGGTAAAACTAAACTGAAAAGGATAAATGGATGTATGCGATTCAGAAAAATAGGCGTGCATGCAGTCATGAAAGATAAGGAAATGGAAGATGGGCTGCAACACAAGGATGGTCTAGGCGTTTGGAAAAACAAAGGGAGTAATCATGACGCAAAAGGATTTTTGTGTAGTGGAAAATGTCATGATATGTGCAGTGAAGAATCAGTTCCTTCAAGCGTCCAATGATGCATGTTTCATTGTGATTTCGAAAAATCACTTTGCATTAGATTGTCTTCAACTCTTAGCACCATTCCTGCATAAAAATTGTCACCTTTGTGTGCCATCTCCATCGATCATTCCTGTATGAAGTGACTCAAAAACAAATTAGCGCATTTTCAAGAATTTACAAAATGTCCATTTTTTTTAATTATTTTCCGAAATAACTCTAATTGTGGATGAAAAAGGTGTCGCATCGTAATGTTGAGCTTTCTGCATAAGCTTCTCGTTGTCCTACACATAACACCAATCTCATTTCACTTGTTAGTATATGCATCCTAACTTTTGCCCATAAATTCAAAAAAAAAATCCAACATACTTTGATTCCCTCCCCAACTAGAACTATTGCATGTCCCCATGCAATGTATTCATTGATTTTGCAATATTTTTTCAAAATGTTTTTATTGGTTTGCAGGAAAATTGATTTAAAACATTTGAAAAGGCATTGTACTTGTTAGGGAACGAGTAATGAGTTTATGAATAAAGGCAATTTTATTTGATTATTATTATTATTATTATTATTATTATTTAAACTACAAGTCAGCAACTGTACATTATGCATTACATTAAGTTAGGCAAGTTTGAATAATTGAAACACTTCGTGTGTCCCGCAAACATTATATCTCCGCCACTACATCATTCATAATTTCATATAGAATCAAAGCGGTGCCATCCATTGCTACTGAAACAGTAATATAAATCATATTTTTCAAGCCCTTATGATACTTATCTGTTCCAAAATATCCTCTTTGCAGTTACTTATCTACTGCATATAATTATCAGAAAGAAAGAAAATCCATGTACTGTATCGAATTATACATAATAAAGCAATTTTGACTAAACCAGAGTTTATAACGTTAATAACTCTCCTAAGTCGCCATATCAGAACTTCAACGACAATTCCTGCGGATTTCGGCAGTGGGTGGCCAAAGACTGGAGAGCTAGGGTAATGTCGAAGGAAGGCTCAAGCTCGAGTGAAAACTTCAGAAGCGTCGGACAATTCTCACCTATTTTTATCAAACCAAACGGAGTAAGTCTCACAGTTTTTAAGGCTTTTCAGGGTACCATCCGACAAATAACGTTAAGCGTATTACAAACTCTAGTTATGGCCTCGATACCTGAATCCTGCAAATTGCATATGGAAGTCAAGGAAACATTCTCGAGCATGGTACAAGTTTTCACAAAATTCACAAACCCTGCATTTGAAATGCATTCCTGTGGTTGGGCACTGTTCCCTGATGATAATATACGTAGGTTTTTAAGGCATTTGGAGGCCATCTGGAGATCTTGATCGTGAAATTGATCAGTGCATCGAGGCAGATTCAGCTACTTAACATGTTTGAAGCGAGGAAGAAGAGAAGGGAGGAGTACAAGCGACCTGATTGTCAACCTCTGGGCTAACGATGTCGGCACCTCGTTCCAGTCTTTGCAGACCATGGAAGCCGAGAGCTGGTCCTGGGAGCATTCAATCCGCATTAACATGAGGGACAACATTCCGTTGTCCCTGAGCGCGATCTCCATGCTGCTCTGTCTCGTCCGAAAAAAAATCAGACAACATTTACAAGCTAAGACTGCACGCTTGAACCCAATAAATAACTAGTGTTAAATTGTTACCCGGAAATGGGCATCCCATCGATCAGTCGCAGAATGAAAATCGAATCTGAAATTTCGGAAGCTTTTCCCAGATAAGTCTTCATTTATAACACCAGTTGCGCTTTGATAAGGCTCCATCATGGCACATGCAATATAAATTTCCTGGATCAAAACAAACGCTATGATGAAGCTTTATAGAATTGTGCATCTGCATCTGCTCTCCTTAAGAGAAGCAACGATGGTGGCAGGGGCGTATTTTTTTTTTGGGGCCGATATCAGTGCCATCGAACAGTCGAAATGCAACATTTTGACAAGAATCAACCATTGGATACACCCATCCAAGACTTGGACGCCATATCAGAGAGATCAGCTCAGAGGTCGAGCAGTGATGGTAGCACCATTCGGAGGCATCAACAATTTGAATCTCAATCTCAAGATTTTGTGGTACAAGAGAAGTCTTATGCTAAGCGCTCTCATCAGAGTGTAAATTGGTCCCGTTGCATTGGATGGTGCCGCAACAATAGTGGTCAGTGTTCTCATAGGGCAAAGCCAGGTTCTTCCTATTGCGAAAAGCATCTTCCAAGTTCAGTTGGGCATGGTGGAAAGATTAGCGATAGACACATCTCATCAGAAATTTTGAACAGGCTTTTGAGAAATACACGTTCAGGAAAAGACAGGATCCATTTGTGTCGGGCTACAGATCTATTGCGTGAATTCATGAATGTTTGTCTTTATCAATCAAATTCGAAAGCCAGAATCCTGGATTGGATAATTGAAGAGGTGTCAAAAGACCGAAAAGCTGCAAAAGCATTGTTGGCAATTGGTTGGAAAGGAAAAACTCGGGAAACATCTGGGCATTGAAGAAGGACAAAATAGTTTCACAGCAATAGTTCCATGGGTTCCTGAGATAAAGGCGGAATTTCCTGTTGATGCATCAATAGATGATGGAAGACTGAAAGCAAGTAGAGAGAATGGAACACTGGATCATGGGATAGAAAGCGAAATCACAGGAAATCAGACAAGGTTCTGGTTTGATTTGGCAAGATGCACATGATTTTTATGAGGATGCGATGGCAGTTCCGGCTCCATTGGTCTTTTACCGTGCTCGTGCAAAGCCCTGAAAATAGAGAATAGAAAATTCGAATCCCGAAGCCTCAAAGCCTTAGATTCAGATAAATACAAAAGACAGATCGTGTGTCACCAAAGGTCCTGCTGTAAAGATTTACATGTTCAGAGGGGACTGGCAGACTAATATTGTTATCTTATTTTACCTGAGTTAAATGTCTGCATTCGTGGTGGTGCTCTCTACCCGGCATGACCGCATTACTAAAAGGTCTCAAGATGTTCAACATATTGCGCGAATAATGTAAAAGTTCAGTGCACGAATTGGAATTGGTTTCGCCCACTTTTAACCTTTTCATCGTTTATGTTGAGGAACACGTATATGTGGACAGATAGAGATCGCTATGCCGGTAAATAAATTTGGACACACAGGTGACACTCAATTATATGTGTTTCTTTGAATTATTTAATAGGGAGGAAGTAACTCAAGATATAGATTGATCGAATGATGAGGAAAAGAAAGTACTGATCCGAGTTATGAATAATGACTGCATGCGTGATGGTGGCGGCAGGGACTAAAATTTCAATAGATTATTAATTTATATGTAGAACATGTGTGAAGTGATAGTGGTATAAGATCAAGATTTTCTCAGTAAGAGTCCTGTGGCATATGGGGACGAATTCATAAATTAGAAGTCCTTCTTCTCAGAATCAAAATTTTCATGCAGATCAATTGATCAGGACACGACTCTCAGGAAGAGATGAACTGATTGTCAAGATGTTCAAGAATACTTTCCAGTCCGGTTTTCTTTCAATCCTCTACAGCCTTGGGAGCAAACCATTGCAAATATGGGACAAAGAAGTTGTAAATGGACATATTAAATGGTTACAAGATGAGGATATTCAGTCCGATGTTCTGGAAATTGTTGGCCCAAATGTGAACATCACATGCCCTACAGATCTTGCTGTGACACTTGGTATTAAACTGCCATTTTTGGTGATGATTGTCAAGAATCTGAAGAAATATTTTACATTTGAGATTCAAATCCTAGATGACAAGAATGTTCGTCGCTGATTTAGAGCTTCCAACTACCAAGCTATAACCCGTGTGAAATCATACATGAGTGTGCTGGTTGACTGTTTTATTTTTTATTTTATTATTAACAGTCTAGAAAATGAAATTAATCCTATCTTTAAAAACAAAAATGGTTAGTTTTTTTTTTTTGTTTTTTTTTTTATATATATATATATATTTTTTAATCAATGAAAAACTCTAAAGAAACTAAACTTTCTCTAGACTTAAATTTATATATATATCTATATCTATATCTATATATATATATATATATATATATATATATATATATATATATATATATATAGATATATATATAGATATATATATATATAATTAACAAATGGACGCAATGATTTGCATATTGAAAGATGTTTTGATCAAGCATAGTGCAAACATTTATTTATTCCTGAAATTAGTCTAAATCATCCCTATTTTCTGATCCTCGAGATCGTACAAAGACGCAGGAGGAGAGCATACTTATGAAAGCAAACGCTGAAACCTATTTTCTGATCCTCGAGATCGTACAAAGACGCAGGAGGAGAGCATACTTATTCTAGGTAAAAGCAGAACTGAAAATGAAAGCAAAAGCTAAATCTGAAAGCCTACCTACTCTATACTAATTAGAATTTACAAATTAGTTACGTGTAGTTAAACTTCCAATGAAGCCATTCACGCAGCAGTAACAACAATAGATTCAGTAGCAATTTGTCAAATGAAAAATGACAATATTCGAGAGTGGATGAGTCTAGTTGTTGTAACTGCAAATTAACTAAAAAATTTAAAAATGAATCTAATCTAGTACTTACCTGGAACCATTGTTCGATGAAGCTTTGATAAGCACAGTTACTCTCACTCAGATTATGCTGTAACTCCTGTTCTTCTTCTCCGATCTGTTGCTCTTCTTCCTCGATCTCCTGTTCGAATGGTTGTTCGCCATTAGATACGCAGGATTCTTCAGATGTTGAATCTTCATTTATTTCTTGGGGAGTAGTTGAACTTTCAATTTTTGTCAAGATCTCCTTTTCTAGGGAAGAGGAGATTCGAACTTCTGCAAGGATCTGAGTGAGTAGTTCCAAGCTGACACTCATTATAAAACCATGTTGAAAGAGAAAAGCAAATTAAAATTAGCACACTAACAATTGAATTGAAAAAAAAAAGGACCACAGAAATAATTTTGAATTCAATACTCAATTAAACCCTCTTACAAGGACTGCTCATTAATTGAGTAATCAAATGCTTCAATTATAACCATGAGCCATGAATTCATCAAACACTCTTCACAGTTGAGAAAATCAAACACACTTGCAAAAATTAAAATTCACACTTGCATAAATGTAAACACACCCTACATGCCCTGATCCATAAGAGGTCGAGCCCATTACGGTATCTCGAATGCGATGCGTAGGCTATTCCCCACGTCTTACCGCCTTAACACCTTGGAGTTAGGAACATGTCTAAACACATTTGCAGAAAAATCAAACTAAACTTCAATCCATCGTGCCTCCTCGGCAACGGCGCCAAAATGTTGGGTGAAACTATGTTCGTTTAATTCCGTTGTAGTACTTACCCAACTATTTAATTTGTCAATCCGAGGTCCGTAGACTTACGAGACACATGCAATATATATGCAGGACTGAAGTGGAACTAATCTAATCTAATCTAATCTAAATTACTGAAATCAAATTAATCTAAGAAGGCATTGAAACATTAACTATGAAAGCAGGAAGTTGCATAAAAGAAAAGCGATACAGCATGTGAAGAAGTGAATGGCAACAACATATGTGAGCTCACAACAATAAAACTATGTTAAATTATATTACAATAACTAAATTACAAATCATAACAATAAAAGAATCAAAGTTAATCTCCATTCTCTATTATTCCTTGTTCCAATGAAGAGAGAGCACTCTCTTATATACATGAGGAAGATAACCTTTCCATAATTACATATCCAATATTCTCTCAAGCACTCTCAACTAGTTTCCCGTTATTACAAGATATCATCGCACAAATCTCTCAAATATGATCCCACAAATCTCTCACATATCTTGGATAAGATATGTCTCCATGGTTTTCTCCTTAGGATAAGATATGCCTCCATAATTTTCTCCTTAGAAAAAGATATGCCTCCATGATTTTCTCCTTAGGATAAGATATGCCTCCACGATTTTCTCCTTAGAAAAAGGCTTGCATAATTATCTCCTTGATATGGTGGAGGAGATATTAATTCTTCACATATTTCCTACACATCACAAAACTCACATATTCTTGAGATATATAAAATTATGTACATTTTCTAATAATTAATCATAAATTCACTTATAATACAAAAATGAATAAAATGGAAAATAGGAAGGTGAAACCCAAATGTATGTATGAAAGTGATATGATAACAAGTTAATGGGATGATGAAATGTAAGGAATAGTGAAGAAAAAGGTGGATGAAAATATGACATTTCTGAGTCCCAACAGTCCTCTAAGTAATAAAATATGTTATACCTTTCAACTTGTTTGTCCTTCAAAACCATGATGCTTCACACAATGAGCTAATTTAATTGTGGAAGTGTGTGGAGAGGCATGAATATTTTCACTCCCACATAATGAGGTTCTTCCACACTTGTCAATATTTGGTTAATTTTGAGTTAGTGGCACTAAATACAAAATCAACGCAACCCAACTCATTGAAGGGGAGTGCGAAGCTCCACACTTCTCGCGTTGGATTTCCTTGATACAATCAAACACAAATTTTTGGATTAAATTAGAAATCATACTTTTGTTTAATAAAATGCCATAAAATTCAATGTTGAATGCTCTTCCAAAATCAACATTCATGTTTTTTGGTTTCGTCTCTGTGTTATGGATGGGTTGTGCTCATTCTTCAAGATTCCACCGCGAGATCATGCAGATCCATTGCATGCAACATCTATTTCTCAGTCACCATGTTCAATACAATGTACAACTTAACTCAAAATCAACACATTGACACTTCTCTGGCAGCATATCGACATTCTCCAACACCATCAAAATGAACCTCAGATTCGTCCACTTAACTTTAATTGAGGTTTCGCTTACTTAGAGTTCATTCTACAGTCTTGAAGGTTAAAAGATACACATTTTAACTCTTATGTCGGTGGATCTATCCCCTCCACAGATCTATGCTCATCTCCAGCTTAAAACATACACTTTGATGTATGCAAAAACTACCAGCGCACAACAAAAGATGAAATCAATAATTTCCATGGAAAATTTTCCTTCATCAAATATGGCTCCATTTAATAGTGATTCAAAATCCTGCATGTAGTTTCAAAAAGAAAATAGAAATCAGAGATATCACACATCAATGATTTTTAATTGCAGCCCACCAATGCAATTATCAATGTTCCTTCAACCACCAATGACTAGTTCAACTCCACAACTTCAACACTTTCAACGCAACAATCAAAAGAAAATGTGTCTCTTTTGTGCCTTCAACGAGGACTTACAACTTCTTGTTTACACAAGTTTCATAAGCACTGAAATAATCTCAGTGTGTCAGAACTAGACTTGTAGGCAAACTTGTTCTTCCATAGAAATCAAAATATGCCAAGCTTGAAAACATACCTAGAACGTTAACACTAGAATTAATCGCAAGAGTCACAACTCACCGCCAGACAGATTTCTTGTCAATGATTTCCTTTGCAAAGTCAGGATCAACCAACAGACTATTTAGATCTGGATTCTTATCACAGGTCTTGTTGATTTGTTCGAAGAAAATTGCGCTAATGATAAAACCACCCTTTCAGATCCACCAAGTTTTCTAGTTTCAAACACATGCACGAACTATGTTCAGATACAAGTTCAATTTGACATTCAAGCCTTTATTGTTGTGTTTGTTACCGATAGTCAGCTCTAATTTTCAATTCTTCCTTCTTCATGTAGGTTGCATCGCAACTCTCCATGAATTTGCAACGCAACTCCTCTTCAACATACTAACAAGTAAATTATGTGCAAAACATTTCCATTCTGCACCAATTGAGTGCCTCGCGCCCTTTTTAAATTCCTTAGGAATCTCTTGATAGAAAATGACACCTGTACTTACTTCACATGCACCAACAAACATTTTCTTATAGATTCCACTCTCACAAATTTGATATGTAACATGCCCAGTATCTCCAATTTCTTTGATACCAAAAATGATGTCACAGACTATCAGGCCTGCGATTTACGAATTAACACACACAAAACATATTTGTTATCTTCCATTGATGACTCATTCATCATATGCGGATCTTCTAAACAATTTTTTGCACCATTTGTGGGAATCAAACCCACGTTCATATCAACAAATTTCATTTCAGCATCATCATCATCTTCACCAAGCATCGGTCTTTGTTTTGGTCCACAAATGCATACATTCATCTTGGTTATCTAGAGTTTTTCTACTTCCCTTAACACCAACCCTTGGGGCTTTGTCCGTACAACCCACTAAGGTCTACGCTAGGTTGAATCCTACATAATGTACAACAATTTTGATCAATGCCAAAAATACCAATTATGTTTTCTTCTTTCTCAAGGATTGAATCAAACACAAATATTACTGTATTAACTACAAATATACTTGCAGAATTATACATGTATCAGTCGATACATGTACATAAGAACCAATCATTTTTAAAATAATTTCTCCATGTTTATTAACAAAGTAGTTATGAATGATTTACAGTAGCTTATTGCCAAAATCCCTATTTTTGGCTCTTGGGCCTCTCTCGCCCTTTCTCTACCTCTAACCTACTGACTCATTATAAGAAATCTTTTATGTACAAGAACATTGTTATGAAAATATCTCTACAATCAACGAGAAATTCGACATCTGTTCAACATAATAAAACCTACCATTCCTAATTCTACACTTGTTACATTGATAAATACCCACTTGACCAACCACTAAAACAAGCTAACACCTCAGGAGATATTTTTTACAAACATAAAGGCCCAATTCATCTCAAAGTCTAGCTCATCCAATGAGCTAACAACATGCCAGTCCCAACTACTTCAAGAATGAGGATGCTTGTCTTTAAACTAATTCTTTTGCTAATTTAAATTTACAGTACTTTACAATGAGGAAGAAATCCTTTTCACAATTCACATGACCCCTTTCTCAGGTCAGAATAAAATATGTCGGCTAGTTGTTGATGCTCCTACATCAAACTCCATAGGTGGAAAAGGTATGACCTCCTGGTCAAATTTTTTCAATCTACTAAAACCTCCAGGATCCCAAACAAAGTGTTGTTGTTGCCCACATATCTCATCATGTAGTTGCTTCACTTTGCCAGAATCCCATACTTTATTGTGCAAGGTGCCACTTATTTTGTTGAGGCAATCTTCCATAATCAGCTTGATGCTAGTTTTCCTCTTTCTTCCTCAATCTAAGATTCTACTTTGTAATTGTTTCACCTATGATATGCAGATGTAGTTTCCTATAGTTAGTCAAATGTTGAAATTGAATAGAAATCATTGTACCCATCATCGAGTACTCCTTTTATCATCATCATTACCTCCTCAACCTGCATGTTCAATCTTCCTTCTTGTTGGTACACGTTGTTTTTCTTTCGTTGGTTCAGATTGTTGATACCTATCACCCTCATGGCCATCTTCTAAGACTATATGACTTCATTCTCCACCTCACTATATTCTTCACCATAGAATGGACCTCCTACATATTGAATGTTCCTGTAAGAGGAAAATTCCTCCTCATTGTTTCCCTCAACAAAATATATTATAGAAAATTGTTGTCTCCTCTTAAGAGAAAATTATGCCCCATATTCCTTGATTGAAAATGAAATAAATTGTCATGAGACAAACTTGTCTCCTACTCTTTCTTTTCCTTTCTTGACAACATTTGTTGTCCTTCCTATTCATCCTCAAGTATGCTTTCAGTAGATTGCACCACACAAATTCTTTGAGGCTCTTAACACCTCAGTTTGCTTCAATGCATTCTCCCCACAATCTTCATTATTTATTGGATTGTTCATCCATTCCTCTAAAAATTTCAGTTCCCTTTGATATTGTTGTCTTCTATCTTCCTAACTGTAGGTGCCTTCATAATCCAGTTTCTGGTTTTTTCTTCTCTTAACAACATTCAAAGGTTGACTTTCACCTTATTTGTAGCCAGTTACATAAGTCAACCTCATAGTTTACTCTCTCTTTCCTTGCACCTGCTTCTGTGAAGCCATCTCTGAGTCTTCCTTATTCTTTTGAACATTCTATACATGTTATCCAGGTGCAATTTTCACGACATACATTGTTAGCATGAGGTCTCCCTACCTCCTTTGTCGTCTTCCTTAGTAATCCTTCCTATTGTGCATAGGCCTTCTTCTTCCCCTTTTATTTAACAAAATATTGATTATGTCCTCCTTTGGGATTTTTTAACCTCACAGCTTCAGATGACTACTTTTCTTCACCATGCTCGTGACCTACACATGAATGCATCTTATTAGTTTTAAACATAATTGGTCTTTGAGCCTCTATTGTTGCTACTCACACCACTTGTTGGTTTGAACCTTTCTCACAATCTATGAGACCTTCAGCTAGTCCCATATCTTCTCCTTCACCTTCCTCACTAAGGATTCACCCTTGGTCTGGTTCACAGAAGTGATGTTCCACTCCTCCATAATCAATAAATCTGAGTTCCTCCTTCACTCATGAAACATTCAGGTTTTGCTTCAAACTCATTTGCAATAGATGCTGCTTCATTTTCTTCATCCTTTTCATTATGCAACCTTCTCTCTAAGCATCTTGGAGAAACCTTATCTTCTTGTTCTCCCTTTTGACAATCTATCCATTCCTTCGATCTGTAAGAGCCTTTAATGGTTGCTCATCTTCCTTGGTTACAAAGTCTGCATTCACACATAAATTGATAGTTTTAATAATATAAGGATTTTTCGCCACATTATCCATCACCTCCTCATTCTTTATAATTTCTACCAATCTCCTCTTCTTGTCTTCAAGAAGTGTTCTTCCTTCTAGTTTGCAGTAATGAACTTCCCCTTCCATAGGCTCAACTACTCCGAGCTCTTTTTCTTCCACCTATTCTCTCGTTAGAGGTCTTATACTTATTTTCCTCAACTCTCTAGCCTTTGGGGATTTAGTCTTAAAGTACTTGTGTCTAACAAGTACTCTGGCTTTCCTCCTCATCCGTCTTTGGCCTTCTTCCCTCTATTGTAGCAACTACATTAGCACATTAAGTTGTGCCTTCAACTCAGTCATCTCCTTTTCAAATTCCTCTGGGCTTAATTTCCTCCTCATTCCATTTCTCTTGGAATCCTTATTTCTGCCATTGTGGCTCTCAATAGATCCTTCATCATGACCATCAATTCTCACCTTCTTCCTTCTCTGCATGTGCTCCTCCATGCTCATCGTGAGCTGCAACTTAGTCATGTAATAAGCCTCAACTTTCTTATTACCTAAACACCTCACCTTAACTTAGCTATTGCTGTTCCTCTTGTTCCCGCCTCTTGAACCTATTTAGAACTCCTTACACCTCTCTAATTATTGCTCCTCTGCTCACCTCTTTAGAACTTCTCTTGTTCTCTTCTCTTTGAGGACTTCCTCTATCCCCCTCTTTTCTTTAACCTCAAATGGAAAGTTTCTCTCTCTAGGAAGCCTCTCTGTTATAAGGATTTCTCTTTTCCACCATCTTGAAGAACACAAATGATTCTCTCCTCAACCTATATCACCTCCTTTTTGTGAGTAAAGATTATCATCTCACCTTGGTTTTCATAACATCTCTACTTATCTCTGTTGCTACTTTCACTCACAAAATTTTCAGCCACTTATAAAACACAAAGTTAGTTATACATTTCTAGTTATCCACCTGTAAGATTTCAATATATTAGTTCTTCCTGTGGATAATAATTTTTTTTGTTTACTTCCAGCTCTATAGTTGGTTGGAATTTCTTCCTTTTCTTTTTGCAATCCTTTGTCAGAGTTTCTTACTGCATTCTGTTATCTCCTTCCCCTATGAGAATATCTTTTGCTCTAGTATTCTTTGTTTCTTCCTATTTTCTTTTCTTTCTCAACCTTGTCTTTGTAAAATAGTCAAATTATCAATTATTATTTAAATAAACAATACAATCATTACCTCTCTGGTTCCACGTTTTCTCCTCTTCATTAGTTGCAAGATGCATTGGCTTGTTCCTTTGTCCACAAAACCTCCACTGAGATCACCTTGCTACTGCAATCTTCTCTATTTACAACTCTTCTCTCTTTTGCGGGGATTGATACCACTTGACACAATGAAAGAACACAATCCAATATAATTCAAACAATGAAAAAAGTCCCCCATCCTACCTTCAATTCTTTTCTTTGCCTTTATAGCATACAAGAGTGCGACTCTTTCGTTTTGAAATAAAATAAAATAACCCTCAAATCCAACGTAATATGGTGCGGACAATTTTCTGGTTAAATATGGTTCTCGTTAAATGTGGCTCCATACACATGAGCCAAACTAAAACTTTATAATTCTTTACACAACCCACTATATGACATCCTCCTTTATGTATATTATAAATTTAAACCCCACATGCAAGTAAACAAAATTCAATAATGTGGGTCTTCTCTAATTTGAATTCAGTATCTTGACTAAACATCATCACTAGCCCCATTACAAGTCGGAGTGGCCGCATTCTATTTTTTTTTTGTTTCCCTACTAGATGGGCGTGAACGAGTCAGAGGTCGGACTTATGCCTCCTATTTGAATCTTCTCACCAACTTATCAAAGGTCCGACTTGGTAATTAGGGCCGACTACGCGAGCTACCTCGTTGACTTGTCCACACAGGTAAGAAGTAGGTCTCCTTTCAAATTCGCATTCAAAAAAAAAATTATTTGTTGAAGGCCTGGCTTCCACCTACACATGATTTTCCATGTTCCCTTCATTAAATTATGGGCTTTGAAACTTTCTGAATCAACTCATAACAAAACACCTTCCCTTATGGCTCCGCCCCTGCAATCGACTAAGGCCTACATTGGGTTGGATTCGACATAGTGTACAACAATTTCGATCAAAGCCAAAAGGACCAATTACAATTTCTTCTTTCTGAGGGATTGAATCAAACACAAATATTACACAAATATACTCGCAGAATTATACCCTTATAAGTCGATACTTTGACAGAGAAACCAATGATTCCGAAGATAATTTCTCCGTGTTTATTAATAAAGTAGTTGCAAACCATTTACAATAACTTTATTCCAAAATTCTCTTTTGGGCTCTTGGGCCTCTCTCCACCTTTCACTACCTTTTGACGTACTGACTCATTGTACACATGCTTTTATGTACAAGAACAATGTTTTGAAATATCTCTACAATCAACAAGAAGTTTGACATTTGTCCAGCAAATTAAAACCTACCAGATTCCTAATTCTACTCTTGTTACATTGACAAAAGCCCACTTTGCCAGCCACTAAAAGAACCTATTGCCCGTTACAAATGCAAAAACCGAATTGGTCTCAAAGACCAGCTCATCCACCAGACTAACAGCCTACCAGTCCCATATAGTTCTAAAATCAAGACACTTGTCTTTAAACTAAATTTTCTACTAATTTAAATGTACATTAATTTAAAATGAGGAAAAAGTCGTTTTCACAATTTATATGACTTCTTTTTAAGGCCAACATAAAATATGTTGGCTGGAAGATGATGTTGCTACATCACCTTGTAAGAATATTTCATCTCAGTGGGCAGTAACTGTCTCTTTGCATACATATATACCGTCATATGCGAGGAATATCAAAACCATCTAGGCAGGAATGGATGCCTGAATCGATTCGATCTTTATTATATTGGGTTGGAGTAACATGGTTTTCCAAAGGACGACATCACTCCAGTCCTTAGCTGAGCAAATTGACTTTCAAACCAACCAATATCTGCCCCACTTTAGCAATGAAACTTCACTTTGGATTTAAGTTCTTACCTTTAAATTTCTCTTCCTTTTCTTTAAAGCATTAGTAATCATATGAGAAAATGAATGTCATTTCTTTAACTGATAAATAATCCTTTACATTATGGAGTCTTACTGTAAATCGACAAAGATGGGATTCAAAAACGAAAGCAAGTCAAATATTCAAAATAATGATTAACATAGACTAATTATATTGCAGCACAACATTTTTATGAAATTTTCTTGCAACGGGCATGACCTTTCGGCGTCTTTGTTGGATTTCATTAAATCCTTAGAATTCAAAAGGTTAATGACCACCTCAGCACGCTACTATCATTTTTTTCTCATTCAACCTGTCTTGATTATAACGTAAAGCGGCTACAAATTTAAGATTAAGGTTAATATTAATAAGTTTGAAGTTTAATAAGATTAACGTTAATAAAGTTAAAGTTTAATGATAAGACAAGGTTAGTATTAATATTAATGTTTAATAATTTTAATATTAATATTATTATTAATAAGTTTAATAATTTTAATTTTCTAATATTAAGGCCAATATTAATAAGTTTATGAATATTAATACATTTGTTTAATAAAAAATATTAAAATTTAATAATATTAACAATACCAATAATATTAAGGTTAATAATAATACTAATAACATTAATAGATAGGATTGTGTAACATTAATATACTTAATTATAACATTAACATTAATATTAGTGCATGTCACTAAATATTATTATATTTAATTACCATTAATATAATATTAAGATGTATATAGAGCATTATTAACGCATTAATAAAATTACTACAACATTTTAATAAATTTAATAATAGTTTAATATAACATTAATGAAACATTAATAATATATTAATCTACATATTTATAATATTTTAGCTATAAATTAATCTATTCATTAACCCATGGTAACTATGGTTGACTATTGTTGACATGATCAACTATAGTCAACATGGGAATCATAGTCAACATCACTACCATGGTGAACCATAGTTACCACGAGCATCATGGTCTATCTGTAAGCGACCTATAGTGAACCATAGGGAACTATATTGAACCATAGTGGATGGTCATGGTTGACCATGGATTCCTTTAGTGGATGGCAAGTGTTAACCATAGTCCACCTTGGTTAACTATCAACAACCACCATTGCGGTGGTAATCATAGTCAAATCATGCTCAACTATAAACAAGCTATAGTCAAAACATATACAAAGCATGGTTAGCTATAGTTAATCATATTCAACTATTATTGAGCATAGACAAACCATGGACAAATGTTGGTCAATCATAGTTAAAACATGTTCAACCATAGTCAATAATGATCAACTATAGTCAAACCATGGTCAAGCATATTCAAACAATCATTAACAATAGTCATTTATAACGATGTCTAAACATGGTGAACATTGACAACTATAGCCAAATGTGGTTAACCAATGTCAAACATTTGTTAAATATAGTTATTCATGGTCAAAACAAAGTGAGTGATGGTTAATAATAGCCACACATGGTCAACCATACTCTCACCATGGTCAACCATATTCAATTATAAATAACCATGGTTGAACAAAGTCAAACATTTTCAACCTTAGTTAACCATGGTCAATCATGGTCATATTTGGTCAACCATAGTTACCATAATCAACCATTAAAAACCATGATCAACCATTATTAATATGGTCAACCTAGGTGACCATGGTAAAACATGGTAAACCATACCTTTCCAATTTCAATATAGGCACCATAATCGATCATAGAAAAGTATGGTCAACCACAGTAAAATTAGTCAAACCATGCTCACTCATGGTGAACTTGGTCAAGTCATGTGAGAAATGTCTTAACGTGACCAAACGTCAGAAGTGACAAATAATGAAGCATTCTGAGAAACATTATTGCAATGTTACATTGTCACATTGCAAAATAAATTTATTAAACATCGCACTCTGATGAACATTGTGACATTGTTACAAACATTGTCACAATGTTACATTACAATGCAATTTATTCAATGTCACAGTGAGATATTACAAAATTAGTTAACCACATTTACTAATGTGGTTGACTGTATTAGACAATGTTTGTCTACGTCTAACACTCAATACTCTTCAACTTCCGTCAATATAATCACCTATTAATATTATTAATTAATATTAATAGTTAAACATAGTCAACCACATTAGTCAAACATAGTCAAACAAAGTTAACCTTTATAGTCCATGTTTAAATAGTTGACCATGATCAAACTTGGTCAACCCTATGTTTACCATATTTAACAAAAGTCAAAAGTCACTCATAGTTTCCTTCTTTAATATAACTCGACCATATTTAGGTTTACACACACACACACACACACACACATACATATAATGAAGGCGTAAGTGGTAACTTGACATTCCTCATACTCACGTGACACAGGGTTGATTTTTGTCTGCTGCTACTATAACCTCCAGGTGGAACCGCACAACCCCTGTGAACGACACACGAGTAAGTTGAGGTTTGAACTTATGAACTACGCAACAACATGAACGCTTTCACAATGCGTTTGTTAGCGAACCTGTTCCACCCCGGGGGCTATATTTATCTTTATAATTTTCAGTTTATAATATTAGGGTTTATAATTAGGGTTTATAATATTGGACAGGATAACCTATGTCAACCATGGTCAATCATAGTCATATTTGGTCAATAATAGTCACCATAATCAACCTTTAAAAACCATGGTCAACCCATGCTCAACATGGCAAATCATTGTTAATATGGTGAAATATGGTCAACCATAGACTTCCATTATCTATACAAACAACCACAATCTATCATAGAAAACTATGGTCAATGATGGTCAAATTAGTCAAACCGTGTTCACGCATTGTAAACTTAGTCAAGCCATGTGACATACTTTGCAATGTGACAAACATTGCTAAATCGTGACAAGCATTGTTGCGTTGTTACATTGTCGCATTGTGACAAAGATTTATCGAACGTCGCAATGTGACAAACATTGATGCATTGTGACAAATATTGTTGAAATGTTACATTATATTGCAATTTATTCAATGTTGCAATGCCACATCACAAAATTAATTAACTATTGTGGTTGACTATGTTCAACAATATTTGACTATGTTTGACACTCAACACTCTTCAACTTCAGTGAAACAAAATTTCCTATTAGTAGTATTGTTTAATATTAATAGTCAAACATAGTAAGACAAAGTAATCCTTTATTGTTTATGTTTAAATAGTTTACCATGATCAAACTTGGTAAACCCTATATTTAGCATATTTAATAAATGTCAAAATTCCCTCATAATTATCCTCTTTCAATGTAACTCAAGCATATTAGAGTTTATAATATTAGATTTTATAATACTGAGTTTAATATTAAAGTTTATGACATTAGGTGATTTTAATATTAAATTTATTAACCTTAATATTAAAATAAATATTAATAATATTCACTTTAATAGATATTAAAAATAAAAATTTCGATTTACTCTAATAATAATATGATTAACCATATTAATGAGATATACATTACTAATATACATATTGGAATATTGTTTTGCTTGTATTTGATATATGCTTGAAAACATATATTATAATAAATGTGATATTGCTGGTTTATATAAAGCTTTTGATGACAACACTCCAAGCCTCATCATGTATACTTTTAACCGCTCCTGATCAATATTTTTTTTTCATTTAAAATCATATTGCGTTTGTCCAGGTAACTTGCTCGCTCAACCATTTCGCCCTGCATATGTTGCGTTGCATAGGTAGCGGGTAGCTTGAATTCAATTCGATGCCTTGAGGCCTAGACAACAAGGACAATGATAGATGTAACTCACCAATACATATAAATAGACTTCCCGCTGCAAAAGTTTTCTGACATTAAGCAATTCCGAAAAGGTCCGTTTCTGTAAACGAAGACGGAGAAATTTGCCCAAACGGCCACCTAAGGCTATGGTTCTGAGAATCATGTGGTGTATCAAAGAGTTTTTGGAATATACTACGAGGCTACATGTCGTTCGAGGCTGTTCCATGAGAGCCGTTTGAAGCAGCATTCCATGCAGTTGATCTCGAAAATTTATTTCGGCACAATTTTTTTTTACAGTAATTACGATTTGCTTTTGGCTGCTTTTTTTTTTTAACAGTAATTACGATTTTCAACCTAAAGGATTTCTCACAAGATTTGAATTCAAGTTTTTCCTTTGAATTCAAGTTTTTCCTTTTAGTGAAATTTTATTTGCAAAACTATTGTCAATTAAGTTATCTCAAACAGATATTAATATATATTTTTTTATTTGCTATATATATTTAATTTATTTTAAATTGAACTTTTGAAATATATATACACACTGTTATGCTTTTTTTAAATAAAAATATATCTAATTATATTTATATTTTAGTAAATGTCTCAAATCCCTTTATATTAAATCTTAATATTATAAAGCCAATACTTACCCATTCCTAAATAAGTATAAACAAATTCAGTAAGTATAAAATGACAATTATAGGATTCCAAACTAAGCTGGGATGACAACAAAGTGTGTAAGTAAAAAATGACAATTTTATAATATTACATTTCAAACTAAGTTGGTATCCATTCCATGTCTGTTTTTGGTAAAGTACAGAAAAGAAAATGACAATTTTATAATATTTGAATCAATGCCATGCCTGCTTTGTTGAAGTATCAAAAAGAAATTTTCAAATGAAAGCTAAAGAAACCCCATAGATAGATATTGGTATTAGACATTCATAGAGCATGGACGATACATGTACCAATTCTGGTGTGCACAATCGTTGTAAGCCACTAGCCTTGCAGTAGTGGTGGGGTTTTCACAAAATGCCATAGTGCTTTTCAAGCAACCCCAACCAGACATTACTTTCTGTCGAGACCAGACAGACATAGCGGTAGCAATGCATTTAACGAGATTTCTGCGCCCTTTCATCGCTGCAGTGCAACAAATTGTCTTTTTTGACACAATGGCGAGTTCTATGCATCTTTTGGAAGAGTTTTACGAGGCTTCTCACAGGCGGCCAGAACCATACGGAACATTGAACTTTCTCACAGGCCAGACCTAGAGACCACATAACGTTAAATCACCAACAGATGAAACGAAAATAAGCGCTAAACGGTAATGTCTTCGGATCGTGGTCACCATGCTGTCCCCTGATCCGGTAAAGAGCAGCCCGTCGTGCGGCAAGAGGACAGTATCAACGGCCTCACATTGAGTTCCGATCGTCTCGATGCACTTGACTCCATGTGAAAATCCCACACCATCTATGTTGCAACTTTAATTCAATTCGAGGACAATCGAATTTTCAGGGATGCGGCATCCATGTGGATTTTGATAAAACTTTGAGCAAATATTTTGAGTCTTGTCGTTTTCAACATAAACATCTTCAATCATGTGTTGTGCTTTGTCAGAATCTTAAACCAAATATCTTAAAGATGCAACATTTTTCCTTAACGAACAAAGAACCAGATGTATGAAAAGTCCAACCCTGTCCTGAAACTTTATGGTACCATAATTATATTGTCAAAATGGGGGGTTTTGGTAAGAGGGAAGCACTTTACCCAACGCAATATTAATCACGATAGAAATGGTATCTATACATTCCACATATCTGGTAGGGAATCAGAGCTTTCTTCAGTACAGTATTAATGACAATATAATTAGATATATACACATCACATTTGGGTAAGTATTAAATTATTACCTTTGCTGCAAATAAATGATAACATAAATGGGATAAGGAATTAAAGTTTATTTTAAAAATATATTTAAAAAACAGTATTAATGACCATACGTAGAATATTAATAGGTTGAATAATGAGTTTTTAGAAGTATTTTTAATGTAATAATAAATATCTGTGAAAGTTTAAAACGATAATATTTTTTAATTAATTTCATAAATAAAGAGAAATAAATCTTGATTTAATTTGGTTTATTTTCATATACAATTTATTATCTATTTTATTAGAACTGGAGAAATTTGGAAAAATAAATAAATTATTAGTTATATTATTTAGTTATTAAATATCATCTACTCTAATTTTTTTATATGACAAATATTTATAGGTATAGTAATAATAATCAATTTTATGATAATAAACTAGTTGTTTAAATTTTTATTAAAAAATTATAAAACCTTGGTTATTTATGTTCATTTTGGGTGGAAAAGATAAAAAGATTAAAGATGACTTGCTGATGTGAATATTGACTTTAATTAATAGAAAATATTTTTTTTATGTGTTAATATTTTTTGGTAATGTGATAAGGATTATCATGAAGAATTTAACTCCTATTTGTTAGGGAAACATTTGGAATTAGTTATGTCCAAGTGTTCAAAATAGCAACAAGAAATATTAAAAATAGCATCTAGAAATTCTAATTTAATTTGTCCTTGAATTAAATTGAAAATTAATTATAATTATTTTCTCATAGCAACTTGTAATAGTTAACTAGGTTAAGTTTACTTAGTTAGCGTAGGAAATTCGAGTTGGAAGTCTATCTCGAGTCATGTAAGTGTGATCCCTAAGTTTTAGGGGTCGAGATTGAGTTTATTGGAGTTGTAATTAGATAACTCAGTTCAACTGAGTTATAGTCAGTTAAACTAGTTCTAATTGTTGGAGGAACTAGTAGAGGTCTAGTAGTGAGTTGGTCAGGATCGCAGTGAAATCTCATTGAAACAGATTCGGTCAAGAAGTTGGGGTTGGACGTTCGTGAGCATCCCAACCCATATCCACGGGGATGGGTACATAAGGATGCAAAGATGAAGGTAACACAACAATGTAAAATTAGATTTGTTATCAATGTTGATTTTATTAATGAAGTAGATCTAGATGTGGTCCCCCTTGATGTATGTGGAGTCGTTTTTGGGATTCCATAGATGTACATGTCTGATGCAATATTCATGGGGAGAGATAACCAGTACTGTCTCATCAAGGATGGAAAATCATTCATCATCAATGCACACAAAGGCAATTCGAAAATTTCACTGGTAAGTGCTAACCAAGCCAAGAAATTGATCAGTTCCAACAAGAAGTATGTTTTATTATTTTTAAGTGAAAATGAGTCTATAGAGGAGTCAATCAGAGGCAAGGACTCCCTAGAGGGGTGTACTAAGAAATAAAAATAACAAGTGGAGGAGTTGTTATAGGCATACAAGGACATGTTCCGATAGCCTAAAATGCTATGCCCTAAGAGAGAAGTGGAGCATGAGATCCAGCTATTGCCAAATTCCCCATTGCCAACTATTGGGTTGTACAAGCAGTCTGTTATAGAAACAAGTGATGTGAAAAAACCATTGCAACAGTTGCTGGAACAAGGTGTCATTCGATCGAGCACATCACCATGTGGGTCACCCATCATCATTGCCAAATAAGGATCAAACTTAGCGGATATGTATAGATTAAAGGGCATTGATTAAAATTGCACTCAAGAAGAGATACCCCCTGACCATGGTAGACGATCTGCTAGATAAGTTGTGGTAAGAAAATTATTTCACCAAGCTGGACTTGAAGTCTGGATATCACCAGGTTCAAGTCAAAGAAGAAGATACATGGAAGACCACCTTCAAAACTAGGCAAGGTTTGTATGAGTGGTTAGTTATGCCATTTGCCCTATGTAATGCACCAGCTACATGTATGATATTAATGAATGATGTACTACGCCCTTTCATAGATTCATTTGTTATTGTCTATTTGGATGATATACTGGTATATAATGCTACCCGGGAGGAGAATATTTCACATTTGATGAAGGTGATGGAAACATTTAAGACACACCAACCGCTATCCAATCTCAAGAAGTGCGAGTTTGCGCAACAGTCCTTGGTGTATTTGGGATATGTGATTGGTGGGGGAGAATTGAAGAGAGATCCTTCCAAGATGGAGGTCATCATGAAATGGCGGTGCCTACTAATGTTACTGAGGTTAGGAGTTTCATTGGGGCAGCACAGTACCTGAGAAAATTCATAACCTCATTTTCAGTGGTAAGAACACCGTTCCATGCCATAACAGCAAGTGGCAAGAGTTTCCAGTGGGGAAAAGGTCAACACAAGGCTTTTGATGAGTTACAGAAGAACATCCGTGAAGCACCAGTTCTAGCATTCCCAAACTTGCAGCGGCCCTTTGAACTGGAGACAAATGTGAGTGGTTATGCTATGGGAGCTGTCTTGATGTAGGGAGGAAGGCCTGTATGTCACCATTATGAAGTTTTTCATGGGATTCTTAACTACCCTACCTATGATAAGGAGCTATATGAAATGGTGCAAGCTGTGAAAGAGTGGAAGCACTATATGATGGGAAATGATACAATAATCCACACATATCATGAGCCACTACAGAACCTCCAGGCCTAGAATAAGCTACAATGGACCAGGCATTACAAGTGATTGGGGTTTTTATAACAGTTTCATTTGGTGATCAAGTATAAGAAGGGCAACACAAACAAGTTGGCCGATATTCTTTCAAGGCCACCCACATCAAATATTACAGCTTTGGGGACTCTTATGCACATGGAGCCATTCACCCATGATGCATGCAAAGAGGCATATTCAAAATATATGGACTTCAAGGAGGTGTATCACCAGTTGCAGAGTTAGAGCCATGTGCACGATGGTGACAACACCATTGACTACCATCTCCAAGGTTGCTTACTCTACGAGTTGAATAAGTTATGTGTTCCTAAAGGCAAGCATTTGCAGTTGATTAGAGAAGTTCACACCTCCAAGGTTGCAGGGAACTTTGGTGTAGGGAAGACCATGGCTAACTTGCAGAGGTATGTGTATTGGCCTAAGCTACAAGAATAAGTAGCTAGGTTCATAAGAGGATGCATGCTTTCTTCTACCATCAAGCCTAGCAATAGGAAACAAGGTTTGTATCATCCTTTATTTATACCTACTCATCCTTGGGAAAGCATTTCCATGGACTTTGTGGGAGTCTTATCGACAACCAAGAAGGGACATGACTACATGTTTGTGGTGGTTGATAGGTTCAACAAGATGTGTCTTCTAATGCCTTGTAAAAATACCATCAGTGGGTAAGAAGAAACAAACTTGTTCTTTGCACAAGTCTGGGTACACTTTGGCATACCAAGGAGCATCATTTCAGACAGGAATACAAGGTTTCTCAGTGCATTCTGGATGACATTGTGGGAGAAGATGGATACAAAGTTGAAGATAACTACAAAATTCCATCCACAGACAGATGGGTATACAGAAGTAGTCAATAGGACTTTGGTGCAGTGTCTAAGGGGTTACAACTAGAAGCATCCGAAGATCAGGGATGAGAATCTAGTGTATATACAAAATTCCTATAATAGAGTGGTCCACACTTCTACAGGAAAGTCCCCATTTGAAACTTGTTTTGGCTATTTTCCACCTTCACATTTGGAATTGCATATGGGCAGCAAGGAGGAGTGAATGAAGACCCTACAGGAGATGCTTTGAGGGATAAAAAATTTATAGATAAGGTCACGTAGATCCATCTACACGTACATGAAACACTGTAGAATTCACAAGTGAAGTATAAGGCCAGGCATGATCAATCATTCAAGGTGGCAGACAGAGTATGGCTATAGCTAAACAAAGAGAGGTTGCAGGGGCTTCGTAAGAAAATCAAGTCTCTAAGGTATGGTTCCTTTGAGATACTGAAAAAAGGTGGGTGATAATTCCTATCGACTCAGTTTACCACTATATATGCTCATTTACTCAGTTGTAAATGTAGAGAATTTGGAACTCTATGAGCCCTCCATGCTAGATTAGAAAGAGGAACAGGTTCTACCTTCTGTGGAGGATTTGGCATGAGATGCTCAGGCAGAGTTGACAGAAGATATAGTTTTGCAGAAGTGGTCCAGAGCTACAAGACAAGGACAACAAGACCCTGGGTAGATTGGGTTGAAGGGACAACATCCAGGAAAAGCTAAATGGTACAAGAGAGAAGGTGGAGGAAACATTTCTTCACCTCATTCAGTAAAAGATTTTGGGGACCAAAAGCCTCCCAAAATGGGGAGGTGTGATCCAAATTGGATCATTATATTGTTTGGCATCCATATCGATGAATTTAGAGTGGAAAAAGTGAAGGAATCAACTCAAGAGACCATTTTTACCAGCAAGACCCATTTTGGAAAAACGAGGTCTGAAACCTTTTGGAGTGTTTTGAGGCATCAAATGACGGTTTGGGGGGTGGGGAAGTTTTGCCACTTAAGCACAAAAACTTTACATGCTATTCTACACAGAGAAATATTTTAAACGGTGTAAGAATCACGTCAATCGAAGTTTGTATGAAAACGTTATGCCACTGACAAGTTGACCTTCCTGTTTTCACACCTATAGTTCTGGAGGATGCTGCATCAACCCCCATTATTCATGGAAAAGGGGCTAGCCACATTTCTGAGATGTAAAAGACTCTAGAAGAGTTTATTTTGTAACTCTAGTTAATAGTTGATGTAGTCAAACTAAACCACTATTAGGCTATCCGCTTGTTATAACCGGGCCATAAGGAGGAAGAGGCATTCCATTCTTTCGAGAGAATTTTGTTCCATATTTGAGAAAAGATAACCAGGAGAGATAGGAGGTAGAGCAAAAAGAGAGGATCTGTGCACTATAGCAGCGAACGGGCCACATATATTACTTCTTTATATCATCAACCATATTTCCAGATAGAGAAAGAAAGTGAATTAGCCTCACCTTCCAATTGGGTTTTCTCCCGAAAGGGTTTCCCATAGAGAATATCTTGTGTATTATGTGTGTGTGAGCTCATTTTTTCGTTTTCTACTTTTCTACTTGATTTAATTTTACATGCATGCACTAATTACAGTTAATTTTTCAGATATAAAAATTAAATAAAACTCTAATGGTGTAAAATCACAGATTTTGAATATAATATTATCATATATGTTGTGATGAATTGTCCAGTGGAATATCCATTTTATTTTACGGATCATTTGGTATCAAAGCAAGTTTCGTTTGGTATTTTGTGGAGATTACAGGGATCTAGGTCGACGAGGCCGAAAATCGTAAAACCCTAATCATGGGTGATGAATCTGTAAACGAACCTCATGATCTTGCAGAGGTGAGGTTTTCACGGCTCGGAGAACAAGTCGTGGATATAAATTTCAATGTAAACCTCCTCATGGCAGCCCTAAGCAATAATTTGGGGATATTTGGAGAAGAAGCGTGTTTGAATGGAGAGGAAAAATCAAAAGGGGGATCGAGAGATCAAGAAGATGTAGAAAGCCAGCTAAAGAAAGAACTCAGAATGGATCAACCTAGTTCGAGTGTCATGAACCAATCCCTGTTTAAAGTGGAAGAAAAAGTTGACATCAAGCTATACCATGATGAGATCGACACTCTGAAGCTGAACCATTGGTAGCAGCAATTGGAAGTTTATTTTAGTGTCCATCAGATTGAGGAAGGGTAGAAGATCTCATTCGCGCTGTCAAAATTGGAGGGCCATACACTGACTTGGTGGGAGATCCACATGGAAACCCTAAGGATGGAGGGAGAACTTATAGTGACTAATTTGGAGTATTTCAAAACCCTCATTAAGTCATAGTTTTATCCCATTGGGTATGTGGAAGACTAGTGGGTCCAGTGGCATTACTTTAGGAAAAAGTCAAGCCAAAGCGTGCATGATTACACCACATAAATAATAAAGATGGCTATAATGTTGGGTATCTTTCCAAAGAACCCAGATGTACTCCTCAAGTATTTGGGGGGTCTACACCATCATTTGCGTGAGCAAGTGATGTTGTTCAAGCCCAAAATGATGGATGAGGCTTGTGTACAGGCACAGTACCTGGAGAACACAGCCTTGAAAAGAGCGCAATCAAGAGGATCAAAGCAAAAGGAGAAACAAGACGATTCTGAGGAGGGGAGGAAGAATAAAAGATGGGGAAAATATAAAAAGATGGCAGCCACAACACACAAGTGCAAAGATCCTAGCAACCACTGCAACCACTTCAACATTGATGGCCATACAGAGGAGAAGTGTTGGAAGTTGCATATAGAGCTAAACCTGAAGAACAAGAAGAAAGATAATAAGAAGAAGAATCTCAGGTCGCTGATTTGAGAAACCAAGTTGAAAGAAGCTCAGACATGGATGAGAAAATCATATGTCCATCAGTGAAGAAGGAGGTGAATCTGGGTAGCCTTCAGCAACATGAAGAGAATGAAATGACCAAACTCTTTCATGTAAAGATATAGGTCAAGAAGACATAGATTAATGCTTTATTTGAATCAGTATCATAGGAAAATCTCATTTCAACAGCTCTGGTCAAGAAGTTGGGGCTGGAGGTTCTTCATCATCCAAACCCATATCCACTGGGATGGGTACATAAGGATGTCGAGTTGAAGGTACCAAAAGAGTGTAAAACTAGATTTGCTATCAGTGTTGATTTTATTGATGAAGTAGATCTGGTTGTGGTTGCCCTTGATGTATGTGGAGTCGTGTTTGGGAGTCCATACATGTGCATGTGTGATACAATATTCATGAGGAGAGCTAACCACTACCTGCACATCAAGGATGGAAAATCATTCATCATCAATGCACATAAAGGAAATTTGAAAATTTCACTCGTAAGTGCCAACCATGCCAAGAAATCAATCCGTTCCAACAAGAAGTATGTTTTACTATTTTTAGTAGAAAAGCGGTTTGTAGAGGAGTTAATAAGAGGCAAGGCATCCCTAGAAGGTTGTACTAAAAAACAAAAACAACAATTGGAGTTCTTATATCCATACAAGGACGTTTTTTGAGAGCCTAAAGGGCTACCCCCTTATAGAGAAATGGAGCACGAGATCCAGCTATTGCAACACCCCATTGCCAAATGTTGGGTTGTATAGGTAGTTTGTTATAGAACCAATTGAGTTGAAGAAACAACTGCAGCAGCTGCTGGAATAGGGTGTCATTCGACTGAGTACATCACCATGTGGGTCACCCATCATCATTGTGCCAAAGAAGGATGGGACTTGGTGGATGTGTATATATTACATGACGTTGAGTAAAATCATGCTCAAGAATATATACCCCCTACCTAGGATAGACGATTTGCTAGATTAGTTGTAGCAAGAAAATTATTGCACCAAGCTGGACTTGAAGTCTGGATATCACCAGGTTTGAGTCAAAGAAGAAGATACATGGAAGAATGCCTTCAAAACTAGGCAAGGTTTGTATGAGTACTTAGTTATGCCATTCGGCCTATGTAATTCACTAGTTACATTTATGAGATTAATGAATGATGAATTGTGCCATTTCATAGATTCATTTCTTATTGTCTATTTGGATGATATACTGGTATATAGTGCTACCTGGGAGGAGCATATTTCACATTTGACGTAGGTACTGGAAACATTTAAGAAGCACCAACTGCTAACCAATCTCAAGAAGTGCGCGTTTTCACAGCAGTCCTTGGTGTATTTGGGATATGTGATTGCTGGAGGAGAATTGAATTAGATCCTTCCAATATGGAGGCCATCATGAAATGGCATGTGCTTACTAATTTTACTGAGGTTAGGAGTTTCATTGGGGCAGCAGAGTACCTGAGGAAATTCATAGCCTCATTTTTAGTGGTAGCAGCACTGCTCCATGCCATAATAGTAAGTGGCAAGAGTTTCCAGTGGGGAAAAGGTCAGCAGAAGGTTTTTGAGGAGTTGAAGAAGAAGATCAGTGAACCACCAATTCTAACATTACCGAACTTGCAACGGCCCTTTGAAGTGGAGATAGATGTGAGTGGTTATGCTATGAGATTTGTCTTGATGTAGGGAGGAAGGCTTGTATGTTACCATTCTAATTTTTTTCATGGGGAACTACTTAACTACCCTATGTATGATAAGGATCTCTATCCCATGGTGTAAGTTGTGAAGAAGTGGAAACACTATCTGATGGGAAAAGAGATAAGAATCCAAATGGATCACGAGCCGTTATAATACCTACAGGCCCAGAATAATCTACAACAAACTAGGAATTACGAGTGGATGGGGTTTTTACAGTATCTTCATTTGGTTATCAAATATAAGAAGGGAATAACAAACAATTTGGTCAATATTCTTTCAAGGCCACCCACATCAAATATTACAACTTTGGGGTCTCTTATGAACATGGACCCATTCACCCATGATGCATACAGAGAGGCATATTCAAAAGATGGGGACTTCAAGGAGGTGTATCAGCAGTTGCCGAGTCAGAGTCAAGTGCACGATGGTGACAACACCATTGACTACCATATCTGGGATGGGTTACTCTACAGGTTCGATAAGTTATGTGTTCCTAAAGGTGATCTCTTGTAGTTGATTAGAGAAGTTCACATCTCCAAGGTTGAAATACACTTTGGTGTAGGGAATACCATGGCTAACTTGCAGAGTTATGTGTATTGGTCAAAGATGTAAGAACAAATGGCCAGATTCATAAGAGGATGCATGCTTTGTTGCACCAGCAAGCTAGGCAATAGTAAACATGGTATGTATCATCCCTTATTTGTACCTACTCGTCCTTGGGAAAGCATTTCCATGGACTTTGTGGGAGGCTTACCGACAAGGAGGAAGGGATATAACTACCTGTTTGTGGTAGTTGATAGGTTCAACAAGATGTGTGTTCTAATGCCCTGTAAAAAGACCATCAGTAGACAAGAAGCAACAAACTTGTTCTTTGGAAAGGTCTGGGTACACTTTGGGATACCAAGGAGCATCATTTCAGACAGGGATACAATATTTGTCAGTGCATTCTGGACTACGTTGTTGGAGAAGATGGATACAAAGTTGAAGAGATCTACAACATTACATCCACAGATAGATGAGAAAACAAAAGTAGTTAATAGGACTTTGGTGTAACTTCTAAGGGGTTACAATCAAAAGCATCCGAAGACCTGGGATGAAAATTTGGTATATACACAACATTCCTATAACAGAGCAGTCCACACTTCTACAAGAAAGTCCCCATTTGAAACTTGTTTTGGATATTTTCCACCTTCACCTTTGGATATTGCATATGGGTAGGACTGAGGAGTGAAGGAAGACCTTACAGGGGATGTTTTGAGGGATGAAAATTTTATAGATAAGACTAGGTAGATCCATTTACAAGTAAAGGATACACAACATAAGTCACAGGTGAAGTATAATGTCAATCATGATCAACAAAAAATAGAGAAATCATTCAAGGTGGGAGACAAAGTATGGCTAAAGTTGAACAAGGCGGCTTGGAATGAAAATCAAGGCTCTAAGGTATGGTCCATTCGAAATATTGGAAAAGGTGGGAGATAATGCCTATTGACTCAGTTTACCACCATATAGTCTCATTTACATAGTTGTAAATGTAGAGAATTTGAAACCCTATGGGCCTTCCATGCTAGATCAGGAAGAGGAACAGGTACTACCTTCGGTGGAGGATTTGGCACTAGACGCTCAGGAAGAGTTGAAAAAAGATATAGTTTTGCAAAAGAGGTCCACAAATCCAAGATAAGGGCAACAAGACCTTTGGCAGATTGGGTTGAAGGGATAACTTCTAGGAAAAGTTAAATGGTACACCAGAGAGAAGGTGGAACAAAAAATTCATCACCTCGTTCAGTAAAAGGTTTTGGAGACCAAATATCTCCAAAAATGGGGAGCTATGATCCGAATTGGATCATTATGTTGTTTATCATCCATCTCAATGCATTTGGTGTGGAAAAATCAGAGTAATTAGCTCATGGGATTGTTTTTACCAGCAGGACCCAGTTTGGCGAAATGGGGTCTAAAACCTTCTGGGATTGTTTTGAGGCATCAAATGATGTTTTTTTGGGGCTAAAACCTTTCCACTTAAGTGCAACACCTTTCCAAGCTATTTTATACACAAAAATATTTCCAACGGTGTAAGAATCGCGTCAATCGAAGTCCATATGCAAAATTTATGCCACTTAGAAGTTGACCTTCATGTTTTCACACCTATAGTTTGGGAGGATACCGCGTCAACCCCCATTATTCATAGAAAAGGGGCTAGACATATGTTTGAGATGTAAAATGTTCAAGAAGATTCTATTTTGTAATTCTAGTTATTTGTTGATGTAATCAAACTTAACCACTAGTAGGCTATCCAGCTGTGTTATAACCAGGCCACTAGGAGGAAGAGGCATTCCATTATTTTGAGAACATTTTGTTCCATAGTTGAGAAAAGGTAGCCATGAGAGATAGGAGGTAGAGCACACAGTGAGGATGTATCCACTGTAGCAGCCCACGGGCCATAGACATTACTTCTTTGTATCTGCATCCATATTTCCAGACAGAGAAAGAGAGCAAAGTGGCCTCACCTTCCAGCTGGGTTTTCTCCTAAATGGGTGTCCCAAAGAGAATATCTTGTGTATTATATGTGTGTGTGAGATCATTTTTTCATTCTCTACTTTTTTTCTTCATTTATTTTTACATGCATGCAATAATTACAGTTAATTTTTCAGATCTAGAAATTAAATAAAACTGTAATAGTGTAGAATCTCAAATTTTTAATATAATATTACAAGATTTATTGTGACAAAATGTCTAGTGGAATATCCATGGAAATTTATAGATCATTTGGTAGCAGAGCAAGTTTCCTTGGGTATTTTGTGCAGATTGCAGGGATTTAGACCAATGAGGCTGAAAATCGTAAAACCCTAATCATGGGCAACGAATATGTAAACAAACGTTGTGATCCTGCAGAGGTGATGTTTTTGTGGCTCGAAGAACAAGTTGCGAACATAAACCACAATGTAAACCTCCTCATGGCGGCTCTAAGCAATAATATGGGGATATTTGGAGAAGAAGGGGGTTCAAATGTAGAGGAAAAATAAGAAGGGTGATCAAAAGATTAGGAAGGCACAGAGAACCATCCAAAGAAAGATCCAGGAAAGGATCAACCCATTACGAGTGCCGTGAACCAATCCCTATTTAAACTGGAAGCAAAGGTTGATATCAAGCCATATCACGGTTAGATAGATGCTTTGAAGATGAACCACTGGTTGCAGCAACTGAAGTTTATCTCAGTGTCCATCAGATCGAGGAAGGGTAGAAGATCTCATTCGTGCGACTGAAATTGGAGGGCCATATACTGACTTGGTGGGAGAGCCACACGGAAACCCTAAGGTTGGATGGAGAACCTCCAGTGACTAAGTGGGAGGATTTTAAAACCCTCATTAAGTCACAGTTTTATCCCATTTGGTACGTGGAAGACTAGTGGATTCAGTGGCATTACTTCAGGTAAAGTCAGGCCAAAACGTGCAGGAGTACACCAAAAAATTCAGAAAGAGGGCTATAATGTTGGATATCTCTCCAAAGAACCTAGATTTACTCCTAAAGTATTTGGGAGGTCTACACCACCATCTATGTGAGCAAGTGATGTTGTTCAAGCCCAAAATGGTGGACGAGGCTTGAGTACAGGCACAGTACCTGGAGAACATAGGCCTGAAAAGAGTGCACCAAAGCGGCTCGAAGAAAAAGGAGCAACAAGACGCTTTTAAGGAGGGGATGAAGAAGCAAAAAGGGGGAAAGATAAAAAGACGGTAGACACAACACACCAATTCAATGATCCTATCAACCAATACAACATTTATGGCCATACAAAGGAGAAGTGATGGAAGTCGCATCGAGAGATAAACGTGAAGAAGAAGAAGAAAGATAATACGAAGAAGAATCTTATGGCCACTGAATCGAGCAACCAAGTTGAAATCATCTTAGACGTGGATGAGAAAATAATCTGTACATTAGTGTAGAAGAAGGTGCATCTGAGTAGCCTTCAGTAACAGGAAGAGAAAGAAATGACCAATCTCTTCCATGTGAAGATAGATGTCAAGAAGACGAAGATTAATGTTCTGTTTGACTCATGATTGTAGGAAAATGTCATTGCAACAGATCTGGTCAAGAAGTTGGGGCTGGAGGTTCGTGATCATCCAAACTCATATCCACTGATATGGGAACATAACGATGCAAAGTTGAAGGTATAAAAACAATGTAAAATTATATTTGTTGTCAATGTTGATTTTATTGATGAAGTAGATCTAGATGTAGTTCCCCTTGATGTATGTGGAGTTGTGTTTGGGAGTCCATACATGTACATGCTTGATTTAATATTCATGAGGAGAGATAACTAGTACATTCCCACCAAGGATGGAAAATCATTCATCATCAATGCGCACAAATGCAAGTCGAAAATTTCACTAGTAAGTGCCAACCAAGGCAAGAAATTGATCAACTCCATCAAGAAGTATGTTTTATTGTTTTTAAGATAAAATTAGTCTATAGAGGACTTAATAAGAGGCAAGGCATCCCTAGAGAAGTGTACTAAGAAACAAAAACAACAATTGTAGGGGTTATTACAGGCATACAAGGACCTGTTCTGAGAGCCTAAAGGGCTACCCCCTAAGAGAGAAGTGGAGCACAAGATCCAACTATTGCTACACTCCCCATTGTCGAATATTGGGTTGTACCGGTAGTCTGTTATAGAAGAAAGTGAGGTGAAGAAACAGTTGCAACAACTGTTGGAATAGTGTGTCATTTGAACGAGTACATCACCATATGGGTCACCCATCATCATTCTTCCAAAGAAGGATGGGACTTGACGGATGTGTATAGATTATAGTGCATTGAATAAAATCACACTCAAGAATAGATACCCCCTGCCTAGGATAGATGATCTTCTAGATCAGTTGCAGCAAGCAAAGTATTTCACCAAGCTGGACTTGAAGTTTGGATATCACTAGGTTTGAGTTAAAGAAGAGGATACATGGAAGACCACATTCAAACCCAGGCAAGGTTTGTATGAGTGGTTAGTTATGCCATTTGGCCTATGTAATGCACCAGCTACATTTATGTGATAAATGAATGATGTATTGCGCCATTTCATTTGTTATTGTCTATTTGGATGATATACTGGTATATAGTGCTTCCTGGGAGGAGCATATTTCACATTTGACGTAGGTGGTGGAAACATTGAAGAAGCACCAACTGCTAGCCAATCTCAAGAACTACGAGTTTGGGCTGCAATCCTTGGTGTATTTTGGATATGTGATTGATGGAGGAGAATTGGAGATAGATCCTTTCAAGATGGAGGCCATCATGAAATGGCTGGTGCCTACTAATGTTATTGAGGTTAGGAGTTTCATTGGGGTAGCATAGTACCTGAGGAAATTCATAGCTTCATTTTCAGCGGTAGCAAAACCTCTCAATCCCATAGCATCAAGTGGCAAGAGTTTCTAGAGGGGAAAAGGTTAGCAGAAGGCTTTCAATAAGTTAAAGAAGAATATCAGTGAAGAACCAGTTTTGGCATTACCAAACTTGCAACAACCCTTCGAATTGGAGACATATGTTAGTGTTTATGCTATGGGAGTTGTCTTGATGCAGGGAGGAAGGCCTGTATGTTACCATTCTGAAGTTTTTCATGGGGCAGTGCTTAACTACCCTACCTACGATAAGGAACTCTATGTCATGGTGTAAGCTATGAATAAGTGGAAGCACTATCTGATGGGAAGGAGATAATAATCCACATGAATCACTGGCCATTACAATACCTATAGGCCCAGACTAAGCTACAACAGACCGCGCATAACAAGTGGATGGGCTTTTTACAACAGTTTCAATTGGTGATCATGTATAAGAAGGGAGGCACAAATAAGTTGGTTGATATTCTTTCAAGGCCATCCACATCAAAGATTACAGCTTTGGGGACTCTTATGCACATGGAGGCATTCACCCATGATGCATACAAAGAAGCATATTCAGAAGACGAGGACTTGAAGGAAGTATATCAGTAGTTGTAGAGTCAGAGTCATGTGCACGATGGCAACAAAACCATTGACTACCATCTCTAAGATAGGTTACTCTACAGGTTGGATAAGCTATGTGCTCCTATAGGTGAGAATTTGCAGTTGATTAGAAGTACCTCCAAGGTTGCAGGGCACTTTGGTGTAAGGAAGATTGTGGCTAACTTACAGAGGTATGTGTATTGGCCCAAGATGCAAGAACAAGTAGCTAGGTTTACAAGAGGATGCATGCTTTTTTATACCAACAAGCCTAGAAACATGAAATAGGGTATGTATCATACCTTATTTGTACCTACTCATCCTTGGGAAAGAATTTCCATGCACTTTGTGGGAGGTTTACGACAACCAGGAAGGGACATGACTACCTATACATGGTTGTTGATATGTTCAACAAGATGTGTGTTCTAATGTCCTATAAAAAGACCATCAACGGAGAAGAAGAAACAAACTTGTTCTTTGGACAGGTCTGGGTACACTTTGGGATACCAAAAAGCATCATTTTTGACAGGGATACAAGATTTCTTAGTGCATTTTGGACTACATTGTGGGGGAAGATGGATACGAAGTTGAAGAGATCTACAACATTCCATCCACAGACAGATGGGTAGACATATGTAGTCAATAGGACTTTGGTGCAACTTTTTAGGGGTTACAACCAGAAGCATCTGAAGACCTGGGATGAAAATCTGATATATATACAACATTCTTATAACAGAGCGGTCCACACTTCTATAGCAAAGTCCCCATTTGAAACTTGTTTTGGATATTTTCCACCATCACCTTTGGATATTGCATATGGGTAGCAACGAGGAGTGAAGGAAGACCTTACAAGAGATGCTTTAAGGGCTAAATTTTTTATAGATAAGATCAGGTAGATCCATCTGCAAGTACATGAAATACTGCAAAAATCGTAGGTGAAGTATAAGGCCAGGCATGATCAACACAGAACAGAGAAATCATTCAAGGTGGTAGACAGAGTATGGCTACAGTTGAACAAGGATGGGCTGCAGGGGCCTGGTAAGAAAATCAAGGCTCTAAGGTATGGTCCCTTTGAGATAATGGAAAGGGTGGGTGAGAATGACTATCGACTCAGTTTACCACCATATATGAGAATTTACTCAGTTGTAAATGTAGACAATTTGAAATTCTATGAGCCCTCCATGCTAAATCAAGAAGAGGAGCAGGTCCTACCGTCTGTGGAGGATTTGGCACCATAAGCTGAGGCAGAGTTGACAAAAGATATAGTTTGGCAGAGGAGTTCTAGAACTACAAGATAAGGAAAACAAGACCTTTGGAATATTGGGTTGAAGGGACAACTTCCAGGAAAAGCTAAATGGTACACCAGAGAGAAGGTGGAGGGAACATTTCCTCACTTCATTCAGTAGAATATTTGTGGGACCAAAAGCCTCCCAAAATGTGGAGGTGTGATCTGAATTGGATCATTATATTGTTTTTCATCCATCTTGATGCATTTTGAGTGGGAAAAGTGGAGGAATCGACTCACGGGACTATTTTTATTGGTAGGACCCACTTTGGTAAAACAGGGTCTAAAACCTTCTAGGAGCATTTTGAGAAATCAAACGACATTTTTTGGGGGTAGAACTTTGCCTCCTAAGAAAATCATATTTTCATGCTACTCTACACACATAAATATTTCCAACGGTGCAAGAATCATGTTAATCAGAGTCCGTATGCAAAAGTTATGCCACTCAAAAGTTGACATTCTTGTTTTCACACCTATAGTTTAGGAGGATGTCAGATCAACCTCTATTATTCATGGAAAATGGGCTAGCCACATGTTTGAGATGTAAAAGGCTCTAGAAGAGTCTATTTTGTAACTCTAGTTGAGAGTTGATGTAGTCAAACTTAACCACTAGTAGGCTATCAGGTTGTGTTATAACTGGACCACTAGGCGGAAGAGGCATTCCATTATTTGGAGAGAATTTTGTTCCATAGCTGAGTAAAGGTAGCCAGGAGAGACATGAGGTAGAGCACACAAAGAGGATATGTGCACTGTAGCAGCCCACGGGCCACAAACATTGCTTCTTTGTATATGTATCTATATTTCTAGATAGAGAAAGAGAGTGGAGTGGACTCACCTTCCAACTGGGTTTTCTCCCAAAAGCGTTTCCCATAGAGCATATCTTGTGTATTATGTGTGTGAGGTCATTTTTTCGTTCTCTACTTTTATTCCTGATTTTCTTTTACATGCATGCCCTAATTATAGTTAATTGTTTAGATCTAGAAATTAAATAAAAGTGTAATAGTGTAGAATCTCAGATTTTTAATATAATATTATTAGATATGTTGTGACGAACTGTCCAGTGGAGTATCAACGATAGTTTACGGATCAATGTACAACAATATATATTTATATAGTATATTATATACATAATATAATATATAAATATAAATAATCAATAATTAATTAATATAAATAAATAAATAAAAGACACGTCTATTGATGAAAAAGATACATCAACTATGTATATATCCAGGCCCTCAACTGTAATCAAACATCAATATATATATATATATATATATATATATATATATATATATATATATATATATATATATATATATATATATATATATATATATATATCATATCATATCAATTTAATAATGTTTACTTAATCATAAGACAATAATTACCAAGACAATAATGTTTACTTGATCATAAGACAATAATTGCTAAGATCTGAAAATAAGAAAGAATTTAAAATGGTATCAAAGTTAGGTATTTGCAAAAAAAAAACATAAAATAATTTTTTACAAATCTATAAAATTTATTTTACACGATAAAAAAGAATTTACATATCATTTCATAATTTTTATTTTTTTTACGGTTGGTGGCTTATAGGTCCATGGTTTTGGTAAAACCATTGGCCCATGGTATTTCCTACCATATAAAATGAAACAAAAGACTTTCTTAAAGTGAAGTGCATGTTATGACAAACACTACTCCATAGTTGAAAATAAGTTAGTTTTATTTTTCCATTTACAAGATTGTGTCCAATCTCATAGTAGAAGATAGGCTAGATGGAGCAGACAATTTTAAATCATGGAAGCATAGAATACTTGCTTCTAAGATTCACTAAGGTTTTTAAGATTTAAGATAAATATCCATCCTTAAAATTTTCTTGGAATGCCAAGGGAATTTTTCCAAGTAGTGACAATAGATCCAAGGGGATCTTGGACATTATACATTTAGATCAAAGGATGAATTTTTCAATAAGTTTCAAGAATTCAAGGATTTATTATAACATCTCTCTAGAAGAAAGATTAATTTGTTTAGGTCAGGTAATGGAGGTGAATACACCTCAAATGATTTCAATTTTTTTTGCAGAGAAGTAGGGATTAAGAGGGAGCTGAAAACTCCCTTTAGTCCCGAACAAAATGGGGTTGTAGAGAGAAAAAACAAATCAATTATAGAAATAGCTACAAAAATGATGCATGACCAGAACTTACCTATGTATATATGGGAAGAAACATCCATAAAAGTGTATATTTTGAGAATAGAAGTCTTGATCATAAGATACTAGGGAACAAGACACCAGAAGAAGTATTCATTGGGAAGAAACCATAAGACATCCACTTAAGGAGATTTGGTTGTCTGGTGTACATACATGTTCCAAGGAAAAGAGAATGAAGCTAGATCCTTTAGGAAACAAGGGCACCTTCATTGGATACATTATGACTTCAAAGGCTTACTATATGTATATGTACATGTACATGTCTATCTGTGTGTGTGTGTGTGTATGCATGTATATGTATATATATATATATATATATATATATATATATATATATATATATATATATATATATATATATGGACAGAGATATATTGATATTAGAAGATATGTAACCTTTAATGAAGTAGATTTTAGAAAATCTAAAGATTCTCACATGGATAAGGACAAAAAGGAGAAATAGGCTCTGAAGGGTATAATGATGATTGACTCTACTCTAGAGGAACATATCCCAGAAGATGAGGATGAGACAGTAGAGCCAAAGATATTGGTAGATCCACCTAAAGGGGTTACAATCATCAAGAAGACACCAATACGGCTCCAGAACACATTGTAGGGAGAAGAAAAACATGAAGCTCCTAGAGGCTCCTTCAGAGAGAGTCAGATACCACACAATTTGTCCATCTATGTGGCTCTAATGAGTAAGATCGTTGATTCAGAGACTTCCATTTATGAGGAAGCCACAAAACAACAAGTTTGGAAGGAGGATATGATGGAAGAGTACCAATCCATCATGAAAATGCTTTATGGGACATGGTTCCGAGACCAGAAGGGAAGTCAATGGTGACTTCAAAATGGATCTACAAGATTAAGTATGTTGCAGATGGAAGCATAAAAATGTACAAGGCTATATTTGTGGCTAGAGGATTCTCCCATAAAAGGGAAAATATTATAATGAAACATTTTCTCAAGTAGTTAGGTACACTTCTATTAGATCTATCATCTATATTACTTCTGTTATGGGTTGGAAATTACACTAGATGCATGTAAATATTGGCTTCCTGAATGGTGTAATTGAAGAAGAAGTGTACATAGAGTAGCCACAAGGTTAAGTGACCCATTGGAAGGCTTCCCATGTTTCTAAATTGAAGAAATGTTTGTATGGGCTTAAGCAGGCACCCAAGGCATGTTATGCTAGAATAGACAATTAATTGATAAGCATTGGGTTTATTAAGAGTAATGCAGATACCAACCTTTACTACAAGGTTGAATATGGTTTCCCTTTGATATTTTTACTATATGTGTATGACATGTTTCTTATAGGGGATGAGAAGCTCATAAATGGGTGCAAGAGGGAGCTCACTTCAGAATTTGAAACTTATTTCTTGGGATTAGAAGTGTGGAAAAGACTAGATGAGATCTTCCTTAGCCAAGGGAAGTATACAGTTGAGATCCTGCAAATATTTCGGATGATGGACTACAAGTCCATAGCCACACCTATGGTTACGAATATGAAGTTATTGAGTGATTCTTCTTCATATTTGGTTGGTTCAATGATGTACAAACAATTGATCGGATCCTTAATGTACCTAGTTAATACCAGGCTAGATATATTCTTTATAGTAAAAACATTGACTCAGTACATGGTTGAGCCTAGGCATGTACATTTGGTAGCAGTAAATCATGTATTATGGTAGCTACATTGTACGGTTGGATATGGACTCGTATATGACTTGGATGGTGAAGTAAAGCTACAAGGTTATACAAACTTTTACTAGGCAGGGAGTGTAGTAGATAGGAGAAGCACATCGCGATGTTGCTGCAGTTTTGGATCAGGTATGATATCATGGTTTAGTAGAAAACAATTGCCAATGGCACTCAATATAATATAGTTAGAACATGTAACAAACAATGATGTAAGTTATGAAGCAATGTAGCTTTGAAAATTACTTGCAGGGTTATTTGATCTAGAGTAAGAGCTAACTTTGATATGTTATGTTAATAAAAGTTATCTGAATCTTTTAGAGAATTTAGACATTCATAACAAGTCAAAGGATATAGAGATCAAATACCATTTCATCCAAGACATGGTATAGAGAGGGGCAGTGGAACTACGGTATATATTCATAGATGACCAGAGAATAGACATTCTCACAAAGCCTCTATCTAAAGTGAAGTTTGAATACTTTATAGACAAGCTTGCTGTGATGCAAAATTTTCACCCTTGTTGAGAGGGATTTGTGATGTTTCTCCTACAATGGGAAGAGTCTCTCCCTCTGGCCAAGTTGTCATGTGAAGTGACAAAGGGGGTAATGAGTAGCCTGGTACAAGTCTTTCCTACACCAGTGATGTGGCTGGACGTAATTGAAACTACTAGGAGAGGAGAAACATCATAGATATTTGCATTGTAGTGTTGAGTCTATGGTAGTAGTCCTTTCCATACCATGTGAAATGGTTGGATGTGATTGGGACAACTAGAGGAGAACATCATGAAAGAATACCATCTTCGCTAAGAGGGAGTGTTGATGTTTTATATAACAATGAAAGGTATTCCCTTCTGGACAACAATGTATAATATATATCATATTATGTACAACAATATATATTTATATATTATATTATATATATAATATAATATATAAATATAAATAATCAATAATTAATTAATAAAAAATAAAAATAAAAGACATGTATATCAATAAAACGATACGTCGACTATGTATATATATCGAGGCCCTCAATTGTAATCAAACATCAATAAATATGTCACATATCTCATATCAATCTAATAATGTTTACTTAATCGTAAAAATAAAATTAAGGGCGAGAACTTTTCAATTGTCTAACTATTGGTCATAAGGCAATAATTACCAAGATCTGAAAATAAGAAAGAATTCAACAACACATGTTGATATGACATTTTTTAATTAACTAATTTGAAATAAATTAATTAAAAGAACCTAACTAACTTACACATAATCTTCACTTGATCTTTGAATACTATGAATATTCTTGATATATTCCATGGATGTTAAATTTCTATCATCCATCTGATAATTAAATTAATTGTAAAATACCTATTATAAAATAGACAAACATATTAACATAATTTTTTTTTCATAAATTATTATTTAATATCAATATATTAATAAATTACACTTATTATATTTCTATTTAATGAGTAGTCTAATGAGGCCATAAATTTTCCCAAAAAATAGTGGAGATTTTGTCATGATATTTGCCAAAATCCGATATAAATTTTGGGAAATATGAGTTGCAATGGTCAAACTATAGAATTTTGGGTGCCCAACAGGTTTTTGATAGTGTTGAATCTATTTCTACCATCAGAAAAGATTTCAAAAACTCTTATAATCAGTTTTTTTGAAAAACTTAGCGAATTCCAACAAAAATAACCTTTTCAAACAAATTTGTAGCTTCTGTAAACAATACCTTTTATTAATATAAAAAATTAATAAATGATAATTATTATATTTTCATAGATGTGATATGATTGCACACTCTCGGAGATTATTAAAAAGAAAGGTTTGTAAGTGTATTTAATATCAAAGTATTAATAAAATATAGTTCTTATATTAAAGATATGGTTGACATTTTTAAAAGAAAAAATTAGGAAGTTCAAATAAGTTATGAATAAAAATAATATGATATGTATATTAATATGAAAATATTAATGAATTATAATCGTTATAATTTTTTCCTCATTTTTTAATCAAATATATGGTAGTAAATTATAATAAATTTTGAAATACAAAAGTTATGGCGGTACATTATAATAGAATTTTTTAAAAATATCAAAGATATAGTTTTATATTATGATAAGTTTAAAAATAAATAACTGAAATATATAAATAGTTTTTTGTTTTTTTTAATATATTTAAAAATATATATTCAATTGTTTATGGGGCTTAGAATAGATGGTGATAGGGTATATTGTTAAGTTATTCTGTGATGTGAAGATTACTGGTCCAAAACTCTGTGGGCAAACATCTAGCCATGTTAAGGGTTGGTGTGGCTTAGACTAAGTGCGATCCTCCGGTGATGTTGATGGCTTAGATTCCCCTAGGTTGTGGTTTCTCAAGCTATAGGTGAAGCCTGATATAATCTCTAACTCGAGCCACTTGACAAAAAAAATATGTTAAATTAAAAAATATATAAATAATTTTTAATATTATTATAATATAAACTAAAATACATTTATATATATATATATATATTAAAAATAAAAAATAAATATTTTAATAATATGAATTTTTTTAAGTCTATGGAGTCGTTCAATTGGCAAGCATCATTTAAATGATGTGTTATGTACGAAGAGATTGGAGTTTCAAATCCCCTAGACTTAGCCGTGTTTGTGGAAGGAGCATATGTAGGCACCTAGGAGTTATAGTGGTAGTGATTGGAATCAATCCTGTGTCATGTGAGTATGAAACTAGCCTAGCTATTGTTTCCTCTAGTAAAAGAAATGAATTTCTTAAACACTTGTATTGGGTATGACCATTGTCACACTGGGAATAAATGTGGGGGATGTGGTTATCCCTCCCCCAAAGTATTTATGGAACACATAAATGTTGAAGGTGGCAGAGCAGGTTTATAGGTACATCATCCAAGACAATGCGTCATCATTGGTTTAGTTTCTAGACAATGGAATTCATGCCATGGAAAGGATATATAGGGGAAGAGCTCTATAAGATACCTTGTGCATTATTGTAGGCACATTGCACCATAATCATTTGTCATTACAGGAGGTGGCACACCTACAACAAAAACATAAATAATCTGTGGTACATTTTAGGTTTGCGTTTCCATGTTGTGCTCATTTAGGCATTTGGTTACTGATGATTGTGGTTGTCGGGTCTTGATTTGGACTTTTGATGTAAGGCAACTACAACTCTAGCTATATATTGGCTAGCTAGTGGAACCTCTCCCTATTCCCTAGTTATTGATATTCAAAGGATGGCTCCACTTTGTTTTTGTTGTTGATCATTTTCTCTTTCCCCTTTAGTTCATAAGCACAACATTATCCAAATATTCCATTGCTCTTTGGCTTAGGTCTTTCTCTCCTAGTCTAGAATTCCCCCACTGCATACCTCTGCTTCCTTATACCCCATGACTCCAAGCCCCTCTTTAGGCATGGGTTAGGTGTCTAGTTTTCCTTTGGGAACACATCCTAGGCCTCTTCTTTATAACTACCCCTTCATCCTCCTTTCACATTGTGTTCTCTCTCTCTTTGCTTCATGTTTTTGGGTTCCTTTCTCACCCTCAAGCTCCCCCCCTTAAGCCTCTAGATTGTTGTTTCCATCTCGATTACACCTCTCTAAGACAAAAATTCGATCCAAGAATTTTGTGGATGCTTAAAAATCCTAGACAAAGACCCAAGTCACACAGGGGTGTTAATTACTATATGGAAATGAAATTTTATGACCAACTCGGCTTAAATAGACGAAGAGATAGCTAAGGAAAAGTGTCATATTATTGTGGAGAGGGAATGTGTTTCATATATTCAAATTTGCAAGTAAATTTGTTGAGTGGGTACTTGTTGTCTGTTTTTGAAATACGTCAACCAAGTGGGTCTCCCCATGTGAAGTCTCAATTAGACCTCACACGATTTGAAGTAGGATCTCCATCTAGAGTATCGGCCAAGATGCTGTGTATTGTTGTAGATTTTCCTTGGCTACAAAGTTCAACACAAGAGAGTAATACATAGGTACCTTAGTATTAGCACGTAAGTATGCCTTATGAAATGTTCAGCTATGGAAAATATGAAGGTCCTTCTAACGAAAGGGGAGAGAAAAGTGGCTCCTTTGAAGACAAGTGATAGTAACAATGTAAATTTTGAAACGAGAACTGATACTGTTACTCGTTTTGTAGAGATAGCAAAAAAGTGACCTGACTTGAAAAGGGGAGATGCAGAACACACATGTTTTTTTTAGAGCATAGTTTTTGGAACTATAAATTTTTTTATATACATTGTGTTTTAGAATGGTAGTGTTTTTGATGCTGATTTAAAAAAGTGGTAATTCTACACCAGGCCCATTTTTTAAAAGTAATTTTTTTTTTCTTTTTATTTTCTAATGTATGAAATGTAAATAATTATTTTGTAAATTTAATAATTTTTGAAGTGGTATTTTTCTTCATATTTTCTTGTTTTTATTTTAATTTTAATTTTTTTGTAGTGAGGTTTTTTTTGTTTTGCATATTTAAAGAAGAAGGTCGATATTTTGAATCTTCGATATTCTACATATTTATGCATCGTTAATTAATTTCTCAATCCACATGAAATAATTGTTTCTAAAAAACACTATTTTTTAACAATTGACATAAAAATATCCATTTTTGACATAAATATAACTAAAAAACTACATGTTTTGATAATTTTTGCTAGAAATGACACGTCAAAATCACAATTTTTATAAGAAAATTTTAACTAAAAATGGTTAAATAATAGTTTTTTTATGAATTTCATGTCAAAAAAGTAATAATAATCATTTTTTTTCAACAAATGATGATTAACTTAAAAATTAATGCGAGAATCACATATTACAAATATTGAACACATAACAACCTAATTGAATGCATATTCTTGTCATAAAATGTCAAAGTCAAAATATTACAAGTATAACTACTTAATAGTTACAAAAAATGAACTTGATTTCGAAGCATAGCTTAAATTTAATCAACAATGTCATGTAATCCAAACTCTTCGTCCTCTATAGTTTCATTGTTGTCTTCTTCCACAATATTTTTTGCTTCCTTTTGCTCATTTTCCTCTTCTAATGGGTCTTTGATGTCTGCGAATCTCCCAATGTATGTCTTTCCAAACATTCCATGTAATGGTGGTTGGGGTTCCTTTGCCTTTTTTGTCACACGTGATTCACTAAAGTCCCCTTTCTTCAACCCAATTTCTTATATTTCATCTGGAAGAAATTGAAGAGCATTAATTCTTTGCTAAATGAAATTGCATTGTATTGGATCTTTTTCAACTACAATGCAATTTCTTCCTTTTTGAAGGCAACATGCTAGTGTTGTACCTAATTATCAAGCACAGAAGAAATAATGAAGTAAATTAGTACAATTACATATTAATTAAAAAATAACATATTGAAATTCAATTCCATATAATAAAACTTACCTGAGCCAGAAAATAAATCTAGAACCCAATCTCTTTCATTTGAACATATGTCTATAAGATAGTTAATCAATACTTGTGGTTTTTGGTAAATGTTAACTATCTCTCCTTTTGCTTCTTTGTCTTCATATGTTAGTTTTCTCACAACAACATCATAAGTCAGTGTTTGGCTATGACTCTTTCCATCTACCCGATTAAAAATCATAGACATATAGCTATCATATTTTGCCCAACTATCAATATGAATGAACTCACAATCATTTATAAATAGTTGATCTTCACAGTTAAGAAGATTTGACTTTCGCCTGTAACATGAAGTAGTAAAAGTTCAATTAACTTATACATAAATGAAATTTTCAACATTAATAAAATATACATTTTAAACGTCTTACCATGTAAGCTGCATACTTGAATTTGTTTTCCCCTTGATGCTTGACAATACCATTGCCAATTGTGTGTCTGAATGAAATGTCACAAATCTCCATAATGGTGATGATGTGACTTCTAGAAATCCTGCAACCACTTTACTAAGAGCTTGATAAGTATAAGGGTCACTATCATAGTCAATGTTTGGAATATTGAAACCATGGGGAATATCTGCAATAACTAGGGCATAATCCCTTTTAGGTATGAGTTTAGCAATGTCTTCATAGTCGCCTTGTATTACTTGATATTGAATAGTGTCTAGCCCATTCCAAATGAAATGAGTAAGAGTTGGATCAAGTTCAACATTCTTAATACGTTGCTTCCTCAGTCTTTCGATCTTTATTTTTTCAATAAAGGTTCTGAAACTATCTGGTGCTCCATTATCATCCTTCTTCATCTTTTATAAAATAAACAAATATATGTGTAAGTTATAAATTAAAAATAGTACACAGATGAATAAAAATGAATGTATAAATCAAGATACCTTTTTAAATGCAAGATAAAAAACTTTTAATGTTGATGTAGAACTTGAATCTGGATAGTTGCGTACAACATCATCCCAACTATATTCATTCAACAATTTAACCATTTGTTCTTGAATTTTCATGTAAACTTTGTGACTGCATAGATAAAGTAACAAAAAGTTAATATAATGATATGTATAACAAATACTACCAAGAACAATATGTTTTATTTAAAAGAAAATTATAATCTAGAAATAAATAAAAATAATTCAACAAACTTACTTTTGAAATTCCTCAGACATTTCGTCCAATGATAGTTCCCTTGATCTCACACGAGATAATATTGTTTTGAGAATTTTTTCATATTTCACTCCTTGCATTGCTCTCCAAGGTGTGATAGTCATATCTTCTAGAAGCTTCTTCATTTCAGGACCTGATTTACTACTGCTACATATCAATGGCTTAGACTTTTTGACCTTCTGGTTTTTAATGCCAATGTTTTCCCACATGCTTAAAATATCATTAATCAACTCCCATACATCTCTAGTTCTAAATGCCAACTAGAAAATGTTATCGACACCTCTGAATAAATCACTAATGTTGCCACCTTTTCCAACTTTTGAATTGACTTTCTCTTCAATTTGATAGCCTATTTCCATACAACATTCCTTTCGGAAATCCACAGTAACATTTATCTTATCTCCACCACATTTTTCTTGAAATTCACTATGAATAAATCTAACCCTTTGGATGAAAGTCATATACATCCTATATTCATTATTTGAATTATGATCCCATGCCACTAACTTTGCTTATGTATCTGATAAACCAGCATAAATGATACATTTCATTGTTTCAAAATGTGGGTTATTAGGATATTCCTCCATCAATTGTCTTTGAGCTTATACGTAATGGTTTCCCCCCAAGCACATAATAATTGTATTCAAAACATTTTGAATTATCAAATGATTCATTGTTGGGAACTTGAACTCGATCAACAAGAAGCACATAACTAATGACATGAGCACATGGATTGTACCTCATCAATGTCTTCAAGTTGTGAACATGAAGATGATGTGGCTTTTTGACTTGATATTGACATTGTCCTTCACTTGCCTTATAGGCTTGTCTGACATTAAGCTAAAATGTACGACCACCATCAATTAAGTTTCTCTTTGTCAAATTCTGTCGAATGGAATTTTGTTTTGTTTTGATAATGCTATCCTCTAAATCAGCGCCTGGTGCAATGATTTCTCTGCCTTTTTTTGAAGTTTCACTAGTTTCTTGACTGCTAGTAATGACTACTTCAAAATCTTCAACTTTACTTTTCTTCTTCATAACATTCTCATCATTAACTGTAACAGATTTATTCTTTGGCATTGTTACTTTTGGTCTTTTATGGCTCTTCTTAGTTCCAATGTCATCTTCAGTAACGGCAACATATGCTTCATTGTTAGTTTCAACTTCATCGTCTTCAAAAGTAACTTGCTACCCTTGTTAGATTTATCCACTAGAGGCCTTTTTTCTAATCCCTTGGATGTAGTTTTGTAGCATCATCAATTACTACATTTTGCTTGTTTTCCATATCTTCTTCTAACACTGAGTAGAAACTGCTGACAACTTTCATAATATCATGCTCTATGAAGTGAATGCCTCCCAACCTAATTGAACAACTTTCAACAAAATTCTGCCAAACAAAATATCATATGTCAATAAAAACAAAGTTAAAAAAAATATAGTGAGACAGTTACTTACGATTTTTTGTTTCATCTCATTTATGATCTGTTTACACAACTTTGTAGATACCTCTCTCGTGTCATACAATGAATATGATAGTCGGTATCTAATCCCTTCATGTGACTTGGGAGGTTTTGTAAGTATGTAAACAACTTCAGTGTCCAGTACCGAACACATATCTATGACTCTTTCCATTACCTCATAAATTCCATTATCATTCGGTCTATCAATATATAGATATATATTTACATTTTGGCTTTCTCTTTCTTTCACAAACCAGATTCTTGATGGAAATTTCACTTCTTTTTAATTCTTCCAGTATGAAATCATCTTCTTATCATTTGAGGCACTTGAAAGATTTGTAGCGATGAGCTCAAGTGGAGTTCGTTCACCAATGTTTTTTGAAGATCCACCTTTAAGAGTATTTAGTCTAGAAAGATTCACTGAAATCTTCTTTGATGCCATTTTCCTGAAAGAAAGAAAATGATATCTAATATAATGTACTGCGTAAACACCCATACTTATTCAGAAATAGTGAAGGGATCTCTACTTGAATGGTTCACGCGGCACAAACTTGCTAAGGTTTTGCAAATGGGGTAGCAAGCTAAGTGGGCTTGATTGTGGGGAAAACTCCACAGTTAAGTGCACTTGAGCCAGAGGCGATCTGGGATGGGTGACCTCCTAGGAAGTCCTGGTTATCAGCTGCAAGCCTCGGAAGTGATTATTGACGCTATGTGATTCATTTCACTAGTTTCAATTTCACTTCTTCATCCTTGTGAGCATCACCCCATTGAATGAGTGCTAAGTGAACTATTCAAAAATCATGCGAAATTAGTCAGAGTTAGTTACGACTACCTCTCATGGAAATGGTCATACGTGAATGACTTACTAAACATAGTTGAATCTTAAAATGATATCTAATATAATGCACTGCGTAAACCCCCATACTTATTAAAAAAGAAACACATAAATTAGTAAATAACGAAAACATATTAACTTAAATTAACAACGAAAATATATCATAAATTTTTAATTTGTATAATCGGATCATTGAAATTAAAAAAATATTAATACTAAGAAAATCGCCTGCCACCCCGCGGGTAGGCGGGCCGCCGGGGTGGCGCGGGGGGAGGTTGAAGGGTAGATTGAAGACAGAGAAGGAGATCAATGTGAGGAGAAATGGTAGAAGACCCCCGGTGACACCTTGGCGGCCCGCCAACTGGCGAGGTGGTGGGCGATTCCGAGAATCACCTAACTCCAGCGGGCAGGCAAGCAAGCTGCCGGGGTGGCATAGGGTAGGACTGCTGCAGCCCACCCTGCGCCACCCCGGCAGCATGCCCGGTTGCCCGTGGGGGTTGGGCGATTCTAGGAATTGCCCAACCCCCGCAGGTGGGCGGGCGGGCCTCTGGGGTGGCGAGGGGTGGGGCAACCCCTGCAGGCGGGCGAGCGGGTGGGTCGCCGTGGTGGCGCGGGGTGGGGTTGCGGTGCCAACCGTGTGCCACCCCGGCAACTCGCCTGCCCGCCCACGGGGGTTGGGCAATTCTTGGAATTGCCCAAACCCTGCGAGTAGGTGGCATGGAGAGGGTACCACAGCCCCACTCCGCGCCACCTCGGCGGCCCATCTGCCGGTCCACAGGGGTTGGGCGGGGTGGCGCGGGGTGGAGGATGAGGGGTAGATTGAATACGGTGGAGGAGATCAATGTGGTGAGAAATGGTAGAAGTTGTTGCTGCATCCCTCCTCATGCCACCCCGCTTGACGGGCTACCGAGGTGGTGCACGGGGAAGGCTGTGGCATCCCCCATGCCACATTGGCAGCCACCCCGTGGGTGGGCGGGCTGTCGTGGTGGCGTGGGGGGAGGCTATGGCAACAAATTCTATCATTTCTCGCCACATTGATCTCCTTTTATATCTTCAATCTACCCCTCAGCCTCCCCCTTGCGCCACCTCGGTGGACCACCTGTCCACCCGCCCGCCTGCTCGCGTGGTGGTTGGGCGATTCTAAGAATGGCCCAACCCCTGCAGGGGGGCGGGTGGGCGGGCCGTCGGGGTGATGCGAGGTGGGGCTATAGCAGCCCACCCGCTTGTGTTGTGGCTAGAGATTTCTGGAATCACCCTGCCACCCCACGATTGGGCAAGCCAGCCATGCTCATTGTCCCTAACCTACGGGCCAGTTTGGCCGTCGTGAGTTTTACCGGGCCCACCATGCTCACGACGGATGTATTAGTTAATTTGGCTCACAAAAAGTTTTAATTTAAAAAAAATCTACTTCATTGCGAGAAAAATTTAACTAAACTTTCAATTGTGAGAATTCTTCGTTGAATATGTTGTTGATAGCAATGTAGCTGCTCCACAAATTCACTCCAAGTCTTTCAATGAACCTCAGAAAACCTTGATGTGATGTGAGTAATAGTGATAATGGAATTTATTATATATGTGAAATTACGGAGATGTTTTATGTTAGAAAATTATATATTACGGAGCAATGGAACACATAAAATATTGTAGAAATATAAACATAGAAAACGCACAAAACAAGAGAGACACAGATATATGTGGTTCACCCAGTTTGGGCTACGTCCACCCCGAATAGCCAGTCCTTCCTTTCTATTATCTAGCAAAGTGAAGAGACACAATCTACAGCAAATCCGCTATAATATCCTCTGTTTTCTCTCACAGTTTCACCTCTCTGTTTCTCGCTCACAGAATACACATCTATATCTCAGCCTCAAATACAATACCCTCATACAAAGAGAGGGGTTTCCTTCTAGGGAAAAAAACCCTAAACTAAACATAAGTTCTACCGTCAGATCATCTGCCTAATGAACGACCCAGATTGACTAGAAATTACTATACTTTTACAAGGCAATTTAACATTTGTTTTTAGCTTCGGGGGCGCTGCCCTCGAGCCCCCGCCGGGGGACCGCTGGCCCCTGGATCCCCCAGCGGGGGGGATCGACCCCCCAGACCCCCGCGGGGGGTACAAGTCCCCCGCGTGGGGGGGTGTACAAACTTCCTGGGGTATACATCCGGCTGAAACAAAGACCTCTGAAAAATCATGCTCCACACACAACATTTTACCATATGGTTAATGTGGGATTAATTTGTTTTAGAATGTATTATAAAAATTAAAAAATCATTCAATTGTTTAGTAAATATTATATACTTTAACTATTAAAATAATTTAGGTAGAAGTTTTAGTTTACAAATTTAACTTTAATGATTTATTTCATTAAAAAAATTTAGTTTACATTTTTCAATAAATTGTAGAGTAAAATAATGAAGGGAAATAAATCTAACAAACTTTTTGGAGGGAAAATTTATGGAGGGAAAATTTCATTCTCTAAGCTATATAATATCTTTAGGAGACTCTCCATTTGTATCATTCAACATATTTTATTTGAAAGGGATGGATTGTCCTGATAGTAAAGTTTCAGTTTGTACAGCATCAACATTTTCATCGTATAACAACTCTATTCATATTGATGAATATAGCGGGAATTCTTCCACTATGAATAGAAAGTCAATTCTTCCACTTAGTCCTGACCCTAAGGACTATGAGAGCAGCACTGATGAAAGAGGATATGGAGAATTTCAAATAAATAAAGAGTCATAGATTCCACTTAGTCCTAATTCTAAGGACTATGAAAGGAGCAGTGATGAAGAGCATGGTGACAAATTTCAAAAGAATGGAGTGTCATAGTGTCCACTTAGTACTAATTCTAAGGACTATGAGAGAAAAAATGATGAAGAGCATGATGGTGAAGTTCAAAAGAATGGAGTGTCATGGTGTCCACTTAGTCCTAATTCTAAGGAATATGAGAGAAGCAGTGATGAAGAGCGTGATATCAAATTTCAAAAGAATGGAGTGTCAAAGTGTCCACTTAGTCCTAATTCTAAGGACTATAAGAGCATCAGTGATGAAGAGCATGATGATGAATTTCAAAAGTATGGATTGTCACGGTGTCCACTTAGTCCTAATTCTAAGGACTTTGAGAGCAGCAATGATGAAGAGTGGGATGATGAATTTCAAAATAATGGAGTGTCATGGTGTCCACTTAGTCCTAATTCTAAGGACTATGAGAGTAGCAATGATGAAGAGCATGATGGTGAAGTTCAAAAGAATGGAGTGTCACGGTGTCCACTTAGTCCTAATTCTAACGACTATGAGAGCAGCAGTGTTGAAGCGCATGATGATGAATTTCAAATGAATGGAGTGTCACGGTGTCCACTTAGTCCTAATTCTAACGACTATGAGAGTAGCAGTGATGAAGGATAGGATGATGCACTTAGTCCTAATACGAATGAGTATAAAGGTATTCACATTTTCGATGTAGTCCTAATTCTATGGACTATGAGAGCAGCACTGACAATGCACATGAGGAAGAATATCCAATAAATATCGAGTCAAATTTTCCATTCAATCTGAATTCTAAGGAAAATGACAGTAGCATTAAAGAAGGGGAAGATGAATAATATTCTCCAAGTCAGTATTTGAAAGGCACAACTGATCATAGTGTGGATAACATTCCTCTTAATGATGATGAAAATCCTTATACAAATGATGATCCAATGATAGAGATGTTGCCAAGAAATATTTTATCTAGGAGTAGGAGCAGACCTTTTCGTATCAATGTAAGTTGTTCTAGTTATACAAGGGTAGAGCAGAATATCTGACGAGAAAAAGTTCTATCAACGCTCTCATTTCAAGTGAATGTTGCCAAAAAGATTGCTTGAAACATATGGTTTTCAAATTTGCATTAGAGAGCAGGAAGAGATATTTGTCAATGAATAAAAGCATGCAAAATTCATATTTAGTTCGGTGCATGCAATCTTCATTGTCAGGTTATGATTATCATATTGGGACTTTATTTATCTGTAGAAAAGCTTTCAAAATGTTTCATTCGATTGGGAATTTTTGTCTATCGAGAATTCAAGAAAATTTGGAAAATGATCCCACATTTTATTTAGAAGTACGTCATAAAAGACAGTTTGGGCCATTATCAAATACTGTAATGTCATGGATGAAAGATTTCTTTTCAAAGCATGGAGAGTGTATGCCAAATAGAGAGACAATACATATTCTGTATAATTTTTCAAGATGAGAAATATACAACTGATACAAATAATATGCAGAAGGTGCTGAGGGACATGGTCGGTTTATTACATATCAATATTTTGTGAAGGTATGGAAGAAAGAATTCAACAATGTCCGTATTCCTAAGAAGACAAGGATGGGGATTTGCAGTACATGTGCTTCTCTTAAATAAAAAAGGGACAAATGTGAAGGGTTAGAAAGAGGTAAGCATTCATAACTTTAACTTTTAAAATTGTATAGTCATCAACTATGAAAACATATTTCTTAATGGCTTTTTTTTATGTTGTGTAGATTCAATTTTCAAAGAACTTTAGGAGCATCGCGAACAACAAACAAATGAAAGGAAAATGCTGTACAAGCATCAAAAGAAGTGTTATGATAATCCAAATAAATATTTGGGTTTGATAATTGATGGTATGGACCAGAAGAAAACACTTCTACCAAATTTTGTTCATACACCCAAAAATTTACAAGAGGAAAATTTTATTCAGTATCACTTGGTCGATTGTATGGTCTTCAATGGGAAAATGTTGCCAAGCGTGTACTTCACAGCTCCAAATATTCATAATGATGCAAATCTGACCATAACCATAATTCATGATGTGCTTTCTCATTGGTCTGGTAATCTTCCTGAAGTTTTGTATCTACAATTGGACAACACTTGCTGTGAAAACAAAAATTATGTTGTTTTTGGATATCTAAACATGCTTGTTGAATTGAGAAATTTTCAGAAGGTAAAGGTTGGTTTCCTTCTTGTTGGGCACACTCATGACCATATTGATCAGATGTTCAATCTCTTTTCAGTCACATTGAAGAGGAAGGAAGTTGGGAGCTTGCTATCATCAATTGAATGTACTAAGAAATCATACATGCCAAAGCCTACTTTTGATGTGTTGGAAGAAACTATTGACATGTGAAGGTTTATTATGGGATCATATGGCGAGGGGAAATGCATTGAACAACTTAATGACATTAGCTTCCAACATCAATTTCGTATCAAAAAAAATTGATGTGAAAACACTAATATCGGGAAAGAAGTATTCAGCTACTGCAGAATGGGCACTGTCATCAGGTTTGCAATTTTTGAAGCTCATTCTAGATCATCCAATATTTGCATCAAAAATATTGCTATTACAATCAGTTGGTGAAGTTCATAATGCATGCAGACAAAATAGAGATATAAATTATTCTGATTGCCTAGAAGAAATTAAAAAATGTATTAGATATACATATGAGTACTTTGACATTGCTGATTCAGTTTGGTGGGAGTCATTTTTCAATAATCAAAGTGATATCATTTCAACAAAAACAAATGAGCATATACATTTGAAAAATCCATTTATTTGGCCACAAAATGTGTCGAATGAACATGAGGTTGAACAACAACAATCTCAAGGTATTATTAATTCTTCATAGGCAGAGGAAAGAGAGATGTATATTGGTTCCAGAAGATCTCGTGCACAACATGAAGCCATGGAAGACCTTTACAGGGGTTCAGTACAGGATATTAAGGAGGGTTGCATGATCTCAGTGCTAGCAGATGAAGATCCCAATGGCTATCCATTCTAGGTTGCTAAAGTTATAAAGGTATTTACAGAAAATGAGGATGTTACAGGTGTTGAAGTACATTGGTATGCCACAAATACACACCCATTCAATGGTGTGTATAAGCTAGAGATGGTAGTTGACAAAAAAAATGGCGGAAAGAGAAAAAGGGTACAAATATAAATCGTCGCTGCACAAACATATTAAAATTGGAGGATGTTGACATACTTGTTTATGACTTCAATTTAACAAAGAGAGGAAATCTTTTCTTCAAGATGATAGAGATTCTGAAAATGTTTTTACCAGAAGGAACAGTGTTGATATGGGAGTCTGCTGAAACCAGTCGTAGATATAGAAGAATTTTGAAACCATAAATGGTGGGCATGCATGTGGACTCAGATGGGGCACTAGTTAATGAAAGAGAAGATTATGGAACATCTTCATCAGCATCCAGTCACTCATCTGAAGATGTGAATTCTGATGGTGTGCAAGAAAATGTGAGTGATTTTGAATAATTGTTTAAGACAATTTATATCACTGATGCTTGCATGGTATCTTGAAATAAAATTTTTGATTTCCATATGGTGTTAAATGAGAAGTTGTGAGTGATTTTTATGTTGTTGGATTATATGTCTTAATTATGATAATTTTTATTGTTTATAATATCTACAATGAAACATTAAATTAGAGATATAATGTATGTTTCATTCAATATATAAATAATGACATTTGAATTCATTTAGTGTTGTAATTTGTTCATAATGTCATGTTTTTTTAATGTTATGGTTGAAAAAATTTCAATTTCTTTTGTATCTAGCATGTTATGGTTGAGAACATGTTGAATTTATACTTAGGAAAGAAAAATGTTATTCTACCAAAAACATTAGTGTGTTTTTTTCCTCATCAACAACTTTGTTTGGCACATAAAAATTCAGTTTTACTAGCATTTTTTTAAAAAGTTCAAGATTGACCCCAAAAAAAGAATCATCGTTCCAGTATCATCACTTTTTCAGTTTTAAGCTCTTTTTTGCACGAAAATTTTGTTTTCACTACCATTTTTAAAACATGTTCAAAATTGACCCTAAAAAAAAAACCATCGTTCCAGTAGCCACACTTTCTGTTTTTAGCACTGTTTTTGATGTTTTTTCAGGGTTTTTTGGTAAAAGTTCCCATTTCAAAGTTTACATTGTTTAGTACTAATGCAAAAAAGGCACACGAGCACATACATAAGAATGAATCGTTGATCAACCAGTGAAATAGTTCACAAGGAAGCAATGATTGTTAAAGTAAATACAACAAACCTTCAATAAGATAACAACCAAAGCCACTGAGATAGGTCAATTTCCATAGTACAGATGAGAAACAACATACATTAGAAACATTCAAAGAAAAATCTTACAATATTCACGACATATGCATGAAAGTGTGTCAGCTCAATGAGCTTCTGAATAAAGTGAAATTTCCAAGATACATGAAGACAAAGAACACCACTGGTCCTAATAGTGGAGCATTAGAGAAGTCACTTTCTCCCCCAAAACAACTATCTTCCTCTCCAATGCTTGGTAGGAGGAGCCAATGTGAAAATTCCTTTGGTTGTATAATGAGGGTGTATATATAACAAATGAGGTGACCATTTACCTCTCTTCTGACTCTTGGAAAACCCTCATGATTGTATGACTTCTCCATCACTGTTTGACTTCCTACATGATTTTTCCCATTACTAGATGACTCTTGGAATTATACTTTTACAATACATTTTCCAATGTTGAATTACATGTTCCACAAAATGATGTGGCACATGATCAATGATGACATGACATGACATGACACTTGTGACATGGGATACATGATGACATGGCAGTTCAAGTCACTCTTTGTTGCTTCTTCCTTTCTTCATTCTGGAAAGATGCAACATGCTCTTTATCTTCCTCCTCCTCATGACCTAAAGAAAAGGAGTCTCCAATGTGGTCTTGGTCCTCAACTGTTGTTGGAAACCAATGTCCCTTTGTATTATCTTGATGGATAACCTTGTCTTTGAAACTACAAGGGTATATTTTAGCATGGTATCCTTCTCCATTTCCTTCATCCTCATCATATCATAGCATGATAAACTATCTGTGTTTGCAATCCACTTATGAAAAGATGACATCCTTCAGATAAGCCACAGTATAAGATGATGCATGATGATCCAATGACTGAGCCAAAACTAGGTGGTAGGCTAAGGGAGAGGCTCAACAACTATATAATTGCACAGATCTAGCGGTCATAGGGCAGGATTGAGTCTTAAGACTGCACAATGTGAAATTCCAAGTTGAGCTAGACAAATCAATTGGACAGTTGAGGAGTTGAAGCAGCCAAACTGAGGGCTTGAGCACTGATTTTCCCTACCATGAAGTTTTGAAAGGGAGAGGATGCCAAGTGATTTTCTAATTATGCATTTCAAGAGCTCAAGGTTGAGGCCTAAGCCTTGAGATTGTACAATGCATAGTTCTGGATGGCGGGAGAGAGAGTACACAATTTTGGAGGTAAAAGGTTAGGCTCGAGCACTGTGATTGCATAGTGCGTAGCTCTAGAAGGCAGAGGCTATGCATTGTGCGGTTCTAAGAGAAAAGGGTGTTGCTTAAGGGATGAGACTGCACACTGTGTAGTTTAGGTTGCGTAGAATGAGGCTGAGTGGATTGGTGAGGGATTTTTCCCAAATTGATTAAGTGTGGATCAGTGAGATGAATATGGGAAAAGGAGAGACTCTGAGCATGATCACAGACTTAGATCAATTTACGAACTAAAAACTAACACTCATAAAATATGAACAACATACCTCCCTCAATGCGAGAACTTTGTGATGGCTCCTAGCAAGTGCGACACAAAAGATACACTTTATGACAAAAGTGGCAACACTTTTGTGATAATGCTTGAAAATTTGGAAATGAGTGTTAAACATTTCATCATGATAAGAAAAACTCATTATCAAAAATATTACCCCTTGAAACAATCCAAAACTCCAATTTACGTGATAAGTGGCAATTCCCATGTCAAAATATGACACTTGCGATATGTGAACAATAGTGAAAACAAAACATGCTAGGATGACAATAACATGAAAATTATACTAATTAAAGTGAACGAAAGAAAAAATGATAGTCGTAAGCATGAAAATGACACTCGCGAAGATGAAAGTGCGAAAAAGGTGACAGTTGGAGAAACTCGTCAAAATAGAAGTAAGATCGCAAACAAAGTGAGGGATTGTCAATGATAGTGCACCCTCACTATCGAGATGGGTTAAAAATTGCATAGGCTCTATATTAGCAGATTGTGCCATGCCGGTTTGAGCTTGCGTGAAGGAATGCTTTCATGAATGCATTACAGATTGAGAATGTGTGAGAAGGTGAATTCGACATGTACGATCTAGAAGTAAGCTCAAAAATTTAAGAAAGCATCGACTAGCCATGAAGTGACTATGGAACGACTAATCACAAGATCCACAATAGGCTCCAAAATTCAAGTATTGGAAAAATTTTGTAGGGTGTTTGACATAGAGACAACACTTAGTGACACATTGGTATAAATCCAACTTCTTTTCCTTGTTCAATTCTTTTGTCAAGGGTTAAATTCTTTAGAGATTATTGATTCATTGTTCAGATTACCATGGTTTCCCCACTTACCCTATGCATAAACATAGTCCTCTTCATTCCTTTACTCAGTTAAACAAGAACATAAGGTCGACAATCACACAATGTTTTGAATTAGGAAAGGATAATGAAGTTTGTGACATTTATATTTTCAGAGTGCAACTTTTCATCTTTAGCATTGCTCCACTACCAGGCTCCAGTAGGCCTAGACAGTACCTCGATGGAGACACTTCAAGGAAACAAACATTTCTCCACTTCTAGCAAGCCTAGACAATACCTCGACGAAGTTGCTTGCTTCACCTCTCTGCGCGGGAAACCTTTCTCTTCTTTCCCCTTTATTTATTTATTTTATATAGGACTATGCATCGACGCTTATTTATTTCATGGGCGGAAGAGGGATCCCAACTTATTCAGAGTAGAAGAGTTTGTCCCTTCAGAGAATCATATATAAGACCTCTGATATTGGTTTGCTCATTTATATTTTCCCCTTTCCCTTATTTACTTGATTGGGTCAGCCTAAAAACACTGAAACATAAAGACCTGAGTGTAGGAATGAGGTTTCCAGAATAGACATGGAGATCATGGTTTGACACAAGTCTTTCCTTACACAAGGATCATATTTTATGTTAGAACATCATCGAACAAAAGGTGTAATTAAGACAAGGAAGAAGGACAAAGAATTAGCCAAATAGGAAACCCTTCATGCAAAGTCTCATTAAAAAAACACAAGTACCAAACACACCAAGGAAATAAAACCATGAGGACAAAAGAAAAGGAGGTTAACCGAAAATATGATGCGAAACAAAAATTAGAAAACACAATATAAACTAATGGAAAATCAATGCAAGGTGAATGTGTAGGTAAACTAATATGAAACTACACCTGATCCTAGCTTAACCAGCTATAATGTCGAGGTCATGTGTAATGAAATTTCCAATGAAGCCATTGTAGATACTTCTGACCTACATTCACAAAGATACAAGAAATTAAAATAGATCCAAAATAGTGTGCCACAAAAAAGATAAAACCTTGAATAACTTCCACAATAAGTAGAAGATTTTTCCTATCAGAAAAAATATAAGCCATAGCCACTACTTCTAACTAGTTCACATTCTTACCTTTTTTATAACCATTATAAGGAGAAAACCCATGAAAGCTTCTTGTGAATGCACCTTCATATGTGTCATCCTTCTTAGTAAGCATGAGAAAAGACTGAAACTAGTTATTAGAAAAAGGGCTTACTAAGAAAGATGCTTCCACGAAATCATCGATTGGATTGTGAAATTCAAAACAATCCCCTTGAAAACCCCAAAATCCTTGAAAAGATGAATTTTCAATTAGAAGCACATGACCAAGATGAGAATCTTGAGAGAGATAATTGATCTAACCATATTCAGTAAGCTTGTCAAAACAGTTAGGACCCAACGTGACCATCAACAAAGGCTAAAGTGCCTCAACCGTTTGACAAGTACTCGAAGGATGAAATGTTAAACCATGAAGATCAAATGATGTAAAACAACTATCATTGGATATACTGGTGGGAAAATAATAAAATGAATGATAGTTATTATTATGATTAGATGGATTATTTATGGCATGAGATTCTCGATTCAAAGATGGATCATTTTGAACATATTTATGAATGCCTTGAACAAATGGATCATCTTCCTCGCATGATAGATATGAAAACCCATTTCCTTGTAATTGGTAAGATACTGCACTAGTATCGTAATCAATGAAATAAGTGAAAATGAATGTTAGTACAACAAAGAGATGAAACGAGTTAGGATACAATGATTGAAGAACAATTTGATTCACTAGATAGATCATGCATTCATTAGCACTAAAGAGTATTTCATGTACGATGAAGGGAAATATTTGCAATATAACATTCACAAGAAAAACTAGGAGCTAACTATCAAGAAATTAATCTAGTAGGCATGATTCCTTCAGCCAAAGATAGTATTTGAAATGACCAACTTTACAATTTCATGACTCTATGAGAGAAACACATTACAAATTTGAGTTAAGTACAAGAGACTTGCATGGAGACGAGTCATCTGAAATATAATATTCAATCCGGTCCGAAACTAAATCTCAAGAGTTTGAAAATTTACATCTGAATGACCAAACATCTTTCAAGAAGGAATTTACAATGAGTGTAACCATGCAAAGAGAATGATTTTCCATGAGAAACCAGATTTGATTTAGTTCAGGGACCTTACCAAAGTTGTAAGATCCTAGCATAACCATAAACAAAAGTTGAAGTTCCTTGAATTTCTGACAAGCTCGAGAGCTTTTAAGGATTGTAAAATCACAATTTGAAAATTGAACCAAATCGTGCATGGTGTGAACGTAGCTGCTACTACTGGTTTTAGTAAGACCACTACTCACCAGATGGTAGCCATATGTGTCACTGATTTGACTGCATTTTTCAACTTCAACAACCAGATTACTCAAGTTGAAAAATTCTTTTGATTGCAAATCTGAAGATGTATGGATCGGAGAAATTTCATGAGAAAGTTGATTTGAAGAGTTGTCTTCATGAAAAATAAGAGATGATGAGGGATGGAAAGAATACTCAATGATTCAATTATTTCCTTTTATGTCATGGATAACCTTACTACCTCGTGTCAATTGGTATGTTAACTCATCAAATGGAGAATGTGAAAAGCATGAAGTATATTCATCGCCAGTAGATGCATTGCAAATAGTAGAGCAGAAGGCATAGTGAGATGAAGAGGAAGTTTTTATAGGAACATCTTCTTTGACCAAATCAAATTCTAGATATAAATTAAAATCTTCATGAGAAACAAAAATATTAGTTGATGCAGTCCTAGGCATTCATGGTCACATACATCAAAAAAGTCATTATCATTAGAATGATTGTTTCCTAAGTCTACAGATTGATTGGGAGAATTGATTGCATTTGATTCACAACTTAGATTAGTAGATTGAAAATCATTCAAGAATGGAAGCACATCATCTTGACATGGGCGAATTTGAAAAAGGCAAGAGCTATCAAAAGTATATTCGCTTTCCTCCTTCTTTACCAAAGTAATGTGACTGCCTTGTATCTGATCACAATTTGAACCAACAACTTGAAAATCATGAAAGCCTAAAGAGATAGTTGGTAGAGAAGATTGATCAAGCATATCATGATATCTGGAGTCATGACATGTAGATGATATAGGATGAAGGATGTCCATTGAAGAAGTAACACTTTCAATGGAACTAGATTCAATATTGATGTTAAGAGTCTTAATGTCATTTTGAGGAATGAAAGGATTAGCCTTCACCCCAGGATCCATGAGCCACTTCGGGGTTTCTTTCATTGGATATAAATCATGAAATGTGGAAGGAGGATGAAGAGATGGATTAGGAATTTGATTTGTAGATTTCCCAACTTTATTATCATCACAATGAGGGACACACATCAGGACTGGAAAAGGAGGAGGAAAAGTAATGAAAGGAGTAGTATGTTCCTTCTCTGAAATTTTGGGTGTCTCATGATTTACAAGAGTCGAGGAAGTAAAAACATCGTGGGGTTCATATTCACCATGGAAAGAGATATGAACCAAATGCTTAAACTTTTGTTTAAAGAAATCCTAATCTATGTCTTCTCTCGGAAGTTCATAAGGAAAGTGAAGGAATCGATAAGAAAAATCCTCAATTGATTCATTAGGCTTCCTTCTAATTTGATTAATTCTTTTAAGAACATTCTGGTAATCATACCTATTAAATTATTTATGAAGCTCCTTCATAAGCTAGTCGAATGAATGGATGGAAGCAGCAGGTAATGTATGATACCATCTCTTAACACGACCTTCAAATGTAAGGGTGAGCAATATATCCATGACATCCTTGCAATGTCTTCCATTAGAAAGGAAAAGAAGGAAAAATTGAAACAGATATTCACAAATACTTAATTCAGCCTCGCCATCAAATTTATATTGGGATAGGTTATGGAAAACTTTCACATGGATGGTAAGTTTAAGTTCTTTAGAAAAAATCTTGGGATTATTATTTGGGGAAGATCTATTTTGAATAAGAGATTCAAATCAGACTCAACAGGCACAGCCTATCATCTGACCCTCCTTCTAGCATGATTTTGTTGATGGTGTTGTAAATCTATCTACCAAGTGGGTCTCTCTAATGTGAAGTCCCAATTGGGTCTCACACCATTTGGAGTAGGAGCCCCATCAACAGTACCGATCCGACTTGCATGTATTGTTGTAGATTTTCCTTGGCTATAATGTTCAACACAAAAGACTAATACACATGTATCTTCAAATCAAAAAGTGATTATGCCTTGTGAAATGTTCAACTGTTGAAAGTATCAAGTTCCTTCTACTGAAAGGGGAGAGAAAAGTGGGCCCTTTAAAGACAAGTAATAGTACTAATATAGAAATGCACATGAGAACATACATAAGAATGAATTGTTGATCAACCAATGAAATAGTTCACAAGGAAGCAATGATTGTTAAAGTAAATACAACACAACTTCAACAAGATAAGTACCAAATCCACTGAAATAGTTCAATTTCATTAGTACAGATGAGAAACAACATACATCACAAACCTTCAAAGTATAATATTACAATATTCACGACATATGCATGAAAGTGTGTCTCATCACTGAGATTCTCAATTAAGTAAAAGTTCCAAGATACGTCAAGATAGCGAACACTACTAGCCCAAATAGTGGATCATTGGAGCAATCACTCGCTCCCCCAAAACAACTATCATCCTCTCCAATGCCAGGTAGGAGGAGCCAAGGTGAACATTCCTTTTTCTTGTATAATGAGGGTGTATATATAAAAAATGAGGTGACCATTCACCTCCCTTGTGACACTTGGACGACCCTCATGACTGTTTGACTTCTCCATGACTCTTTGACTTCCTACATGACTTTTCACATTGCATGGATGACTCTTGGAATTCCACTTTTACCATAAATTTTCCAAAGTTGAATTACATATTCCAGAAAATGATGTGGCACATGATGACTGATGACATCACATGACATGACACTGGTGACATGGATTACATGATGACACAGTAGTGTCAAGTCACTCTTTGTTGTTGCTTCCTTTCTAACTTCTGGAAAGATGGAACATGCTCTTATTTTTCCTCCTCCTCATGACTTGAAGATAAGGAGTATCCAATGTTATCTTGGTCCTCAGTTGTTGCTGCAAACTGATGTCCCTTTGTATTCTCTTGATGGATAAACTTGTCTTTGCAGCTACAAGAGTATCTTCTAGAATGGTCTCCTTCTCCATCTCCTTCATCATCGTCTTGTCATAACATGATAAAATACCTATTTCTGCAATCCACTCATGACAAGGTGACATCATTCTGATAAACCCCAGTCTCAGATGTTGCATGATGATCCACTGACTGTGCTGAAACTAGGTGGCAGGTTGATGGAGAGGCTCAGTGACTACGTAATTTCACAGTGCAGGAAGTCAGTGGTTAGGCTTGAGCCTTGAGACTGTGTTAGGCCCCTATACTACTAGTGTAACCTCTTATTGTTTTTAGTACAACCCCCTTATTATATTGTTGTGCCCATGTAGTCCCCATATTGTTACTATTGTGCCCCATAGAAGCCCACTATTGTTATTATTGTGCCCTTACATTATTATTGTTATGTCGGCTCTGATTATATTACGACCCCTTAGACTATCATCCAAGAATTGTTCATTTATGTAATGTAAAGGAGGTTGCCCCCTTGAAGAGGCTGAATTCTAAGGCATTGATCTATATTTTCTATCTTTTTGTGAGTTGGTTTCATAACATTTGGTATCAGAGCTTTGGATTCTAGGGTTTCGCTACTCCAAACATGTCATCGTGGAATTTGTGCTATAAATATTTTTCTGCGATGTTTCAAATGCTACAAAGAAAACCCATTTGGGCTGAAATCGTTCTGAACCTCAGGTCGAATTTCAGAGATTTTCATGCTATATTTATGGTGATATGATCTGAGGAAGTTGGCCCTTTTGCAGACTCCAGAATTACATTCCAAACAGGTGACCTGGGGAAAATAGTCATAACTTTTGTTTTGAGCATTAGATTGAAATTTCATAAGTTACAAAAAGAGGACGGACTATAGTTTCCTGTATACATTGTTTAGATCTGAAGGTCAAAACAGTGACACATGGCACTTCATACAAGTTCGCTCTTTGGAAAAGGGCTATAGTAAGGTCATCTTGGGAGATTGTGCATAACTCTTTCTTGAAGAATCTAAATTCAATCAGACTAGTGGAATTGGAATGAGGATGCAGAGGGCTATTGTAGGTCGCAATTTCAGAACTTGGAGATATGAAAGTACAGAGTTACAGTGATTTCAATATCAAGCTCCTGAAATAAAGAAAAGGCGATTTGAGGAAGTTTGATGGAAAGGATTCAGTAAATTGGATACTACAAATGGAGCAATGTTTATGGTGTACCACTCTTAAAAAGGGTATGTATTGCATCTTCATATTTAGCACCAGATCAATTTTTATGGTATAAAGGGCTTTGTTCTCGTAAACAACTTGTTACATGGTCAATTTTCATGGAGGAAATGATAGCACATTATGAGGGTACAAAGAGCAACATCTTCTTTAGAGCAACACCACAACAATTGGAAGAAAAAGGAGAAAAAGGGCTTTGTTACAAAGTGGAAAGCAAAATTATGGCAACAAGGAATTCTACCCCTCACAACTATAAATATGGAAGTGTTGTTTCTCCTAGCCTTCCACAACCTACAAGGGTTACACCACAACAATTGGAAGAAAAAAGAGAAAAAGGGCTTTGTTATAATTGTGATAGAAAATGCACTAAAGGTAATAAGTGTGTTGAGAAGAAATTATTTTACATAGAGTATGAAGAAGAGGAAGAAAAGGATCAAGAAATGTCAAAAGAAGAGGATATACACTAGGACCCAACCCCAGAGAAACAAGAAATGAATCCGACCATATCTTGTAAAGCATTGGCAAGAATTACCACTCCTCAAACTCTCAAGATAGAAGGACATATCAAGAAGAAAAAGGTTCAAGAAGTGAAAGATCACATCAAGAAAGAAGAAATTAATCCAACCATATCTTGTAATGCATTGGCCGGAGTTACCACTCCTCAAACTATCTAGATAAAAGGACATATCAAGAAAAAAAAATTCAAGAAGTGAAAGATCACATTGAGCATCAAGAAATGAATCCGACCATATCTTTTAAAGCATTGGAAGAAATTACCACTGCTCAAACTCTCAATATAGAAGGAAATATCAAGAATAAAAAGGTTCAAGCAGTGAAAGATCACATCGAGCATCAACAACAAGTTCTCCAACTTTTAAAGGATAACACCACTTTGGTGCAAAATCGAATGAAACAACAGGTAGATCAACATCGTAGTGAAAAATGTTTTTATGTAGGTGATTAGGTATCTTTACTGCTACATCTCAAGCAAGATATTTATGAGAAGGAAATGTTGGCAATACTACATGCACTTAAGAAATGGCGACCTTACCAAATGGGAAGACACTTCAAGGTAAAAATGGATCATGATAGTCTTAAATACTTTTTAGAAAAATTATTATCTTTAGAAGAACAAAAAAAATGGGTCACAAATATGTTGGGTTATGACTTTGACATCATCTATAAAAGAGGGGAGCAAAATTTTGTTGCAGATGCACTCTCAAGAAAGGATGAGGATGTGGAAGCATTGTTTTGTGCTATTTCTATTATCCAACTAGATTGGATAAATGAAGCAAGGGATGAATGGAAGAAGGATGAAGAAGTATGGCCACTCATTCAAAAGTTGCAGAAGATCCCAGTTCAAATAATATTGCCAGAACTTGAAGAGGAAGGAAAAATCATATTGGAACCTGGAGCAGTCATAGAAAGAAGAACCCGACAGCTACGAAATCAATCAATTTCAGAGTATCTCATCAAGTGGAAGAACTTACCCGCTGAAGATTCCACATGGGAGGACAAGAATTTTATAAAGAAGCATAAAGAACTACTCAAGCGTTAAGGACAACACTTTTTGAAGGAGAGGGGCATGTTAGGCCCCTATACTACTAGTGTAACCCCTTATTGTTATTAGTACAACCCCCTTATTATATTGTTGTACCCATGTAGTCCCAATATTGTTACTATTGTGCCCCATAGAAGCCCACTATTGTTATTATTGTGCCCTTAGATTATTATTGTTATGTCGGCTCTGATTATATTATGGCCCCTTAGACTCCTATATATAGAAAGTAGGTCTTTTCATTTGTATCATCCAAGAATTGTTCATTTATGTAATGTAAAGGAGGTTTCCCCATCGAAGAGGCTTAATTCTAAAGCATTGATCTATCTTTTCTATCTTTTTGTGAGCTGGTTTCTTAAGAGACTGCACAGTTCATAGTTCAAGTTGGGCTGGATAAGTCAAATCCACAGTTGAGGGTTGAAGGAGCCAAGTTGAGGGCTTGAGCATTGATTTTTCCTATTGCGCAGTTTTGGAAGGGAGATGAGGCTAGGTGATTGCACAATTACGTAGTTCAAGAGCTCAAGGCTAAGGCTTGAGCCTTTAGACTATGCAATGTGCAGTTCTGGTTGACAGAAGAGAGATATATTGCACAATTTTGGAGGTTAGAGGCTGGGCTTGAGCACTCTGATTGTGTAGTGCATAATCCTAGAAGGAAGAGATTATGCATTTCATAGTGCCAAGGGACAAAGGGTGTTGCTTGAGGTCTGATACTACACAATTCGCAGTTCAAGATGGGTAAAATGAGGCTAAGTGGCATGGTCAGGGAGTTTTCCTAGTTTGACTAAGTGTTGGATTAGTGCGATGAAGATGAGCAAAAGTGATACTTTGAGCATGATCACACACTTATATCACTTGATGACACAAGAAGGAATACTCAGAACATATGAAAAACGTACCTTCCTCAATGCAACAACTTTGCGACGACTGCTACCAAGTGCGACACAAAAGAGAAATTTTGAGACGAAAGTGGAAACACTTATGTGACAATGCTTGAAACTTTGGAAATGAGTGAAAAACATGTCTACATGATAAGAAAAATTCATTATCACAAATATTTCCCCCTTAAACAAGCCAAAAATCCACTTTACACGATAAGTTCCAATCCCCATGCCAAAAGATTATACTTGTGATATGACAAGAAAAGTGCGAACGAAACTTGTGATATGCGAATGACAATGAAGAAATTTTTTCAGGAAGAAGATAACATGAAAATTACACTAACTAAAGTGAACAAAAGAAAAAACGACAGTCGTATGCATGAAAATGACACTTTCAAAGATGAAAGTGTGCAAAATATGATAGCTAGAGAAACTCACTAAAGTAGAAGTATGATCACAAACAAAGTGAGGGACTGTCAATGAGAGTGCACATTGACGGATGACATGGGTTGAAAATTGCATAGGAATAGTCTTTATGGACTATGTCACACCCATTCAAGCTTGAGTGAATGAATATTTTCATAAATGCATTACAAAATGAGCATGTGTGAGTAGGTGATTTTGACACTTATGATCTAAAAGCGAGCTCAAAGACTTAATAAAGCATCAACTGACCAAGAAGTGACTATGGAATGTTGATCACAAGATCCACAGTAGGCTCCAAAATTCAAGTATTGGCAAAATTTTAGAGGGTGTTTGTCACAACGACAACGATACCAAACATTGAGCACATGAGAGCAATACTTAATGAGTACATGCAGACTATTTACATCCACTAGCACATAAAAATGTTTCTTAGGAGAGTTCACATTGATAGGAAGGAATCCTGGAAGGAGATACTAATGATGCAAGACGAGTTATAGCTAAAGGGTTAAGGCTTGGATCGACATCTTCATAGGATTGAAGGCCACCTAAGCCTCCCTCTAGGTCTAGACTCACTATGGAGTAGCAAAGAGGCCATCGTGGTCAAGGAATCACAGTCTCCAAAAGTGACTTGTTAGATTTTGTTTACTCCACTATTGGCTACTTTTATGTTAGTTGTTTTATCCATTTGGATATACTTGTTTTACCTAGTATTGAGCCTCATGAACTTTTCGTAACATTTTTGTCTTTTATAAAAAATATGAAAGGCTTGATTTTGTAACTCGTTTGGTTTCCCTACTAGAAAACCATGACATTATATAATTTATATTTTCTTTAACCTCTAATAAAATAAAACTCTTTTACCAATAATATATAGATGATAACTTTTATATATTTTTAATTAAAAATAAAATTTTAAGGATTTTTTTGCCTATAACCATAACTATGTATATTGTTGAAGCACCTGTTGAAGGTTATTTTTCAAATCTTATTGGATTAGCCACCAAAAAAAAATACTTTTATTTTTAATTATTTTTTCTCAATAAAATTTATAATTTTTATTTTGTAATTTTCATTTATTTATTTATTTTTACATTGTATAAAAATTTTATGAGGTAGAGAATATAATATTTTTTAATATAATAGTTATAGATTAAAAATCAATTTACATAATACATATTTTGTGAATTATATAATAAGATTTTTAGTAATTATATTTGTAATTTTTGAAAAAATATTAATATTAATATTATTTATATTTAAAAATACTAAATTTTATGAGAAAGCCATGAAAAAACAAGTGTGGAAGGATGCTATGATGGAAGAGTACCAATCTATCATGAAAAAATATTTATGGGACGTAATTTCGAGGCCAGAAGAGAAGTCAGTTATGAGTTCAAAATGGATCTACGAGATTAAGCATGTTGCAGATAGCAACATAGAAAAGTACAAGGCTATAATTGTGGCTAGAGGATTCTCATAGAAAGAGGGAAAATATTATAAGGAAACATTTTCCCTTGTAGTTAGGTACACTTCTATTAGATCTATCATCTCTATTACTTCTGTTATGGATTGGAAATTACACTAGATAGATGTAAAGACAGGCTTCTTGAATGGTGCAATTGAAGAAGAGGTGTACATAGAGTAGCCACAAGTTTTTGTGATCCATTGGAAGGATTACCATGTTTTTAAATAGAAGAAATCTTTGTATGGGATTAAGTAGGCAACCAAGGCATGGTATGCCAGATTAGACAATTATTTGATGAGCTTGGGGTTTATCGAGAGTAATGTAGATACCAACCTTTTCTACAAGGTTGAATATGGTTTCCCTTTTATATTTCTATTATATGTAGATGAAATGTTTCTTATAGGGGATGAGAAGCTCATAGATGGGTGCAAGAGGGAGCTCACTTCAGAGTTTGAAATGAAGGATTTGGGTTTAATGCACTATTTCTTGGGATTATAAGTGTGGTAGAGACTAGATGATATCTTCCTTAGCCAAGGGAAGTATATAGTTGAGATCCTGCAAATATTTGGGATGATGGACTGCAAGTCCATAGCCATACGTATGGATACGAATTTGAAGTTCTTGAGTGATTCTTCTTTAGATTTGGTTGATCCCATGATGTACAAACAATTGATTAGATCCTTGATGTACCTAGTTAATACCAGGTCAGATATATGCTTTACAGTGAACACATTGAGTTAGTACATGGTTGAGCCTAGACATGTACATTTGGTAGTATCAAATCAAGTATTATGATATAAAAGTGGTAGAACTGGATATGGATTTAGGTATGTCTTGGATGGCAAAGTAAAGCAACAAGGTTATACAGACTCAGATAGGGCAGGGATTGCAGTAGGCAGTGAAAAGACATTAGGATGTTGCTTCAGTTTAGGATCAAGTATGATCTCATGGTTTACTAGAAAACAATTTCTAATTGCATTCACTACAACAAAGACAAAATATATAGCAGACAATGACGTAAGTCGTGAAGTAGAGTGGCTTTGAAAATTGCTTGTAGGGTTATTTGATCTAGCGTTAGAGCCAAATTTGATATGTTGTGATAATCAAAGTTGTGTGAAGCTTTAAGAGAATCCAATCTTTCATGACAAGTCAAAGCATATAGAGATCAAATACCATTTCATCCTAGACATGGTACAGAGAGGAGTAGTGGAACTCCAGTATATATCCATAGATGACCAAACAGCAAACATTCTCCTGAGGCCTCTATTTAAAATGAAGTTTGAATACTTTGGAGAAAAGCTTGGTGCGATGCAAAATTTCCACCCTCATTGAGAGGGAGTTGTGATGTTTCTCCTACAATGGGAAAATACTCTCCCTCTAGCCAAGGGTTTCCCAGATCAATCATGTGAAGTGACAAAGGGAGTAATGAGTAGCTTGGTACAAGTCTTTCCTACGCCATGTGAAGTGACTAAGTGTGATTCAAACTACTAGGAGAGGAGATAGATCATAGATATTTTCATTGTAGTTTGAGACTATGGTAGTAGTCTTTCTTATACCAAGTGAAGTGGTTGGGTGTGATTGGGACAACTAGAGGAGAACATCATGAAAGAATTCTTTCCTTGCAAGAGGGAGTGTTGATGTTTTACATAGCAGCAAAATGTATTCCCTCCTGAACAACAATACACAATACATATTATATACAACAATATATATATTTATATATTATATTATATATATATATATATATATATATATAAATAATCAATAATTAATTAATAAAAAAAAGTTGTGTCTATTAATGAAATGATACCCTGACTATGTATATACGTCAAGGCCCTCAATTGTAATTAGAAATCAATAAATATCTCACATATCTTGTATTAATCTAATAATGTTTACTTAATCATAAAAATAAAAATAAGGTTAAGAATTTTTCAAGTATCTATTTATTGATCATAAGGCAATAATTACCAAGATCTAAAAATAAGAAAGAATTCAACAACACATGTTGATATGACATGTTTTAATTAATTAATTTGAAATAAAATAATTAAAAGAACATAACTAACTTACACATAATCTCAACACTTGTTCTTTGAATACTATGAATATTCTAACATAATCCATGGAGGTTAAATTTCTACCATCCACCTAATAATTAAATTAATTGTAAAATACTTATTGTGAAATAGACAAACATGTTGACATAAATATAAAAAATATAAAAAATGTCTTACATAATTTTTTTTTTGTAACCGAGAGGAACCTAGCAGCACACCTGACACGTAACTACCAGTAAACCTCTAGGGGGCTACGATATGTCCTCCTATCCATAGGCTGGGTCACAAAAGGGGGGTTTAAAGCTTGACCTTTCAAGTTTCAATGATTTCACGATTCTCAGATTAAACAATTGAGCTGCCCCTAGGGCATTTTATATAAATTATTTTTTAATATTAATCGATTAATAAATTACCATTATTACAATTTTATTTTATATATATATATATATATATATATATATATATATATATATATATATATATATATATATATATATATATTATGAATTATACTTATTATATTTTAATCTTTACAATTATTATATTTTATTTAATAAATAGTTTAAGGAGGCCACAAATTCACCCAAAAATAGTGGAAATTTCGGCATGTTTTTTGCTAAAATCTGGCAAAATTTTTGGAAAATGCAAGTTATAACTATTAAACTTCAGGATTTTGGGTACCCAAAAGGTTTTTGATGGAGTTGAATCAATATCTGCTATAAAAAAAGATTTGAAAACTCTTATGATCATATTTTTTTGGGAAAAATCACCAGATTTTGATAAAAAAAAATTCCAAACAAATTTATGGTCTCCATAAACAATGCCTTTAGTTAATATCAAAAAATTAATAAATTATAGTTACTATATTTTCATAGATGTGGTATGATTGCACAATATCGTAAATTATTAAAAAGATAAGTTCGTAAGTATATTTAATATCAAAATATTAATAAATTATAATTCTTATATTGAAGATATGGTTGACAGTTCGTAAGTATATTTAATATCAAAATATTAATAAATTATAGTTCTTCAAGTGAAGATAGGGTTTAAAAGAAAAAATTAGGTAATTCAAATAGGTTATGCATAAAAATAATATGACAAAATACGAGAATATTAATGAATTATAATCGTTATAATTATTTCCTTATTGTTTAATCAAATACTAAAGTATATGGTTGTACATTATAATAGTTTTTTTTTTAAATATTAATGATATAGTTGTATATTATGATAAATTTTAAAAGATAATAGAAATATATAAATATTGTCGAATTTAGGTTTTTATATAAATATTTTTTATTTATTTAAACAATTATATTAAATTGTACATGGGGTGTAGAATAGATGGTGATGGGGTGTACTGTTAAGGTTACACTGTGATGTGAAGGTCATCGAAACTCTGTGGGAAAAAATCTAGTCATGTTAAGTGTTGGTGTGGCTTAGGGCAGGTACGATCTCCAGATGATTTTGACGTCTTAGATGCCTCTAGGTCGCAATTTCCCAAGCTACAGGTCAAGCCTGATGTCATCTCTAGAGAACTCAGACCACTTGACAAACTAAAAAAAAATTATGTTAAATTAAGAAATATATAAATAATTTTTAATATTATATTATTAATTAAAATATATTTTATATTTACAGTAAAAATAAATATTTAAAAATAAAAATAAAAGATATATATTAATAAAATGAATTTTTTAAGTCTATGGGGTAGTTCAATTAGCATGCATCATGAAAACGAGGTGTTATGTACTAAGAGATTGGAGTTTCAGATCCCCTAGACTTCGCTGTGTTTGTAGAAGGAGTGTGTGTAGGCACCTAGGGTTATAGTGGTAGCGATTAGAATCAACCCCGTGTCATGTGAGTATGAAACCAACCCAGTTGTCGACTTCTCTAGTAAACAAATGAAAATTTTAAATACTTGTATTGGGTATTAGGAATGGGATAAGTGGGGGAGGGCATGACCATTGTCCCATTGGGAATAAATATCGGTGATGTGGCTAGCTCTCCCCCAAAGTATTTAAATAACACATAAATGTTGAAGGTGGTGGAGCAGGTTTATGGGCACATCATCCATGGCAATGCGGCATCATTGGTTTAGTTTGTAGACAATGGAATTCATGCCATGGAAAGGATATACAGGGGAAGGGCTCTATATGAGATCTTGTGATTTATTGTAGGCATGTTTCACCATGATTATTTGTCATTCCAGGAGGTGACACACCTACAAAAAAAACATAAATCATCCTTGGCATGTTTTAGGTTCGCATTCCTAATTTATGATCAATTATGGCATTTCATTACTCATGATTATGGTTGTAGGGTCTTGATTTTGAGTTTTGATGTAAGATAACCACAATTCTGGCTATATATTAGATAGCCAATAGAACCTCTCTTTATTCCCTAGTCATTGATATTCAAAGGATGGCTCCACTCTATTTTTGTTTGTTATCATTTTCCCTTTCCCCTTTAGTTCACAAGCGCAACACTATCGAACTATTCTATTTCTCTTTGGTTTAGGTATATCTCTCCTAGTCTAGAATTCCCCCTCTGCATACCTTTACTTCCTTACACCCCATGACTCGATGCCCCTCTTTAAGCATGGGTTTGGTGTGTTAGTTTTCTTTTGGGAACACATCCTAGGTCTCTTTTCTATAACTACCCCTTCATCCTCCTTTCACGTTGTCTTCTCTCTCTCTCTCTACTTCACGTTTGTGGGTTCCCTTCTCACCCTCAAGCTACCCCCTCAAGCCTCTAGATTGTTGTTTCCATCTCGATTACACCTTTGTGAGACACAAATTTGATCCAAGCATTTTTTGGATGCCCAAAATGCCTAGACAAAGACCCAAGTCACACAGGAGTGCTACCTACTATTGGGAAATGAATTTATATGCATAACCTTCCTTAAATCGAGGAGGAGATAGCTAAGGAAAAGTGTAAAATTATTATGGAGAGGGAATGTGTTTCATATATTGAGATTGTAGGTAAATTTGTTGAGTGGATACTAAACATTGAGCACACTAGGGGAATACTTAATGAGTACATGCACACTATTGACATCCACTCGCACATAAAAATGTTGCTTGGGAGAGTTCACCTCGATAGAAAGGAACCATGGAAGGAGATACTAATGATTCTAGATGAACTATAGCTCAAGAGTTAAGGCTTGGATCGACATCTTCATAGGATAGAAGGCGACTTAGGCCTTCTTTTAGATCTAGACTCAGTAGGGAGTAGCAAAGTGCTCATCATGGTGAAGAAATCCAAATCTCCAAAAGTGAATTGGATTTTATTTACTCCACTACTAGCTACTTTTATGTTAATTGTTTTATTATTTTGGATATCCTTGTTTTACCTAGCATCAGGCCTCATGAACTTTCTGTAACATTTTTGTCTTTTATAAAGAATATAAAAGCTTTGATTGTCATTCTCATGGTTTCCCTAATGGCAAACCATAACATTATATAACTTATATTTGCTTTAGTATCCAATAAAATCAAACTCTTTTACCAACAATATATATATAATTAAATTTAAAATTTTGTATTTTTGCATATAACTTTGAATTGACGGTAATGTATATATTGTTAAAACACTTCTTAAAGAGTTATTGTTCAAATCGTAATGGATTAGCTACCCAAATATATGATGTATTAGCCTAGATCCATCGAACATTATATATAATGGATATATAATATTTATTTTGTAATTTTCCTTTTAAATTTTATTTTTACCTTGTATAAAAAAATTAAGAGATAGAAAATATAATATTTTTTAATATAATAATCATAAATTAGAAAAAAAAAACTTTATATAATTAATTAATCTATAGCCATTTTTAGTAATTATAATTATAATTATTGAAAAACTATTAGTATTAATATTATTTATATTTAAAAATATTAAATTATAAAAAATATTAACTTGAATATTACCTATATTTAAAAACCATAAATGTTATTTTTATTTAAAATTAAAAAAATATATTTAAATTTACATTTTTTATAAGATATCTATTTTTTGAGAGAGATCAGAAAGTGTTTGAAGAATATCTATTTTTTATTTTGTATAAGACATTTATTTTAATATATTTTAATTAAAAATAATAATATGATTGAATTTAAATAATTAATTTATTTTTAATGATCAAAATTCTAACTTGGTAAAATATGTCATGTGAGAGATTGATATGACCATGCAAAATATTATTACGATAAACAAGTTCAGAACTGACATCCCTAAAAATATTATGTAAAACATTTTAATAGCAAATATCAAATCGTGTACCAAAATCTTCTTCATTTACAATTTCGTGTTTTAAAGTACACGAATCCCGGGATTTTCAGGAGCTGTGTCTTTGAATTCAAGGATGGCACTGCAACGCAGTCAGCATCCATCTAATTAACACAACAACAACATTAAAATCTCTCACCATAATTTGACATCGACTTGATGAACAAAGTTTTTTCAGAACGCAGCAACCTCTTATGTCATTAACGCCCCCATATCTTTGAATGTGCATAAACAAATTATCTGAGAACAATACTCCTTGCAACGCCTAACCAGCCATCCCCACCGTATTTAATGCCCGGCGATAACACGGGAGCGGGCAGTTTCGACCTTAAATAATATTATAGCATGTTATCGGGCTAAGCTGCGTGCATATCCCCGGACATTAAATACCCCGGGGATGGCTGGTTAGGCGTAGCCTACTAAAGGCTCTGACCAAAATTTTAAAACCTTTTGATGAAAAAATGTTTATTAAAACAGTGCGTGTTTCCTGGGGCTGCGCTTTGAATTCAAGAATGCCACTGCAACACAATCTGCATCCAACTCCTTAACTCACCACCACCGGGTTCAGAAGATCAAGCGTTCAGATAAAAGTTTAGAAAAGATTCATTTCCACCTGTTGTATTCTTCGTTCTCCTTGCATGCTGTCGTGTGTGCTCCAAGATCAGGTTTTTCGACCAAAATTTCGAAAATTTCGTTTGTGCATTTTTTTTAATTGTCTGCAATTAAATTTTACAAGACTTTTGACCTGATTGCCTGGTCCCAACAACAAGACCTGTTACCACAATGTGCAGTTTGCAGCTTTCTCGCCAAATAGTCAATTGAATCTGCTCGGACGCAGCTTGAAACGTGGTTGTAGAGTACAAATGACTCTCTCGGTCAGCTGCGCGTCTCAATCCCCAGCAGAGCAGCAGGAACAGATGTCAGGGAAGCAACCGGAGTCCGAATAGCTCCAGACTTGGCTGACAACTGCAGATGATTGAGCATATTTTCTTCTGATGATGAGCAGATTGCCTCTCCCATTACCTTCACATGTACCAATCGCGGTTGCAGCCATGGTTGAGGAGTGTGTGCATACATGTGGGGCACATGGATTGGGAAAGTAGATGGTGACAGTCAAGCAGCACACCAACACGCAATTCCTCCACATGACGCTGACCGCCGGTTTTGTATTCTTTATCAAACCACACAAGTCTGCCTCATTCCAATCCGGTCATTTTGGCGGAAAGTACATCATTGAAAACTTAATAGAAAAAGGGCAATGATACATTCAAGGTATATATACTAGGTAGGTGTGCTTGAAACAATATAATGTAAGATATTTTCATAAATAAATGAAAACCTTGTCACGGGCTTCCCATATGTCATGATCACTATGAAGAATCATATTTAGATACTCCTCTACACAGAACTTCTGTATATAGCTGATTCCGTTCTAGAAAATGAATTGCAGTTTTTAGATTGGTTTTACTATCGTCGTAAATAGGTTGTGGGTGATGTTTCTTATGTAAAGGTATCTAGTATGGGAACACGTCCTTCCAACAAGTTTCCAATCTCTATAGGCTTCCTTCTCTTTAGATTTTCCCGAGGTTTAAAAGGTGTTCCTATTTAGGGTTCTTTGTGGGATATTAGTTAAATCAACATAGTAAGGATGATCTCGCCTCCACTCAAAGAAATAATTCATCCTTAATATTAGATTGCATTTTGTAATAAAATTAATTATAATAAATGTAATTCGATTAACACCCGGTAGAAGTAAATCAAAGAAAAATTGAGAATACCATTTATTAAATTGAATGTTCAATCAATTCATCTCCAAGTGAAACTCTGTGATAACGAAGTGGAGATATTTAAGTTTAAATATTTCATTGTTCTCTATCATGAAGAATGTTATACTTGATATATGAAAGATAAAAAAATCTGATTTCTTATTACATGTGGTAGTAGTGAATGGGACCATTGTGAATCCAAACACTGTTGATAGTTGGGATAGTGGATTGCTTTCCATTGGTCTATAGAAAACTGTACAATTATCATACTTCGAAGAGGAGAAAGAGGAGCAATTAATTCTTCTAGTAGATGACGGTGACATGTCAATATTGCACAACCAAGTTAGATGACTATTTTATTAATTTTTATTAATTAGCATGATCCTAGTATGCTTTTTGTATTTAGTAGACTCAAATACTGGGACTTCATTTTTTGTAAGGCACATAATATGGAGTGGTTTCTCCAAAAGGCAATAGATGGTTGTGGAGAGGGAAAGCAAAGCCTCAATGTTAACGCGAAAGAAAAGGATGTATTTTCTCGTTGGATTGATGGTTATCAAAAGAGAACATCTAACACAAATTAAAAGAAGGTGAAAGACAATGGAATTTATATTTTAATTTTATAAACTAGGTAATTTTGTATACCACTATACAAACTTAGTTGTTACTACAAACCTCCAACTATAAACAATGAAAAGCAATAACTCTTCAAAGGTATGACACTTATTACTTGATCATGAAAATGAGAAGTTAATGCAGGAAATTAGTATTAGAAGTGATTAAGATGGTCTACTTGAATGAGCATAGGTAAGTAGTTTGGTATGTGGTATGCTTGTTATTTTCTATTTGTTATGTGGCATGTGGGACATAATTTTTTTTCAATTAACTTATACATGACTCTTCTTTATTATTAATTAATGTGTTTAACTATGTTGTCCTTTATTGTTCCTAGGTTAACTGATGAATCATAGGCACATGAAGGATCGTCAATAAGAACAATGATGCTTTTGAACACCACCCCAATGATTATTGGAAAAATATGATTGGGATAGCTTCAATTTTATAGTCCTTCTTACACAATAGTTTTTCCATTATTGCTCATTGGACTCTATCTTTTGTTAATTTATCGGGACAAAATGAGGTTTCCCACACATAATATTAGCCATCAACTAGATCTCTCCACCTTCTCAAATTTATGCAACTACACTACATTTTCAGAGAGAGACATCAACCTATTGTCATCACTTATATGTGATGCCTAATATGGTGTATCATGAGCTATGTCACTTATGGTAGATATCTTTTGGCATGTTTAAGATATGTCTCACTTTGAAGAGTATCACTTATGTACATTTCTTATGTGGCATCACTTAATTCATAAAGATAATCAACAAAAATAGCATGTCAAGGAAAGTGGATAAAGAGAAAGCTTAAAGTCCATATAGTGCTAAAAAGAAAGAAATCAACCTATTGTCAACATTTGGGATTGGTTAATAGAAGGTATAATTTCCTTACATATCCTCTCATGTATATTGTAGCCTTTATCTTACATATCTTCTTGAATATATTTCAACTAATATGTGCAATGGTACATTTAGATTATTTGTGTTGCTTATGGTGTGTCAATTATGTGTGTCATGTAAGAACATTAACTATGTGTTAGTTATGGTGTGTCACTTATACACATCAATGGATATGTGTTGATTGTCACAGTTCATTGCTTATGTACACATGTGACACTTAATATGGTGTATCAAGGCTTTAGTGCATTGCTTCAATGCATTGATGCTTAACTATGTCACTTATGGTAGGTATTTTATGGCATGTTTACTATGTTTCTCACTTTAAAAGTATCGATTATATACATTTCTTATGGAGCATCGCTTGTTTATGTCACTTATGTGTGTTACTCAAGTGTTTCACTTATGGGAGTCTCTCATGGTGTGTTGGGTTTAAATTAGTTACAATGGTCTAAACAACAATTACTTCCATATAATATTTCATTAGTTCATAACAATCATAAATATAATGATCAAATATATCATCCTAAGGAATGTGATTAAGGAAAATCTTATGTTGACCTCTTAGGACAAAATTACAAATGCTTTAGAATTCCACAAAACTAGAATTTTCAATTTACACTTCAATATATGTCAATGAACATTGCCAACTTGTGATGCAAATTCAATATGACGTCTTTCTTATATTGTCTAATTATGCACTCAAATATGAACTCTTTATGTTGGATTTTTTACACCCGACTCTTCAAGGCATTTTGCATTTTATTCTCTCCATCCACTGATATTCATACAGGTACACTACATTTTTCACAAAGAGATACATCAACATCTTGTCAACATTGGGGATTATTAATATAAGGAACAAGTTCCTTTCATATCTTCTTGAATATATTGCAACCACTATGTACAATGGTCATGTTAGAACATGTGTGATTTTTACGATGTGTCAATTATTTGTGTCATGTAAAAACATTAATTATGCATCACTTATGGTGCATCCCTTGTATGCATCAATGGCTATGTGTTGATAGTCATGGTTCATTTCATATGTGCGTCATTTATATCTTGTTAGTTAAGGTGTGTCACTTATATTGACACCTAATATGGTGTACCATGGCCTCTTGTATTGCTTCAGTGTAATGATGCTTAGCTATGTCACTTATAGTAGGTTTCTTGTGGCAGGTTGACTATATATCTCATTTTGAAGGGTATCACTATCATACATTGCTTATAAAGCATCACTTTATTATGTCACTTATGTGTGTAACTTATGGGTATCTCTTATGTTTTTTTGGATTTAAATTAGTCAAAATCATATAAGTAACTTGATTCCATTCCATCAAATTCTAAATTATGAGGGCTTTCGACTTCCACAGAAATAGGGTTTTCAAATTGCACAAAACTAGGGTTTTCAAATTCAACTTCAATACACATCAAACAACATTTCCAACTTGTGATGTAACGTCAATATGACATTTTCAATTACATTTTATAATTATGCACTCAAATTTTAACTCACTAAGTTGGAGTTACCATATTCCGCATTACTAGGGTTTTAAAATTGCATAATGAATTTTCCACCTTTATGCAAAAATGCCTACACTTACTTTAACATTGATCCCCAAAACTAGATCGAGCAATGGTGCATAATGTTTTTACATAGGCCTTGGCCAAACACAAATATTGGATCTTAGGAAACTCGTTTAAATTGTAGGTTTTGCTTTTTAATACTCATGGACAAAATTCACAATATGTCCTTAAGTGTGTTTTGGAAGCGAGTTGCAACTCACCATACAATTTAAACCTAGACTCAGATGGGAAAAACATTGATGCCATTGGACCCATAACACCATGTTATAACTATGGATACCCCCCAGGGCTCCATGGGTCAAAAAATTGATTTATTTGAGGATCTTGAAAGCTAGGTTTTGTTCAGTAAAGATCAATGAAAATTTTTCACAAGGGGTTGGATTTTGCAAAACACTCACCTTAGCAATCATGGGTAGTCTTCTCACATGGTCCTTTCCCAAACATGAATTCTTGAGATTAGGAAAATTCTTTATGCTACTTATTTGGCTTTTATACCCTCATGAAAAAATCACAATATGTCCTAAAGTGATTCTTGGAAGTGAGTTGTTACTTGCCATAAATATTTCAAACTGGTACTAAGATGGGAAAATCATCAATTCATTTGGACTCCTCGAACTATGTTACAGCTATAAACAACCCCTGAGTGATCCCATAGGTTGAAAAATTATTTATTTGAGGATCTTCAGAACTAGGGCTTTTTAGTAAATATCAATGCAAAATTTGCATAAGGTATTGGGTTTTGCAGAATGATCACCTGAGCAAGCTTGTGTAGTGTTCTCACATGGGATTAGCCAAATATAAATGATTGATCATTAAAAACCTGTTTCTATTTCCCAATTTGGTTTTTATACCCCCAGAAAAATTCACAATGTCCTTAAAAGACTTTTACAAGTGAGTTGTAACATACCATAAAATTGAAACCAAGACTTAGATGGGAAAACCATTGGTTCGTTTGGACTCCTAACACTATGTTATAGCTAGTGACACCCCTCTCATAAGATTCCATAGGTAAAAACTTGATTTATTTTAGGATCTTCAGATTTATGGTTTTCTTCAGTAAATATCAATGTATTTTTTCACAAGGGATTAGAGTTTGAAAAATGATCACTTGAGTGATTATGGATTGTGTACTCACATGGATCTTTTCCAAACACAATTTAGAAATATTACAAAACTCATATTTGCAACTTGGTTTTATTTTTATACCCACAAAAAGAAAAAATCACAATACGTCCCTAAATTGGTTCTCGAAAGCAAGATGAAAGTAGTCATAAAATAAAAATCGATACTTGGATCATATTAAAGGTATGGGAATCCCTATTCTAGGATTCCACAGGCCAAAAAATAATTTATTGAGGAATTTTGAAGCAATGGTTTTGTTAGTAAAGGTCAACCCAATTTTTTCACAAGGAATTGCATTTTCACAAAACACTTGCTTGAGGAATGATGAGTAGTGTGCTCACATGTGCCTTGGCCAAATGCAGTTTCCAAATATAAGGGAACTCATTTTTGCTACTAAGTTTGGTTTTTATACCCACTGAAAAAATTAAAATTATTACCCTAAATGGATCAATTATGTCGGACTCTTGGTAGTGGATTACATCCATAGGCACCCCCTCCTAGGATTTCATATGCCAAAAATTGATTTATTGAGTATATTGAGAGCTAAGGTTTTGTTTAGTAAAGGCCAATGCAAACTTTTCATGCGGGGTTGATATCAAAAAACACTCACTCAAGTGATCATGTATACTGTGATCACATGAGCCTTGGTATAAAACAATATATAAAGCTTCCAAAACGTGTTTTTCTTGGTGGGTTTGGTTTCCATACCCATGAAAAAAAAGGTGCCATAGACTACAGACCCAAAGGAGAGGGTACCTATGGAACCCACCCAAGTACTAGACATCCTATTGAGGTCCCACATCTAGGTTAAGGTGAAAGTGTCTCAACGGATATGTTCCATGTCATTACTATAGTAGTTGAGTGGTATGGTATGATCAATAGATGTGTCATGCATGAATATGACATATGAATTTATTGTAGAAAACACATTGCAGAAGTAGGCATGTGAGTAATAGAATACAGTTCTTATATGTTATAATTAACTCTAAGAAAAAGCGGGAAATTTATTAAACACATAAGATAAAAACAATAGTATCATTCCTTCAATTGCATAAAATGGTGTAAATTTTTGTAACATAGTATTAAGTGATTTATGGTGGTACATTAATAATAATATCTGAGAAAAAATAACAAGGAATCCACTATTAGAGGGGAGGTATGACAAGTGTAGCACTCACCATCTTCAACCCCAAGGATTTCTCTTACATGTATTTGGGTAGCTATTAACAAATATACCTGATGCATGAAAATATATTTTTATGATGTTATTGGAAATGAAATGTGAGAAGATAAACATCTACTAAAATAATTTATTTACCAAATATGATGGGGGCTTCTTAGTCTACTCAAGTATGGTTCTAAATCTATTAATCAAATGAAAATAACAATGGGGACATGTGGCACATAGTTAGAGGAGAATCATCTTGCATGAGGACCCTTGGATAGTAAACAATGGAAGATAAATCTTTGAACTAACAAATTGTTAGAGAGTGAACCATCTTAGAGCAAGTGTGTTAATCCCAAGGAGGACTAGATGGTGTTTCACTTATATAGAATTATGTCCTTATTATGTTAGCCTCCCTCACCTATTTTATATATAAGGGGTGTATATTTTTCCATCATTGTACTCTCTTCATTGTATTTTGTTAGAGAAGTCTTTTAGGTAGAAAGGTATTAGGCTCCAGAGGAAACCCTCATAGTATGACATCATGGTCCATGAGAAAACTTGTAATAAGAAAGGGGGAGAGAGATATGTATTGTACGTTTCATGGAGAGATTTCCTTTGTTTTAATTTTAGGCTTTCTCACATGATATTAGTGTTTAAGGTAAGCATGTAGACCCTAGATATGAACATGTATTTGGTGTGATTCATGATGATGACTATGATGGATTTTGTTGTGCTGAAATATTGAATGATTTTAAAACCTTGTTCATATGCGATGTGAAGCTAGGGAAAGATCATGGTGAGATGAAATTGATGAGTATTGAGCATGGTGTGATGCCTTTCTTAGAATACAATTTGGTTATTATATCTTTCATGATGTTCAATGGAGGTGTTGTTATTTATGTTGATGTAAGAGATGAAGGCCGAGTATTTGAGTACACAAGCCCTAGTATGGACACATGTATATGAGAACTAAGACTAGAGTTGTCTTTCCATGCACTTGTGTGATGCAACATGGCTATGGTTCATAAACCCTAAGGAAGAAAACAATGCTAGTGTGAAGAGAAAATGTGATAAAAGCTTGTTGAAGCCAAGGGAGGACTTGCTGGTGTTGATGAAAGTTTGATGAGGATGTTTGATGGTGGTTAGGTTTTTCATGATTTTATCTTGCTAGATTTTGGAGAGACCGAGATTGTACCAATTTTACATAAATTTGTTCACATGTATTTCATTTCTTATATATATATCTATATATATATATATATATATATATATATATATATATATATATATATATATATATATATATATATATATATATCTATATATATATATATATATATATATATATATATATATATATATATATGTATAAAGTATCTTGCTATCCAAAATTGTCTGATTACAAATTTGATTTTTCTTCTTGCATTTTCTTCATGATTAAGTAATTTCCAAGATTTATCATTCATGTTGATTTGATATAACATAGGGTTGAAATTATTAGGTAATTTAATATATAACTTAAAGATAAAAAATGTATTTTTATTACATACCCTATTGTAATAAAGTGATTTTTAGATTTTCTATATGCTTGGAGAAGTGTTCCCTACGACATAAAAGTAGTTGCAATTTTTGTTTGGGATCATCAAATACATGTATCACCAAGAATATGCCTACGTGAAATCTTTTTGAAAACCCAATCCAAACACGTTCAAAAATACAACATGTCAAAGTTCTCACTTCACCGTAGGTGATATTGCATCATCATAACAAAGATGAAAACTAAACATGTAAATCTAACACGTCAACATAAAAAAACAAACACTTCAATTCATAGAACATGTGCCATAACACACACACACACACATACACACTTAAAATTTTCTCAAATGTACATTTTTGACTAAATGGAACAATGTACCTAATACAGAAAATGCATCTCATGCATAAACATGGAACTATAGCATATGGTCACTTATATAGAAAATGACTCTAATATAGAGACAACACTTCATTCCCAAACCTAATTGTGTGGAATATGATGTTGTGTATGCAAAAGGTTTTATTGGTGACTTGTTGACCATTTCCACCCTCAACACCATTGTTTGCATATTAGAAGTTGATCTTGCTTCTCTTCCTAGAAGAAGGGCCTCAATTTTTTATTTTTATTTTGGGGAATTCTTCATCTCTCTAGGGACTACACAAAGTAACAACATTCTCATTAGATTTTATTTCCATAATTAATTACACATATACAAACTAATAACCCAAAAAACTTACCAAAATTGATATAATCAATAAATGTGGGTGTCATCCTCCTCCATGCCTCCCGAACTCTTTGTATACCACCCTATAATAGTGACAAAAGTACGAACATATAATTTAAACAAAAAAATCCTAGAAGCAATTCAATTCATCAAAAAAAATAATCCATCAATAAATGATCTCATTGTGAATGTCCCACCCAATGATAGAGATTCACTAGCGGGTTGAGCATTCAACTACACAATTTTCTCAAAGACAACATATAATGTTACATCCACATAGCTACAATGATGGGTTGACGATCATGGGACCACATGGGGGCTATCTAGAGAAACCATTAGATATGGAACAATGGCAGTCAAGACTTTGGGGGCGGGTGGGGGGAGGGTGTGTGGAGGGGCACTGTTGGTGGGATGGTGAAGGTGGTGGAGGGGGGTGAGTATCAACACCCATAAGGTGTAATAATGATGGATATTCCCTAGTTGAGGTAAGTTGGATACCAACCATTGGGAAAATGTGACAATAATGATTGACAATTGATGGGAAAACAATGGATTGTGGTGAATAATATGTAGGGGTATGAGTTCGAAAATGAGAAAATTAATGAACCTACATACATGTTTAATTTGTTTCAATTGGTAAACCAAAATAAAATAATGAAATAAATATTTAAATAAAATTTAATTTCACACATGATACCTAGGAAGGGGAATATATGTTTTCCTCATGTTGGCTTCACACCTTACCTGGTTTCATCCCATCTATAAAAGCATTAAATGAACACTAGAATTATACCCAAATTAAAATAATCTATATTATGGAATAAAAACATATGAAATTTTCATGAGGGATAGTTTTAATTGATCATACCTCACAATGTGGTACAGAAAATGAGCAAGCAACATCCATTACAACATCAATGGCCAAAATTGGCACTGGTGCATCTATAAGGGTGTGAGGAGTGCTATGAAAGTGTAGCAATTGCAAATAACATGTAATCAAATATATAAGTAAAACACACACACACACACTATGTGTGTGTGTGTATATATATATATATATATATATATATATATATATATATATATATATATATATATATATATATATATATATATATACAGAGAGAGAGAGAGACACACACACACACACAGTGTAAATATGCTCAAGATAATAACCTAATCTATAAAGTTTTACTACCTACTACCCTCAAACTACTCGTAGCAAGTATGTATGTAGCGGGTACATCTATGAGGCTCAAGTGAGCCTCCATGTGGCCTATGGTAGTGAAACTGTGTTGGAGCATCAGATGGTCCAACCCATCAACCAACATCAACTACTGGTGGCTCCTGGAACGATGATGCTACCAAGCTTGCATGTTACACTAGGGTGTGAGACTGTGAGTCAATGTTGCTATGGTCATGAGGGTTTCCATAATGTTAACTATTATTGAAGAATGTTGGGTAGGAGGGTTATGCCTTCATCTAAGTGGACAAGGACCTAGCATTGGAATGCGCTTAACATTTTTCTATCTCATGCAGAACGATGACTCACCCATTGGAATTATCCCATGTCAAAATAGTTGAAATGGAGTCTTAGCTGAAACTCCACCCATAACCTCCTCAAGAAAAATAGAGGTACCTCCCTATGATTATAGGTATATTTATCAAATACCATAAAATAATTATCCATCCAATGGTCTCAAAATGGTTGGTAGGTGCACCAGTTGATACAAATGTGTTTTTCATTGATCGGTAAAGGTTGGTTTATTCTTGTTTTAGTGATAAAATACAACAAGTCTTGTTTAGTAATGTGGAGGTCACTGACTCAGTGCTTATTTATACTGGTTCTATATTGTTCATACATTCTTGCCCCGTGATTAGAAATATTGTTTAATTGACTTTGGGCATTAGAGATGGATGATACGATTGAGTTTAATGAATTTGCAAGAGATAATCATGACATCTCTCTTGCATTTTGGAGATCTTGTAATAATGACCTTGATATATAATGATGAATCAATTTCATTATTTGGATTCCTTGATTCTTGGTTTAGGTTTGGTTGTTCTAAACTTTGGTTTGGTAATGGTGGGTTTGTGTTGGCTTGTTGGGGCTTGACCCAGGTTCAGAGTTAATTAGCCAAACAAATCCCTGTACTACTGGCTCTTTCGGCAACAGTTTGCGTAGCACGGGCTGTGGTCTCACCCGAAGTAGTATGGGAGGGTGCTAGAACCAGGTTTCCACACCCTTGAGATGTTGGAGAGGTTCGACTCATCCAATTGTTTGTCCCTGCGTGCAATTCACTTCGCGCACTTCCCTGTTCCTCATGCCCTCATACACTGCCTTTGTGCAGCCCTAAACATGGGTTGTGGAGCTTCCACACTGCTAGAGCCCGTGCTCTGCACTATTACCCGAGATCTTACTTATCTTCCTATACTAGTTAATTACCTATGCGTACTTGGATGTCTTACATTATATTTATTTATACAAAACATTCATATGAGTTCACAAAGAAAATAGACAATATACTTGCAAATTATACCCAATCACATATTAAGACATGAAAAGATACAAAGAAATATGGTGAAATTATCTTTATTGATTCTTCCAATGGTTACAGACTCGACTTGTCCTGTGCACTCAGCTGTAGGGGTCCACACACTTAGCTGTATACTACTAGGCCTCTGCGCACTTAGTTGCAGAGCCTTTTCCTACTTACGACCCAAAGACACACTTTACACTTTGACTCAATCACTTAGACTTCTCATTCTTCTTGTGCTCTCCTCTACACTTAGAGCCTTGCTCTATTTATATAATCCCATGATCCGTAGAACATGGGTAGGTCTATTAAGCTGAAATTACTTTACAAAAATGAGGGTAGACAACCCTGTGACTCTATCATAATTTCGCGCCCCATGCCCATAATTCGCGAAGCGTTTACAAAAGGATTTGTTCAAAACTTGGGCTTTAAGCCCCAAAACATGCCTTGGAGGGATTCCATGCCCAACAGGCCCCCAAAAGAAACATCATGACTCACCCTCGAGTCACTTTATCAGCACGGAGATCTTCACGTCGAGTCCTTCCAACTCTGCTCGAACTGTTGCAAGATCGGCAGCGCACTGAGTTGCTGCTTACTGGATCTGCTGTACGTGTTGTTCCGAGACCACAGTGTTAGAAGTGCTTCTCTGAATCTATGCATATATCCCCTACATTTGTGTGAGATTGCCTTCAATTTCTGCTATGATGGTGAAGGCCTCGTTGATCTAAGGCTGAACACATGCCTTTAGGACTACTTCCTTGTGTTGTGCTGCGTCCACCTATTCTTTTAGCGCTTTGGCCTGTTGCATCCATGCGAGCCTCTAAGTTAGGGCCACCATTTGCGTAGTTCCTTTGATGTTGTCATACCATTGTTGGAGTTATCTCGCCTTTGTCTCTAAGCGCTGGATGTTGGGGTCCTCCTGTAGATTTGTTAGGACCTTAAATGACTCTTCCAACATGTTGGTGTAGTCTCACACTGCACTACCGATCTCATCCAGTCCTGTTGTAATAGCACTAGCATGTTGTTGTCTAAATTTCGGAGGGGTGGACGGTTGCGCCTTTAACCACAGCTCGACGATCTGAAGGTTCAGCTCCAGTTCAACCTTTGTCATTTCCTCCCGTGCCTCGTGCACCGCTACTGCTAGCCTGTGGATGCATGCCTCTGATGGTGTGTCTGCTGGGATGGCCAACTTAGGGACGCTTTGATAAGCTTCATCTAGTACCTATACCAGCTGTCGATTCTGTGACACCACTTCGTCGCGCTGCAAGCTCAACTATTGCATGTTGATTTTCTACTTGCTGAGGACTTGCAGTGCGCTGCTCTCCCTAGCCCACAATTCTGTAGTTATCCCATCCTGTAGAACATATAAGGTATCTTATGGGAGTGTAGCCATGTTGATGCTGAGACCCTTCAACACACTAACCATAGGCTTGTCAGCCTCATTTGTTGTCACGAGTGCCCCTTCTGGCAGCACTATGGTATTCGTCACCTAAGCACGCAACATCTGTTTTGCTATCATTGTTTCAACTGCAAGGCTGGTCGAAAGGGTGCCAGCCTCAGGAGTGGACACTTGCAACTCCTACAGCTATGCTCTGAGGGCCCCCAACATAATCTGGTTCTCTTGCATAAAATTTTGTAAGGCTTCGAAGGTGACATCACGCACTGTCTCACTGATGTTGTGTGGGTCACCCTCGGTTAGGGTGATCGAGTCAATAGACAGCTTCGATGCCTTGCCCTTCTTGCACAGCCCTGTCCGCTTGGTTGGGTGTTGGTGCTTCAACTGTGTTGATGCGGTTTGTGGGTCCGCGCCTCCCTCTTCTTCCTCTGCTTCTTGCCCATGCAAAGGTGATGTTTAGCCCTCGCGCACCTTCGTTGCTGCCTCCTGCACTGCTGCTACTGCAGCTTTTTCCTGTTCATTTGTTGTCTATGTAGCGTCCCGCACTGCCCACGCTTTTGTGGTCACTACCTCCTTACTTTTCTTTTCTATCAACTGTGCCATGCGTAGTTTGGCCTCCTCTTTCTTCCTCTATGCTGCTGACTACTCTATCTCTGCGATGTCTAGAGTGCACCACTCTGGCAGCCATGTCTCCAGTACGTTAAATATGACATTATCTGTGGATACAAAAGGTAACTTTCTCCATTTCTTGGCCGAGTCCATGCATGCTCTTATGTATATACTGTGGATGTCCACTTTAAATTCCACAAAACTTTGCAAGCTATTGTAGATAGTGGTCAACAACCGCGGCTTCCGATTGATCCCCATTCTAAGGTTCGTCTCCTTGAACACCCAGAATATCTTACTGTCACGGAGCCTATTTGCATCCTTTATGGCCCAGAGTGAAGCGTACTTCGCAGCCTCTGGCAGATCCCTGTCAATTGTGGGGAATTGACTATCTTCTAGCAATTCCCCTGCCACGAGCACTATGGACAGCAAAAGCCATGCATAGTGGAATGTTTTTCCCTGTTCTTGAGCTTCGCATCAATTCTCCAAGAATTCCTTGCAGAGGAACTTAGACTAGTTAAACTATACCCTCTCCACACACTGTTTAGCAAGTGCTACCACTAGCGCGGGTACCTCGTCCCTGCGGCACTTGCACATAACCTTATTGGCTAGTATTTGGGTTGCCACTCTCACTACTTTATCGTTGATACTGGATATGGAGTAGCCCCTTTTCTTCTTTGCCAACTAGTATTTCTTTTTCATGGCCTCTGCGATGGCCAAGTCACTACTCTTGCCCTCCGAGATGTCTGCGGGGTCCTCTCCTTTGTATTCAAGTCAGGTAATGCTATGAATCAAGTTTGTCGTAATGGGGATGGGCTCCTCTAGCCACAAACACCCATCATGAACCATGCAGAGCAGTTGCTTGATGATGAAAATTGTTATTGGGGCGTTGTGGAAATGCGGCACCCAGAGCAGGTTATGTAGCTCGACATTTTTGACTCCATGCAACCACTTTCACGGCTCTAATTCTGTAACCCCTACCGTGGTGTTCTGCTTTGGCTTCATGAGGTATGAGGTCTCAAGGTGAGGGAACTTCTCGTGGTCAATGAGGTCCCAATATTCAAATTTTAAGCTCAGCACCCGTCCCAGGTGCATGCCCTAAAAAATAATTTTGTCTGGGAGGAGCACGGTCTTGGTCTCATCAAGGTCCTTGGGCACTTTAGCCTTCCCTTTCCACAGGGGGACATAGGCAGGTAGCTTTGTCAGAGGGTGCGCAGGCTCAGTTTCCTCCTCCATGCCTTCGTCCTCATCTTCTTTGATGATAAGGTCCTCTAGGTCTTCTTCTTCCTCATTGGTATCTATGCTAATGACTTTCCCCTTCTCCTCCATTGACAGTTTGGTGTGTAGCAGGTTCCGCGGGGACACACGTATAGGAACCATCGCTTGTTTTTCCTTCTTTGGTCTTGGTGTGCGCAGTGATTTCGAGATTTTTGACACAATCCCGGTGCCGTCCAGAGCATCCCACATAATCAGGGTCTGCGCAGCCTCTTCGGTGGTCATTTCTATTATTTCCATAACTTCTTCAGCTGCTGTCATTATGTCCATCCAGAAATCTATTACTCATGAAATCAGGGGCTCAATCAATGCTCGGTACAAAACAAACAGGGCTCTGCTCAATAGCTCAATTTGCAAATGACCAAGTGTTGTTTGCTGGGCATCCCTTTGTAATTTATAGGCTTTTTGAATTTGAATTCGATCGTTCCCCCAAAATCTGGTTCATTAATGCTCCCTTGGCGGTAGATTTTCCCAAATCTTGCCCATAAATCGTGTCTTAAATGCCTGCAGCCCACTCCATTTGTTCTCAGGTCGAGCATCCCGTTGTGAATAGTGACTTCAACAGCCGCTTTCTAGCCAATACGCATGGAAGCACAGTCCCCCCGTGCGTGGCCACAGACCTTGTGACTCTTTTCTTCTGCATGCAGCTCTAACATCGCACAGCTCCTGGGCAGAATAGTTTATAGTCTCGCGCTTCCTTCCAACTACTTGGAGCACTAAGAATGTAGTTCCCTCAGCTAGTCAGGTGGTCGCAACACCTGTATAAAGTTTCATCCTGTCATCCATCACTTTTCCTTGAAAATACCCACCTTTTATTGTTATGGACGGCGTCGCGCACTTTATCATCTGCAACATGCTACCTTGGTTGATTCACTTAGTAATGTGCGGTCCAAGCTAATGCCTCAGACTGATCAATTCGCGGTGATAGTCCTCAAACTTGTAAGCGTGATTGTGTGCATCCAATCTTATCACCTTGGTCTTTTTACTGAGAAAATATTCCTTTTTCTCGTCCTCTAGCTTCTTGACTTCCATGTCTACTAGAGCACTTTTCTTCCTTAATCGCACCCTTTCTTTCTCAAGTTCTTGGAGCCTAGAATTTCCCTATTGGATTTCTTCTTCCAAGGTTCTACGAATCGTCGTATCTACCGATGCTATTATGCACGGTCTAAGCTTTTCATGTACTATAGGGTTTGCTTTATATTCCAGTCTTGGCTGTGCCTGTGCGCTCAAGTTCTTGTACACGGTCTTATAAGCCCATAGAACCGCTGGTACGTGTAGGTCCCAGTCAGTCCACTTCACATTGTGGACCTTGTTTAGCACTTCACGTACTTTGTTAAAGGCTTCTGCATGGATATCCTTCTATGCACTTGGTCTTTCCATACTCCATGGTTCCAACCGGAGGGGTCATTCACGCCATTGCTTAGCCAGCACCTACGTACCGATCATGTCTCCTACCATGAGGACTGTGTGCATTCGTGTAGGTTCACACCATATGCCTGTATCCACCTGGATAGGTGGGTGCACGGACCGTTTCATCCGACAATCTTGTCTATTAATCACATCTGAGGCTTCCCAAACAGTGTGTGCATCTTTCTTCTGCAGTCGTGCCAGTCCTCAAAACTTCTTTTATGCATACCCCACCATCTTGTGGGTGTAGCTTGCGGTACCCATTTCAGAGCATCGAAGCATTTTTGTTCTAGCACTTCTCTTTCAAATTTGTTCAGGAAGTCATCCACCTTTCTTAACCCATCACACGTAGGTAGATCTCTTAGCTTTGTTGCTATGCAGTGCAATGATCTTGTCATCATGTTACAATTGAGCATGGTTACCTCGTGTAACCAGTTCTGCCATCGTTCTATCTCCTCGTCAGAATTTGATGTGCAAGAGTTTTTGTGCTTCCATGAGATTCGGCCATCCGTGGTTGGATTTACCCAGTCTTGCTCCCGCACGGTTATCTTGTAGATGCAGTCCATATCATCATCGCTGGCATAGTCACGCATTGGCTCCATGTAGCGCGATCCTTCTACACGGTCTAAAGGTACCACTACGCACAGAGACTTTTTCTCAAAAATCATCTTGCACTTCTTCAGATTTATCACTCCATTCATGTCAGTGGCCCAATCTATTCCCAATAGCACGGGGTAGGGATTGCTATCATCAACAATCTCTATCACTTCGAAATATGCTAGCATGCTTGCTCCTTCGATATCTATTGTGACTCCTTGCAATCTCCCCATAGGTAGGATCTTTTGCTGGTTCACCATTCGTAGTTGGATAGGAGACCATTGTAGCGCATGCCTGCCCATGTGCTCCCGTGTCTACTTTGGTAGGACGTTCGCGTCCAATCCTAGATCCAAAATCACTTGGTCCATCTCATATTCCCCAATCTGCATGGTCAATCTTATCTCTCTTCCTGTTCGCGTCGTGTGCTTCCCGAGCTTCCAAACTACGCGCGATTCTATTGTCGCGGTCCCAGCGCATCTAGTTATGAGTTCTTGTAGCCTCTTTATATCCTTGCTGTTGCGCAGTAGCTTCATGCATGTCTCCAAGAACGTAGTGAGCATCGATGGGTCCATTTTCGACTAAAGTCTGCCTTTACCTCCTGAAGTGGAGGCATCAGTGAAGCTCCTCTTCGCTTCCATAAAGGTCTCCTTAGCATGCTCCAAATCAAATTTTGGTTCCTTTGTTGGAGCCTTGCAAACCTAAGTACTTTCTTCAAGCTTCTTGCCTTTGTCATCCCCTATCGTAATTTCACTCCAGAGCATGATATTTACATTACGGTCTTCCTCGCGTGGCTCAGACCTCATCATTTGCAGGTTCTGAGTCAGGGGAGGTTGGAGTGATCCTTTATCGCGCAACCTCGCTATCAGTGTGGGACAATCCTCCATCTCATGATCAAACAACGTACCATACAAGCATGATTGTCGCATTGGATTCGTACAATCACAAGCATAATTCCCTGACCCTCCGCAATTGTAACATATTAGCTATTCGCGACCTCTTCCTGGTCCCCCTCCACCTCAGTCTCATCCGCGCCCCTAAAATCCGGTGCGCGCCATTCTTGCGTTTTGATCAAGGGGTTGTGTTTCGGTTTGAACCTTGTAGGTAGGAGTTCAATCCATCATTAGCTCATAACTTCTATAGGTGCGCTCATCATGTCCCACTGACCTACAGAAATTACAGAACAACTGCTATGAATTATGTGTATACTTTTGTAATAGATGGAAGTTATATGTAGCATGCTTTCCTCTTATCTGACAAATTGCGCACCATAGTGCAGGCACCGTGCTCGGTCCTGCTTGTGCCTCTGGTCTTAATGGCATTGGCCCTCCACCTGCAAGGTAATTCACAAACACTGGCCAATGGTCCTTGTCGTGCCCCTAGCCCATGCATTTTATGCACCATACCTCATCGTGCATCTCTGGGCAGGTTGTCCTGCCATGTTTCAAACTCTACATCTCAAGGCACAAGTTTTTCAATTGCGCGTGAATCTGCTGAACTTCCAGGTTGGGATATTGTAACAGGGTCTCCTGCAATCTCATTGCGACCTCCAAGGCCTTGACCTGAGTGGTTAGCCTCTGTTGTGATAGCGTGTTCTGTAGATGTGCCGTTAATGATGCTACAAACCATTCACGGTGTTGCCCATCTGTTAACGTCATGTTAGCTTCGCGAATTGTGCACTTCAGTATTTGATCCAACTCCCAAGGGGTCTCGCCTGGTAGCATTGTGATTTCCTTGAACCCAATGATCGACTGTGCCTCTGACTTTGGCCTGCTAAGTTCCTTGTTTAGCGCAACTTAGATATCTGTGATCCCTACATTCAGATTATCATTGGAGTGCTTAATGTACCAGGTCAACGCGCGATCCTGCAGAGCGCTAACCAATGTTGTCTTCTTTATATTATCATCCATGACTCCCTGTGCTTCCTATACATCTTTTATCACGAACCAAAACTGGTTCGGATCTTCATTCCCTACCCCTTGAACACTGGTAATTTTATCGCGCTTGCCATACTGCTTCGCAGTGGGGTCAAAGGTGGTATGGACGAAGATGGGGGTGAAGATGGTGAAACTGGCGGCAGTGTGGGTAGCGGTGGTATGCATGGAATTCTCTGCCTTATCAGATTGATCGCACTTGTTCATGAGACCTTCGCGAGCTCTTCTTCACCCCCTCGCATAGGTGAAATCAAGGGGCTAGTTTCTAGTTTTGTGTTGCCTTTGTTTCTGTAGATTCTCCCACTTCGCGTACTCCTAAACATTAATTTATTTGCATAACCGTTTTTCTCACAATAGCATTTTAATCCAAGTGTTCAAAGATTTAACGTACTTAACTCGCGGTCCATTGAGGAAGTGTCGTTATGCTTTGCTATAACTAACTGAAGTATCTACTGCAAATTCGGTGATGAATCCCCCCATGATTCGATCGAGCCAGTGATCGACAGTGTGCACGGTCTTACCTTCCGATGCTTCCATTCTACGCACTAATTCTGGAGTCCACACAATAGGTCTCTCGAGTTTACACCTTCCTTAGCTATCTGCTAGCTTTGTGATCCACTCATATAACTCAGTGAGGAAGGATGCGAAGAAAATTTAGTGGTATATAAGTAGCAGTTTAATGACTCTTCCTTTGATAGTCATGGATTCCTCTTTTCCTGCACCGCAAACTCGTGAATCTTCCTATCCAACCAATCTTCAATTCCTTTATTTATTGGATTCTAGTGGTGCGAGATCAGACATCTCTATGCAGATCCCGGTACTAGAAATCGAACCATTTGTTGGATTGTTGGGGCCTGACCTAGGTTTGGAGTTAATTAGCCAAACAAATCCCTATACTACTGGCCCTTTCGGCAACAGTCTGCGGAGCACAGACTGAGGTCTCACCTGAAGTAGTATGGGAGGGTGCTAGAACCAGGTTTCTGCACCCTTGAGATGTCTGAGAGGTTCGATTGGTCCAACTATTTATCCCTACATGCAAGTCACTTCGCGCACTTCCATGTTCCTCACACCATAATACATTGTCTTTGTGCAACTCTAACCAGGGACTGTGGAGCTTTCACATTGCTAGGGCCATGCTCTGTGCTATTACACGAGATCTTACTTATCTTCCTATACCAGTGAATTACCTTCACGAACTTGGATGTCTTACATTATATTTATTTATACAGAACATTCATATGAGTTTGCACAGCAAATAAATAGTATACTTGCAAATTATACCCATTCACATATTAAGACAGGAAAAGATACACAGAAATAGGGTAAAATTCTCTTTATTGATTCTTCCAAAGGTTACAGACTCAACCTGCCTTCTGCAGTTAGCTGCAGGGTTCCGCGCACTCAGCTACGGACTACTAGGCCTTTGCGCACTTAGCTGCAGAGCCTTCTCCTACTCTACGACCCAAAGACACACTTTACACTTTGACTCAATCACTTAGCCTTCTCATTCTTCTTGTGCTCTCCTCTACACTTAGAGCGTCACTCTATTTATACAATCCCATGGTCTGCGGACCATGGGTAGGTCTATTAAGTGGACATTACTTTACAAAAATGAGGGCGGACGACCCTGTGACTCCATCATAATTTCGTGCTCCATGCTCACAATTCGTGGAGCTTTTACAAAAGGATTTGGTAAAAACTTGGATTTAAGCCCCAAAACATGCCTTGGGGAGATTCCATGCCCAACAGTTTGGTTTGTGATTAGGTTCCAAATTAACCAATTTCCATACAATTAAATATAGTGATTGTATTTAGGGTATTATTTGCACATTTATTTGGATTAAAAAAAAGAAAAAAAGGAAAAAAAACCATTAGAATGGTTAGCTCAAATATATAAACTATGTGTAGTGCTTGTTTGGCACTCAACATAGATTGAGATAAACATTTTTTCCTAGTATCTCCTAACAATGTACCACATGGTCCTAATATGGTAAAAAATTGGGATCCCGATGGATTAAAATAAAATGTCACTAGCAATGTGCGCATGTTTCCAAAAGGCGTGCACATTCCTAAAAATATACATGCACATTCGTGAGCCATGTTGAGATGCATGTTCTTGAGCCATGTTGAGTTAGTGACCTGACTGACATCCTGTTTGGCAGCATAGGCCTTGATGAGCCAAGAAGCCTAGGAATGCATGGCTTTTTCTAGGAACACACACACATTCATGTGAGTGTGCTTCCTTGATGGCCCCATTTCCACTTTTTGGGCCATCATCTTCCTTCAACTACCTATCTCTCTTTCTCTCTCTCTCTATTTGTGTGTGTGTGAGAACCACATGTACTCTTCTCTTTCATACTATACTATAAATTTTTCAGATGCAAACTCCATATCAAGTATTACAATAATTACAAATCTCCCTCATATCAAAAAAGAAAGCAATTATAAAGTAATGGAATTGTAAACAAGGGCCAAAACACTTAATTCCTAATACATGTCACATGTTGCTAAAATTTTAAAAACTAAATTATAACTTTATTTTAAATTATTATTATTGTTGATTATATAAAGAATTAATATATAAGTTAAAAATACCCATGGAGATTTACTCATTTATCAGAGAGATTTGTATTTTGTAAATAAGCTTTGTTACATATCACATATCCAAAAAGACCATAACAATTCACATCACATCATATGACAATTTTTTTTATTAATCAATTTAATTAGAAAGTCAAAATGAATATAACTATTTAGAAGATAAATAAATCTTTAATTTGTTTAAAATACCATAAATATATCACTATAAATATAGTGCATAAAAAATAAATCTTACTAGTCATTTAAAAATTATTTATAATTAAATTAAAAACACACTATGTAGATAATTATCCAATAATTTTACTTCAAAGTTTGATCATTTACCAATACCCAAACCAAAAAAAATAAAATTAAAACTCCTCCGAGTGCTTCCATGATCTAGGATTCGAGGGTATTCATTAGCTTCCCATTCACCTAGAATTCAAGCCCCAACAATCACATAGCCACAAGAATAGGGTGTGGCCAGCTGGTTTCTTCAACAAAAGGTATTGAATAAAAATTGAGTTATGAAAACACTCAACTAGCATTTAGGCCAGCGACAGCCACATAATTTAACCCCTCCTAGCTCCCACGATCTAGGATTCAAGTTTCTTCATTAGACTCCCTTGGGACGTACACCTAGACTTCAAGCCGCAAGTCCCAAAAACCACATAGGCTTTAAAGGGTCGTTAACGGCAAACAACGTAAACTTTTAAACAGAAACTGATATTGTTACCTATTTCATAGAGATAGCAAAAAAGTGACCCGATTTTGAAAAGGGGCGATGCAAAATGCACATATTTTTTTTAGAGCATAGTTTTTGGCACTTTAAATAACCATCATGATAAACCATTTCATAGGGGTAGTAAAAACGTCACCCGATTTTGAAAAGTGGTGATGCAGAATACACTTCTTTTTTCAGAACATATTTTTGACACTTTAAATTTTCTTATGTATCAAATATAAATATTTGTCTTTAAATGTTAGTGATTTTCATGTTGATTTTGAAACGTGTTGATACAACATGTTGATGCAGCATACCTTTTTTTTGAGGACTTATTTTTCACACTTTAAAATTTATTATGTCAAATTTTTTTTGAAATTATTATTACTTAACGAATTTTCAATTTGTTTTATTTTTCTTTTTTTAAATGTTGATTACTTAAGAAAACAAATATAAAAATATATATAAAAAGACAGAAAATAAAAAAATGTTAAAAAAAAAATTATCTCATAAACCATAAAAGAATTTGGAATAAAAAGACAAAATTTAAAAAAGAAATATAAAATTAATTAAGTAAAAATAGAAAATTTTTTTAAAACATTAACAAAAACTAAAAAAACAAAAACATACTCAAATTAAAAAAAAAAAAAGTGAAAATATATATATATATATATATATATATAGCTTTTCAAAAAAAAAAAAAAACATAAACATTTACAGTTTAAAAAGAAATATGTATTTTTTATTTAAAAAAAAAAAAAATTATTAGGCCCTAGCTTTTTTATTTAAAAGGAAAAAATTTTAAACTTTTTTTAAACAATTTATTTATTTATTTATTTATTTTTTTTTTTAATTTAAGAAAAAATTAACATTTCTTTTTAAACAATGGCCACCACGAGCTGCAAGGCGGTAGTGCTGGTAAAAAATTTTTTTTTTTTAAATAAAAAAAAAAATTGTTAAAAAAAAAAAGTTAATTTTTTTTACTTAAAAAAAATTAACTTTTTTTTTAACAAATTTTTTTTTTATTTAAAAGAATTATTTTTTTTAGCCCCGCTGCCTCCCGGCCACTCGTGGTGGCGCGGCGCTGGGTGGAGGGTCTGCATGCAGACCCCTCCACCTAGAGCAGTGCCACCACGGGTGGTTGGGTGGCGGAGGGATCGATTTTTTTTTTTATATAAAATTAAAAATTAAAAAAAAGGTTTAAAATTTTTAATTTTTTAATTTTTTTGTTTTTAAATAAAAAATATAGGACTTAATAATTTATTTATTTTGTTTTTAAATAAAAAAGTTTAAAATTTTATTTAAAAAATTAGGGTTAATAATTTTTTTTTTAAATAAAAAATATTGTTTTTTTAAATTGTTTTGAATTTTTTTTTAATAAAAATTTTAAATTTTTTTATTTTTTTAAATAAAAAAATATATATTTTATTTTAAATTTTATTTTGTTTTTTGTTTTTTTTGTTTTTGTTTTTGTTTTTTTGTTCTCTTTTTTTTTTTTTTATTTGAAAATACATATATATTTTTTTACTTTTTTTTTTTTTTTCCCTTTTTCTTTTAATTTGAGTATATTTTGTTTTTTAGGTTTTTTTATTTATTTTTTTAATTTTAATTTTTTTAGTTTTTTTTTTTTTTTTTGTTAAATTTCTATCTTTTTTAAAATCTAGTTTGTTTTTAATTTTCAATTTTTTTTTTTAGTTTTTTGTGAATGTTTTCTTAAACTTTTCTATTTTTACCTACTTAATTTTATAGTTTTTTTTTTCATATTTTTGTTTTTTTTCTTTGTTTACAATATATATATATATATATATATATATATATATATATATATATATATATATATATATTTCCATTTTTCTTAAATATGTTTTTCTTACTATTTCTTTGTTTATAATTTTTAAGTTTTTTTTTTTTTTTTTTCCTTATCTTTTATAGGTTAATTTTGTTTTTTTTGTAACATTTTTATGATTGATTTTTTTTTTTTTTTTTTGATGTTTGCTTTTTTTTTTTGTCCTTTTTTTCTTTATATATTTGATTCTTTTTTGTTCTTTTATTTTTATTTTATGTTTTGTTTTAGTATATATTTTAGTTCATGTTTTGTCATTTTTTTAACTTTTTTTTGTTTTGTGTTTTTCATTGTTTTAATTTTTTAATTTTTAATTCTATTTTATGTTTTCATTATTCTTTTGAAATTTTATTGTTTTTCAGGGTCATGATAAAATCTTTTACGCCATTATTTCGAAATCTTGAAATTTTACCCTTGAAAAAAAAAATGTTATCCCAACATCAACACCTTTTGTTTTGAGGGTGTTTTTTTCACAAAATTTAACATTGAAAAAAAAAAGTGTTATTCGAACATCAACACTTTTCGTTTTGAGGGTGTTTTTTGGACAATTTTTGCAAAAAAAATGGTTTTCACTGCCATTTTTAAAACATGTTGAAAATTTACCCTAGAAAAAAAAGGTGTTATTCCAGCATCAACACTTTTCATTTTTAGCACAGTTTTTGATGTTTTTACGGGCTTTTTGGCCAAACTTCGCATTTTGAGTTTATAGTTCCCATTTCAAAGTTTACATTGTTGCGATATATGAAGTGTGAAACGCACGGGGCTTCCCATCGAGACGCATATATAATGAACACTCTTTATGAATGGCTTTGGATTAATGAACAAGCAGCTCTCAACTTGCATCGAGTTACACTTAAATCTATTCATCATTCCTGTACGCCAACACTCGCATCAATTATTTATGGATGTTTTGTTTTTCTTAAATTATTAAATACGTCTTGTTAGACGTCAAATATATCAGAGAAAGGGCAAGGAGCAGAGGAAAATGGCGGACTAGGGTTTCTGACAAACCCTTCCATGGCACAGCGGCAGAGAAAGCAGACTCTCTGAATCAAGCAGTACCACTGCCAGCGCGGGTCTAGCTGAATTGATCAAAACAACCAATGAACATTCAGATGGGGGAGGCCACAGGGCCTCCCCCCACAGGCCGCAACACTGGAAATCGGCCTCATGGGGACGAAAATGAACAGCCCTCAACTGGGAGTGCAGAACAGCCATCGGTACAGCCTGTGCAGCAGTAGGAGAAGAACGAAATGGCAGATCTGAACAATGAAAAAGAGAACATCCCTGCAACACCTGATGAACCAAAGAAGGCAACGTCTTCCACCTGCAAGCCCATTGCAGCAGAACGCCCCAAGATTGATCTACCCAGTCATAGAATCAATGCACAAATATAATATATGAAATACCATGCGCTGATAGGTAAATTCATAGGCTACTGGCCTACCGAAAAAGCCTTGCAAGGATGGATAACCTCAAAGTGGAAGCCCAAGGGACATGTTACCCTACAGCTAGGCCCCAAAGGTTTTTTCACGGCCATCTTCAACTGTATTGAAGACAGAAATCGCATTCTAGATGGAGGACCCTATTTCTTCAATGCTGTGGGTCTGTATCTACGAGATTGGATAGAAAGATTCAATCCAGATAAGGAAGACTTTAGCTGGGCACCAGTCTGGATTCGCATGTATTCCTTACCTCTGGAATACTGGGATGAAGAATCACTCAAATTTATTGGCAATAGGCTAGGAGAATTCATAAAGATTGTAGAGGAAACAAAGCTTTGCAGATACACCTCATATGCTCGCATCTACATTTATATGAAACTAGGCAAGGCACTTACGGATTCGGTAAGTCTCCTTCACGATGACTTTGAATGGATTCAACCCATAGATTATGAACATGTGCCCTTTAGATGCAGGAAATGCCACGCCCATGGACATTTATTTCGTGATTGTCCTCTAAATACCTCTCCTAAATCTACAGACCATGTGGAAAAATCTGACTCTGAAGGGTTTACCAAAGTTGCTAATAGAAAGAAGCATAACAAAAAACCCCCAACCGCACCAAAAAACACAATACCATCCTCCGCTGCACCATCCTCCAGCAACAGTTTTGACCTTCTGTCAAACCTAGATATGCCAGAATCAGATCCTTCCAATATAGTCAAGACAACTCCTACACCATCCAACCAATAGCCTCTCAACCTACCTCCCTTCAAGATTACAACAAAGCCCTCTAGTCTGCAAAAGGAATGGACATTGACAACTTGTTGACAGACCCACTCAAAACAAACCATCATATGGATGAGAGCAGTCAACAAAGTCACATGGAAGAAGAACCTGAAAGCTTTGATCTAGGAGACCTAGACATCTTCAGTCTAGAACAAGCGTGCAAAAAGAAAGAGTTCGACAAAATACAGGACAGGCAGCTCGAAAATCTGGAAGTGGTACTCTCAAGGGTGCACCAGCACAGAACCCTGGGCATACAACAAGGAAGCAGTTGGGATGGGAAACACATCACCAAAGATGGGAAGAAAAGAGGAAGAAAGACAGATTTACAATGCACCATCCTTATTGGGGAAATGCTAGTGGAGTCTGGTAGGTGCTCCAAGCTGACTAAATACTATAGATCCTTACCTACTGGTCAACCATGAAGCTCATCTCATGGAATGTTCAAGGACTTAACAGTCCCAGGAAATACAGGATGATAAAGAACATGATACAGCATGAAAAACCACATATTCTCTTCATGCAGGAAACAAAATGTAATACTAGCACATTAGCTTCTATTTTATCCAAAGCCTGGTCGGGATGCCAAACTATCACGGTAGATGCAACTGGAGCTTCAGGAGGGCTTGCTATTGCCTGGAATACGCAACACATCTCCCTCACTGACTTTCATGCATCTCATCATCACATCCAAGCCACTTTTCACATCATAGGAACTAATATACATGGTCATCTGACAAATGTATACTTCCCTCAAGATTCTATGCAAAAGAATGCGTTGCTCAAATCGTTGGAAACTCTCAACTCCACAAGAACTCATCCACTCTAGATCACAGGCGGTGACTTCAATATGATCACTCGGCTGGAGGAAAAAAAAGGAGGCAGAAGGAAGTTGGACAGTGAAAGCAGTGGTTTCAAAGAATACATTCAAAATAATTGGCTAATTGATTTACCATTTGATAATGGTCTTTTCACATGGAACAATAAAAGGTCAGGCTCTCAACAAATCACATCTAGGTTGGACAGATTCCTCATCTCAGATAACTCAGTACATTTGGGAGGTGATATCACCACCTCAATACTCCCCATTGCGGGCTCAAATCACTGGCCCATTTCCCTTCAATGGACGGGTCCTGGAAACTCAAACAGGAAACCATTCAGATTTGAAACTTTTTGGCTCACCCACCCTGATTTCAAAAATATAGTCAAATCAGCTTGGGAAAGCTTTATTCCCTCTGGCGGCTCAGCTATGTATAAATTCCAACAGAGGCTAAAGCATATCAAAAGGAAAATCAAGCACTGGAATCATACCACATTCGGTAATATTTTTCAAGGTCAAAAAGTGCTCGAGCAAAGTATGATAGAGCTACAGCAGAAGATCATTACAGGAGGCAGAACCGAGACTTTAGCAAGTCAAGAACAAACTCTTCTCATGCAAATAGAAGAAAGAAGGAAACAAGAGGAAATGCTATGGAAACAAAAATCAAGAATCAGATGGCTAAAAGAAGGGGAAAGAAACACCAAATTCTTTCACCGCACAACTATCCAAAGAAGAATGAACAACACCATTACGCATCTTCAAAATCCACAGGGAGAACGAATGGAGAAACATGAAGACATTGAGCGAGAGCTCACTAATCACTTCAAAATAGTACATCAAGAGCCGCCTACAGGTAGACAGCCTGCTATAAACGAAATACTACAGCATATTCCAAGAATTATAATAGAAGAGCACAATCAGCTCTTGCTGCGACGGGTAACTATGATGGAAGTAGAATCTGCTTCAGCTCAACTGAAAGATGGGAAGGCTCCTAGACCTGATGGCTTCACCTCTAACTTCTACCATCACTTTTGGGATTTAATCAAAGAGGAAGTTTGGAAAGTGGTAGAAGAATCACGAGCTATGCATTGGCTACTTCCTTCTCTCAATGCAACATTTATAGCTCTCATCCCCAAAGAAGATCAGCCGAGTACTCCAGAGAAGTTCAGGCCCATCGCTCTGTGCAATGTCATATACAAAATCATTTCAAAAGTCATTGCCAATCGCCTCAAACCACTTCTCCCTCTCCTCATTTCGCCGGAACAATCTGGCTATGTTGAAGGATGTCAAATCTTGGATGGCATGATCTTGACTCATGAAATTATTCATTCCTTAAGGAGCAACAAATAGGTAGGTATGCTTCTTAAAATTGATCTTTCTAAAGACTTCGATAAACTAAGTTGGACTTATATAAAACAATTGCTTAATGCTTTCGGCTTTAACCCGACCTGGGTCAGATGGATTATGAATCTCATATCATCCCCCTTCTTCTCTATCCTAGTTAATGGAATCCCCTCCAAACCCTACTTCCCATCCAGAGGAATTCGTCAAGGTGACCCTTTATCCCCCTTCCTCTTTATTCTTATGGCAGAAGGTTTGGGTCGCCTTATAAAGAATGTTGTTCAATCTCACGACCTCAGAGGCATTTCTGCCCATGGAACCTCTGCTATAACTCATCAACAATTTGTTGATGATAATATGTTGTTCAATCATCCTTTTGTTAATGAAGCGCATGCTTTCAAAGCTCTGTTAGACACTTTTTCCATGGCCTCAGGAACCACCATCAATACTGCTAAATCACAAATCTTCTTTTTCCATACTCCTGCTACCCAAAGAATAATTGCCAGAATCATAGGATTCTCACAAGCTAAACTTCCATCTAAATACTTGGGCGCTCCACTGATAGATTCAACCTTAAAGCATGCCTCCTAGAACCAACTCATTGAGAAAATCGAAAGCCGCTTATCGTCTTGGACCTACAGAACTCTCAACATGGCAAGCAGGCTTATTCTGATAAAGGCGGTTTTACAATCCATGCCTCTCTATCTCTTCTCAGTTCTTGCAGCACCAAAATGGGCACTCAAAAAGATCAAAGATTTGCAATGCAACTTTTTATGGGGCTCCACAGGGAAAAACCATAAATGGGCGCTAGTAAAATGGGCCACCGTTTGCACTCCAAAAAAGCAGGGGGGTCTAGGATTGCGAGACCTGCAGCACAGTAATACATTGATGGGAGCATGAATATGGTGGCAATGGGTTTCAAGCCCACAGAAGCCATGGGCCCAACTATGGACTGCAAAATATGCGAATAATTGTCCATAGGAAGAGTTGATTAGAATCACCACTACAGACACAGGATCTCTAATCTGGAATGTAGCAAAACAACATAAAGAGCTAATACAAAAGCACAGCTTCTGGGAGATACGAGATGGTCAAACTATGTGTTTTTGGGTGGATTCGTGGCAACAGAGGCCAAAAATTGCAGAAATCCTCCCCCTCCAAATCATGATGGAAATAACCTCAACCAAACTGACCATGTATCATAGTATTGGACTCAAAGTAACAATCAAGGCTTTAGACAATGGAAACCAACTGAACAGATAATACATCATGAAACTGAAGACTTTTACTCAGATTTACACAAGGAACTCACCAGCAGGAAAATTAGATGCACAACTGGAAAAGATGTTCTGAGATGGGGTTACACTCCAAGGGGAACTTTCACAACAAAAGAAGCATATAAGCTGATGCTCCAAAGATAGGAACCAATGGATCCCATTTGGACTCGTCTCTAGACTATAGGAATATCGCCCAAAATCTCTACCTTCACTTGGTTGCTTTATCATCAGAGAATTCTCACTTGGGATAATTTAATTAAGAGAGGATTCCAGGGACCCTCATATTGTCCTAATTGTCAAAAACAAGGAGAAACTATCCAACATCTCATGGATTCTTGCCACATGGCTAATCAATTATGGGAAAAACTCACATTCAGATGTCAGCGACCTTGCAGAATCTTGGGGGATATCAAAGGTACCATTCGCAATTGGACCCCTGCTCCATATAAAAGCAGACTCTTAAATGCGCTATGGACAAATCTCCTGGGCTTCTTTTTCTCGACAATTTGGAAGGAAAGAAACAAAAGAATTTTCAAAAATCAAAGCACTACATTGGAGAGCATCTGGACCAATTTATGTTAGAACATTCAAGAAACCCTCTCTCTCCAACAGTGGAATGTTGAGGACTTTCCCACTCAGGCACAGGAACAGAGTATATGGGACAACTGGCAATTAAGGATCCCACAGGTTCAAATTGATCCCAACAAAGAAAGCATTATCAAGAAGCAACCATCACATTGAAACCCCCCTCTAACAAATGTGATCAAACTAAATTTTGATGGGGCCTCAAAAGGAAATCTAGTCAAAGCAGGACATGGTGGAATATTCAAAGATCAAGAAGGTCGACCTCTGCTAGTATACTTTGGTTCAATTGGATGGAACACAAATCATTCTGCAGAACTGGAAGGATTGTGGCAAGGTATGAATCTAGTACACCGATATAATTTTGACCCTATTATAATAGAAGGGGATTCCCAAATTCTGATAAACATGGTTACCCAAATACAAATGGGAACCACAGCTTCGAGAGTCGCTACCAGCTGGAGACTAGCGGCTCAGCTCGAACTAATAGAGCAATGGATGGAAAATAGATGAGCCACCACTTTCATTCACATCAAAAGAGAAAATAACAAGGTAGATGATCTTTTGGAAAACATAGGAGTTGAACAAGATCAAGTACTACAATATGGAACAATCAATATTTTAAATGACCAAACTCAATTACAAGCCTGCATAGACCTAGTGCACAAGGAAGCACAACTCTCAGATGCGGGTGCTCAGCAAGGATAGTAAGGTGGCGGCCGAAATGGATGAAAAGTGGCCATTCCACAAGGCCCTCCGTAATCTGGCACATCAGTCTAAAAATTGCATTAACACTAGCCATAAATGGCATTTAAGTTGGCGTCGTCTTCAACCAACCTGCAACTACCCACCTCAGCTTCATGCAAAGATGACCTCTGGTGATAATCATACCACTCACCTGTCTCTTGTCCCCTACCTCTACAATGCTATGTCCTCAGGTAGTTGCAGCACCTAGCTCTTGCACTACTATGGGGAGGCGCTGTAGCATCCTTTTTTGCATTGATTTAGGCTCGGTAAATCACTTCACTCATAGCCTGAAATGCCATTTCATTTTCCACTCGGCCTCTGCAGCTAATCCCTCCACTGAGCCACCTGCTTATCCTTCTGAGCTTTCTCAACACTTTGAGCCTAATGCCAACAGAAATTCTCATACACCTGGAGTCAACATGCCGAGAACACGACATCGAATGCGTAGTCACAGGGGTGGAAGTAGAGGAAGATTGAATCGTCCCCCTCATTCTTCGGCCTCTGAAACCACATCCTCTTTGCCTCAGCAGAATATTGGCTACTACCCAAACACTCGTAGTGGCAGAGGCCGCTCATGACCTCACCACCTCAATCCGACCCTCCCTGCTTCGCCTCCCAGTGGAATTCCTTCTAATCCATAGCCGCCTCTCAATTCTTCCCAATTCATCTTTCGTTCTTCCATGAACAGACCCATCATTACTGCCACCATCTCCATAACCTTTCACGAGAAGGAGCAAGCAATTGAGGGTGGACACCATTCCAGAACGCCAGCCAGAGCTGCGGGGAGCTCCCATTCCATCACCTCTAGTGAGGAGGAGTAGGCCATTGAAGGTGGTGGCCACACTAGAGCAGAACCAACCATGGTCTAGAAGAGCACTGACAGTGCAGGGACGCAGCAAATTGGGAAGGAGACAGACCCGGACTAGCATGACGATGAAGATATGGATCCTTACCATTGTTTTATCGAGGAGGAACAACCGACGCAGTAGGTAGACAACACGGAGTCTTCAAAGCAGGCAGGTGTTGACATGGAGGCTTACCGACATTTCACTGTTGAGGAAAACCCATTGTCTTCGCCAGGTACCTGATTGGCCACAAAACCTGCCACGTGTCTGCTAATCTCAGGTTTTGGGAATTTTTCTTTCTGGTTTCTTTTACGAGGCTTTTAGAAAAATGCTGGTATTTGGTTACTTAGCTGTTTTTTGGTTCTCCTTGAAAAATTGATAAAAAACTATGTGTAATCATTGGTTTCCCCTGCGTGGGTAGCATGATAATTTTGGCAATCTTATTTTGATTTGGATTGGTTTCCCATTATGCGCAGTCCAGACTATGTTTTTGCTGTTTTTACCCAACACTCAGGCATGGACAAGCACAAGCTAAAGCCTCAGTATACTATATTTTTAAGTAATAGAATTAGCATAACTTAGAAAAAAAAATTTATTAAATACGTGCCTTATAGATAACTTTTAGGTAGACATATTGACTCTTCAATGCTAATCCCCAAATCTTGAATATTTAAGCTGATAAGATTTTTACAGTGAGGTTCCTCCTCACAACACTGTAGCCGATTCGCCAGCCTCAAAAAGAATATTCTCTACCATGGTTGCATGACGACTCTAACATAGGTTAGTTTATCACAAATCACATTCACTGGTTACCCCATTCACTGGTTATGACATAGAGGACTGTCACTAGGTCTATTTTCACTACATGCAACAAAGAAATGTGACTCAGCTCATTCACTATCGTTTCAACTCTCTTTCAGTGTGTGCGATCGAGAACTATGACAACTATTTTACTATGGCTTCAGTGCATGCCAGGATAAACCCATTTCTGAAGAAACCTTTAGCAAGTTGTAATTGAAGCCTCTTTTGAAGATTTATGACAAAGACGTTTGATAGCTGAAGGTCCGTGGCTCTAATCCAACATATCTGGATAGGAGACATGAGTGGAGAGCACTTTTGTGCATTTTCATGGCTAATCCTTGGAAGTGAAATGATTTTATTAAGCTCCAGGAGCTATGCAGAGGTGCAGGGTTTTGCACAAGTGAAGCATATAGAGCTACTAAAAATTGTGTCTTGTCTCAATTGGTCCTTGAAATTATAGAAATCTTGAATCTGTGTAAACTTGGGATGTGAGTGTTCAAGCTGAGGTGGATACTTGGGTGAAGAAAATTCCCCCCCCAAAATTGGAGTAACTGAAACCAAGGTTCCTACCTAAGCATCTCCACCGATTCCATGTAGAAACTTCAAACTTTTTCTTTCATCACACTAGTAGGGGGTGAACTGAAACCATGGTTCCCCTCTAGCCATCTTTATCCATGCAGACAGAAACTGTGAACTTCCTAGTGCATCACATAAGTAGTGGATAAATCCCACACAAAAAGCAAATCCTCCACATATCAGCCATGTAATATGCATTGAAAGGAATGTTACAAATCATTCACATTCATGGGTATAGTCGGTTGTTTTTTGAATATAGGAAAAAGTTATCTGAATGACTAGTGGTGGAATCCCCACAAAATTATCGACATTAACCTTCTACAACACCTTCTTCCAAGTCTTGCAAGGCTTCTATGGGTAGTGGAATTCATTAATGGTCAATTTTGTGGAAGCTTCAAGAAATATGACTCGGCTCCTTCTCCATGCCATATGACATCTAACCTACCATTTCTCTTGTTTTTCAAATCACCCAATCTTCTAAACCATATTGAAATGAAAACTTTGGAAAGCGCATTATTTGGCATTACCATTCTCATCTTGGGAGGTGGTACAACTATAGAATCTGAGCATCATAATAATACATATTAGTTGAAATGAATGGAATGTCACCTATGATGAATGAAAGAAAGAGTAGGCTAGTACAAACAAGATTCATTCAGGATATTGGTAGATGAGTGAAGAATTCAAGGTGTTAGATCAGTGAAGAATGCAAGGTGTTAGATCAGTGAAGAATGAAAGTTGTTGGAATGTAAGCAGCCCCTTAGGTGTCAGTGTTCAATGTAGAGGCTAGGTGGGTCTCATGCAAGAGAGGTCTTTGCATGAGCTCCACATGCATGTAATTTTATTTGTTTTACTTGTTATTTATTATTTTCTATGCCGGTTAGCTTCAGGTGAAATGACAGGGCTCGATTAGATTGAGTGATGCCAATGTTCTGTTAAATGGTTTCATGACCTATATGAATTAATGTTGAATTTGATTATGGTGTCTTCTACTTCAGATTATGAGGGAGGGAAGGGTGACCTAATTTGTTGAATTGCGTGGGTTATTTTTCAATCTACAATGGGAGTTGATTAGCATCTGGTTTTTTTCTTGTCTAAATTAGGTATACAGGGGAAAGGATGTTGATAGTGAAGAAGCTATCAAACCCTACACTCCTAGTACCTTGGATTCTGATGTTGGCCACTCTTATTTTGTGATTAAGGTGAGTGAACGTGTGACCTGATTAATAGTTGCTATCAAATTTACATGTTTGTAGAAATATACCATATTTTGGAATATTGCATGGGTTAATGCACATATTTTGTTGATGTAGATATATCCACTGGGGATAATGTCTCACTGTTTCCACAGTTTTTTTTCTTTTGTATTTTTTAAGGGATTATGATGGGAGAATTTGAATTTTTCTAAGTTGGGTCTAATTAGAGGATGATGTGAGAATGTTTGGATGGGTTAGACAATAGATTCTAATTACAAAGGGGGTGTTTCAAGGACCTCCATTTCTTTCTATAGTGACTTGTTGTAGATGTTAATCATGGCAAGCGGTTATGAACATGATTAGGTTGAGAAAATTGATGAGGACATGGAATTGAACTTGGGTTTGTCATTAGGAAGAGGATACCATGGAAATACGACAAATAAGGAGAAAGAATTTCCCTGTGGAGATCCTGATATGAAAAAGAATAATAGTGAGAATGATGCGAAAAAATTGGATTATAGATAGACAATAATGGTTGTTTTAATTTTTGGCTTGAGATGAAAAATCAAGATGTAATTATGGATCTGTATTACACTGTAAATGATGTACATGTCCAATACGAGACACTATCTATTGCTGGATTTCCACCAAAGCCGCATTGGCTTATTTGGTTCCTTCTTCCCTTAATTTTGGCACAAGAATAAAGTGACATTATAGAATCAAGTTTCCATTTAGAAATTTTCACTCTTAGAAAAGGTATTCTAAAATCCATTGCAGAAAGATGTGAGAGGAAATACAAATTTAGGTTTAATTTGGTTGAAGGTGTCACTTGAATCATTAAAAATTTAATAGGCTTGACTAGAACCAGTTATTGGATATAATTTTCTAGGTGAAATGTGGAAAGATTTTGTTTCTTAATAGAACCATGTGATATGGGGCACTAAGATTGCCCCATTTTTGGGCAGTCTCTTTTTTTTTATGAGCCCCATTTCTATGCATTCTGATAATTTTTTGTCTTAAATTGGCCAAAATCCCTAGGAGAAAATTTTCATGACAAAAGTTCCCCTCACATGTGGAACTCCAACTTCTGGCATACTTCCAACCAGATTTAAAGCCAAAATTGTCCACAGTACCTTGAGTTCTTTTTATCCATGCTCTTTATCCATGTGCTTAATTGACTCACATTAGATTCTTAGAAGATCTAGAGTTGTGTTCCTAGAGGAGGTCAAGTGCTACAAACAGGTTTTCATCTTTGTACATAACTTTTTTGGATACTACATACATTGGCAAGATGCTGGATTTTGTTATTTAAAAGCAATTTTCTTGATTTGAGCTACAAACTAGATCTTCAACGTAATTCTACACTTATTAGGTACCCATGTTCCTGCCATGGCTTGTGAGGCCTGCACAGGAAAATTTGACAGGTCTATACAGTATATGGTTTGCAATTTACACGAAGACACCCAATAGTAAATGTATTTTGAAAACCGACATCAGTTAATAGCAAATAATCTTACACGAAAAAGATGGGAACATTTTATTTTCTCAATTTATTCTCAATAGAGAGGCTCTAGCTGTGGTCCCAAGGGGTGGCCAACTAGTGAAGAGAAATTGTCATTGTCATCATACATAGTTCTTGTTGCTGATATAAACTAGAAAGTCATGCAATGGAAAGGATCTTACTGATACCATAGGGAAGAAGTAATTTTTTGTGAACATAAATCCTAGCCATTAAAAAAATGGAATAACAATATTTTTTCCAGCTACAAGCCTATGCTCTGATAGTGCTGCTCAAGTGAGGGGTTTCTATATTGTCCCAAGACATTTATCTCATTGTTTTCTCTTAGCAGATGGGTATACTTTCTTGCGAGAAGTGGAAATGCTCTACAGAATTGGCAAATTTCAATTTATGGCCAATGAATCTTCAACATGTATCAGCGGAAGCTCCTAAGCAATAGGGAAAGCTTAGAGACCTCATGTTCTATTGGGGCTAGAGTAAAAGGGCTATTATTAACATGATAAATTATTTTTTCTACCATTCCACAATGAATACCCATACACAAAACATAGCCATGAAGAGACACTTTTCCATCCAAGGAGATACTCCTTACATGATCATAGAATCATAAGATGATGCTATTACCAGACGGGAATTTTTTTTTATTTTTTTTTAATGTGGCCATTTTCTATTCTACAAACAAAATTTTACGAATTCTATGAAGTTGCAACATTTTCTACAGTTATTCATGAACCATAGAATGGGACTTTGCCACTCAAAAGTGAAAACACCTTTGGAGGGTGCAAATCCAATGGGTGCAAAGTCAATCCGTCTATTTTTTTGGAAAGAATGCTCATCATTCCTTGAAAAATGGGTGTGCCATGTGTGATAGATTCCCTTACACACCTCTGGTACATTCCTTGCACTTATAACACTTGGCATCCTTTATTTTTGGTTAGTGTAAGATTATGATATATTCTTAAAAGATTCTATTATAGTTACGCATATTCCTCTTACACAGCTATGACAACTTTATGATGATTTCCTTACACAATTGTGACATTACTTTCAGGGAAGAAAGTTTAACATCTGACTTAGCAATTAATTTTTGTAACTATTTTGCCTCCTGCCGAGTTTGACCAAATGTAGGAGGATGCACTATTTAGGCATATATATTCATACATGTGAAGTGTGTGAACATATTGTGATAGTGTAAAACCTTCAGAGAAGCCAACGCAGTCCCTTGAGGACAATATTGTATTTTTTCTCATGTTAATGAGAAGTAATAATTTCTTTTACAACTCAAGCTTGTTATCCACTGCATCCACTCTGTTGTTTCTATAGATCATATTTCATCTTTTGGGAAGTTGATCTCATCTCTTGATATGTGGTGTTTGCACTTCTTAGATTTTCATTCAGTTCTTTTTTTATGCAGACTTGAAGCTTTGAGTGGTGTTTTAGTCTCTTTCTATTTTAGTTATACACTCATTATATAAGTGAAGATTTGTGCATTACCTAGATGTAAATTTCAATATGGATACATGTGCATCCAAGATTCTCCAAATCCATTCATGGAATGGGATGTTACTTGTGAGAGGGATTTATTAAACAATCTTGAAGGGTGTGATGACTAGAAGACTTTACAAGTTGGAGTGATCCATGTCTAGCAGAGGTTGTGGATAAGACACTTGTGTAGCTCCAATGGTTGGAATGGATTTGTTGCCTGAGACAAGCATAATGAACCTATGGCAGGTTGATCTTAATCTTTGATCACTTGTTTTAAGTGTGTTATACGTTTTCAAGATTACTACTCTCAGGCTTAAAGAGTGTGAGTATCTAAATGATGCTCTGAATTTCCATATTTAAAGTGTCGACTACAAATGTTGTTGGGGCAGATGGATCTTTGATAGATTAGAGAAGAGAATATTGTTGTTTTGATTGATGTTGATTTGTTGCCCACATAAGGAAAGTTTCTCAAAAGAAAAGAGGGACCTTATGGATATGGGAAGAACCATTTCATCCTTCACATTGTATCGATTTGAACCATTTCATATTTATTGTTTTCTTTTTCTAGTGAATATGATTTTCCTTTTCTTGTGAATATGAGAAAAATATATATATTCAGACACTTATGTCTACAATTTAGGAAACTAGAATGAAAAATGTTCCAATCTAATTTCTTTCCCACTTTTTCCAATACCTATATTTGTGGTCTTCAAATTTGTCAAAGTATAGGAGATAGAGTGTAGTTGAAAGAAAATGTAGTGAAGTCCACATACAAGACTTGCTCCAATGCACTAATGGGATTTGTTATCTCCAAGCACATAAGGTGAAGCTTGTGCCAGGTGAAGACCTCATTATACATTTTCTCAACACATTTTCTTAACCTAAGTACTTAGTTTCTTAGCCAATATTCATTTGCCTACTACAGGTGCTTTGCATGTGGATGTTGAAGAGACTTATGGTAAAGAGATAAGACATGGTTCAAACCTTTTATGGATCATTATAGCTTCGAGCATATTTCCTCTAGTGGGGCACGAAAGAGGGATGCCTCGAAGTTTGAATCCAAGACTATGTTGCATGCATGGTGATGTGGAGGAGAAATTGTGCAGTGCGCAGAGTAGCACAAGACCACAATTTTTATACACAACTACATAGACAAGAGCACCTTGTCACCACTAGACATGGACTATGGAAAGGGTCATGACTAAGTACCAAAGTTTTGATACCTCTCCTTTGGATGGATGCGATGACATTTTAAAACAGATATAGGATCCATTGGCCATTGGGTTTTTGGGTTTCCACCTGTGTAATATCTCTGATGCTTACCAAAGTTAAGATACCTGGACCCGATATGTTTTACACTCCGGTTAAATGTAGAATCAGATCCACCCAACCATTAGGGTTTTTCAAACGGATGTGCTCCGAGTTTCTAATAGGCCAATACCCGATCCCACTTTATGTTTGATTTAAATCTGATATCGGATCCACCACATCAGAACTATTGTTATGACCCTCGTTTAAATCTTCAATACTACCCTTACCCAATTTCTTTCAAAAATTCAATCTATTATGGCTCAAATCCTCCCTCTATCAGATGTTTGACAATCATTGTAATTTTTGGTTATATATCCATTCAAATTTTCTAGTAGTCATACTTTGTGTTTTGGATTCAAACTTTTTCAAAGTTTTAGATATGCATAGAAATATTAATATTGATTTTGGAGCTAAATGGAAAAGTGGTTAATTGGATTTTATATTCAGTATGTCAATGCTTATCTTGCTCAGGAAGCTAATAAATGAAGTACTATTCTGCACTCAACCATATGCACAAGGCCTACCATCACTCACTCATGTAGTGATGCCTTTTGAGACTTGACAAGGAGGTGAGAGTGAGAGGTTACACAAAAAAATGTGGTGTGGAGTAGAAACATTTTGATCAAAGGAATCGTTGAATCCCAAAAATATAAGAGACACTTATACTTGAGGTCTTCAAATTTGTCAAAGTACATGCAACGAAGTGTAGTTGAAATAAAATTAGTGAATTCCACATACAAGACCTGCTCCAATGCACTAACATGATTTGTTGTCTCCATGAAGATAAGGTGAATCTTGTGCCAGGTGAAGTCCTCATTTTACATTTTCTCAACCCATTTTCTTAACCCACGTACTTAGTTTCATAGCCAATATTCATTCGCCTAGTATAGGTGCTTTGTGCGTGGATGTTGAAGAGACTTACGGTTAAGAGATAAGATGTGGTGTGATTCTTTTATGGAGTATTGTAGCTTCAAGTATATTTGTTCGAGTGGGGCATGGAAAGGAATACAGAAAAGTGTGAAGTGAAGATTGTGTCGCACACACCGTGATGTGGAGGATAATTTCCATAGTGCGCATAGTAGCACAAGACCACGATTTTCCTACCCACCTACATGGATAGGAGCAATTTATCACTAGTAGACATGGAATATGGCAAGGGTCATGAATAAGTACCAAAGTTCTGATACCTCTCATTTGGATGGACTCGATGACATTTTTCACCGAAATTTAAAGCCAATATTGGATCCATTGGCCATTGTTTTTTTGGGTTTCCACCTCTGTAATATCTCTGATGCTTACTAAAGTCAGGACACCTGGACCTAGTATGTTTTACACTCCATTTAAATGCATTATCGACTCCACCCGACCATCGAGGTTTTTCAAATGGATGTTCTCAGAGTTTCCGATAGGCCTTGACCTGATCCCACTTTATGTTTGATTTAAATCTGATATTGGATCCAGCACATCATAACTCTTGTTATGACCCTCATTTAAATCTCCGATACCATCCCAAACCTTATTTATTTCAAAATTTTGGTTTATTATGGCTCAAATCCTCCCTCTATCAGATGTTTGACAGTTATCGTAATTTTTGGTTATATATCCATTCAAATTTTTTGATAGTCATACTTTGTGTTTTGGATTCAAAAATTTTCAAAATTTTATGTACCGCTACACAGACTGAGGACATATGCATAGAAATATTAATATTTATTTTGAATCTGCATGGATGAATAGTTCATTGAATTTTATATTTGGTATGTCAGTACATATCCTTCTTGAGTTACCACATTAGCATTTGTGTTTTGGACTTCAAAATTTTTAAGTTTGGTGGGGTAGCGTGTCTAGCTTATGCTTGTGTTGGCGCTCGGAGAATTCGTGTTAGTAGACACCTCTAACATTAAATGTTTTTAGAAGCCTCTGCATGCATATATCATATATATATATATATATATATATATATATATATATATATATATATATATATATATATATATATATATATATATATATATATATTTGTTTGTTTTCTTTGGTATTTCATGCATGATATGGAAATGTGTAAGAAATTAGTTGGAACCTGAAGCACCCTCAATGCTTTTCATAGTTGTTGGTAAAACTTTGATGAAGATTAAGTTTTGTATGATTTCAGTCCTAGAAAAATATAAGTTGCATTTCTGGTTTATTGATGGGGTTTTACTTTATAATTTGAAGCTAAATTATGTTTTTATATATATTTCTCTTACTTTTCTTTAAAATAACTTCTAAGGGTCACCTTTAATTTACCTTCAAACTAACTCACAAAGGAGTGCTCTTCGTTCAAAATAAGGTCTAGCAACAGTCCTAAGTGGTCACGAGATGCTTTCGATACTTATTTCCAAAGGTGTAGTACCAAATACAAGTGAATATAACCTAAGAATTGGCATTTTCTTTTTACAAATGATTTGCACTTTTAAAGGACGAGAAAAGTTTAATGAATAATTATTTAATATTAATTATATGGTACACGTGGAAGTTATATGGTACACATGGTATCTGGAATTTTTCAAAGCATATGAGAATATAAGACTTAATCATCAATTGCAATACCATAGTTGATGCAACAATTGAACGATGCCCCAAAATTTGGGTATATAAATTGTATTGCTTTCTTTTCCATGCACTGATTTCTTTGTAAGTGATCTCTTTATTGGACTATGGATGCTCTTTTATGGGGTTAATTAGTATTATGGAGCTTATATGAGGCTCTTTTATTGGGGTTAATCATTATTATGTTGTTTATTTTATTCACTCAAGTATTGAAAAGTTCTAAGTGAAAAATTTCATGTTGTGGTTGCTTCATAGTATAAGCTAATTGATGTAGGGTTTTGCATTGTACCTTTCTTCACCTTAGACATACATCATACAATCATTTAGGTTTTCTAATAATTGAATTGTCTAAATAATCCGAAATATATCTATGGCCAAAATATTTTGAGCATGCAAAGAGTCTTCTCGAGGAGATGCTTGAGCATTTGGTTAATTGTTCAACAAGTTCTTAGTATGTTGCTTTATGTTATAACTAGATTCTAGATTGAGGCCTGTGAGGTGTAGTATTAGCTTGCGGGATTGAGTTATGTTTGTAAAAGTAAATTAAATTAAATATTTTGTAACAACTAGCAACCATTTGTATCCTCTTTTAAAGTTATAATTCTTCTTCTCACAGAAAAGGTGTTGTTGCTATACATGTTACTTTAATTCGTAAGACTGGTTTAAGGTTTGTTACCAATCATAATGGTGTTAAGGTTTTTTGGGCATAAAACCAACGTGGCTTTCAAGAGGTTTCAGTTTCTTAACTCATATGAATAGAATTCACAATGCATATTTTCAAGAATTTCAAGTTAGCAAATACAAATCTTATTCTCAACAATGATTTTCAATTTAGTATTTGTTAACAAAATCATGATTTTCAATTTAGTATTTTTTAGCAAAATCGTTTGGTAGAGGTGAGGATTTCCTTTGAAAAGTAATAAAAACCCCAAATCACTAACCCTAAATCACTATCGACTTGCCCTTTACACCTTCTGGTGCAAATGCCAGTATACATTTACTCGCCGATTGTTAAATTATTGTGTTCAACTCTTTTTTAATTAAAAATATGGGGAAAAAGGTGAAAAATGTTTAAAACACAGCTAAAAGCAACCTATACATTTTTCGTACTATGGTATGCGGCTTCCTCTCAAATGTGGCAATACGAATCAAGACAATTTCATATGAAGTTTACCGGTAACCACATTTCAAATGAGTAGAAACTCACGCGAATTAAGAAAATTTCATACGAAGTTTACTTGTATCCAAATTTCAAATGAGTAGAAAATCTTCCATAGATAGATATATGGATAGGTAATTAAAATAAAATTATATATATACTATTTTCAAGATAAATCAAAATATATAAGTTTATTAAATTATTTATAAAGCATTTCAAGTCTATTTAAAAACAAAACTCTATAGATATATCAATAGTGGCTTTAGATATTCCATCCATCAGCCAAAGTTTTAAATTTTTTTTGTAAAAGAGATAATCAAAACAAGACTACCTAAACTTTCATAGGAAACCCATTGTTGCGAGTCTCAATGCAATGCAAACTACCAACTTCTAACTTTAATGCTTCTTTTCACAAATAATCAACTAGATAGCTAAATTCTTGATAAATATGTAAAATGAAAAGCTTAGCCATATATTGTTTCAAATCATGAATTTGACACTCTATATGTTGAAGGAACCACACTAACCCATTAAACCAATCAACAATTCCTCTAGAATAGAATATAGATCGAACTACCCAAAGCACAATTAACTTGACACAACCATTAGTGCCACACCCCACTTCCAATTTCAACAAGAAAAAATGATCCTATGAAAGATGTAGAATAATACTTGCCTCACAAAAATCTAGAATTCCCTTGTATGTTCTAATTTATAAAATGTTGTGAATATTCAACTAGAACAATTCATCGCAACGGATTTGTAAAATACTAAAATTTTTATTGGGAATGTTAATTCCCTTTAAATATTAGTTTCTTTATGTATTGTTTTTAGCTTAAATGAATAAATTAACTAAAATGCTATAAATATGGAACATAAAGAAATACACACATGATCCATAAAAGACATAAATTCACCCCTAGGAAACACATACGAGAGAAAACCTAGCTAAAGGTGAGGGTGATCTCCTCTCTTTTCTTTAGTATGGTATAATGCAAGTACAAAGGAGGAGGTACTCTCTAAGGGGTTTCCTAATACTTGTGGCTTGTAAGGCTACTATAAAACCTTAACCCCCTCTATTCTACTCTCTAACTTCCCACTCTAATTTTCTCTTCTCAACTATGGAACAAAATACAATAGCATAGAATGAACCCCTATTCCAATTAGTCAACCCAACATCTAACATAGTCAATAGCCAACTAGGGTAACATTTGACTACCTCAACCCTCAACTAGAGTTACGTTTGTATGCCATTTAAAGTATTCCTGAAAGTCCACATGTGGCTATCCCCACTTATATCAGCAATTGGGGTTGATATGACATCCTCCAATACCATGATGGTCTACATAATAGGTTGACTTGTGGGGTGCATAACATTTGCATACAAGCTTCGTTTACATGATTCTTGCACTTTTGAAAAGGGCTCTGAGCATAAGACAACATTAGAGGGTTAGGTACAATCAATAGTATTTTGACCCAAAACTTATGCCATTTAATACCTAAAAATGTCTTCAAAGGGTTTTAGGCCCCAAGTCTCCAAACTTAGATCCACTGTTAAGATGAACCTATACGCTAGTTCCTATAATTCTTTCCACTCTAAAACCATTGAGATGGATGAAAAATAATATAATGATCCAATCTAGATACTACTCCATTAAAGAAACACCATAGGACCTGTTAAATAAAACAGGGACCTCAACGAAGCTTAACAATAAAAGATGATTTACCCTACATTCATTCATCATACACAACCATAATTAATTGAGTAACTAGTCTTATTAAGAATATGTTTCCTTCAATTATCACTCAATTCTTATAAATCCATGACCACTAAAGAACATTTCAAGAAAGCTCTAAAATGGGTCAGTCTTAGATCCAAATTCTCATACACTATTCAAGAAACTCTCTATTCCATGTTCTTGGGAAATGCAATATTAGAAATACCTCTTTCCACACCTACAAAAAAAGGGAGTAAGAAACAAATAGATGGTTCATAGGTTCCTCTTGAAACTCACAGAAACGAAATTTATTCAAGTCCTATCAACCATTCTTTTTCCCATTATTCCATGTTAAAAATTTATTTGGCATTACTATCCACACAAACAGTTGAGCCTTCAATGGACATTTCCACTTCCAAAAATCAACCACCACCATTCATTTTCCTCTAATTTGATTCATAATTATAAGAGACCTATATCCTAGCTTAGAAGTTAGGATACTCACAGACTTGTTCCAAGTTCATACCAATTGATCTTTCTCATCATTATAAATGGTAGCATTATGAGATATAGATTGAATAAAATTCCACCATTCTTGCACCAAGTCTCCTATTACCCCTAACTCATTTTCTAAAACCTAACACTGAAGCCCCAAACCTTGACCAATCTCTTTTTTTACATCAACGAGCTTGGTAATTCCATTATCTCTCAACTAACCTCTTAAATTAAGAGAAATAATATAATTTACTGCTACTCTAACCCACAGATATTCCCGCAGTTAAACATGATCAGCCTTACCTATGTTACATGGCACCCATTGTATAAGTATAAAAAGCCATGAATCAATTTCTTCCACATATTTGATCCACATATTATTGACTTCGGATCAAATTTTATCCACTGTGCTCATTTAAATAAGAATTTACCTTATTATATGCCTTCACCTAGTCTAACTTCATAACCACTATATGGATTTCTTTCAAATATAATGTGTGAAATCCCTCCTGAGATGAACCAATTTAATCTAATATATATATCTACTAAACAGAAAACCAAGCCACTCCTCTAAGATAATGTTAGATAGAAATGCCTTAAACCTATTAGTAAGAACTTTTGCATTCACTTTATATAGTAGATTACGTATTAATAACAACATAAAATTTCCAAATTAATAAGGTTTATATTTCATAGGGATAGCGGCCAAGAAGTAGCATTGAGATCCTCGAGGACTTTTCAAATAGTTTGGATTCCTAAACCATTGATAAGAACCATGTAGTTAATAACACACACCCATAATCCAATTCATTATTGATATAGTTAAGCCAGTTTGAAGTTGTACCAACTGATGATAAGTTTAACTGACTTTATCATATTCCTTCTCCCGATCTAACTTCATAACTACTATATGGGTGCCTTTCAAATATAATGAAGGAAATCCCTCCCCGGATGAAGCAATTGAATCTAATATATATCGTTTAAAAAAAAAACCAAACCACTCCTCTAAGATATTTTTAGATAGAACTTACTTAAACCTATTAGTTTCACTTTATATAGTAGATTACATATTTATATCAACCTAGAGTTTCCAAATTAATAAGGTTTATATTTCATAGGGATAAGAGCCAAGAAGTAGTATTGAGATCCCCCAAAACTCTGCCAAATAGTTTGGATTCCTGAACCACCTTTAAGATATCATTTGGGAGGAGATAAAAAATGAAAGATAAAATTTTGTTATATACTTGTCAAGACCTAGGATATTTTCCTTCTTAAAACTTGTAATCATATTCTCTAGTTCCTCTCTTATGACTAGAGCTCCATCCTAACATTCAAGGCTTGATCAAAGTTGGATCTTCAACGTAATTCTACACTTATTAGGTACCCATGTTCTTGCCATGGCTTGTGAGGCTTGCACAGGAAAATTTGACAGGTCCATACAGTATATGGCTTGCAATTTACATGAAGACACTCAATAGTAAATGTATTTTGAAAACCGACATTAGTTAATAGCAAATAATCTTACATGAAAAAGATGGGAATATTTTATTTTCTCAATTTATTCTCAATAGAGAAGCTCTAGCTATGGTCCCAAGGGGTGGCCAACTAGTGAAGATAAATTGTCATTGTCATCATACATAGTTCTTGTTGCAGATATAAACTAGAAAGTCAGCAATGGAAAGGATCTTACGGATACCATAGGGAAGAAGTAATTTTTTGGGAACATAAATCCTAGCCATTAGAAAAATGTAATAACAATATTTTTTCCAGCTACAAGCCTATGCTCTGATAGTGCTGCTCAAGTGAGGGGTTTCTAAATTTTTACAATCCCTTATCCCAAGACATTTATCTCATTGTTTTCTCTTAGTAGATGGGTATACTTTCTTGTGAGAAGTGGAAATGCTCTACAGAATTGGCGGATTTCCATTTATGGCCAATGAATCTTCAACATGTATTAGTGGAAGCTCCTAAGCAATAGGGAAAGCTTAGAGACCTCATGTTTTACTGGGGCTAGAGAAATGGTCATGCTCCCAATTCCAACAAAGGTAAGGAGAAGCATCAAGGCTACAATAGAAGAAATCCAGCTCGAAGAAGAAATGTAGATGATATCAAAGATGCGAGAGGCAATGGTTATCATCAAAGGATCTCAAGGCAGAAAGGCTTCAAAAGTACATCAAGGAAATCTCCATCTCCCAAGTACGAAAGTTCATTTTTTGGTTATTGTTATTCTTGTTCAAACTTTGGTCACATGGCAAAAGATTGTAAATAATATCATAAAGATAGATGTTATGGTCCCCAACCATCTCATAGAGATAGATATTATGGTCCCCAACTATCTCCAAGAAAAAAATTTGCAGGAAGAAATGATGAATTCTTATTCATGAACAATGTAGAATGCTTCAAGTGTCATAACATTAGTCATATGGCACGTTATTGTAACTTAACTTGGTCTCTTACACAAGCTAGAACCATTCTAAAGAAGAAAGTTACACAAGTATGGAGAAGGAAGCAAATACACTTAGAAAGTCCTGTGAGCTCTCCAACCAACAGCATATGTCATTGGCCTGAATTTTGACAATCTAAGCATTTGATGGAAACACTCTACCAAAAGATATGATGCATACAGTTAGGGGGAGCCTGTGATTCCTAATCTGATATTACAGATGCTAAATGTCTTGACTCAGGGATTTAATGTGAGAGAAGATAAATTATAGACACTAATGGAGGAAATCTTCAAACAAACAGATACATCTGGAATGGAGTTTGAAGTAAGAGCAACTGGTAGCATATAACAAACTGAAGCATTGCAAAAATATGAAAATCAACAGAATGATTTTAAAAGACAGTCATAGATTGGATATCTAAATCAAAAATATGCAAATCAGCAGAATGATTTTAAAAGACTGTCACAGATTGGATATCTAAATTTGCTAGGGAAATTACTTGCTGAGGTATGTACAAGAACACAAGGAAAAGATGGCTCATAGAAAGGAGAATGTTGTGCAGTGAAATATAACTTATGCTAAGACTGGTCACTGAGAAAATATAGCAACAGTAAGGCACAACCTCTCACCACTTCATCCAAATGCAGTAATGTTGAATACTGGATGGTAGTGACTTAAGGAGGAGCACAGAGACACAAAGGAACACGGATCTGAAGAAAGATAACAAGAAATAAAAGTTCAGTGGCATTTTTCTCTTCATTCGGACTATGAAGGCCTCTCAATTCTGACTATGGAGATAACAATCTAGATTGAAGCATAAAAACCTGAACTTGGACACTTGTTGTATGGCTATTTGCAATCTGATTGAAAGCATTGAAGAAGAGCATCCTTGAGCATTGTTGAAGCAATGATAAAGTAGTTCTGAGACATGAAGAGGGAATAATGTTTTAATTGATGATAAAGCATCAATCCTTTTATCTTGAGTAAAAATAAGAAGAGCACTATGACAGGGGGAGTCACAAACCCATGAAGATCTACCATTCATGAAGAACAGAAGCAGTATGATAGGGGGAGTCCTAGAGCACTCCTTTTCCATTGATGTCAAATGGGGAGAGAAGAAGAATATTGCCATCAATAACAAAGTGGGAGATTGTTGACCTAGGTTGTCATTGATGTCAATATGGAAATATTCTAGATACTAGATGATGATATGGAGCCAAGGGGAAGCATAACAGATCCATGAAGAGACAGGAGCAAGGCCATTAGGGTAGCTAAGCCATAAGCTAGAGGAGTTAACAAAGGAGGCATATTAGAGCAAGGAGGCATATCAGAACAAGAGAGGCATATCGGAAAAGGCAGAAGCCATCATGGTATGAAGGTATAAGAGGAGGTCTTTGAAATACACTGTCAAGGCAGAGGAGCCACATTGGAGCAAGAGGAGCCATATCGGAGGAGCGTTGCATGTAATACATGTCCAAGATGAACCAAGAGGAGCTATAGGAGGAGCCATATATATATGCCATATATATGCCAAAGAAAAACAGAGTGAACAGAGGATCAAATGGAGCAAACATAGCCAAAACAGAGCTATCGGGAGCTATCAAGAGCTATATAGTATATATGTGCATTTACACTATCAGAGGCACAAACTTATATATATATGCATTTGCACTATCGGCAGCATAAACATATATATATATATATATATATATATATATATATATATATATATATATATATATATATATATATATATATATATATATATATATATATATATATATATAGGCCATATACACTATTGGCAGAAAAAACCATACATATATGCAATACACTATTAGAGCGGAAAGGCAGAGTTTATATGTGTGCGTGGAATACACTATCGGAGCGAGCATATACATAAATATTGGCGAAAGTGGAAATCGGCAGTTCAGCTATGTGCCATCACCCCAAACCCCGATTGCGATACATATATGCGGACTCGATGACATATATGTCTGGGTATATAAACAGGTGAAGTCCGGGTAGTATTTCATATATATTGTTATGTATACGGGCCTTAAGCCTCGCCACGTTAAACACTTGCAAATTGCAACATATATATATATATATATATATATATATATATATATTATATACGCAGACCCACTGCAACATTGTGCTCTGGTTTAATGACATATATCACATCCGCCATATCGCAAGAGCTTAAAGCCTTGCCATTTCGAAAGTGCCGATTGCGATAGTTGTCGCGGACCCAATGGTCCGATTGTAACACAGTTAATATATATATCGCGTCCATCGGCCATCGGCCATTGGCCATTGGCAACTGCCGATTGCGATTACAAGGCAGACCCGATACAATATAGATGCGGGTATAATATTTTTTGAAGTCCACCCTTAGCGCTTCGCTCGTGGTTTTTTCTCATATTTCCTGTGTATTTGAATATTGGCCTTGCGCGTAGTTTGAAGGGCCAAAATGCATATGATAACGGTTCTGATAGTTCAAGAGGCCTGAACGATCATTTAGTAGGCAGAATGATGCCGATTGCGATTGTGATGGTGACGTGGCAGGTAGGGGCCATCCTGATTGGTACAGTCATCTCCGTTAAACTGGAAAAATCCTATGTATGTCCATGATGATGAAGAAAAAGGAGCGTTGTTACAGTTTAACTTGGAATATGTGTTCACCCTGTGTTATTCGGTCCTCGTCGTTGAATCAATGCATCTCAGGAGAGTTGGTGAGCACGAAGAGATAGAGGAAGCCACAACGACCAAGGAGGGAAGCTAAAGGATCAAGCAATGTAGAGGAAACTACAGATATCGAGGAGGAAGCCTAAGAGCCAGGGAAAAAAGGAAATCAATAGAGAAAGCATGAGGAATGCATAAAAATAGGAAAAATAGAGAACAGTTGTTATGAAACCAGCTCAAGAAAAGATAGAAAAGATAGATCAACGCCTTAGAATTCAGCCTCTTCGAGGGGGCAACCTCCTTTACATTACATAAATGAACAATTCTTGGATGATTCAAATGACAAAACCTCCTTTATATATATAGGAGTCTAAGGAGTCACAATATAATCCAGCCGACCTAACAATAATAATATAAAGCCACAAAAATAACAATAGATGGATTCTATGGGGCACAATAATAACAATATGGGGGTAATAGGGGCACAACAATATTAATAAGGGGTATAACTACAATAGTAATGGGGTAATCACTAGTATTATAGGGACCCAACATGCCCCTCCCCTTCAAAAAAGTGTTGTCCTCAATGCTTGAGTAGTTCTGGATACTTCTGCATAAAATTCTCATCCTCCCATGTGGAATCTTCAGTGGATAAGTTCTTCCACTTGATAAGATACTCTGAAATTGATCGATTTCGTAGCTGTCGAGTTCTTGTTTCTGTGACTGCTTCCGGTTCCAATATAATTTTTCCTTCCTCGTCAAGTTCTGGCAATATTGTTTGAACTGGGAGCTTGTCACCTATAACCTTCTTTAAACATGAAACATGGAAAACTGGGTGCAATCGAGAAGCTGCAGGAAGCTCCAATTTGTATGCCATAGTACCAATCTTTTGCAACACCTTGTACGGACCATAATACTTTGGTGATAATTTATTATCCTTCTTAGCTTGCTTGAGGGACATTTGCTTATATGGTTGTAGCCGTAGGAATACCCAATCACCTACATCAAAACTTCTTTCACTGCGATGTTGATCTGCCTGTTGTTTCATTCTATTCTGTGCCAACACGAGGTTATCCTTTAAGAGTTGGAGGACTTGTTGTTGATGTTCGATGTGATGTTCCACTGCCTGAACCTTAGAATTTTCTCTTAAATATGATGTGATGGATGGTGGTTGATACCCATAAAGTGCCATAAATGGGGTCATTTTTGTTGCTGTATGGAAGGAAGTGTTATACCACCATTCAGCCAGAGGCAACCATTTGACCCATTGTGTCTGTTTATCAGATACAAAGCAACGAAGATATCCTTCCAAACATTTGTTTACTATCTCAGTTTTCCCATCAGATTGAGGATGATAAGATGAGCTATGAGCTAACTGAGTACCAAGACAAGAAAATAATTCTGTCCAAAAATTTCCAGTGAAAATGGGATCTCTGTCACTTACAATAATCTTTGGGTTTCCATGTAGCTTTTGAATTGTTTCCATAAATGCAGTAGAAACTGTACTGGCTTTAAATGGATGTGATAATGCACAAAAGTGTGCATACTTGGTAAGTCTGTCAACTACCACCATGATGACACTCTTTCCCTCAGACTTGGGTAAACCTGTGATAAAATCCATTGAAACCTCCTCCCAACGTTGGCTTGGAATGGATAAAGGTTGTAATAGACCCGGTGTCTTAATTGTTTCAACTTTATTTTGTTGGAAAACCAAACATTCCGCCACAAACTTTTGAATATCTGATTTAAGGCCATCCCAAAAAAATTCCTTCTTAACCCTGTGGTAAGTTTTTAAAAATCCTGAGTGCCCTCCTAAGGGAGAAGTGTGCAATTCCATAAGAATCTTTTGTTTTAGCTGGGAATTCTTACAGAGGTATAAGCGATCTTTGTACCATAACGAATCATTTTGCCAGCTAAATGTATCAGACGTACTGGAATCTTGTTGTAACTTTCGAATAAGTGCCCACACTTCTTCGTCATTCTTCCATTCCTCCCTTGCTTCGTTTATCCAATCTGGTTGGATAATAGAAATGGCGCACAACAATGCTTCCACATCCTCATCCTTTCTTGAGAGTGCATCTGCCACCACATTTTGCTTCCCTTTTTTGTAGATGATTTCAAAGTCATAACCCAACATCTTTGTGACCCACTTTTGTTGCTCTTCAGAGGATAATCTTTGTTCTAAAAAGTATTTAAGGCTATCATGATCCGTTTTTACCTTGAAGTGTCTTCCCATTAGGTAGGGTCGCCATTTCTTAAGTGCATGGAGTATTGCCAACATTTCCTTCTCATAAATAGCTTTGCTTAAAAACTTTCCCTTGATTGGACGACTTTCAAAAGCAATGGGTCTTTCATCTTGCATTAGAACAACACCAATTCCATTTCCTGAAGCATCACATTCCACAATAAAGGTTTTTGTGAAGTCCGGTGTAGCTAAGACCGGTGCTTGGCACATTGCCTCTTTAAGATGTTCAAAAGCCTTTGTTGCTTCCAGAGTCCATGAAAATGCATCTTTCTTCAATAATGTTGTTAGAGGTGCTGCTATTCTCCCATAATTCTTAACAAACTTGCGATAATACCCTGTCAACCCAAGAAATCCTCGCAGATGCTTTATGGATGTGGGGATTTTCCATTCCTTAATGGCTTTAATTTTGCTAGGGTCTACCTTAACTCCTTCATGAGATACAATATGACCCAAATATTCCACCTCCTGGACTCCAAAGAAACATTTGGATCTTTTTGCATATAATTGTTTCTCCTCCAATAGTTGTAGCACCCTGTCAACATGTTCAACATGATCCTTCCAAGACTTGCTGTAGATTAGTATATCATCAAAAAATACTAACACAAATTTTCTAAGGAATGGTTTGAAAATTGAATTCATCAAACCTTGAAATGTTGAAGGTGCATTGGTAAGGCCAAAAGGCATGACCAAAAATTCATAATGACCCTCATGAGTTCTAAATGCTGTTTTCGGAATGTCTTCAGTCTTCATTCTGATTTGATGATATCCTGAACGAAGATCCAACTTGGTGAAGTAAATTGATCCATGCAATTCATCCAGTAATTCATCAATGACAGGAATGGGGAACTTATCTTTAATAGTGAGCTTGTTGAGCTCCCTATAATCCGGACACATGCGCCATGATCCATCCTTCTTGTGCACCAATACTACTGGAGCAGAGAAAGAACTTTGACTCGGTTGAATTATACCAGCCTCTAGCATTTCTGCAACCATACGTTCAATTTCACTCTTTTGGACATAGGGATATCTGTACGGCCTGATGTTTGGAGGAACACTTCCTGGAATCAGATGAATAGCATGATCATGATCACGCATAGGTGGGAGACCTTTGGGAGTCTCAAATACCTTGGAATGATTGTCCAGGACTTTTTGGAGATCTGGAGAAATAGATGATTCCAATGTGGAAACATCTAGCGAACATAATTGTGCAATTACACCTCTTTGCTCCTTTTTTAGAAGCTTTGTCATACCATTAGAGCTGATTATCTTTCCTGGTTTCCCTGCAATACCCCTTAATTCAACTTCCTTTCCTTCCGTAGAAAATTTGATGAAAAGTTCTTGAAAATTAAAAGCTATTGTACCCAAGGATTGTAGCCATTGGACTCCTAGTACAACATCAGCACCTCCCATTGGAATGGAAAGCATTGGGCTAGTCAATACATATTCTCCCATGGATAGCTTGATATTATGGCACTTTCCAGAGCAATTTATTGTTCCTCCATTTGCAATCATCACTTGACACTCTGGTGCTGGATATAAGAAGCAATTCAATTCTTTTGCTACCTTACAATGAATAAAATTGTGGGTGCTTCCTGAATCAATCAACACTATTACCTTTTTCTTCTTGATTTGTCCTTCTATCTTGATGGTTTGAGGAGTGGTAATTCCGCCAATGCATTACAAGATATGGTCGGATTTATTTGTTCTTCATCTAGGCTTTTTTCCTGGAGTATATCCTCTTCTTTTGACCTTTCTTGCTCCTTTTCTTCTTCCTCTTCACAATCTATGTAGAATAATTTCTTCTCAGCACACTTATGACCTTTAGTGTATTTGCTATCACAACTGTAACAAAGCCCTTTTGCTCTTTTTTCTTCCAATTGTTGTGGTGTCAACCTTATAGGTTGTGGAAGACTAGGGGCAACAACACTTCCGTCTTTATAGTTGTGAGTGGTATGCTTCCTGGTTGCCATAATTTTGCTTTCCATTTTTCTTGCTAACCTGAATGCCTTCTCTAATGAATCAGGTTCCCAAAGGCGAACATCATGTTGGATATTATCCTTTAAAGACCCTATGAACACATCAATCCTATGCTCCTCTGGAATATCTTTTACCCTTATGTTCAATTTTTGGAACTCCTCAATGTGCTCCATTATTGAACCCTTTTGTTTGAGACTTATCAATTGGCTAAAAAAAGTGTTGCTTTTTGTATCCTCATAATGTGCTATCAATTCTTCCGTAAAAATTGCCCAAGTGATAAATTGTTTACGAGAGCAAAGCCATTGATACCATACAAACTGATTTGGTTCCAAATATAAAGTTGCCATACATACCCTTTGTGTGTTTTGCACATTATTGAGATCGAAGAATTGCTCCATCTGTAATATCCATGTGGCGGGATCCTTGCCATCAAACTTCCTCATATCGATTTTTGGAATATGGTGAGTCTTCGATCCAACATTAGCATCTATGGAATCATGATTAACATTTCTTTTGTTCTCATCATGAGTTTCCTTTACTACCTTTTCACCATTAGTAAGTATTTCTTGTAGAAAATTTGTCAAATCTGTCTTCAAATCTGCCATGCCTGTCTACAAATTTGTGTTCAAATCTATCTTCAAATTTTCCATCTTAGCTTCCATGCCATTCATCTTAGCTTCTGTTAACTTTTGTGAGCGTGACATTTGTTGCACTTGTTCTTGTAATTTTGATATATCATGTAGCATTTCTTCCTCTTCTTCATGAGTCATGCTAGAGCTTTCAGGTTCCTTACTAGGTGTCTGCATTTTCTTTCCTCGGGGCATCAATTACCAATAATAATGCTCGACTATGCCCTTTGAATTCCTTCAAAATAAATTTTCAAACCAAGCTTAAGCAAAAATTTAAGAAAATCTATACACCTTTTTTCACTTTGTAGGAGCTCGATATTGCCTCTGATGTATCTCTGTACTTTCCAGTCATCTAGTTCTGAATTTGTGAGCTGTAGTAGCCCTCTGTGTCCTCTTTCCAATGCCACAAGTCTGACCCAAATTGGATTCTCCAAGGAAGAGTTATGTGAAATCTCCCACAGTGACTTGCTTATAGACTAGTTCGGTAGAGCGAACTTGTATGACGTGCCATGAGTCACTGTTTTGACCTTTGGATCTGAAAAATGCATACAAGAAACTACAGTCCGTCCTCTTTTCGTACCTTCTTACGAAATTTCAATCCGATCCCCAGAGAGAAAGTTATGACGATTTTCCCCAGGTCACCTGTTTTGAATGTAATTCAGAAGTCTGCAAAAAGGCCAACTTCCTCAGATCATATCTCCGCAAATATCACGTGAAAAGCTCTGAAATTCGGACCCAAGGTTCAGGACGATTTCTTCTCAAATGGGTTTTTTTTTAGACTTCTGAAACGTCACAGAAAAAAAGTTATAGCGAAAATTCCACGATGACCTGTTTGGAGCAGCGAAACCCTAGAATCCAAAGCTCTGATACCAAATGTTATAAAACCAGCTCAAGAAAAGATAGAAAAGATAGATCAACGCCTTAGAATTCAGCCTCTTCGAGGGGGCAACCTCCTTTACTTTACACAAATGAACAATTCTTGGATGATTCAAATGACAAAACCTCCTTTCTATATATAGGAGTCTAAGGAGTCACAATATAATCCAGCCGACCTAACAATAATAATATAAAGCCACAAAAATAACAATAGAGGGATTCTATGGGGCACAATAATAACAATATGGGGGTAATAGGGGCACAACAATATTAATAAGGGGTATAACTACAATAGTAATGGGGTAATCACTAGTATTATAGGGACCCAACAATAGTGTGTGGATGTGTTGTTGAAATAGTTGGAGAAAGCAGAGGCCATAGCAGAGGTTCCAACAGAACAGAAAAAGGGCTAAAGGACCAACGGGACAGGAGACAGTCGAAGAGGAGAAGTAGCCAGCAAAGAAGCAGTCATGTTGAAGCATTCACTATGACATTAGAACAGAGGCTTGAAAAAAGTTGTTCTTATGCAGAGCTTAGTGCAGCTATGAGTAGACTCACTAAAGGTATGTGGAGACATTATCAAAGGTCATCTATTGGAGACTCTGTGTGGATAGTATGAAGAATTGTAAATACTCCTTCATGAGAAGTCTGGCTATCATTGATGTTGTAGCATGGAGACTACAGTGAAGCTATAAACAAACAGAACACAGTGATGAAGAGAATGAGAGAAGAACATTACTATCAAATGTTTCTTGACAAGATTCGGTCGAAACCCTTGGGGCTGGTGCCTCAGAAGCAAGAAGGATTGGAGTCCTTGGGGTTGATGCCTCAAAAGTAAGAAGGATTGGAGTCCTTGGGGTTGGTGCCTCAGAAGTAAGAAGGACTGGAGTCCTTTGGATTGTTGCCTTAGAAGTAAGAAGGATAGGTGTCATTGGGACTGGTGTCTCGGGAACTGGAAGGATTGAAGTCCTTGGGAGTTGGTGCTCCTAAGTCCAAGATTGGTGCCTTGGTGAAATAGAGTTGGAGATCTGGAGGTTGGAACCTCACAAAAGTCCAAGTTGGTGCTTGGCAACTGATTGCAACCATTTATATATTGTATCTATTTTACTGCAAAGATTATATTAATAAAAGCATTAGTTCTTGTTGTTCATCTTGTGTTCTGAATATGAATGTTTTAACTGGTAAAACAATAGTCGAAAAAGAAATACTGATTCACCCCCCCTCTCAGTATTTCCAACAGAATGTAGAACTTTTCAAAGACGTAATTACACCATTATTGAAAATCATAGCATAGGTGTTGAGTCTCTTTCCTCTTTTTAAATGGCTCCTAGTCATTCTTACCCAAGTATCCTAAGAGATCTTCAATCATACTTCACTATGCCCTAGGGGTATTTTGATGGTGCATGCTAGGATTTTGATTAAACTAATGGGATTGGCTTCATCCTTCATTTTCATGAGCCTTAATTTATTCATTTCAAAGAGAATATGGATTCAAGTACAAACAATAGTGACAAACTCGTGACTTTATTCTACTCATTACATACTTTTCTGGACAATGCTCTAGATGGATTATATGTTTTAGATAATTCCCTTTTGATCATCAAGTGGATGAAAGGCAAGGCACAAGCCCTAATATGAATCTTATGTTAATGGAAATATAACTAATAGATATTTCTAGTCACTTTCAAAATATTAACTTCTGTCATATTTATAGAGAGCAAAAAAAACTATCAACAAACTCTTTAGGGAATTGTAAATCATCTTATAATTGCTAAAGTTCACGAACAATTAGTAAAATTAAGGAATAATTCACTTGCTAATTTCTGAATATATGTAGATTCCGTAAAACTTGAAAATCATTTTTTTATTTTATCAATAAAAGAACAAAAGAGTCCATAAGGAGTATTTTTTTACTTTTATGTTCGAGTGGGAAACTATGATTTCCATAAACACATTTAGAACCATTCTAAGTCTCTTTTTTGAGAAGTATGTGCGAGTGTAATTTTAATGTGTATTCAATCCTATATTTCCCTTTTAAGTATTAATATTTTAATTTATTTATTTAAAAATTAAATTAATATATAATATATCTATAATCATTTTTAATATTTAATTGATATTAAATTTATGTAATAATAATTCTAATAATTTGAAATGAGTTTTTATAATTTTACCTTTAAATCATTTAAACAATATATATTAATAATGAGATTAAAAAATATTTTATTTTATTTTTAATTATAGATATATTTAAATTTCAATAGATATATTTGATATAATTTTTTCCTCTCAGAAAAAATCATAATTGTCATTAAATTACAGAAAAAGTTAATGTTGTAGATGCACTATATGCATCTTACAATAGATTGTCAAAAAAAATCATAATTGTCATTAAATTACATAGAAAAAGTTAATGTTGTAGGTGCACTATATGCATCTTACAATAGATTGTCCAAAAAGGCTAGTAAGAGTATACTGGCCCATTGATCAACGATATTTGGCAAATTTTTCAAAATACCATAATTTTCAACAGTATTGAATTTCCATAAAATCGATGCAGAAAAAATAAAAAAATATCAGATTGATAAACCACATTTGTAAAAGATCCTATTCATGAAACCGTGTGTAAAGTCATAAGAGAGCCCGATTGAAAATATCATTTATTATTTAACATTTATTATTTTTTATTTTTTATTAAATGATTTATTTATTATTATTTATTATTTATATTATTATTTTGTATTATTTATTATTTATTATTTATTATTTATTATTTAATTTACTTCATGTTGCCAACACTCTCTGCTGAACTAGTATAACCAGCAGGCATTGAAAGTCCCCAACACCTGGAAATCTCAAGGGATCTATGTCATTTTTCCCACTTTCGGCACCAAGCATAAGGCTGACCCAGTCTATATCCTAGTCCAAGGCTGGCCCCAAGGCTCGCACCTGACTCAAACCTCATCTACCCCAAGGCAGGCATCCAGTCTGGTACTCAATGACCCCAGGCATCTTGCAAGGCTGTCCCACTCCCTCCACAATTACTAAGGTGCACAGCCCTAGGCATCGAAGTCCTTTACATCCCTTCCAGACTTTGGCATCCCAATAATAGGCACCTAGCCTAGAACATGAGGCACTTGGCCTCCTCAAGATCGTCACATAGCTCTTCAAGAGCTATAAACAAGACAAAGGAGCCACTGGCATATGTAGTGTTGATTGAGTTTTAATAAGATATATTTTATCATAAATTATCAACAATCATAATACTTAAACCATAAATTACTATAAATTATCAACAATCACAAATTTTGTAGTATAAAACCATTGAAAACATGAGTTAGAAGGTAATAATGATGTTAGAATAAAACTTAGAGAATTGTCTCAATGTAAAATCCAAATTCGAATGACTAAAGCTTAAGAATATTGGTGGCATTATTGTGTTAAAAAGGTACTTGAATTTCGAAAGAAAATTTATTCATCATTATATGTCACACCAATATTAATTCTACAAATTCATGATTTTTAAGGATAAATATAAATTGAAATTTTGTGCTGTAGAGTGAAATATTTAAGTATCTGTTTAATCAATCATAACTTATGTTAGAAGAAAGATAAAAAAATTAAATGGACTGCTTTTAACAAAATAAATTGTTAAACAAGTGTATCTTGAGATTCTTATGGCTATTAAATGATTATTCTAAAGGAATTTAAGAAATCAACCCACCAAAGAAATATTCCACACTATAAAGAAGAGACACCGCCACCCGACCCAGAACCAGATTGGATGGCTCGTAAGGTTATCCCTTTCCAAACACAAAATAAAATCATTTTATTGATTATATGGCCCACCTGCAAGCGCACCCGCGAAGGCAACACCATATGAAATCCTTTAAATTACAATACATTTTAGCCATATTAATTTCCTGGATAAGACATAAAATTAGCTGCATGTGTACAGAAACCCAACCCCTAATTAGCATTTCACATTATTTAGTTAGATTGTAACCTTGTGGCCAAGGGTACATTCTCTCTATTCTCGAGTAAATACTGTGCATATCAAATGGAGCTATGGTGCCCAATAGGTTACTTCAATATGTATGTGAAGTAGGATAACTCGTTTATCTAACACAGCCATATGTTCCGATTTGTACATTTTAGAGATTTAACAACCGATTTAACAAACATATATGTAGGGGGTTATAATTTGCGAGATAATTTTCATATACAGCAGAGCCATGGTAGCATCAATAATTCAAATATCCTATGGAGCCATAGACAATATGCATATCGCATATTGTTTTGATTGTTGACTGGTTGTAAATCGCCTCCGTTCTTCCAGCCAAGGGTACACCTCCATCATGGCAGCCAGCCAGGAATGGATATAGATATTATACCCAAATAAATTATAAACCTGTATTTGAAAAAATGAAATACAAGCGTATACATCTAACATAGAGTGTTAAAAATTAGAATATATTACAACTACAACCAGTGACTGAAACTACGTAGTTAAAATCAATGGTATACCCAATATTACAAGCAAACTGGCTATTTAAAGTACATATTTATTAAATCACTCAGATAGAAGAGATTACTCGACGACTATAGTTATGGAGTAAAGAATAAATAGAGAGGGCCTAAGTTGACAGCATTGGGAGCTTCGACATTGAATAGTCACGATGACTTGAAATTGAATTCATTTGTGGAATGAGAAAACACTCTGAATCAGACAACACTATTAATGGTGCCCCAAATAAACATAAAAGCAAAGGGCAAAAGTTCAAATCCCCCGCAAGGCCATGAATTCTTATGAAGGTTCTTTGCAAAAATATTCTGAGTCATCAAGTGCTTCAATATTTGATGATAATGAGGTGAGTGCGGGACTTAGAATGAGTGTTTGTGTTATCGGTTTGACAATCATACCATGAGGATTTGAATTTGAACCTAGTCATTGGAACGAGAAAACCATCCTTGAGTGGACAAGACATCCTCATGGTATTGTAGAGGGTATCGCCACAGTAGAAGGTGGGAAGCACAATGGACAACAGTGGACTTTTTGATGTTCGCAAGGGTTTTGGAGAAATCAGACGTATTGTTATCAAACTTGAGTGGGCTACCAGGGTTGAGAGCCTTGAAAAACATTTGAAAGAATTGAAGGAGAAGCAGATTTGACATGTAATGCATCTAATATACTCTGCTTTGCAGCACTGGAAGGCATATAAAGTTTTCATAATATATCGACTGGCATACTCCAAATGGTGCACAAATAGGATAAGTGCGTGTATAAGATTGTGGTAGATAAATTCCAAGATCTCACACTTTCATATTTAGACCATGTTTCAAAAATCAAAATGTTTCAAAAATCAAACACTAAAGTTAATTTCCTTCTATGTCAATGGCCAGGAAACGAATAAAATCCAGATACCATTATCACATGATAAGTTATGCCTGAAGAAAACAGTCTTTTGTCTTTACAGATAAAAGTTAAAGAAAAGTTTTATAACAATCGTTACACGTCAATGTGACAAAATCTGTTATGGTTTAAGAATTAAAGGAAATAATCATTAAATTAATACACTTTGTATGTGAGAAAATGAGAATTCCAAGGGATGATACACTCCAAGGCCCTCCTATTTACAGTGAGTAATGATTTATTAATACATTGGTTTATCGAATAACAAGAAAAATTAATAAAATAAGATTAGCTAGAAAATATAATAAAATAAGATTAACTCAAAATAGACATCCTCTTGCATGCAAGTATAATGCCGTAAAACTGCTTCTGCTTGGCTAAGAGCTCGTCTTCCTCGGACGTAAGGAAACAGATTAACGGCCCAAGACCCAGAGGCATCTGGGAGGAGTGATGAGCCTGCTCCCTTACGGACCACCATATTTCAGGTGGCGTGGTTTTCCTATCTAACTATGATGAGTCAAACCGATATTCGCGGATAGCAGCCAGAGATGACTGTCCTCACTGTTGGTTTTGACACCTGAGTTGATAGGTTTTTCCACCTAGGTGAAAAAGTATACCAAAATCACGTGTATAAACAATACATGACATCCTTGTCAAGTGATCAGTTAGAAATTGTAGGCCTTCAAAAAAACGAAACGTAAGGCACAAGCAAATCTTATGGAACCTATATGAAATATCAGGTCCAAAAGCCAGGAAAACCATAAGGCTTGGATAAGGACACCCTCTACAGTAAAATCAACATTCACAGTAGCATACTGATTCTGAGCCAGGCATTTCTACCATTCAGTTTTACATCAAAACATCTGTGAAAACATGAAATTAGAATCCACAGCCAACTGTCAATTATCCAAAGGTACGTTATATCTTAGAGAGTAGGCACAATTTTTTTTTAAAGATTAAAGAATAGGAATTCAGAGTAGATATAGAATAGAATGATAACATTAAGTAAACATCAAAATTTTCATAAAACAATCAGGTTGTTGACTTGGCTTGGTTCCTTCGCCATTTTATGGCTCATTGGGTTAAAAATAAAAATAAATATGCGGCCTCCCGGAAGTAAGCATACTGTATTAAATATAAAGTTAATAAATATAATAATAAATAATAATATAATAATAAATAATAATATAAATAATAAATAATAATAAATAAATCACTTAATAATAAATAATAAATCATAAATGTTAAATAATAAATGATATTAAAAATATATACAAAAAAATAAATAAAAATAAAAATAGTAATAACCATACTAAAGCTCTAAATAAGAATAAATAGAAATAAAACAGGAAAAACAGGAAAAAGAAGAAAATAAAACAAGAAAGCTAAATAAAAGAAAAGAAATAAAACAAGAAAACTAAAAATATCAAAAGAAAAGTAAAGAAAGCTAAAAATCAAAGTTGCATGTGGACAGATGGAGTGTGTACATGTGGTTTCCCATCCAATGTTTGTTCTATTTATTAGATGGTGAGGAGGATAGGAGGCATTCCATTATTCCAAAATTCTATCTTTCATTCTCTTTGGAGAATGGTGTTCTAAGACTTAGGAGTCACTGGCAGTAGTACGTTGAGTGAGTTTTGTCCCCATCCCATATGGTGTTACTCATTCTCCCTCATGCGTATGGGCTCGCACGAGATCATCAAATAAACCTGCCCTCACGGCCCAATGTGGAGTCCTGTCGATCATTACAGCTCAACATGCAACAATGCATTTGCTATACCATCATAGTATCATAGAAAATAATCCACATGCCAAGTCTTGCATGTAGTACCAACCTCAAGTGTTCTAGATGCTCTTTCTCATTACGGGAATAAATGAGGATGTCATCCAAGAACACTTGGACAAAGCAATCCAGATATTTTCGGAAGACACTGTTCATCAAGTTCATGAAGGCTGCTGGGGCATTAGTCAAACCAAATGGCATAATAATAAACTCATAGTGTCCATATTGTGTTCTGAATGTCGTCTTAGGTATGTCTTCCTCCTTGATTCTTAGTTGATGATAACCTGACCGTCAGTCTATCTTGGAGAATATTGAGGCTCCTTTTAGTTGGTCAAAGAGGTCATCTATTCGAGGCATGGGGTACCTATTCTGATTGGTGGCCTTTTTTAGATCTCGGTAGTCAATACATAACCTAAGAGTTCCATCCTTCTTCTTTACAAAGATCACTGGTGCACCCCAAGGTGACACACTGGGTCGTATAAAACTGTGATCAAGAAGTTCTTTGAGCTATATACTCAATTCATTAAGCTCTGGAACAATCATTCAACAAGGTGTTTTGGATATGGGTTCCACTTCTAGTTTCAAAGTTATGGAGAAATCAATTTCTCGAACTAGAGGCAAACCTAGTAGCTGTGGAGGGAATACATCTGCAAATTCAGAAAGTAGTGGGTGCAACTTATCTAAGGACTTCTCATTGGTAGGAACCATTTCTACCGCATAAATCTTGCACCCTTTCCTCATACACTTATTAACTTTCTTGGCTGATATGAGGTGCAATGTAATGTCATTCTAATCCCTTTTATTACTTTGGTTTCTCCTTGGTCATTTTTTATGAGAACTGTCTTATTATAGCAATCCAATATAGCTTGATAGGATTCAAGCCAATCCATTCCCACAATTAAGTCATACGTCCCTAGAGTCATATTATATAGGTCCATCTTGGTATCACACCCCCCAATGTTAACACTACAATCTCTTACCATTGACCCTACTGATTGTTGAAAGCCTGATGCCATTTCTACCATTCTAAATTTACTTTTCTCATGAGCTGTTAATCCACATCTAAGTATTGTTGAAGGTGAAATAAAACTATTAGTATCACCTGGATCAATTAACACAGATAGAGGGATGTTATTGATCATACCAGCAGACTCTACTACAGTGGCTTGGTGCTCAGCCTGGCGATGGTTTGTGGCCACATGAATTCGATGTGTGTTTTGTGGTTTGAAACATTGGTTGAGAGACAGTATCATTTACACAACCAATTGTACCATTTCCTCATCCAAGGTAGGTAATTGTTCCTTCAGCAAATTATATAGAACTGGTATTTGTTTATACTCGTTTATCCAAGTATTCACACTACTAATACCGGAGGAATATTTTATACAACAAATACTCTTTTTCACGGGCTGTTGTATTTCTCCACGTTAACGAAATCTGGTACTCAACAAGATTCAATAGAAAGACTATACAACAATAGTGCAGAATGATTTATCTCTAGATATTCTAAAACAGATAACTTACACTGTTAAGTAGCTTTCACAAATTTTTGGCCATCTACAGTGACATCTATATGATTGATCATTTAAACTATATGAAAATAGAAGATTTGTTTTTCTTTTATATAATAATCATCAAAAGAAAACAGTGATGATAGGTACAAGATTTACATATTCGAGGCGATAGGACAGTTAAAACCTGCGTGCTTGTCTAACCCAAATAGAAGCTTCAATATATGCCCATATTCTAACCCGATAAATTTACCTAGGGATCAAAGTTTTAAGAAAAATGAAAAAATAAAATAAAACTCTGCACAACAAAACTCTCTGGCTCGCAGCAAAAATTGAGCTCGAGATTAAACATGAAAAAGAAGGTAAGAATATACCATCCTAAAAATATAACAGAAGTAGAATTTAAAATTCATCTACGGTTCCAACAAGCTAGGGTTGGTAAGATCTCAATGGTTCCTCCTCTTTGTAGATATGAAGATGTGGGTTTCAAGAACAAAACTGGTTGCAGCTCATGCCAAGGAACTTGGCAATGTCGCATAATTCCTGCCTACTACCACAATCTTCGTTCCCAAACTTAAAATTTTGTTTCCAAGCTCCGTTGTGGATGATCCAGCCATTCAAATGTTGCGGAAATCACTAAAACCCTTTCAAGATGACCTTTTATTTGAAATTTCAGAGCTGCAATCAATATAGACTCTGATAGTAGTAGATTTCACGAGATAAATAGTTTTGAATATATGTAGCATGAATGATAATGATACCTGTGATTGAAGATATAATGCTTGAAACAGGAGAAGAAAGTCATGATTGTGGAAGAGGAAATTATCAGGTACTAAGAAAAATAATGTAAATAAAAGAAAACAAACAACAATAATCAATGTAGCAATTCCAAACAAACAATGACCTGCAATGATGACTCACGTCTCTCTGCATGCATTTTGGGGATTGTTTTTCCATGGTAGGGACTCATGGGGTTCAAAGCATGTGACAACTTCAATATCCCTAAAGCCAAGAATCGAAACCTGAGGCCGTATTTAATTTTTGCAGAAATCTGCTAATTATGTGGCTTCTGAAGATGGGTAGTGGCCAGGGCCACACTTTAAATACGCCAAGTGTAAACCGGTGGAGACACGGGGTTTGCAAATGCGCCTACAGCTTATTCAAGTGATGAAGCTAACAGTAGGCTGAATGCAGGTTTGGATGGGGAAGTGCATGTCGATCACCAAAATTAAACAAACAAACCAAAAAAAAATTCAGACAAAAATGATCGCAGAAACAAATTATCCTTCAGAACCACAATATAAAATTTATAATAAACGAGCTTTATTTGATGCCTATCATAAAACACACACCACTCAGTTTATGTTGCGGTAGAGCCTACAAACAATTGTTAAAAATGGTTAACGAATTAATGAAAACAAATCAGAATTGCGAAAATCTAGAAACCTTGATTCCAAAGTTCAGTTGCCATGGAAATTACTCGTAGGAAAATAAGCAGCCTGTAACTTAAAAAAAAAACAAGTCAAGTTAAATATTCCGACAAAATAATTTTTATTTTTTTAGATGCCCATAGGCCCTAAGAGTTGAGCCCTCCTCTGATACCATATGTAACAACCCAAAATAAATATCTAATTAGCTATCTAATTAACATTAAATTTAAATCAAAGTGGCACTTACCTAGCCAAATAAACAATTAATTAATAAAACTAATTTCAAACTATGAATTGTGTTTACCTGTGGTAGAAGTAGGCTTACCGCAACAAGGTTTTGGGGATGACTCTCCACCCAACCATAGGCTCAATTGTGCAAGGATTTGTTACAACTGGCCACCCCTGAGCCCTCAATCAACGTACTACTGCCAGTGACTCCTAAGTCTTAGAACACCATTCTCCCAAGAGAATGAAAGATATAATCTCGGAATGATGGAATACCTTCCATCCTCCTCACCATCTAATAAATAGAACAAACATTGGATGGGAAACCACATGTACACACTCCATGTGTCTACACGCAACTTTGATTTTTAGCTTTCTTTACTTTTCTTTTGATTTTTTTAGTTTTCTTGTTTTATTTCTTTTCTTTTCTTTAGCTTTCTTGTTTTATTTTCTTCTTTTTTTTGTTTTTCTTGTTTTATTTCTATTTATTCTTATTTATAACTTTAGTATGGCTATTACTATTTTTATTTTCATTATTTTTATTTATTTTCTTGTATATATTTTTAATATCATTTATTATTTAACATTTATGATTTATTATTTATTATTAAGTGATTTATTTATTATTATTTATTGTTTATATTATTATTATTTATTATTTATTATTAAGGGGAGGGATATTACATATTTGACATTGCAACAGAGAAATTATGTGATATAAATGTTTTGTTCTCAACACATACTATATAAATAAACATTTGAAATAACATAATTTTATATCAACTTGAAAAAATATAAATTAACTAAAAGTAAAAAAGAAGGGATATTATCACTAAGCTCATTCTACGACTAGACACATTTAACTTTTAAAATAAAAATAATAATAATAATAATAATTAATATTATTATAATAATAATATATTATTATATTAAAATAAAAATAAAAAATTTCTAAATAATAAAATAATGTAACCTATAGTTACCTTGTAGAAGATGTGGTAAAAATATTTCACTCTTACTCTCAACCATAAATAAAATATTTATATTTCAATACAAAATAATATTTATATCGACTCTCAAAAAAATAAAGTTAAAAAAAATTAATCACTTCTAATTATTCTAATGGTGTATAACTCTTATATTTTTTAAAATAATTTCGGTAAAAGACTTGTAAGATAAAGTTACAAAAAACATGTGACAAATTAGAGCATAAATAGGAATGTTGCACCTACTACTCCTGGTCTTCTTCTATTAAATTGATTTAAAAAAAAAAATCCTAAGGTGATAACCATTATTATTTCCGAAACTAAGGATTCTGCCTTATTACCTTTTTGTGATGGTAAGAGTGGATTTGATCAATGGCCAAGACAACATTGCAGTTGTACTAGGGTTAAGGGAATGGTCTGTTTCTATTTTCAATATAAAAAAATATCCATAGATTGCTAAATTTTAATATAAAGTGATTAAAAGTGTACGCCCCATACCAAGTTATTAATACTTACAATTCAAAGAAGGGTTGAGATGATCAATTAGGATAAGTAAAGTAATATATATATATATATATATATATATATATATATATATATATATAAAGCAAAGAAAGACACTTATATCAGTGATGATGGGCAGAAATTTTTCATCTTAAAGAGGACCTCTGCTAGAGGAAATAATATTGGAATATGCCATGGATGCATAATCAATTCTATCTAAAAATAGGAATTATCGTTCAGAGGGAGATCATTATAGGTTTCTACAGGAATAAAGTAGAAAGGTATGAACCAGAATTAGAAATCAAAAAAAAGGTACAAAGTATTGTTATAAACAATTGAGAGAAGTATTGTGGGTAGGAAGGGAGAAGCATATAATTTTCTATAAAATATAAGTCATTATCATGCATCTAAAGATAGATAAGAAAGAATCTAAATTTTTGTCAGATCAAAATAACAATATTAAATATATGCACATACATAGTGGCATCAAAATCATGTTCCCTATTAGGTAGGGGTCGATGAAAGGTAATTTGAACCTACCAACATCAATTGAGATACCCTACCAAGAATATACTCATGAGATACTCAAATATACAATGAGAGATAAAAGCTAATTGGAATACAATTCCCTCCAATCTGATTTTGACCACATAGTCTTAAGAAATTCGTTACGCAAACTCTAAGTTCACTAAAATATGCTTTAAAGTGAGCATATTAAAGATTAAAACTTGAGAATAAGACAATCAAGTTCAAGGATATAGTATCTCCATTGGTCAAACAAGAAAACATTACTAACACTATCATTTTATTCATAGGATAAAAGATTATTGCTAGCATCCACTTCAAAAATATACTTATGGGAAAGAAAGTAGCTTGGAAAGAAATGAACAATCACATAGGTTAGGGAGTTGCGAGGGTGATATGCATATAGAGATATTGACATCTCAGTATTCCAGAGAATTATAAAAATGATATAGTCCAAAGATATGGCCAAGTGTGATATGAGGAAGGATGAATGTCAAGGGTTAAACAAACATGGTAAAATTGAAGATAGTTTTGTAGAGTAAAATGTAGAATTAAATGATTATATATTATCTCCATGTAATTGAGAAACCACGTAAGGTTCATCACCCAGAATAAAAATAAACAATTCATCAAAACTTTTATGCATGTTTTTAGGATATAGAAACACCCACTATATAAACCCTATAAGTGCAAGGGAAGAGATTTATCGAATTATCACCAAATTAGGTTGTTCATAATCTTCCTCGGAGAACATGAGATATTGTCCATTTTGGAAAACTTAACAGGTAAATCTAAATAAAATAGTGGATGAGCGGATCAAGGGAAAACAAGTGGTATATTGTGTAGAAAAGTTTTGTTGGAAAAGAACATAGAGATGGTAAGATAACCCTAACAGTCTATGTTGATATTGTAAACTATTTTATCTTGGGTTCCTCATATTGTTAGAAGCAAGTGAAACAAATCAGATTAGGCTTGATAAAATCACTTAGGAGTCGTATTAATAAATCATAAAATCATCATGAGAATGTCAAAGACTCTAGATTGTTCCTGCAAGTATGTATATAACAAATGAAAAATTGATATCATGATATCAAAATAAAGACATCAAATTGAATGTTGCAAATGTTACATTAATTTTTATTACCCTTTTGTAAGGGGTATAAACAGAATTGGGAAGCTAGCTATTCCAAATTACACTGGGAAATCAATATCTTACAGTTTAAAATAAGCAGGAGACCGTACCAGGGGCATAGTTATGAATTAATATATCAAAGAATTTTAGTATTACTATAATACTATACTAATGTATTGATCATGTTGAATGCATAAAATGACTCTTGTATGTACGTGAAAATTAAGAAGAACTTCTTCAGTACATATACAAGCGTGCTAGAAGAGGAACATAACAAAAGAACAAAGATACATGCTAAGCAGAAAACATTAGGGGAATTTTGAGGTCTAAAATGGGCCTCCTAAGAAAAATGTACAACCAAAATAAAGTTTATAAGAACCACTAGGATTCAAGGTGAGGATGTCAACCGTGGGGGGTGATTCACCATTTTTGGAGTAAAAAAGTAAAAATGTTAAAAAATAATAAAATAATAAAACTACTTTTTCAACTCGTATTTTCAACTTGTCTCCTTAAGGTTTTACTAAAATTTCAAGTAGGAGTACTAGTTGGATGAAAAATTTAATTCCTCATCCAAGTAGTACCCAGTTTGCATACTTTCAATGGACCCTGCTACATGAAAAAATGAGAATTACATGAAAAAATGTTATTGCAATCACGTTTTTTGTGTATTTCTCATTTTTTGTGTAATAGGGTACATCAAAAATATGCAACATAGGTAATCCTTGGATGAGAAACCAAATTTTGCATCCAACGAGCATTGTTGCTCAAAATTTGAGTAAACCCATGGGGAGATAAGTTGAAAAATTAGTTTTTTCTTTCTTCCCTCTGAAATTTGATGATGTAACCTAATCTTATTTTATTATTTCCACTATTATTTTATAATTTTTTTAGGAGGCCCACTTTAGACCTGAAAATTCCCCTAATGGATTATCCATCCAGAATTTCAAAAACATAACTGATACTGATAAATGGTGAACCATGGAATACGAGTTGACCACCGACATGAGTAACAGTGAACAGTTAAAAATTGACATAGTTGAGTCCATTGGCTGGTTATTGCGATCATAACCTAAAAATTCAACATCAGAATAATTAAAATAGTAGTTGCACAACTGTTATAGACATTTTTGGGCACTGCAACCCCAATCATAAATGTCCATAAACCAAGGGCTCTTAAGTCCCTAAAAGTGTTGTTCCAACCCCTAAAAGAACAAGGTCAGCTGATTACATCATCTCCCAGAAGTTCTCCATGAAAAACTACTCAGAACTGGTCAAAATTGGACTATCTCACCTGCTCCATGGTCAAAGTGCACTGCATCCCACCTAAATGCACACAAGAGGTGCGATGCATACTGAAAAGCCCTTCTATGGGGTGTGATGGGAGAGAGTGGACAAATGGCAGGGTCAATCTGCAAGGTGGAGGATCATGGAATCTTCCAGAAACTTCTCCTGTAACACTTGCCTCTCTGCATTCGCCTAGGGATGAGTAAGAGATCATCAATATCCAAGTGGAATCAAGAACTATTAGAGAGAGGACACTAATCAAATCTCAAAAGTTGACTCACCCCCCTTGCAAACATCTATATATGGATCCCTCATCCCAGAGATCCGGAGGCTGGAATTTTGTATCTTGTAAGGAAGTGCTACTGGTTTCTTGTTGTAACATCATAGTGTTGGGTGATCTAAGATTTTCATGAGGTGAAGAAGGGCTTTCTTGCTGAGACGATGATGCTGGGTCAGAACAATTGGTTGTAATCCTCTTTGCTATTCTTGACTATTAATAAAGCTATTCAAGTTTTTCCTCCACATTCTTGTATGATTGATGATATATGCATTTGTGTGGTCAATATATATCTGGTCCTATATTGTTTATGATAGTAGATCTATGTTCTTGGATATTGTTATGCTGCTTTGATTCTACAGGTGCTCTTTGAAGCTGGGTAGACGAGGAAGCGAGTGGCAAAGATCTATCAGAAGGGAGAGGAATCAAGCAAGCAGCCAAGCGCAAGACAGAGGTTGGTCTCCTTTGTTCCCCTCTTATCTACTTCTCATAAAGGAAAACGAAAGTGGTTTTAGTTTGTTTGTTTCTAAGGTAGCTACCAGCCTTAGTGGGACTAGCAGCTCTGCATAGACACTAGATTTCTCGATAACAAAATGGCGACTCTGCTGGGGAGTAAATATATTGTTTGTTTGTCTATATTTGTTTGCTTTATAAACTTACAGATGGAGCCTGAAGTCAAGCCAGCTAGCCTTCAAACTGCATTTGCTATGCAAGTGCAAAGTAGATCAATGCTACTTTAGTCTATCTCCAGGTTTTGTTTATGAACTGAACAATTGATTTACAAACTCTCTAATTGCCCTTGTGGTGGCTCTAGTAACCTCCTTAGATCTACTCCTATGATTTATTTACTGATTACTACTTGCTCGGCCTAAATCCCTGAACAGTGCTGCAAACTGTGATCTAGAACTGGATCAAAAGTCTCGCACTGTACCATCGCACCCTCTCTTCAAGGATCTCAGTATGCATCGCACTTCCCGTGTGCTGTAGGTGGGATGCATACTGGAATCCCTGTGTAACAGGTGCACTGATCAGAAAGGGCTAATTTTGCCTTCAGACTTTGGTTTTTTCACTCTTTCCAGCTCTATTCAGGAGTTTTGCTATCTGTAATCGGTATACCTCTGTTGGAAACCCCCTTCCTTGCCATTATTCTGCCTCCATTGTGCAAACAACTGTAAATGTTTTTATGTATTGTGAGCCATTTTCAGTTCTCTTTTACAAAGAAGTAGCGTAATTGAACTGTCGTTTCTTGATTTGGAAGTGTCACAAGTGTCGTTTTCAGTCATAGAAGAGAATCTGATTGTTCTTAATAGTCGATTACACTGTTACTCTTGTATTTGATTTGAATTAGTAGTTTTTCAAGTGTCGAAAGCAAGTTTTCAATTCCAAATAACGAAGTGTCGTCATTGTCTTCATTTTGTCTTGAAAAGAAACTTGTTAGTAATGTCGCTTTGAAAAATAATTCAGATTTGCGCTTAGCTTTCTTTTTATCATTCACACATTAAGAAGGCTGAAAACAAATACATGCATGTGCATTTGCATTTAGACTGTTTGTTGGTTTGATTTAGGACAGTGCATATAGTGTGTTCTCTCTGCTCTATGTTGAAAGAATATCGTCTCTCTTTCCTTAGTAGCCAGGATTTTCATTGCAAAAAAGAAGATTAAACGATTGTTTATCATCTTAAATTGCATTTTAGGAATTGTATATCTACATCACACGGTGAACCTGAAAGGCAAATTTCTTAAGAAAGATCAACTGTAAAATAAATTTAATGAATCTAAAAATGCTTTGGAACCTAATGCACAACATTTAGAAGTCTAAGCTAGAGACGTATTTCGGCGTTGTAAAGCCTGGTAACTGTTATTTTCATTGCTGGTTGGGTGATTCCTCCACTTTGAGACGATAAGTGCCAGTATAGACTTGTGCTCCCACGTACCATCGAGTATATATTGGGAGACCAAAATAGGCTTTATCCTTTATCCATAGGAAGCCGTGTCTGACGCCCTATCGATCGCAATGCACTGAACACAGCATTCGGGAAGATTGACTGCCATACCGTAAAAAGTATTCTATAGTTTTGCGATTGGTTTGGTAATCCCTCTATCTAGATTTCCAAAGTAGTCTCTTTCGTTCCTTTTCAGACTCCTTAAAGGAAAAGGTCCATCTGAGCACTTGTCACTTCAAGCTCATTAAAAATCGAAGGCGACTAGAGTCATCGTTTGTTTTTTCTCGACTCTTAAAATTTGAAAAAACAAGTTGTGTCAAAGCGTCTAAAATTCATTTAATTCGGAAACATATTTCCCCTTGATTTTTAGTTGATCGAGTAATCCGCAATCGTGGAAGAAAGTCAATTGAAACCCCGTCGTTCGCGGAGACTTATGAGTCAACCATCTTTGTCTCCAGAATCAAAACTGTTACGGACGAAGCGAACTCGTTTAACCGGTTCCAAATCCCCTAGTAAAGTTAGAACAAGTGTTCCAACACCATCGGAAACTCTGGTTACTCCAACCATTTCTGGTATCCCTGCCTTTACAGAAGAAGTTCCATAGCCACCAAAGGATAGTAGAGCTGATCCTAGTGTGAAGGTAAACACGTGTATTACTGAACCAGCTCCATATACATCTGATTCGGAAGGTGTTATTCCCCAAACATCTGTCGCTGTAGATTCTATACCTTCTTCGGAACCAGAAATATTTTACGGACCTGATGGTCTACCTCTTCCACCTGGTCTGATTGCTATAGAAGAGATTGTGGAGGATCCTCCATCTAGTACTCCATCGCAATTTGGAGTTGGGATCACCCTATATCCTTCTTCATCAGAAATTAGTCTACCATTATCGGAAGCTCCTGTAGAATCGCTAGGAAATCTTTTGGATAGACTAGAAATGTCTGAACAACCGTCGACATCTAGGACTGTGTCATCTGACACAGCGACGACAGAACTTCCTGCTGTCACTCCAACAATGTTCGTCGGTATACCATCTGTCCCAACTAGCTCTCAATCACTAGATGGGGCCCACTCAGGGGCTATTTCGACAGTATGGTCTGTTCCCGTTTGTTCATCCGAAATAATATCTGGGAACTCTTATGTTGAGTCTCAGCAAATTGATCCTTCACGGTGTCAATTTGGGCAGTCCAGTCCTCAAGGGAAAACCATTCCTTTAAGTACCGAATTACCGCCATATGGGGGGAAATATACCCTTTCATTGTCTCCTCCGGGAGGACAACCATATGAGAGTTCACAACAAAATTCAGGTTATGCTGGAATTACATCTAGCGGTTGGGTGCCAATACTGCCTCAACAACCAAGAGTTGTATACTCGATGCAACAATGTTTACCTATGTCAAATATACCAACTACACTGGTTATTGTGACAGTGTCGCAGGTACAAGCGTTGCCTGTTGTATGCCAACCTCAGGTTTCTCAGGTTGTAATGCAACAACCTCTTCTCCCTGCGACTCAACCACAATTGTCAACTAGTGGAATGACACAGGCCCAAACAGGTACAATTACCCCTCATCTTGGTCAAACAGCCAGTATTGGACAAAATCACATGGCTTCACAACCATGGCTGGTGCAATATCAACAACCACAATTACAACAAGTTTACCAAGGATCTGAGCAACAAATCTTTGCAAATAATGGGCAGTTGTATATTCAAAACGGTCAAAATCAACCATTCTATAATGGTTATGCCCATCAACCTTACCAAAGTTACCAGCATCAAATGCATTATGCTGGTATGCAAAGACCAACTGCTCAGGCAATTCCATCTTATCCTGGGTATGCTTCACCAAACCTGAATCAACAGTTACCCTTTGTGGCGACTTTAGAGTTACCGAATCTAAATCGGCTAACGAACGATCCAATTGCTTACGCCCCTTGGTGGCTAGCGATTCCGCATAAACTTCCATCAGATATTCCTAAATTTAATGGGAATCTGGGTGAAGACCCGTCGAATCATGTGATGACATTTCATCTGTGGTGTTCATCAAACACACTAAATGATGATTCGATTAGGCTTCACCTTTTTCAGAGAACGTTAACTTGTCTGGCAGCAAAATGGTATATCGAATTACCTAGAGCTTCGTTTGATAACTTCAGTGCCCTAGCCACAACATTTTTAACCCATTTTTAGTTACCCATAAGGTACGAAATGGGAACAGAACTTCTTACCAATTTCAAGCAAACGACGGCCACTCACATATCCGATCATATTCATGAGTGGCGACGTTGTCGTAGAATGGTAAAAACGTATGTTCCTGATCAGCTTTTAGCTGAATGGTTTATTAAGTCATTATTACCTTCCATTGTAGAAGATGTGGCAAAGGGAGGAGTCGTCACTGAAGAGCAATTTATTGCTCATGCACAATATTTAGACTTGATTTATACTCAGTTTGGCACACTCTACGATAAAATCCCTAACGCTCCCAGGCCGGAATTTTCCGTTCCTCCTCCTAAATCGAACAATGACTCTCATGTCGGTGATGGCATGATTGGTACGACAGACACGAAATCAACAAAGGCTACATCTAAAATGGCCCGTAAGATTTCTAGTCAAAATGCAAAAGAAGAACTTCTTGCCTCAGAAGTAAATGCCGTCTCAACTGACAAAGGCAAAGAAACCAAGCAACCAGGAGGCAAGAAGAAAAACAAAGGGAAGAAGAAGAAACAGGAGGAATCATCACCTGAAAAATCTTCTGCAAACCCTTCTGGAGATAAGAAACCAAATCGTCCATGTCTTATATGTGATGAGGATCATTGGACAAGAGATTGTCCATATAAAGCTGAGCTTAGAAAATTCTTCAAGAATTCGAAAACCTTAGCGGTATTAACTGATCCGTTTCCAAATCCAGGAACAAATCTGGTTGCCAGTGATAATGCTTCCCCATCCCAAGTGCTGATGTTGTCGGTTTCGAAACAGCAAAATGATGCTTTGATAACGACAAGGAATAAAGATTACGGGAATCCACAGCTGTTGAACAATAAGGATAAAGATCAACCTAGTAGTTCGACAACAACTTCGACAGAAGTTGCGCCACCCATCATTCCAGAGCTAACAATAAAATCGCCAAAGGGAGTAGTACACAAGTCAACATTTAATCCTCGTGCCAGAGCAGCACAGCATTATAATATAGTGGAAGATCTGGCCCAATCGCCATCCGCTATGTCGACACTTGAGGTACTGCAAAATTGCCCCTCCCAAAAGCAGGCTTTATTATCAGCAATAGGTGGGATTGACCCAAAGGATTCTAATCTTGTGTCCTTTAATCACAAAGGATATGATCCTCAGTTACCAGCTCAACTAGCTTTCCTCATTCAAGTGAAAGCCCTCAACAAACTCTTCATCAAACAATTATTGATGAGGGGGCATCTACATGTATTATGTCGATGAGTTGCTAGAAAACTTTAGGATCTCCAACCTTGTCGCGATCTTCGACGACATTAAAAGCATTTGATGGACGAACATATACCCCATATGGGATTCTAAGTAACTTACAAGTTGAATTGGGGGGGAACAGTAGAAATAGATGTTGAAGTAATCGACGGAAACCTCGATTACAACATCCTACTAGGAAGGCCCTGGATATATGCTATGGCTGTGGTTGTGTCGACCTACTTTAGGAAGATTGCATTTCCTTTTCAAGGAGGAATTACAATCGTCGACCAACAAACATTTCTCCCCAATAGTTCCCAAGTTACAGGAAGCATTCCGATGATCCATGGAAGCCCCCATTCGCTTCAAAATATCGGAGTAGGCCTACTAAAAGACCCTATATTAATGGGGACTTTTGCTCTCCCGCCTCCAATCAATCTGGCAGAAGTGGTGATGGTAGGAACCTGCAATATGATATCTTCTATTCAAAAGATCTCAGAAAACGATATTAACATGGATCATCTGCAGGTATTGCCTCCAAGCCCAATAGAAATATTGTAGCAATTAATGTTTTTGGCGTGGGAGGCAGACCCAAATCAACGCTCATCAAGTGTTTGGATAGATAGGTCTAAGGAATATGGCACCCCTTCAAATCCTTGGTCGCAAGTGCATTACACCGACGAAGGAATTGTTCAGTCAATGACAATTGACGGGGCGCCATGGGAAAATTACCACCATCGTTCCCATCTTCCAGATTGTCAAGAAGATACTCCTGATGACCTTCATCATCCTTCAGTTTTTGATTTCCTATCAAATACTGTAAACAGGGTGGATTCCGAGCGAAACTTGTCCAATATCGAAGATACTATTGCCATAAATATCTCGACCAAAACAGATGTTGTAGAGAATATTTATGTTGGCAAATGTTGTTCTCCTTCAGAACTGGAAATATATAACGCTCTTTTTCGCGAATTCAGAGATGTCTTTGCTTGGTCGTATGATGAAATGCCAGGCATTGACTTGAATATCGTTGAACACGAAATCAAGATGTATCCAGATGTCAAACCGGTACGACAACGGCTACGGCGGGTGCACCCCAAGAAAGCCACTGCCATCAAGGCAAAAGTTGAGAAACTTCTCCATGCTAGTTTTATTTACCTGGTTCTTCTAACCGATTAGGTATCAAACATTGTTCCTGTGATGAAAAAACAAGGAACGATTAGAGTGTGGGTCGATTATAGGGATGTAAATCAAGCTTGTCCAAAATACAACTACCCTACACCCTTTATTGACCAGATAATTGATGAATGTGCCGGATGTGAAATCTTTTATGGATGGATTCTCCGGGTATAATCAAATAAATATCTGCCCACAGGACCAGTCAAAGACTACATTTATTTGTCCGTGGGGCACATTTGCATATCACAAATTACCCTTTGGTTTAAAGAACGCAGGGGCAACATTTCAGAGGGCAATGAATTATGCCTTCCATGACATCAAAAACATTGTTCAACCATATCTCGATGACCTTCCAATCATTCGCGAAAGCGGACCGATCATCCGCAGCATTTGAGAGCGATATTTCTACGTTGCCGACACTACAAGATACGACTCAATCCACACAAATGTGTGTTCTGTGTCAGTTCTGGTCATTTGCTTGGCTTTGTAGTCTCGAAGGACGGGATCCGTCTCGACCCCTGTAAGGTTCAGGCAATCATAAATTTGCCTCCACCTTCATATTTGCTTCAGATTCAGAAACTCCAAGGGAAAGCAAACTTTCTGAGGAGGTTCATTCCAAATTATGCCGAACTAGCTCGCGTCTATTGAAGAAAGAAGTACCCTTCATCTGGGATCAGGTTGCGCAAGCTTCCTTTGATGCTTTAAAGGAATCGCTAATGAAAGCATCATTAATGTACGCTCCTGATTATCAAAAAGACTTTAACCTGTATCTGGCTACAGCGGATACAACCATCGCAATGGTTTTAGTTCAAGAAGACAATGGAATTGAACATCCCATATATTATTTGAGTAGAAACTTAAATGATATAGAAAACAAGTATTCCTATGTTGAAAAGCTGGCTCTCGCAGCCGTTCAAGTGATACAGAGATTTCGACACTATGTCCTCTTTCGAAAAACTACCATTTTGTTAGATTGCAACCCCATGACTTATATATTGTCGTGACAGTTGTTGGGGGAAAATATTCAAAATGGATAGCAATTCTTCAAGAGTTTGATCTGGAATTTGTAAAATCCAAATCAAAGAAATCCCTGGTTTTTGCAGAATTACTATGTGATCTCCCATCGTCGTCCAACGATGAAATATCCGAAGAAATCATCGTGGATGAATCTTTGTTTCTGATATCTTCAAGCAATCCGTGGTATGGAGATATAATCATCTATCTCCAAACCCAAAAATATAGGTCTAATACCTCTCGCTCGGAACAAAAACGTATTCGATACCAATCAAAAGACTACATGATCGTCGGTGATACACTTTACCGTCGTGGTGTCAATACAGTTCTGAGGAGGTGCCTCACCCATGAGGAGGCCGAAAAAGTCCTGAATGATTGCCATTCAGGGGCGTGTGGGGGGCATCAATCTAGTTACGCTACGACGCAAAAAATTTTACGAGCATGATACTTCTGGCCAACAATGTTCAAAGATTGCATAACCGCAGTTAGAAGTTTCCATGCATGTCAAATTTTCGACAGCAAAACCAGAAAACCACCCGCACCCCTACAACCGATAGTTGCTATTGGGCCATTCGCCAAATGGGGCATTGATTTCATGACATGTAACCCCACCTCGACTGGGGGGCATGGGTATATCATAGTCGCAGTAAACTATTTTACCAAATGGGCCGAGGCGATGCCTACATTAGATAACACCGGTGAAATAGCTACCCTTTTCTTTTTCAATCATGTAGTCGCCAGATTTGGCGTTCCACAGGCTATAGTCACAGATCATGGATCGCATTTTCGCAATCACATGATGGTCGAATTGGCTGCCAAATTGGGGTTGTCCCACGACAGCTCTACTCCATATTACCCGCAGGCCAATGGACAAGTTGAAGCAATCAACAAAGTCCTGAAGCGGATGCTGCAAAGGATGATTGGAGTCCACAAAAGGAGTTGGCACCTGATCCTGTACTCATCCTTGTGGGCATACCGAACATCGGTAAGGAATGCAACCGGGTTTACACCTTTTCAACTGGTGTATGGCCTAGAAGCAATCTTACCAGTTCAGTGTGAAATCTCGTCCCTCAAACTCGCAGTCAACCTTCTCCCCGGAACTTCAGAAGAGGAGGCTCGTTTCTTGGAACTAATCCAATTGGATGAAACCCGTTGTGATGCCGCATTGGCTAACGAAGCCCATAAGAAACGATTCAAGGCGCAGTTCGACAAGAATGTCAAACCCCGTGTCTTCTCAGAAGGTGACTTGGTCCTACTTTACGACTAGGAATCCGATAGATTGGGAGCAGGTAAATTCAAATCCTTATGGATGGGCCCCTATATTGTTAAACGTGTATTAGCAAAAGGAGCCTACGAGTTAGTAGATTATGTTGGGATTCCACTAGCGCAACCCCGTAACGGGTTGTACCTTAAGCGTTAGTATGCATGATTCAGTGTAGTAACCCCTATGCTTTTGTTACATTTTTGTTTTCGCTAAGGGTAATTGTGTTGGTGAAGTAATCCACTTTTTACATTTGTTGCAGATGTCGAACCTATTGGAATCGTTTGTTGGATATGCCGACGGAGCGAGTCGTAGTTCGCGGAACCTATCTTTTGCGGCCTGGGCCATTTTTGATCCAAGCAGCGAGTTAGTAAGCTTCAGAGGGGTATGTATTGGTCGGTCAACAAATAACATCGCTGAATATAGCGCGTTGATATAACTCCTCTCTGATGCCATCACACATGGCATATGCCGACTTGTTGTCAAGCTAGACTCACAACTCGTCATACTACAACTCACTAGTATCTACTCCGTCCGAAATCCAGCTATCTATCGCATGTTCCTAAGGGTCAAGCTTTTGGAAAGGAAATTTGATTTTATTCAATATTAGCATATTTCCAAAAACTTAAACACATTAACAGATTCATTGGCAAATTATGTGTTAGATAGACATTTGCAACATTTATAAAAAGAAGCATTTCATCAGTATTTGCATCAGGATCATGTAACTTAACCAAAATAAAGCTCCGAAAATAAAAAATATATATATAACTGTTTATGGTTTACACATAATGTTCTGTAACCAAGACAAAATTGGTCAAATGACCCAAAACTCAAAACACTAGGGGGCACCCTAGTCTAATGATGTTGGTGATAACAAGTCACCGCCTGTGCAATCATGCGTAAAAGCCTAGTCCATCGACTCGGCACGCCGATAGTATGTCGCTGCAACCTCAAGGGTAGCTCGTCAATCCTCACGTCCGGAATACCAAGAGTGAGGCCTTCGACCTAATCCTGCAATGCTGAGAGAGTCTCGGCCACATCAAGGTCGCGAAGGATAGCCCTTCCCACAGCCTCTCCTGCTGGAGCGGCAGCTGGCACTCTCAGGCGTACTACTGGTTGGACTGGTCCAACATCTGCATGAGCACATGAGTTTTGGTTAGTCCTGATAGAAGAAAGCACAAGAACATTATAAAAGAAACGATAAACAGAGATATGGTCAGAGAATTTACCGATGACACCCCACTACTCGCCAGCCGGCAGTACCAAATCTGAATCGTCCCGGAAGTCCATACCAGCATATGGATACTCGGAAAAAAGCATCTCCTGACGGTTGAACCACTCGAAAAAGGTATCAGAAAAGGAAACCTAGGATTGACTAGCATGTCTGGCCATAAGTTCGACCCATCTCTGCATCTGTGGCTCAGTCAGTGGAGGTAAACCTAGTGAAACATACTGCGGTTGCATCAGCGGGATCTTTTCCAAAGCAAAAGCGGTCAAAATAGAACCATATCCAAAGTTCTTAAATCTTCTGTTTTTCACCTTAGTTAGTTGTTCTCTCATCACAGAGAGTACTGCATCACACCAGTTGAACACCTTTGGTTCAAGGCATTCCAGGGCATACTGCATATAAGACCTATTGGCCACATGAAGAGCCGCACTACTAGCCAGTCTAGAAAAAGTGAACAGAATGGTCCTTAGGGACCTGTCAGTGACATCTCGGATATTGATCTTGCCGTCCTTACTCGGCTAAGATCCCTCTCTGCAATACCTGCGAATGTAATCTCTCACAAATTCACCCCACGGGCCGAACCTGATAATGAGATAGGGGCACCACGCCTCGATAAGCCGGTCAAAAAATAGATGTCCACGACAGTCAAGGGGATGGACTTGCCCCTAATCTGGAACACCTGGGTGGTAGGATCCCATGCATTGAGAAAATATTGCAACAAGTTGATTTGTTGCCTCATGCTAGAGATGCGGAAAAATTTGAACAGGCCACAGTTCCGCAGTGCATTTATCGTAACCAAATCATGTAAAGAAAGCATGTCCTCTTCTTCATGCTCACGTTCTCACCATGTAACAGGAATTTTTCTCCAATGAATCTTTGAAAACAAACAAGAGAAGAGTCAGGATCCTGATTTGGTGAAAAACAGGCAAAAATTCCATGAAAAACTGTGCACAAATTTCCCTCCTTGCACCCATCGCACCCCCAGTAGTGTTCTAGGTGGGATGCATGCTGACTGGCCAATGGCCAAGCCAGCATGCATCGCACGTTTCGATATAGAAGAGGTGCGATGGAGCTAGGGCGAGTTTTTCAAACCCTAGAGGCTCAGAAAAACCAGAAAACATGCTCAGAATTCAAAAAGGAAAGAATGAAACTGAAGAGCTCAGGTTTAGCTCCTACCTGGTCCAAACGGCACCAAGAATCATCCACAGAATCTCCCGGAATCAGCTAGTGAAAATCAAGGGGGAAAGCACCTCCAAAGCTCCAACAAACCAAAGTTCAAATGAAATGGTAAAATGAGAGGTAAAAAACCACTTTTAAATTACTTTTCACGTAATTCAAGTAAAATATTAGTGTTTTGACTCATTTTTCAAACATATATTGTTCGTTTCTAACTAGTTTGATGAAGCAATTGAGCAGGCAGTACAACCTTTGAAGGAACAAAAGTTGTCAATGGTAAAATCAAAATAATCAATGACCATTATATCGAGAAGTTTTAACGCGGAATTCAAGCTCATTAAAAAATAAACATAAGCAATGAGCAAATGTTCCCTCAGAGTTTAAGCTCATTAAAAAATGAACCAATTTCCAGTAAATAACCATCGTGAATGTATTATCATCAGCCTTTGAAGCCTTGGTCGTGTTCTCATCATCACTTCCACTCTATTTTGGCCGATCATTCACCTTCATTTGATTGTTTACCCTTTTTAGGAACAGCTGCGAAGAGTGATCCTATTAGCCATCTTTGTGACACTGCCATGATTGGAAAATTCCAAACCTTACCTAGAATTAGCTGCTACCCAAATTTATCACTCATTCCTCAAAAAACAAGTCTCCTTTAAGCTCTTTTCAACTGACTCATAAAATATGAAAGGATTGCCGTGTAATTGGCCTCTCCAACTCATTAAAAGTGACCGGAAGTGCTATACCTCCTTTAGATTTTAATCTTTTTGGACTTGAGGGATTATTACACAAAAAGATCGAGCGCTTGTTTTGTTCGGCTCGTTAAAATTACCGAAAATTTATCCCTTTTGTATTGTTTTATACTTTTTCGGACTCAAGGGATTATATGATGAAAAAGGATTATTGGAGTTTTCTTTACGTCTTTTTTCAGACTCTCTAAAATTGAAAAGGACTGAGTTATCTTTGTCGTTAAACTCGTGTTGTGGCCATCAACAACCCCCCTCTTTGTTTAGTATTAGCAATAACACTAAGCAAAGGGGGACCCTTAATAAAAAAAAATTTAAAAACATTTTATAAAACTTTTTGTATTCTACTCCTTGAAATTATGTCGCATCGTGCGGAGAAGGTAAAGCATTCCCTTATGAGCATAATAAAAACTGCGAAAAATGCGAAATTCATCACATCATTAAGAAGCACTCTTAAATGAAAATCTTAAGAAATCTCCGACGGCCGATATGCGACGTTGCATATTGAAATATCGCATAAGTAGCACACAATGATTTAACGACTCATCGCGATCTGCGATCTGCGATAAACGCAATCTGCGATCTGCGATAATCCGATCTGAAAAAATTTGCGATGACACATCTAGGTAATGCGATGACGCGATGCTGCTATCGCCCATCATGAATTTCCTCGGCTCAGCATTCAAGAAAAGATGTCTATAAACCAAAATTGGGCGCACGCCTTAAAGGAAATTAATGATCGTATGCCAAAAGTGTTAATGAAGGACAATTTTGTGTTTTTCGAAGAGTCAGTTCACGATGGGTGTCATGATTTTATACATTCGTAGAGGTTAGAGCTTTCATATCAGTATTTATTATCATTACTCTTTTCCTTTGCGTGAACTGCAGGAATGAAAAACAGGAAACAATATGAAGCAATGAGCAGGAAACATCTAAGGAAAAGCGGAAAGCGTCAATGCTCAGAGAACAGAGAAGAGATGCCTTCATAAACAGATGTCGCATGCAACAGAACCACAGATTCCAGAGTATCACTCAACAGATGCTGAGGTCAATAGGTGATTCAACATTCAGGGTCAGAAAGCTCACAAAAGCAGCATGTTTACGAAAAATCCTGAAACTTCTACCTGGTGAAGGAAAAAGCGCTAAAGGCGGAAAACGCACCAGAAAAGCCCGGATCAAAGAACAGAGGCAGTTTTCGATGCGCGATTAGTGCTAGGCACTAATCGCGCATCGCCAAGAAAATTGTTCAGAGAGCAAAGTCCCTAACTTGCTTAGTCATTCGCAAGTCCGGAAACCGAAATAGCAAAAGCAGAAGCAGTTTGAGAGAAATTTGGGTTGTTACCAAGTATGTACGCAGTAAATTCGCCCAACCAGAAGATGATTCTCAAAAATATCTTCTAGTGTACTAAAAAGTGGTGACAAGCGCTTGCCATTTCTGTTTGCGTAACTCAAACAAAAGCAGAAGACAACCAGCCGACTCTTCCCAGGCGAATGTTGAATGCTCGCAACATTAAGGAGCAAATGCAGAAATAATTAGGAATTAGATTCAGTTTTTAGAAATAGTTTTGCTTTAGAAGAAGGGCGGTCATTTAAACCATATACGAAATTTATGTAAATTAAGTTAATTAGTTAGCAGTATTTAAACCCTTCTCATGCATTTGGAGAAGGGTCCATAAATTTGTCCAAAAACTTGTCCTCAGAACATGCACTTTTGCACCCTCGGAGGGGGTTTTGATGAATGGATGGATCAAGGTTTATTAATGTTTGCATTTGATATCTGCTACTGATGTTGCACTTCTGTACTCTTAGTAGATGTTAGAGCAAGGAGAGATAAATCATTGTTGCTTGAAGCTTATGAGTAGGACCAGTCATAAATGGTACTTTTATCTCTTGGCCATTTCTGCTTATATTCTTAAAGTGATATACAGTTTGTAGTTGTTTATATGTTATTACATGAATGTGTGAGTTACCATTTGGCACTTTTGTACAGTGGAGCCATTTATTTATGTCTGATATATGAATAACTTATTATGCGATATGCTGTTCACAACTGTTTTGCCTAACTTTTTATGCAAAGTGGTTCATCTTAATTGATTTCCATTCTTTTGATAGCTGAATGATATTTATTACCAGTTATTATTCGAAATCTCTTTAGATCGCATAATAGAAGAAATACACCCCGGGTTAGCATAGATTAGATGTGTTGTTTTTCATTAGATTACAATAGCATAGAGTTAGTTTAAAAGTTTGAATTAGATTAGCTTTAAGTATTCTTAGATCAGCAACATCCAACTCTGCACACACACACACACCCTTAGATTGGGAAACTGGTCCCATTATCCCCAGTCGGACCCGCTATACCAAACGGATAAGGAGCTGCCAACCAAGGTCCGGACCGGGTGGGTATCCCCCTTGTTGTCGCCCCGATTTTCGAGGCTTCAACATATTTGGTGCTAGAAGGAGGGCCGAACTATGAATGGCACCTAAATCAAAATCTAAATACCATTCTGAGAGTAAATCGCCCTCATCAACTACCCCGACTTCCCCAGTACGCTTAAATCCAGAGTCAGAAGTCGCTCGAGTATTAACCGCTACTACACACCCTAATATTTCAGACCAATCTACCATTGAACCCCTGAAGTTCAAACTCTGATTCACAAACTCCAGGGATTTTCCATTTCTACTCAGAGGTCTGATAAATCTCAAAGCAGCGTGACTTCACAGTACAATCCTGCTCATCCCCTGACCAGATTAAAGAGTGAAAAATTTGGCATCCAGCCAACTGAATTCCCTCTCCTCACCAGGAAAAGAGAGAGGAAATCACTACAAGAGTCTGACAGTGAGACTCTTTCATCTACATCGTCCATTTCAACTCCCTCACCGTGAAGTCAGCCACCCACATCTTCATTCCAAACCATCATCCATCCGCTTACCGGAACTCCCACAACCCCTCTTCAATCATCTACGATCATAGTATATTCATCTTCCCAGCCACTGGGATCATCTTCTGCACTTTCATTCACTAGCAACTCAACGATGGCCCAGTCTCCATGGAACAATCCTGGGGCAGTTTTAATGCCTCCACCCTTGAGTCAAATACTGGCCCATCCTGAGAAATGGCTACCCAAATTCAATCCAGAAGCAGGCATGCTAGCTGAAGAACACATTAACAATTTCATGCTTTCTGTCAATCTCAACGGAGTTACTAATGAAGATGTTGTTGTTCGGCTTTTTCCCTATACAATGCAAGGAACAGCCGAGTCATGGTACTTTTCATTACCCTCCAGGTCTATCACAAGTTGGGACATTTTCCAAAGTCAATTCCTTACCAAGTTTGGTGATGACAGATCAACGACAACGTTAATCAATGACCTATCCAATCTTAAAGCCGAGGCTAGAGAACCCATCAAAGATTTCAATTTACGGTTCAATAAGATCCTCAAGAAAATTTCCACTGCTTCCCAACCCAGCGGAGAAGTACGATGTGAATGGTATATTATGGCCTTACCATCAAACTTAGCAATCTTCGTGGATAGGGCAAATAAAACAACCTTAGTTGAAAACTTGACAGAGGCGATAGCAGTAGAGAAACGCGTAATAGCCCTGGAAAAGAGATCTGCGATAGAGGAACGCAAGTCTAAAAAAGTCACCTTCAAGGAAGACTCCAAGAAGAAACAAACGAAATACCCTTTCGATTTGGAAGGATTGCAGAAAGTATTAAAGACCATGTCCAATGAGATGATTGACATAAAAAAAAAAAGTAGCAGAAACTTCTTCAAAAAAGCCCTACAGAGCTTTTAAAAGAGGTCCTTCAATGGATGTGAAACCACCCAACGCTATTTCAAATGTCGAATTCGAAGAAGAGGAAGAAGAAGAAAGTACCACTGAAGGGCAGACTGATGACGAAGAAGTTGTGAAATTACAAGGAATGTGGGATTTCATCCTCCCACAAGAAGAAGATCAAAAAGCATTTTCAGTTAGTACACGAAGCAAAAATCAGCTTGATCCTCCCCAAAATACCCCTAAGCAGAAGGGCGCAAGCCCTTCAGCAAAAGATAAAGTCGTAACAAAAAAAACGACCACTAAAACGACTCAACCTAGCCCGGTCCAATCAGATCAAACAACTCCATCAAAAACACTAATAATGTCGGATGAAATGGAATACAATATTATTGACGACATGAAAAAGACTAGGGCTAATATTACCCTTTACGAATTGAGCAAATTGAAACATCAACAGAAGATAATGATGAAAGAACTACATGCCGTGCCTATTACATCTTTGCCTACAGCTGTAGCTTCCCACAACATGGGAAGACCTCCAACCAACACGATCAATAAGATTGATCCAAATGACATCGCCTTGATTGGAGGAAGATCAAGATCTCACACTCCCCCTTTTCTTCTCACTTATGAAATTTTCAATAAAAATGTGCACAATTGTTTGATAGATTCTGGTGCTTCAACAAATATTTTACCCAGATCAATATGTGCCAAGTTAAATGTTCAACCACAAAAATCCGCAGTGCGCATAGTTCAGCTTGATCGATCTCAAGTCGAAGTGATTGGTGAACTTAATCAAGTAACCATAAGATTGTCATCCAACCCAAAGGTATGTCAGGTTATTGACATTCTAGTGGTTGATATCCCAGAATTCTATGGCTTAATTCTTAGCAGGGATTGGTCTGAGAAACTCCATGGATACTTCTCAACCGACTGGTTGCACATGTGGTTACCATACAACGGTAAACCAAATCAAATAAAGGTTGAACGAGAGTTACACCAGAAGTTCATAGTAACGAAATTAGAGGGAGAAAATGAAGCAGTAGCGTATAACAGCATTATCATAGGCAATTACTCGGTAGATTCTTTTCTCGGCAATTTCAATGCTCATACATCACCTTACTTAGAAAATTCAGTTTTGTCCCAAGTCGAAAATTTTTCCCAAACTGATAATTCAAATTGTGTTAATTTTGTAGATAAACCTGTAAGTACATCTTTGTTTTGGAAATTATATTTTAATGGCTCTAAATCTAACAAAGGAGCAGGAGCAGGATGCGTTCTGATTAGTCCAGAAGGAAATAAGACCATGCTTACGTGCAGACTCGAATTCGATTGCACAAACAATACAGCAGAATATGAGGCCTTGGTGCAAGGCCTATACAAAGCAATCAGGTTGAATGTCAAGTATCTTCAAGTCTTCGGAGACTCTGAGATTATCGTCAAACAGGTACGTAACACTATTCATTGCCTATCAAGTCATTTGAAACACTATCAATCTTTAGTGCAAGATCTGACTGAGCATTTCATAGCATTCAATATTTATTCAATCCCGAGACTCCAAAACACAAGCGCAGTCCTTTTGGCTAACGTAGCCTCTAGGCTTATTCCCTCCGAAGAGTTTAGTCCAGATAGATTCTCAATAGAATTAATCTTTAGACCATCCATCCCTGACAACATTACAAATTGGAGAGTATTCAACGACGATCCTGATATTGTAAATTTCCTCACTTCTGAAGGATCCTACTCCAATCAGATAATTGACGAAGACCATCACGATCGACAAATACAACAAAATGGCACTGATAATGCTATACCTAAATCGGTGGTTAAGTTAGAAGACTTATACGATTTGAAAAATTGGTTTAAAAGGTCTGCCAATTCAAAGCTCTACAGTTCAACTCTGAACTACGAATTAGTAAACCTAGGGACCGATGATAAACCACAAAACGTTACTCTAGGCATAGGCCTGGCCCCAGAAGAAAAACTAGTGTATATTCGTCTTTTGAGACAATATAAAAATGTCGTTGCCTGGAATTACGATGAGCTGAAGACGTACAACACTTCTATCATTCAGCACACTATTCCTATGATTGACAACGAAAAACCTGTCCAACAAAAACTGAGAAAGATCCACCCCAATTTAGAAAATCAGATAAAAACCAAGCTAAATAAGTTATTAAAAGCCAGAATAATTTTCCCTGTCAGACATTCCAAATGGGTCTCCAATATGGTACCCGTTAGAAAGAAAAACGGAGATATTAGAATCTGCATCGATTTTCGGAATCTCAACAAAGCCTGTCAAAAGGACAATTTTCCTCTCCCACCTATGGAGCAGATATTACAAGCAGTAACAGGCTCAGAACTGATGTCTTTCTTGGATGGATTTTCAGGATATAATCAAGTGCTAGTACATCCCGATGATTAGTTGAAAACCACATTCAGAACTAAATGGGGCACATACGCATATCGGAAGATGCCATTTGGTTTGATCAATGCCGGTGCTACATTTCAGAGAGCCATGGACATCGCATTCAAGGGTTTAGTCAATAAATCCGTAGTAATTTATTTGGATGATATAACAGTGTACTCTAAGAAGCGAAGCGACCATCTCAGAGACTTAAAACAGATCTTTCAACGATGTTTAAGGTATGGGATTTCACTTAACCCAAAGAAATCTTTTTTCGCACTACGTGAAGGGAAACTTCTAGGATTCATAGTGTCAAAATCTGGTATTTGCATCGAGCCTGACAGAATCAAAGAAATTTCTGAAATATCCCTACCTCATAATAAAAAAGCCATGCAATCTTTCCTTGGTCAAATCAATTTTGTAAAGAGATTTGTCCCAGATTTTTCACGAATTGTGTCTCCTTTGCAAACCATGATTAAAAAGAATTCAAATTTTAAATGGGGTCAAGATGAACATGAAGCATTCAACCTGATCAAACAAGATATCATTAATGCTCCATCTTTAGCAACCCCGAATTTTTCAGAATCTTTTATCTTATACACATTTTCCTCAGAGAAATCATATGCTGCGATTCTAACTCAAGCAAATCAAGAAAAAGCAGAAGCTCCAATCGCATTTTTTAGCTCGAATTTACAAGGTGCTGAACTCAGCTATTAAGACGTGGAGAAACAGGCATATGCTGTTTTCAAAGCGGTCAAATATTTCAGACCTTTCTTACTTAAAACCCATACTAAGGTCATAGTACCGTTTCTATCGGTAAGAAATCTTCTAGTACAGAAGGATGTGGGTGAGAAAAGAGCAAATTGGATCACTGCTTTACAGGAATACGACCTTAAGATCAAGCCAGCAAACATTGTAAGAGGTCAAGGCTTCTGCAAAATGTTGGCCGGAGCATCGCAGATTTCTGAAAATTCATCTGAACAGGTACAACTGTATGAGGTAAGCCTAAACGATGCAGAATCATTATATGCTGACATCATTTATTATCTTAAGAACGGATATGCTCCATCACACCTAGATCACACTAAGAAAAGAGCTCTAAGATTGAAAGCTAAACAATATCAGCTCATAAATGATGTTCTTTTTAGAAATAATTATGATTCTGTTCTTCTTAGATGTCTTGAGAAAACTGAAGCTGAAAAAGTTTTGCAGGAACTCCACGACGGACCAACAGGCGGACACTATGCTGGAGATGCTACTGCACATAAGATCTTACGTGCAGGATATTACTGGCCTACGCTGTTCAAAGACTCACACAGTTACGTAAGGAAATGTCAAGTCTGCCAAACAACTGCTGGAAGACAAAAGAAGTCGTCCCTGCCACTACAGCCGGTAAACATTGAGCAACCATTCAGTCAGTGGGGCTTGGACATAATAGGTGAGATCGTTCCTCACTCTTCTAAGCAGCATAGATACATTCTCACGGCAACAGATTATTTTACTAAATGGGTAGAAGCAGTTCCTCTCAAGACAGCTAATTCTAAAAATATTATTGAATTCATAGATCAATTTATAATCACTAGGTTTGGATTGCCAACGGCTTTAATGTTTGATAATGCATCATACTTTTCTGAAAATGCGATGACTGAGTTTGCACTTAAAAGAGGGTTCAAACTGAAATATTCGGCCAACTACTATCCGCAAGGTAATGGGTTAGCTGAGTCAACAAATAAAAACCTAATCAGGATTATTAAAAGAACAGTTGACCAGAACCAAAAGAATTGGCACAAAGCTTTGGTAAATGCTTTATGGGCAGATAGAATAATGAAGAAAGCTTCAATCGGCACTTCTCCCTTTAATTTAGTTTATGGGAAAGAAGTGGTTCTTCCAACTCACTTAGTCATCCCCTCTTTGTCTTTAGTACAATACATCGATGAAGTATCTACTTCCTCCATACAACTAAGACAAATGGAAATAATTAAATTAGAAGAACAACGAGAACAAGCTAAGAAAACCCATGCTCATCACCAAGCGCTAATAAAATTCTCTTTTGATTCAAGCATAATGACCAGAAAAAATTTTCAGATGGGAGATTTAGTTTTAAAATGGGATAAGGCTCATGAAGAAAAGGGCGAACATATGAAATTTCAAAAGATGTGGCTTGGTCCTTTTCAGATTGTTGAAGTCATAGGTCCATCAACGTTTGTGTTGCAGGATTTAGTAGGTAGAAGGGATTCTTTGCTTGTTAATGGACAAATCCTTAAAATATATTTTCCATAGAAGATTATTCTTCTATTTTGTAGAATAGTTTTTCTTTTCTTTTTCATAATAAAACCAGTTGTAAGTGGTTACTTCCGGTATTCACGAAAAGACACCAATTCTCTTTCAGATTTTGAGCTTTCGCTTGTATAAGTAGCAAAAAATTTTGAAAATATGATTTTTATTATTGACAGATACAGTTAAAAACTTTAGCCTAGATATGATACTAGTTTCAACTTCAAAAGTTTGATGAAAGCAACCTTTAGCGAAGGAATTGTTTTATATCAGCACAATGAAAGGTATCAATAGCAAAATAAGGCTTCTCTGTAAAACTGCTGCTTTCAAACTCTATTATTGTCGTCCAGAGCTTTCTTAAGGAAAAATAATGACTTCCTCCCCGCTAAAGAAAATCGCAGCATTTAGAGGAACAATCCGAGAAACATTATATCTCAAAGAATAAGAGGTCTCATCATGAGCCGGCTTATCATGATCACAGATATTATAACTCGCTGACTTTGCCAATACTGTCCACCAAAACAGGGCAACGACTCAAGATTGTTGCAATCAAAAGACAAGGGGTCTCATCACGAGCCAGCTTGTTCAACAAAAGTGTAAATCAAGTGAATGACTGTGTCATAATTTTGGCTACCAAACCAAGACATTGTTCTTTGAGAATAAAAAAGGAAAAAGTGTCAATGTGGATTTTTCTTCGAAGGTTGTAGATAGCCTTAAGCAGGATAAAGGATCATTGTTGGGTAACAGGTAACCCTGTCGAGGCTATGGACGCCTGCTAGCAGCAGAGGCTCTACCTACGACAAATGAGCATATTTTAAAGCCAGCACACAGAGAAGACTTTATTTTATCTTTAAAAAGACCAAGTAGTGGCTGATATAAGTACAAGGACAAGCCTGAGGAAGCAAACAATTAGAATAGAAAGAGGTTGAAACAAAATATCATTGATAGGATAAGGCATAATGTACTCTATCTGTCCATAACAAAGCTTAGATTTATGAAAATTTTTCTGTTTTGGAAGTTAAAATTCAATAGAAAAACAGAGATAACTGGTTCTTCCAGGTGAATTTCCATTGTTGTGGCCATCAACAACCCCCCTCTTTGTTTAGTATTAGCAATAACACTAAGCAAAGGGGGACCCTTAATAAAAAAAAAATTAAAAACATTTTATAAAACTTTTTGTATTCTACTCCTTGAAATTATGTCGCATCGCGCGGAGAAGATAAAGCATTCCCTTATGAGCATAATAAAAACTGCGAAAAATGCGAAATTCATCGCATCATTAAGAAGCACTCTTAAATGAAAATCTTAAGAAATCTCCGACGGCCGATATGCGACGTCGCATATCGCAATATCGCATAAGCAGTACACAATGATTTAACGACTCGCCGTGATCTGTGATCTGCGATAAACGCGATCTACGATCTGCGATAATCCAATCTGAAAAAATTTGTGATGACACATCTAGGTAATGCGATGACGCAATGCTGCTATCGCCCATTGCGAATTTCCTTGGCTTAGCATTCAAAAAAAGCTGTCTATAAACCAAAATTGGGCACATGCCTTAAAGGAAATTAATGATCGTACGCCAAAGTGTTAATGAAGGACAGTTTTGTGTTTTTCGAAGAGTCAGTTCACGATGGGTGTCATAATTTTATATATTCATAGAGGTTAGAGCTTTCGTATCAGTATTTATTATCATTACTCTTTTCCTTTGCGTGAACTGCAGGAATGAAAAATAGGAAACAATATGAAGCAATGAGCAGGAAACATCTAAGGAAAAGGGGAAAGCGTCAATGCTCAGAGAACAGAGAAGAGATGCCTTCATAAACAGATGCCGCATGCAACAGAACCACAGATTCCAGAGTATCACTCAACAGATGCTGAGTTCAATAGGTGATTCAACATTCAGGGTCAGAAAGCTCACAAAAGCAGCATGCTTGCGAAAAATCCTGAAACTTCCACCTGGTGAAGGAAAAAGCGCTAAAGGCGGAAAACGCACCAGAAAAGCCCGGATCAAAGAACAGAGGCAGTTTTCGATGCGCGATTAGTGCTAGGCGCTAATCACGCATCGCTAAGAAAATTGTTCAGAAAGCAAATTCCCTAACTTGCTTAGTCATTCGCAAGTCTGGAAACCGAAATAGCAAAAGCAGAAGCAGTTTGAGAGAAATTTGGGTTGTTTCCAAGTATGTACGCAGTAAATTCACCCAACCAGAAGATGATTCTAAAAAATATCTTCTAGTGTACTAAAAAGTGGTGCCAGCGCTTGCCATTTATGTTTGCGTAACTCAGACAAAAGCAGAAGGCAACCAGCCGACTCTTCCCAGGCGAATGTTGAATGCTCGCAACATTAAGGAGCAAATGCATAAATAATTAGGAATTAGATTCAGTTTTTAGAAATAGTTTTGCTTTAGAAGAAGGGCGGTCATTTAAACCGTATCCGAAATTTATGTAAATTAAGTTAATTAGTTAGCAGTATTTAAACCCTTCTCATGCATTTGGAGAAGGGTCCAGAAATTTGTCAAAAAACTTGTCCTCAGAACGTACACTTTTGCACCCTCGGAGGGGGTTTTGATGAATGGATGGATCAAGGTTTATTAATGTTTGCATTTGATATCTGCTACTGATGTTGCACTTCTGTACTCTTAGTAGATGTTAGAGCAAGGAGAGATAAATCATTGTTGCTTGAAGCTTATGAGTAGGACCAGTCATAAATGGTACTTTTATCTCTTGGCCATTTTTGCTTATATTCTTAAAGTGATATACAGTTTGTAGTTGTTTATATGTTATTGCATGAATGTGTGAGTTACCATTTGGCACTTTTGTACAATGGAGCCATTTATTTATGTCTGATATATGAATAACTTATTATGCGATATATTGTTCACAACTGTTTTGCCTAACTTTTTATGCAAAGTGGTTCATCTTAATTGATTTCCATTCTTGTGATAGCTGAATGATCTTTATTACCAGTTATTATTCGAAATCTCTTTAGATCGCATAATAGAAGAAATACACCCCGGGTTAGCATAGATTAGATGTGCTGTTTTTCATTAGATTACAATAGCATAGAGTTAGTTTAAAAGTTTGAATTAGATTAGCTTTAAGTATTCTTAGATCAGCAACATCCAACTCTGCACACACACACACACCCTTAGATTGGGAAACTGGTCCCATTATCCCCAGTCAGATCCGCTATACCAAACGGATAAGGAGCTGCCAACCAAGGTCCGGACCGGGTGGGTATCCCCCTTGTTGTCGACCCGATTTTCGAGGCTTCAACAACTCGTTAAAACCGAATAGCGACAAACTTGTCCATACAGACAAGAACAAGTTTCACTATCACTAAGCTCGTTAAAACATAGTGATGGGTTTGCCCGCAGGGCAAATTATTGAACAAGCATATGTTATCCTCCTCAAGCTTGACAAAAATAAAGATGTACTAGTCAGCAATGACTAGGGAAAAATTGGGAAGAAAACTTGAAAAAACTTTATTGGTAGCAAGTCGCTCTTGAACATGACACTTTCACTCTGCATCCGAGATGGGTTGGGTTGTTCCGTTCACTGGTCATATCACCATGGCCCAATCACACCATCCACGTTTGGGGTTAACACTACCAATCCATCATGTCAGTGTCGTCGATATGTTCAAGAGAAGTCGCTCAGAGAATTCACCTATGTCTCATCCACTGCAATATTTTTATGCTCCATTCTTTCATGACCGCCACCCTGAACCTTATATCATCAGATCTTTTTCACCTCCATTAAAATCATTTGCTCTGTTCCGTGTCATTGATGTGGGATTCACTAAGGCCCTCCTATGACAGATCACTTCTTGTCGACATCAACTCATTATCCAGGAAGTCGATCTAGGAACAACCCTTTCAGTACTTTGAAGCTTGCATGCCTCAATGGCAAGTTTCTCACTTCCGGCGACAGGTTTACATCAATGGCCTTCGACCGAAAGATTTTGCGTGGTGTTCGATGCCAAGTCCCTTATTCACACCACGTGAATTGTACTGTAGTACCTTGAGGGTCATCATCATTATTGGTGATTCCTCTCGCGCCTGTTAACAGCTTACATCATTGGCTGGTAATCAGGCGATGTCTTTCCATGTTTGACTCCAGAACATCTATCACATGGATCGACTTGTACTTTGAGTGAAGATCGAACGAGATTGAAGACCCCGGATCTAGTTTCATCCATCTGGGCTGTGATATATATTCAGGAAAATAAAGACATCAAATGTACATCATTACTACACAGATAATCATCCAACCTAAGGGATGATGGCTCTACCAGAATCATTAGTCTGCACGCATACGTTTGTCTGTCTTATGTACATGAAAATGAATTTATAAAGCTGAGCATGGGAATGCCCGCCTCAGCTAGATCATGAAAATATTATGAAGATAATGTATTTTATTATATCTTATTACAGGTCACCTTCCAGCTCGAAAAAACTTCAGATCCTCATAATAAAGCATTTCACCTGACATCAAAAAAAGAAAAAAGATTAACGACCTCATGCTTTAGGGGGAAACTGTTATAGACATGTTTGGGCACTGCAACCCCAATCATAAATGTCCATAAACCAAGGGCTCTTAAGTCCCTAAAAGTATTGTTCCAACCCCTAAAAGAACAAGGTCAGCTAATTACATCATCTACCAGAAGTTCTCCATGAAAGACTACTCAGAACTGGTCAAAATTGGACCATCTCACCTGCTCTATGGTCAAAGTGCGCTGCATCCCACCTAAATGCACACGGGAGGTGCGATGCATACTGAAAAGCCCTTCTATGGGGTGCGATGGGCAAGAGTGGACAAATGGCAGGGTCAATCTGCAAGGTGGAGGATCATGGAATCTTTCAGAAACTTCTCCTGTGACACTTGCCTCTCTGCATTCGCCCAGGGATGAGTAAGATATCATCAATCTTGAAGTGGAATCAAGAACTATTAGAGAGAGGACACTAATCAAATCTCAAAAGCTGACTCACCCCCCTTGCAAACATCTATATATGGATCCCTCATCCCAGAGATCCGGAGGCTGGAATTTTGTATCTTGTAAGGAAGTGCTGCTGGTTTCTTGTTGTAACATCATAGTGTTGGGTGATCTAAGCTTTTCATGAGGTGATGAAGGGCTTTCTTGCTGAGAGGATGACACTGGGTCAGAACAATTGGTTGTAATCCTCTTTGCTATTCTTGATTATTAATAAAGCTATTCAAGTTTTTCCTCCACCTTCTTGTATGATTGATGATATATGCATTTCTGTGGTCAATATATATCTGGTCCTATATTGTTTATGATAGTAGATCTATGTTCTTGGATAGTGTTATGCTGCTTTGATTCTACAGGTGCTCTTTGAAGCTAAGTAGACGAGGAAGCGAGTGGCAAAGATATATCAGAGGGAGAGGAATCAAGCAAGGAGCCAAGCACAAGACAGAGGTTGGTCTCCTTTGTTCCCCTCTTATCTACTTCTCATAATGGAAAACAAAAGTGGTTTTAGTTTGTTTGTTTCTAAGGTAGCTACCAGCCTTAGTGGGACTAGCAACTCTGCATAGACACTAGATTTCCCAATAACAACAAGTGATAAGAACATAGTTAAATTATAACATGCTACAAACATATCCTTGCTAATTGTTATGTTTCCATGAGCAATGTGAAAACCATGATACAATTGTGTATCTGGAAATTTGTAAAGAATCCATATTTATGGTAATGTGTAGTGCCTCAAGTCTATTAAATCAATATATACTAATGGTACTAACATTATTGGTTGTGTGTGAATAGTGTGCTGGATGCAGGTGAAGATTATAACACATATGTACCTTTAACATGCATGATGGAGAAAGGGGATGGAATGAATATGAAATAATGGGTGTGTCCTACTTGAGTCATCAATCCAAGAGAAACAACATGATTGTAAGAGACAAACAATGAAAAAGAGGAAGTATATGCCTTTCGGTTATGAGAAAATGAAGTTTTGTTAAGAGAGGATGAAATCTCTCTAACCATGCAAAGGGATTTGACATAATACAAAGATTGCCCCGAATCAACAGAATTGCCATTGTAGCATACCAATCAATATTTTCTAGTCATTTTTAAGGTTGTAGTGTTTTCATGTATACAACTACTTACCAAAGAAATACATGATAATTTCCAACTGACAGATTGGAAATTGTTATAGAAAATGACGAGGAAGATCTTTTGGTAAAATTCTAGTGGTATTTTGGAACCGGGAACAGCTTCCGGATCTGGAATCAAGCTATTACTCAAGATAAAAGTGCAATGAGAGCATTTATTTTGAAGATACTACAAGAGAACAAAACCATGAAAAAGGAAAAGTTACCCAAAAAAGTTTAGGGAAAAGGAATGGGACAACGGACACTAAGAACTGTGTTAATAAAAGGGGAGGAGAATGTAATATGCCTCTATTACAGTAAAAATCACTTTGGCTAGACTAAGTTGGGTTAGAAAAAAATGGCAAAAAATGCCAAAAAAAAAAAATATTGATTTAATTATGTAAATGGTTAATTATTAATAAATAAATATATGAGATGCTGTACTGGGGAAGGAAAAGCCTGGAGACAAGATTCTTGCCAAAATAAAATAAAGAAAAATCTCATTAATAAATGGGATTTGATAATCATTTCATGATAAGTGTTCTAGAATAGATTCTAGATAAGCTTAATGGATGGGAGAGAAAGGTCCATTAAGTTGCTTAGATGGAGAAAGATGCTAAGCTTAGAAAAGCCTAAAAGTGTTGCAGGAGAAAAAAGCGGGATTTTATGGAAAAGCCTAGGCAAGTGCATAAAATGATCCACAAAAGCAGGACGTCGCTAAAGGAAAACTTATCAAAAATTGTATTAAATAACTATGAAGAAATAAACAAGAGTTTATTAAATCATGGGCAAGTACTTTCGGATCGGGGGTGAACTGGAGGGAATGAATTCTAAGGTTGGGTGGAGTTGTACGATTTTCCCAAGTGACACTCTACTGTGTTATGAAATTTTATGTCATTCGATTGTGTTGGTATGTATTATATTAAGAACTTCATAATTTAACTTATATGTCCTCTCTTTATTAGTGATTAGACGTTAGAGAAAGTGGAAATTCCGAATTGATAACGAGACCAAATAAAGTAGAGTATTCAGTAAAGAGTTTGACTAATTATTTTAGTTATGTGGATATAATTCTATGTGAATCTGGGATGAGAATTAGTAAAGATCCCCTACAAATGAACTATTACTAGTAGTTAAATTGTTATTAAATCTTATATCGATGACTAGGTTGAAGTAAAAAATACAAGTTGAAATATTTAGAACAACCAGAATTTGTATTGTTTGTTAGGAGAAAATCAGAAATTCTGATATATATTAAAGGGAATGTTTCAGAAAGCTGTTATGTAAGGGAAATAAAATTATGAGGTGGGTATCTCGAAATAAAAGTATATTGTGTTACCCAATATATTAATAATTTACTATCCTATGATAACTTAGTTTTGAATTACATAGGGGGTGGAAATCACTCAATTATTTATCTGTTGTGCTATTACCAAGTGCCACCCTATAGATGAACGAATGGATGGTCGGGTTTTCATTACGAAGTGACAGATACTGTGTGGAACTTTCATTGATACGAAGCCACCTTGTTGGGCCAATTAAGTTATGGATGTCGTTGAACTCTGTCCTTCCTCACCCTGGAGAAGCTTGACACGAGCGAGCTATGGCCCAACCTCAACGAGGCCTCCCATTTAGAAACCAGGACCCCTAATTTATCTACCTCAAATAGCCCTTTCAATAATCAATCCTCTCATTAAGACAATAATCCTAACTATCATAAGCTGTTATTCCTAAGCTGCCTCTTTCACTCGTCCTCCCAAATTGTATGTATAGGCTAGGCATGTGGAACTGGTAAAAAGAGTTTGAGCCCGTCGAGTGGAGCCTCTGGAACTTGACTCCATAGGTGTTGAAGCATTCGAGCACCAAGGATTGAACCAGTGTAAGAATAAAGCTTTGGGCACAACAGTCAACTTATTGCACTTAAAGTTAAGTAGGTGGAAGAAAGATTTAATGACACGACTCAGGGCATCATAGTTGTGAGGAAATATGGAAAGTTATATTACTATTGATAGGCAATATCACTCGAGGTATAGTACATATACATATGCATAATATTGTAGCAAGTAAGATAAGAAACACATCTAGACAATATGTCCACTACAATTCATAATTATACGAATGTCAAAACTAGTAGTAAAGATTAATATGGATAACATTATTTTACTCAGAAATTCATGTTGTGTCAAGGCTGAACATTTACAGTTATATACCATGGGTGGCATACTAATTATTATGTTATAAACAAAAAATTATGTCATAGAAGTCAAAATATCAGTTAATAGTATAAGTGAAACAATAATCCGACTACTGCAACAATGGTCGAGGACTGAAAGTTATATGTCGAAATAAAAACACAGGAGCAAAACTTGGTTTTCCCAATTAAGCCCTATCTAGTGAGAATTCTTTCCTAAGTGACTTGGGTCCACAGTGAAATATTTCACAAACCAGACAGCTGGATCACAAAGAGCGTGACGCATCGACCTGTGACATGAAAGTTCAAATGTGAGGAAGAACCCTAGTCGTAGCGTGAGGAAAAGGAAAAAAGGCAGTAGGCCACCATAAGTACAGGGGTACCTGTACAGAAAAGAAAACGAGGATTCAAACTTAGAATCATACACGGAGCAGGGAAAGAATCAAACAAAGTAAGTGACCTTATTAAATAGCAGTGAAATACGATATTACCTGTTTGCAGCCACACCCTGCTCCATTTCCACCTAAGACATAATAAACGTATGGTTAATCATGGAACACAAAGCATATGAAATATCAATGGAGAACTCTGAGGTAAAAATGTCAAAATGAAAAACAAAGTTATAGTACTTACAAATGGAGCTATTGAGGTTGAATGATCGTTGAAGAACTTACTATTGAACAAGGTGTCGTGCCTTAAACCCTCAAACACTGGGATCATCCAGTGCTTAGTATAAATATAAATATAGAAATATGTGAAACTAGGGAAACCTTCAAAAGTCGATAGATATTGCATTTCTGGATGAATCCGGGAATAGAGCTGCAAGAATAGGTATAAAAGACCACTTCCAGAAGCAAAAACTCTGTAAAATGAACAAAACCCTCCTTCCAAGAAAATATTCAGGGAAACAGGTGGGGTTTCCAACTATTCGCCAAATGGCGAGCATTGCAAGTGACCTTGAAGCAATGAGGTTGTTGTGGGTAGTATAAAGAGCTTTAAGCCAAGGCAAAATGGGGAAATTTCTTTTCGAATTACCTCGAATCAGGGTCAGGGTTTCAAGATTCATATTACACCCATGTGATCTGATCCAACATGGAAAATTATCATTGTTGGGCGCTGACAATACAACGATATAGCATGATTGTATTAAATGTATTTTGAATGCAATGAATTGTTGATATAACTCTTGGGTTCGGATCTAGAGTTCTGGCAGAGCTAAACAGGGGTAATTCCATCATGGAGTCATGGCAGAGAGACACTCGCCACACAGTTCTCCAGGCGTATTCTGGATTGGGCTGAACATGTGTGTTGATATAAAGTTCACAATGTTCAGAGTACGATAAGAAAAAAAGGATTACCATAACAGTTAAGTAACCATGGTAGGTACACTAGGGGTGTTCCCATCCTAGGAAATAGATAGAATAACATAAAAGATAAGGATGTAGCCTAGTAAATGGTGAAGCCATATCATCATCCTAAGGGACATCGAGTTAAGCGTTAATGGATGGGTTGCATACTTATATATATATAAAATATCAATGATGGAATATTTTGCGCTTACCACCTTTAAGGTAGGGGTCTTATAAAACCATGATTCTATTAACCAGTGTAGTTGGGTGGAGAAGTTTCTAAAAAAATGAACTTAAATAAAGAGGGTTTCAAACCCTCTGTAAACATGGTTATTTAATATCAGTTATGTTGTCATTTAGGGGGAGATAACTGATTTATATATTCAAACACTTCACTAAATTAGCTCACACATAAATTAATGTGGGAAATGAATGTGGGAAGTGTGAATAGAAAAAATAAAAATAAAAATAAAATTCATGAGTGAACTAAGAGACATGACAATTCTTCAAGCACAATGTCTTCATGGCGCAATTGTTTATTATAGTAAGTTACCCATTGTAAACTACTATTAATGATATTCCACTCTACATACAACAATAGTGATACATAATGACCTTATTTCCTACAATAGTATTACTTATAATCCATATTTGAATTGTTCGAAAAAAGGTTAGTATAGAAACTCTCTCTCCATTCTTTGCGAAAGTCATGATTCTTTCCTGCAACCACTATAGTCAGTAAACTCTAACATCAAGATTATCCGAAATATCAATTTATCAAAACCCAAAAGATTACGATTTTTTCATCAATTAAATAAAGTGAGAGAATCAAAATCTCAAATATTCAATCTCTACATGTTATCATGTCAAAATCATTAATAATGTTCCATGCATTATGCCACTTCACCAGTAAATACTTTTTTGCACATGCATAAATTAGCGTAGAAGCCATATTCATAACCAATCTTTTACCTTTGCATGCATCATCAAGTACCTAATCATAACTTTTTAAATATTCAATCCCTTAATCATTATTTGAAAAACCACACTTTTAATTCACTTAACCCAAATGAAAAAATATGCAAATAAATTTGCACAACCATGGTATTGTTTCCTAGTTTTTTATTGTTGCAAAACCACAACTAACAATCTACTTCTTTTACATTTAAAATCATGGGTAATAATCTAATTGTTCCCTTGAATACAAAATCATTCTTGTCTTTTCTAATGTAGCAATGTAGGTTAGTGCTATAAAATATGACTAATCTTGTTGTTTTTTTCCCAAAACATAATAAAAAGGCACCTAGTTATAAGTGCATGCCTATTTTCCCATATTTCAAATGCATTAAATAAAAGCACACATTTATAAATCTGTGTCTATTTATCCACATTTAACATGCATAACTTCATAATGATTATAAGGGCATTCCTATTTATCCTCATTTCACATGCATTGCATAAACATTGTAAAATCATATATATTCATCCATATTTCACATGTATTAAATAAATCCATTGTAGTTATAAAATCTTGATTATTTATGGTTCAAAATGAAAAATCATATGCATTACTATAACCATGTTTATATTATTTCTATGAATGAAAAATTAGATGCATTAAGAGTGAAAGCATGCAACTCAGTTACACTTTTTGGTGAGAGAGGGTGCATTTGAGTGGAAAAAATGATGGGCCGATAAAGCACTTAATCAAGTTGGTTGAGGGCTTAAACAATGTAACCCAAGGTTAGTGATGAGCTCGATCAAGCCATGTTCTTGAAATTTCCCACCAATACAACCTAGGCATGGAATTAAAAAAAGTGGCTTGATTGAGGCTGAAGGCTCGATGGAGCTACGAGCTCGATCAACCCTTAAAGCTAGATTTAGCCTTAAATCAAGATCTAGTTATAGGCTAGATCTAGCCTTAAAGCTAGATCCAACCGTAAAGCTAGAATAAGCTATAGGCTAGTTTGAGCTTTAAAGCTAGATCGAGCCTTTATTTCACCATCGTAAGGGCTTGATCGATGGTTTCTCAAACCCTCAATCAAGGTATTTAATTTTGAAATAAAGCACTCGATTGAGTGTTTTAAGTGCTTAATCAAGCCTCTTAAGTCCTAAAATCCATAATTTTAGCACACCTTATGCAAAATTTCCTGCAATAGCATTTTGTACTCTAGTGGACTTAGGGCTAAATGTAGGTGGCAGAGTTGATGACATTGGATTCATGAAGGAATCCTCTATCTAATGGCATATGAGTTTGAAAAATTTGAATTCATATGATATTTTTTATCTAGGCCTATGCAGGAACGCAACAAAATATAGATATACACATAAACATAGGAATTAGAAATACAAATTCATTCCATTAATATCAAAGAACTGAAATATGCTTACATATAGAATGGAAATAAACTAGGTCAAGTGATGATAGCTTTTCTCTAAGAAGAAATGTGGTAACTACATGCCTCTGAACTGTGTTTCAATGAGGCTCAATGGCCTTCTTATTATTGAACAACAAAGGAAAACCCTAAACAACCAAAACCCTAACCCCAGGAGATGAAACACCAAGAGTTTGTTGGCCTTGTTGGGGCTAGTTGGGAAACCAACTTCCCGGGGTCGTAACTTAGTCATATGATCTCCATTTGGTACATATGATGCCTCATTGGAAATATCTCTTTGAGTAATATAGTATTTGTTGCAAGCATGTGCCTACTATGGACCTCGCCATTTAGGGGGTCAAAATAGCTCTGGAAGTTCAAGACCAAAAAAAATGTTAAAAATAGTAAAGGCTGCTATAATTAAGGCAACTGATGAAACCAACTGGAGGTCTAGGTGGAATAGGCAGGTGGCCACCAATACCCAGTTGGATCAGTCCTCCTCCCTTAAGAAAAAAATGGTCCCCATCACATGTAGAGCCTCCATGAGGTGAGGAAATTTTTGTTGAACCTGCTCCTTGGTGAACCACTTGCCCTAGTGAAGGAGTTGGCCTACTTTGACAAATTGATATAGTTGGATCCTCTGCTAGTGAGTGTTATTAATATGTGTGTCCATGATCCTGTAATTTGTGGCCTTCTCAATGCAACTTTGGCTAAGATTTGTTGGTGTCAGTTGCTCTGCGACGTCAAATGTGTCCAACGATGGAGGATATTATGATCGCAACTGGTCCACATTAAATAGTGGGTGCAGACCAAGGAATGGTGGGTCCCCTACACCCTTAGTGATGGTGTATGACCCATATTAGAGCGGGCGAAGATTTTGGTGGAGCCCAGTGAGGTGTTACTTCTACAAATGTAACCAAACTTTGTTGCCCACCTGGAACTTGTGTGGCACTCGATGTTGATCATGACCCTACTTGTACTTAGCATTAGCTCTGTCCAATATGTCAATGACCTATTGGCGGATGTGTTGAATACGGTCAATGAAGTTGTTAGCCAGGTTAGATTGAGACTAGACATGAGCCGAATCTACTTGAGTAGCTGCAAATGGTATGGCCACATCAATGGGACATAGTGGCTAGAATCCCTACCCCCCTTGAAAAGGGATGTTGCTATTGGAGCTACGAAGAGCTCTGTTGTAGATGTGCTAGACATAGGGGAGACTTTCATCCCATGTGTGTGGATGCTTCGATTTGTACATGCACAAAATATGCATGATCATCCTATTAACAACCTCTGTTTGGTCATCAGTTTAGTGGTGGAAGATCATGGACTTAGTGAGCTTGGTATCTAACATCAACCAGAGGCTTGACCAAAATGTACTCAGGAATATTATGTCCCAATCTAAGATAATGGATTGTGGGATCCCAAAATGTACCCACACTTATTCAAAGAAGAGGTTAGCAGTGGCTTTTGCTATGATAAGCTTCTTCCAGGCCACCAGAATGGCCATCTTAGAGAATTTTTCGGTGACCGCAAACACACATTCATTGCCATGCTTAATAGAAGGAAGAACTGACATGTAATCCATGGAGATGGATTCCCAAGGTTGACTAGTAGTAGGCATAGGATTATATAAGTCTTGCCTCTTCATTGTTGGTTTGGAAATGGTGCAGGCAGTGCATGATCTGATGTACTTCCCAACATTGTGTTGAAGGTTCATCCAATAAAAATACTTCTTTAGCACTACCATTGTTTTGTCTACCCCGAAGTGTCCAGTGACCTGAATATAGTGTGCTTATAAAATCATCTTAGCACGCTTGCTTGTAGGAACACAGAGGTATCCCATGTGGCATAACAATGCATCCTCAAGGTGAAAATATGAAACTTTCTTGCCTTCTAGGAGTAACTAGTACGTGTTGTCGAATTATGGATCGCTCTTGTAAAGATGCAGCCACCCTGAAGTCTCGTGTCCACAAAAGTCGAGCATAGCGGTCAGCTGAGACAATTTGTAACATTAGTGGTGTTTCCCTTTTTTTACTTGATGTTCATGTTATTACATTTTATTTTGAGTTTGAATTTTTTTAAGAAACACTAAGAATTTGAGTGCTAGCAAAAAAATTTGTAATAAATGGGGAAAAATGATGATAATGAGAGTATCAATGCTATTGTGGGTTATGTAAATTTTTTACTAACAATGTGAATGACAGCTTTATCAGCTATTTGCTAGTAAATGGAGTATCAATGCCAAACTTTAAATTTTGAATTTCAATTTTTGAAATGCACTGACCACGTTGTAGGTTTTAACCTTGCACATAAATTACTTGCATATGAATTCTAAAAATTAGAAAATAAATAATGGCAAGAGCATAAAAGGTAAAACAAATATACACAAAGATTCTTCCCCTGGATCCCAAACCCGGGACTACTAGATTGATTTTTCGTTATATTCCTTTCAATGTTACAATACATATATATCCATGTCGAAGCATCCATAAACCCCAATCCATTAAACCTAGATTAAAACATAAGCATAGTTCCCTGTACTGGATCTACAATATACCATGGGCATAAAACCATCATGCCCAAAACCATGTGCCAAACCCATGCACAAAACCATGGGTAGGTTCACCAAGGAAAATTTTAAGGATGGAAATTTTTCTTGAACTTTTAAAACATTGGCGAATATCACTAATCCTTAATATGCAAACTATAAAATGTTTATTGATATATTTGTAAAGTTATTCAAATTATAATGATTTTATATATAATCTCTATATAATGTTGGAGATTTTTAAGGTAAAATAATTTTATATTCTAAAATTTGGGCGAATTGTCTGGTGGGCCCCAGTATTGCAGCAATAATGCTGCAACTCCTGAGACTCCCTTCTTTAATTTTATCAACCTAGTAGTTCGTAACAAACTTGGAAGCGACGGTGATGTATGCACAAGTACTAGCTCTTGCCGCGGCTGTCACTTGATCAGCTGGCACAAGTCCACTAGGAGCTTAAGCCAACTTCTATGAGCTCTTAGAAGAAGCTTTTTAACTAATGGATGAAAGCTAACTCAAAGGAGGCTAATCTACTTGCAGAAAGAAACTAAAAGCGGAAAGGAAATGCAAACCCTAACAAACCCTAATTTTACCGACTAACCCTACTGGTGCAAGAAGAATGATGAAAGCTACAGAAAGAGATGCCATTGACTTCTAGGAAGGTAAAATGCATGTGTCTAAGCTACTTCTACAGTAACATCTAAAAAGAAACATCTTTTTGTATTTTTGAGTAAGTTGGCAGAATTATTGTGCATGTGCTTTAACTGTTTTTACTGTGCAGAGGTGGATTGGCGAAAGGAAATGCTTGCAGGAGGTTGGGAAGGTTCGAAGAAGGCCTAAGGGGTCTGTAGCACCCTTCCAGAGAGTTTCATAGAGTTTGGCTATCAAGAAACCTCATTCGTGAGCTTCTACAGGAAGTCTGCAGGGGTTCTATAGGATGTTCTGGAATTTCTACAGGATGTCTGTAATTTTCTACATGATGTTGAGAAATGAGATTTTGGAGGATGGATGGAGGAAGAAGGATGAAGGAGTGGGTATGGAGGTGAGATAAGGGTGTGAGGAGGTCCAAGACTTGGGGAATGGAGCTGAGAAGTGGCGATGATGGTTAGATTTGTTCAAGGAGAGGTAAAGCAATGTTGCACAACAATATGGGAATTTAGGGTAGAGTGAGAAAATGGCAAACATAAGGAAAGAATTCTAAGAAGAGGATGAAGCAGGTGGGATTGATGGAGAATGGGCAAATAAATAAGCATAACAGGTGCTTTGCAAGTTGTTTTTCAAACGAAACAAACAAGGATTTGGAAAATCAAAGACCTAGTTACGTTAGTCTATTCTGACCTAGATAACAGCAAGGAAATGGAACAGAAGTTTATTTGTACTGAAATCAGATGAAATAACTATGCAACGAAGAAATCAAGAATCTAAACATGTAACCAACTTCTGCAATTAAAAATCGAACACTAATGATTGCATGGTGAAGCAAAGACAGTGTTTTTGGTGGCAGCAAGGTCACCTTGATCCCAGCTCCTGATCCCACTAAGGGAGAGGTGAAATCAAAGGTGCTTGATGGCCCTTTTTCTGAAGATATTCCCTGTTATTAACCTATCAACTAAATCTAAACATGAAAATCCTTTTTTTAATCATCAAAAGCAACCTAAACAACAAAACAAGATTTAATTCTAAATAGCAGGTTTTATTCTAAGAATGCAGCAAAATCACATAAAAGTAGACAAAGGAGGTACTGGGCACTTGAGATGGGCCCAACCCCAAGAGCTACAGCCTCCTAAGAGAGATTTAGAGCTGGTGCAAAGCTGGATTCATATTTATTGATCAAAAGAATAGTTACATTCCAAAAACCGTCCACAAGGAAAACTTGAAAATGTGCTGAAATGCAGAGCTAATTTACTGCCTAAAAAATGACTAAAAGAATGACTAAAATCGAACTACAAACTAGCTATAACTTCTGCCTACAAAGTGACTAACTGAAATGAGGCCCCAAGCCTTCTTATTTATACAAATTGAGGACCCCAACGGCCCTCCTAAACTTTAGGAACTCGGCTGCCCAAACTTGTAGTTAACAGCACTTTTACTAGCACTTGCTCAGTTGCCCTTGTGATAATTGATTTGGTGGCCCTTGAACTCCGAGCTGATGGTGGAGAATTCGAGGTAAGGGCCCATAAATGAAGGGGACACCTTCCTACAAATCCTCTCCCTTGTTCTTCCACGAATTTGGCTGCCAAGTGCTCATTAAAACCTTTGATTTTGTCTCAAAATTGACTAAAAATATGCACAAAGCACCCATTAGACTTGTTGGCATAATGACTAACCCAATTCACTCTATTAGCATAAATATAATCAAAAACATGCAATAAACTAATGAGAATGGTGGATTAAGTCGAATTAGGAGGTTGAATGAGCCCATATAATTATCCATTTTTGGGGCTCATCATCACCCCCCTACTGAAAGTGTTGCTCATCCTCTGAGCAACTAATCTATCTCCTCATCTTTGATGGCCCTGGTGGCCTCCCTGTCATGCCAAGCTTCTGAAGTGATGTCCTCTTCTCAGTCATGAAACCATGCTTTTCTCTCTGCTTCTCCCCACTGCCTGTGCTCCTTTTCTTGTAGTAGTTTTGTTAGCGCCTCAACCTTAGCCTGCTGCTTGTCCTCTCTTTGTTGTTCATCAGATGTTTCCTTGTCTTTCCTTCTTCCTGTGATTGTTTGGCCGCCTTTTCCTCCAATTGCTCGGTCTCTCTTAGCTTAGCCAACGTCTCCTGTAGAACAGTCTCAACATCATGTAGAGAGGCTGTTGTGTCCAACATTTTCATTCTTTCTCTCTAGGTGGATGTCTTTGGCCTTCCCCGTTCATAGGTGATGGATGCCTTTGAGGGAGACTTTTCCTTTTGTGTAGCTGGGGTGTCTACAATTGTAATTGGCTCTTTTTACTGTGGCTGGGGTCTGCCAGCTTTTATCCGCATGCTCCTTCTTGCCTTAAAATACATGGAAGGTTCCCTCTTTCACTTCCCTTTTTGCTTTGGAGATGTGCTAAGGGTAGCCAGCACAACTGCTGCCTCCCTGGCTAAAATCTCAGGCGATTTCTCCTTTTTGTTCCTCTGTTTCCATACTTCCTATAGAAAGTCCTGTGTCGACTGTTTTCTGTCTTCCTATAGAAACTGCTTTCTGGCTTCCTATAGAAACTGTCTTCTGGCTTCCTGTAGAACCTGTCTTCACTATTTCGGTCTACTTGGCTGGGGGTGTCTTGCCTTTTAATTATGGTTTGGGTGCCTTGGTTGTGCCCTCACTTGTTTGGAATTTTGCAGTCCTCTCTGCTCTATTCTGCAATAGCTTTTTCCGGGGTGTTTGTGCCATTGTTCCTCCATAGTTTTAGGCTTCAGCAATTTGGCCTTTGCTCCTTTTCCTCTCTGTTCTTGCCTTGCCTGAATGTCTTGCGTTTCTTCATCATCGGTTTTCTCATCTTTTTCAATGTGTTCTTCTTCCTTTCCATCCTTTATTTTTCTTCAGCACTTCCACTAACTCATCGACATTAGTTCTTTGAGTATCTAGCTTTGTCCTCCCTCTCTCGCTTTTATTTGGCTCATTGTATTTCTCTTGATCATGTAAAAGATCCCTCCTGTTCATTGTATGACTGTACTATGACAAGACACAAACTTACTGTTCCTGGTCAGTTAATTACATGCCTTGAATGGTCCAATCCTACGACTGATTTCCACCTTACACTTATTTCATCTCATTAGTCTTATGGTCAATTTTAAGTCGCACCAATGTTTGCTAAACCTTCATTTGTACAAATTTGGGCACCTTCAATTAATCCTTCTAGCTGTAGCCGGTTGTCAGCTGCCAAGCCTGATCCGTCACAGTAAACAAATTTTGCATTCCCAGCCTGATCGCTTTTAGAAGCACTCTCAAAGTATTGTTCCCCTGTTCTCGATTTAGACAGTTCCAAACTAGCTTGGATCTGTGACAGAATCTTCATGTCTCTCCTTTGATGTGAGACTCTAATTCCATTCTCCAAGTCCCCCACCAACTTTAAGATTTCCATCCCTTTACAATCCTGGATCACCTGCATCAAATTCTGATATGATACCTTACTCTGCTTTAACAATTATGTTCATGCCTACAAAAGACCCTGACCAAGTTTGTTCTTCGGTTCTCTTTTCGAGAAAACCTCCTTAATACCTGCAAAAGTCCATGTCCAAGTTTGTTCTTTGGTTTTTTTCTTATTTTTTTGGTAGGAAGAGATCTCAAGGACATTACAAATTCTTCAGCTATCTGGTTATAAGAGGAAGAGTTTTGCTTCTACAACCAAAGGATAGAGACTAAGTTTTCTTCTCAGGACACATTCAGATATGAAAATTTTAAAATTTTCATCCACAAGCTGGCTCTCACAGCTACATATGCCTTCCTTATAAGAGAATTTTACACTGGAAACGTGAAGAGGAATTTTGATGTAGAAAAACTAAGAAATTCCGTGCAACACACAATCACACCTCTATTTTTGACTTACAGACAGACTTGTCTCTGATTCTCCTACTCCAGGCAGTTCAATTCACCACCTTTCAAAATATATCATGCATGGAAGAGTGTTTTTGAGCCTACCTTTCTTGGAACTCCAAATTTGACGAAGGAAAGCTCAGGTTTCTCTGTTTCAGAATGCTGTGCCGTACTTCCTGTAGAAGACCCCCCCCCGTTTCCTGTAGAATGCCCTTGCGCCTTTGAGTGAGCCCGATACGCTGGAGAATTTTGAACTAGGCTGAAAAGATCAGTGGAGGACAACGGGTTAATCACTTTGTGGAAGCAGAGGATGCATACTTCAGTTGAGGACGTTGCAAGTGCCAATGAACAGCAAGTGGTGTTTTAGCCAAGCATTTTTAATTACGGCGTGATTTGTGGTGAGGGAGTGAAGTGGCCAGATGTACGTGGCCACATGCAGACGACAGTGTTGTTTATGAACTGTATGTTTTCTACCTGTAATCACTACCATCAATTGCATTGAGGTTTAAACGGTCACCATTGTCTGTTTTTTTTTTATTTTTCCCGTGAATGGCTACACACGTGCGCTGGTGATCCCTGGATGAGTGCAATCAAACGGGCTAGATTTCTGGCTGAATCCCACCATTTCATTCGTTCATGCAGTTCTTAAATTAGATTCATGCAATAGAGGAATGAGTTTTAGTCACATACCTGGAAGTCGAATGTGGTTGCCGTGAGGTGCTGTGGCCTTTCATTTGCTGCATGCATTGGTTTCTGTGGTTGCATGATGGCTTGGTTGCTAATTCATGGCTATTTTCCTTGTGCAGGTGTCCTCTGGTCGGATCTACGCTGCAGGAATTTGTTTCCACGTTCAGATCTGCACCCTCAAGCTGCTGATGTCGAATTTTCACAAGACCGAAACTTGTTTTCGCCATTGCTCCCGATCGATAGATCAGATCGATCTAAAACTTACTGAGCATGTTCCTATCATCATTATGCACCTCCCATAGAAAAATTGCGATCAATGGATGCACAAATTTCGAGAAAAACGGAAAATGGCTGAAGATTACAGAGATCAATTTCTCGGAAACCATGCATCGGAATCGGCTAAAATTGCTTGGGTAGGCTACTATCACCCATGTTCCTCTCCCCATGAAACAGGTTTTGAAATGGATGCACGGATATGGAGAAAATGCAAAAATGGTTGAAGGTGATGGAGGCTGATTTCTTGGAAACCATGCACCAGAATTGGCTGAAATTGCTCGGGCATGTTGCCATCGCCCCTATAAAACTCCCCCTGTAATAGTTTTTCAACTGGATGCACGGTTTTCAAGCTAGGGTAAAAAACAAATTATGTTCTATGTATTTTTTTCTTCAAAGCATTTTGCAAGTTTTTGCATAGAAAGAAAAACTGAGCTTGGGCTGTGATGCAGGCATGGAGATGATGGAGGAGGAGTTTGAAGATTGTAGGAGGACTTCTAAACCCTTGAGGAAGCTATCATGTTCACCAAACTACCTTTTTGAAATCCATTTCTAGCTTCCTGTAGAAATCCTGTAATTTCTACAGGAACTTCCTGTAGAACACGCAGTTTTGAGGAAAGAAGCACAATGAGATGGAAAAAATGATGGAGAAGGGTGAGGGATGGAAACATGGATGCTTGCAGGCCTCATGAACAGATTCTCGGCCTTCAGGTCCTCTTCAGAGATCAATTTTGGCTTGTTTGTAGACTTCCTGGAAAAGACACAGAACTTCCTGTAGAAGGCACAAAACTCTCTATGTCTTTGTTTTGAGCGATCCCCTTGACCTGCAATGTCCTTCTCGCAACCTGCAATTATTCAATGGAAATTAGGTTTACTTTTTCTTTTTCTTTTTCTCCTTTTTTTTTTGAAAAACAACTAGGGCGCCTCATGGAGGTTTTCACCCTAATTGCCTACCCTGGGCGCCTCCAAGGGAGGTTTTCACCCAGAGATCTTATTCTCTTTTCTCTTTTTTCCCAACCCATTGACCACCTCATGGAGGTTTTCAATCAATGAGCCAATCTAAGGCGCCTCCGAGGAGGTTTTCACCTTAGATTTTTATTTTCCTCTTATTTTCATTTTTTTTTTATCTTTTTTCTCTTTTTCCTTTTTTTTTTCTACCCTACCCTACTTGAAAAACAAAATCATTTTCAAGTGTAAGAATACTTCCAATGGAACCATGTACACATCAAGATTAGAGACAAAATGATGTGGAGGATTGAAATGCATGCTTTGATAGCTATCCAGATTTCAGATACCAAATGATCCGACTTTGAAAGGATCAAACATAGCTGAGGAAGAGAGTACTGCTACAACTTAGTGACCGTCTGAAACCATATTTCAATATAGCTCTGATATCCTTGGTCCTCTTGCTAATCTGGATCATTATTCATATCACCTTCTATCATGACCTTCTCATCTTCCTCTTTTTCCTGATTTTTCTCTTGACTACATGGAGGATTTGATGGTAACCATGAGGGAACTCTCTTGATCTCTGATTTTGATGCCTTCTCTTCATCAAGTGTAGCCCATGATTCTTTGATCTTTTCTTTTGAATATTATTTTGCCTTTGGTCCTTTAATGTTATCAATATAATCTCTGTTTTGCAATACTCTTCCTAAGCTATGGTGAAGATCATTGAGCTCAAGAGGAGTCATTTGGACATGTTGTGTCTCAACTTTGCAATTGGGTTGAGCTATTCCAATGTGCGGGTTTGGAAATGGTGGTATGGGTAGTTGAGTGGGGGTGTATATTTGAGATGGATGTGGATGGGGTTGTGGTTGGGCAGGTGGTGGAGGAAAATGAGTGGGATGAGAGTTGTACTGGGGCCTCCACCCCTGATGAGGTGCATTCCACTGAGGCTGTGGCTGAGCGTAGGGGTGAAATAGATGAGCAGCTGGTTGAGCATGATATTGGGGAGGATACGACCAAGGAGGGGGTGTGGACCAGGAAGGATGAGTAGGGGGACCCCAAGAAGGCATGGAAGTGGTTTGATAGGGGTCATAATAGGTCTGGGATGTACCTTCCATTCCCTGCTGGTAGGATATGGGTCCATGTGGCCTCCTTTGGTTCATATAATAGAGTGATTCAGTGGCTCCTTTGGCTCTCTGATATGCAGCTTTAAGTCTGGGCAAGGAATGGCACTAATTCGTAGGATGGTATTCTTCACAAATGAACCACACTTCTAGGGAGTGCATTGGACATTCGTTCCTAGGATGCTTTCTAGTGCACCTAGGACAAAAGATGTCCAAAGCCCTCTTGGCTTCCTCTTGCTTCCTTTGGATCTGTAAGGTATTCAGTTGCATGGCAAGAAACTGCCTCATCTCGCTCTTGAAATCTTCCATTTGATTTGCAAATTCATTTTTGGATAAGGTACTGCTCCCAGCATTTCTGCTTGTAGCCATTTTCTCCAGAGGAATTTTTTCTTCTTCTTCTCCCCTAGAGGTTCTTTAAATATGCCTTGATGTCCACCCAGGGGTTCTTCTTAGTCATAGCCATCGAAGAAGAGAGAAGGTTGGCTGTGTGAAGCAACGAGGGGTGTTGTGAAAATATTTTTCTGACTTATCTCTACTCCTACCAGGCATGAAAGAAAATCCTTTTGGTTGATTTTTGTATTTTTCTTCTTGTACCTGCAAAACTAAAATAGATTGAACTGCAACTAACTATCTTGCTGAAATGAAAATGCGGAATTGAAATGAAAGCAGGAAAGGACTAATCTATTTTGCTCAAATGAAATTGTAGGAATGAAATGCTAGGCTACGCTTGCAGAACTGAAATGCTAATCTATGCTTGCAGAATTGAAATGCTAATCTATGAAAGCGGGAAATGCTAATCTGCTTTTGCAGAAATGAAATTGCATAATGGAAATGAAATAAACTACTTAGCAGAAGATTGTAGTGGAAAATAGAAGAAAAGCAGCAATCACCAATACTATGAAGCTTCCCCGGCAATGGCACCAAAAAGAGTGGTGGGCCCCAGTATTGCAACAATAATGCTGCAACTCTTCAGACTCCCTTATTTAATTTTATCAACCCGGTAGTTCGTAACAAACTTGGAAGCGACAGTGTTGTATGCACAAGTACTAGCTCTTGTCGCGGCTGTCACTTGATCAGCTGGCACAAGTCTGCTAGGAGCTTAAGCCAACTTCTATGAGCTCTTAGAAGAAGCTTTTTAACTGATGGATGAAAGCTAACTCAAAGGAGGCTAATCTACTTGCAGAAAGAAATTGAAAGCGGAAAGGAAATGCAAACCCTAGCAAACCCTAATTTTACCGACTAACCCTACTGGTGCAAGAAGAATGATGAAAGCTACAAAAAGAGATGCCATTGACTTCTAGGAAGGTAAAATGCATGTGTCTAAGCTACTTCTACAGTAACATCTGAAAAGAAACATATTTTTGTATTTTTGAGTAAGTTGGCAGAATTATTGTGCATGTGCTTTAACTGTTTTTTATTGTGCAGAGGTGGATTGGCGAAAGGAAATGCTTGCAGGAGGTTGGGAAGGTTAAAAGAGGGCTTAAGGGGTCCCTAGCACCCTTCCAGAGAGTTTCACAGAGTTTTTCTATCAAGAAACCTCATTCATGAGCTTCTACAGGAAGTCTGCAGGGGTTCTACAGGATGTTCTGGAATTTCCATAGGATGTCTGTAATTTTCTACAGGATGTTCAGAAATGAGATTTTGGAGGATGGATGGAGGAATAAGGATGAAGGAGTGGGTATGGAGGTGAGATAAGGGTGTGAGGAGGTCCAGGACTTGGGGAATGGAGCTGAGAAGTGGCGAGGATGGTTGGATTTGTTCAAGGAGAGGTAGAACAATGTTGCACAACAATATGGGAATTTAGGGCAGAGTGAGAAAATGGCAAATGTAAGGCAAGGATTCTAAGTAGAGGATGAAGTAGGTGGGATTGATGGAGAATGGGCAGATAAAGAAGGATAACAGGTGCTCTGCAAGTTGTTTTTCAAACAAAACAAACAAGGATTTGGAAAATCAAAGACCTAGTTACGTTAGTCTATTCTGACCTAGATAACAGCAAAGAAATGGAACATAAGTTTATTTGTACTGAAATCAGATGAAATAACTATGCAACGAAGCAATCAAGAATCTGAACATGTAACCAACTTCTGCAATTAAAAATTGAACACTAATGATTGCATGGCGAAGCAAAGACAGTGTTTTTGGTGGCAGCAAGGTCACCTTGATCCCAGCTCCTGATCCCACTAAGGGAGAGGTGAAATCAGAGGTGCTTGATGGCCCTTTTTCTGAAGATCTTCCCTGTTATTAACCTATCAACTAAATCTAAACATGAAAATCCTTTTTTTTATCATCAAAAGCAACCTAAATAACAAAACAAGATTTAAATCTAAATAGCAGATTTTATTCTAAGAATGCAGCAAAAACACATAAAAGTAGACAAAGGAGGTACTGGGCACTTGAGATGGGCCCAACCCTAAGAGCTACAACCTCCTAAGAGAGATTTAGAGCTGGTGCAAAGCTAGATTCATCTTTATTGATCAAAAGAATAGTTACATTCCAAAAACTGTCCACAAGGAAAACTTGAAAATGTGCTGAAATGCAGAGCTAATTTAGTGCCTAAAAAATGACTAAAAGAATGACTAAAATCGAACTAAAAACTAGCTAACTTCTGCCTACAAAGTGACTAACTGAAATGAGGCCCCAAGCCTTCTTATTTATACAAATTGAGGACCCCAACAGCCCTCCTAAACTTTAGGAACTCGGCTGCCCAAAATTGTAGTTAACAACACTTTTACTAGCACTTGCTCGGTTGCCCTTGTGATAATTGATTTGGTGGCCCTTGAACTCCGAGCTGATGGTGGAGAATTTGAGGTAAGGGCCCATAAATGAAGGGGACACCTTCCTACAAATCCTCTCCCTTGTTCTTCCACGAATTTGGCTGCCAAGTGCTCATTAAAACCTTTGATTTTGTCTCAAAATTGACTAAAAATCTGCACAAAGCACCCGTTAGACTTGTTGGCATAATGACTAACCCAATTCACTCTATTAGCATAAATATAATCAAAAAAATGCAATAAACTAATGAGAATGGTGGATTAAGTCGAATTAGGAGGTTGAATGAGCCCATATAATTATCCATTTTTGGGGCTCATCATCGTCTTTTATAAAATTGGAAATTGGCGAATCTTTTTTGTGGAAAGGTCATGGAAAATTAGCCCACTGGGCAAACATTAGCCCCTAAAATTTTCCATGAGGTTCACCCACCTAATATAGGGTCCAATTTGTTTTTCCTGAGGCACTGCCCCAGACCCCATAGAGTGGGGCTATTGCGCCCCTCAAACCCCTCAACACAACAAAGGGTTGCTTGCCCGCCCCTCCTGTAACCCCCTGGCTTCACACGTGGGGCTAGTGGTGGAAAGAATATAACACACACCCAACATTCTCCCACTTGTTGTTTTCTTTCCACACAGGGAGTCACAAGATAACTTAGTCATTAGTCTAGCCTTACAATGCCCATTCAAATTAATAAAAAAAGAAATCAAATATTTTTCAATTTACTATTAATAGCTCCATGATTTCACGCTCTCTCTTCTCAAAATACAAATCACATTTCCCTGACGATGGACTCACTAAGCTAGTCCGAAACGTTGGTTTCAAAAATTGTTCACAGGTTTTTCCACAAACATAAAAATGCCCATTGTTTCTCTACACCAAAAAAGGTTATCAATTCTCACAAAATTTGTCAATACATATGCAGTATTCTTCAAAGTGTCCACCTTTACCAAAAACACCTTTTTGTCCTCAACCATATCCCTCACAAAGTGATATTGAACATCAATGTGCTTTGTCTTTGAATGATAAGAAGGTTTCTTTGCCAAGAAAATTTCACTCTGGATGTCATAGTCTATCCTTATAGCTCCCTCTACTAACCCCATACTTGAACACAATCTCCGCAACCAAACCGCTTCCTTGCTTGCATGAGTGGATGCCATGTATTCTACCTCTATAGCTGAAAGTGCCACTACACACTGTCTCTTACTCATCCAACTAGCTGTGCCTACAAATAGGTTAAACACATACTCACTTGTAGATCTTCTCTTATCAAGATCTCCATCCCAGCTTATATCAACAGATCCATGAATGTCAAAAACTTTATCCAGTCCTGGTCTTCCTTGGTAATCATAGACCATAATCGCTAGTGCCACTCAAAGACCTGAAAACTTGCTTCACTATTGTCCAATTCTCCTTCCCTAGTTTTGACATAAACCTGCTCAATACTCCCACTACATGTGTAATGTCTGGTCTAGTATAGACCACTGCATACATCAGGCTACTAACTGCAATTGTGTATGGAACACAGGACATGTCCTCTTCCTCTTCTTGTGTCTTGGGACACTATTCAGGAGATAGATTTATACCTACAGGAATAGGAACCTTCACCGGTTTACTATCTTGCATATTAAACCTCTATAGTATTGTCTCGACATACTTCCTATGGTTTAACCAAAGATTCCATTTTTCCTGATCTCCTTTGTTTTCCATGCTCAAAATATAGTTTGCAACACCAAGGTCTTTCATGTGGAATTTAGAGGACAATTAGGCCATCAATTCCTGGATAATTTCTTTTTTATTTCCAATTAGCAACATATCATCCACATACATGACCAAATAAATGACATGGTCACAATTTAATTTAAAATACACACAGTTATCTACTTTTCTTCTGGTGAAGCCAAGTCCCCACAATTTTTTGATACCACTTCCTTGGTGACTATTTCAACCCATACTGAGACTTTTTTAACACACATACTAGTTCTTTCTTACCCTTCATCACAACGTCTTTAGGTTGCTTGATGTAGATCTCTTCTTCCAGATCCTCATGAAGAAATGTTGTCTTCACATCCATATGTTCTACTTGAAAATAAAAAGCAGCAAAATAGATAAGAATAATCTAATAGAAGCTACCTTAGCAAAAAGAGAAAAATATCACCAAAATCAATTCCCGAAACCTGGGAATAACCTTTTTCTACCAACCGAGCTTTGTATTTTTCCACTTTACTTTTTCCATTCATATTCTTCTTAAGCACCCATTTTCTTCAAATGGGTTTCCTTCCAGCCGGAAACTCCACTAGATCCCAAGCCTCATTTTTGTCCAAAGATGTCATTTCATCAACCATGGCCTCTTTCTAGAGTTTACCATCCTTTGAATCTACTTCCTCCCTAACAGTTCTCATACCATCATCAATAATAGATAAAGAAAATTTTGAATAGAAAACAAATGGACTATACCTTTCTGGATTCCTTCTTTCTCGACATGACCTTCTCACAGCTGGAATTTGTGGCTCTTCATCTTCTGATTCTTCTTCTATTGTAGAGTTTGATTCTTCCTCCCTTAGCTCAAACTCTATCTTCTCAGGTTCCTTTGGTAGGAGTTCATGTTCAATAGCATATTTCACCTCTCTCAACACCACATCTCAGTTGTACACAACCTTACTTGTTTCTGGGTTTCAAAGCTTATAACCTTTTAAACCATAGTTATACCCAATAAAGATGCCCCTTTCAGATTTACTATCCAACTTGGTTCTTTTCTCCTTTGGAACATGTACATATGCATCACAACCAAATACCCTCAGATGTGAAAGAGAGGGTTTCTTACCAGTCCATACTTCATGTGAAGACATATCCTCCAACGCTGATGAAGGTGATCGATTAACCGGGTAACATGTAGTCTCCACTGCCTCTACCCATAATTCATTTCCTAATGTGACACCACTAAGCATGCTTCTTACATTTTCCATCAACGTCCTGTTCATTCTTTCTGCAACTCCATTTTGTTGAGGTGTGTATGGAGTAGTCTTATGTTGTGCTATGCCACACTTCTTACAGAACTCTTCAAATTCCTTCTTACATAACTCTCCACCGTTATTTGTCCTCAACACCTTTATATTCTTCTCTGTTTCATTTTCCACCAGAGCCTTAAATTCTTTCAAACCAGTCAAAGACTTCAGATTTCTTCCCAACGAAATATATCCATGTATTCCTTGAGAAGTCATCTATGAATGATACATAGTACATAGACTTACCCTATGATGGAAATGACACCAATCCAAACAAATCATTGTGCACAAGCTCTAATATCCCTTTTTGCCTCTTAGCACGAGAGAGGAAATTCACCCAATTCTGCTTCCCATATAAACAATGTTCACAAAAATTGAAATCCAGAGAGAAATGATGACATACCTTATACCATACCATTACCATGAAGTATTCGAAGGCCCTTTTCTCCAATATTTCCAAACCTTTGATGCCATAACATGGTCTTTTCTCCAAAGACAACAAGGTTTTCTGCTCCACTTTCAGGAACCACAAAACTGTTGCACCGATCAATAACAGTGCTACCCAAAAGCTTGTACAGAGTTCTAGTCCAAACTCTTCGCATCAATACAAGTGCTCCTCAAACCATCTTGTAGGTATCTTTCTTGAACACTATTTTTACACCTGCATCATCCAACGTGATTACAGAAATCAGATTTTCGGCCAATGCAAGAATATGCAGAACACCCGGAAGTGTTTTGATCCTTCCACCTTGCAACTTGAACTTGATTTTTCCGCGTCTTACGATTCTAGCCTTCCTATCATCCCCTAAGAAGATATCACCACCATAATATTTCTCATATTCACAAAACCACTCCCTATGGGGAGTGAAGCAAAAGGATGCACCTGAGTCAAACAACCATGCCTCATGATCTATATGTGTACTTGAAGAAGAAGCCAAGTACACATCCCCACCTTCATCTGAAGTGGTTTTCACCTCTTCATAAGGAGAATCATCAGATCCCTTTCCTTTCTCAAGAGATTTATATCCATTTTCCTTTTTGAAGTGTCATTCATTTCCGCATTTCCAGCACACCTTTACAGGTTTTCCTAGATATTTGGATCTCCCTCTAGATTTAGATCTCCCACTTGAGGAATTATTTTTGTTTCAGTTCTGGGACCATCCTCGTACAGACAATGCATCTCCATACTAACCCTCCATATTTTTCTGTCTCATCTCCTTCGAAAACAAGGATGAGACAATTTCATCAAACTTCAAGGTAGTTGTATTGCTACCTATTGTAACAATCAGACTATCCCAAAAATCTAGTAGAGAACACAACAAATTGACGCACTTATCTTTATCTAAAATTTTAATATCAACAGATAACAACTAGCTTACCACAGTATTAAAGGCATTCAGATGCTCTGTCACTGAGCCTCGATCCTTCATCCTCAGGTTATACAACTTTTTCCATAGGAACAGTTTGTTCACCAGAGACTTAAAATTGTACAAAGTCCCTAACTTTTCCCACAAAGCCTTTGCCGTAGCTTCCCTCAATACATTCAACAATACTGAATCTGAGATAAAAAATCATAGTGCGCAATTTCTTTCTGATCCAACTTCCCCCAGTCTTCATCTCACATTGTCATTGGTTTAGTACTTGTATCTACTGTGATCCATTAATCTTTATCCACCAGGAGATCCTCCATCTTGAGTTTCCACAACTCAAAACTCTGACCATTAAATTTCTTGATCTCTATTTATATGTAAATAAATTGTATTTCTTAATCTCTATCTCTATCTATATTCTTCTATATGTAAATAAATTGTATTTTCCAATTTGGTATATTTTAAGAGTTTTATAACTGCTAAGTCATATTTTTAGAAAATCTATGGATAGGTGAGATTTTTTCCATAAGGAAAAAACAAATATACCTTGAAAATCATTAGATATTATAGGGATAGATTGAATGATTTTAGAATTTAAAAAAATATGATTTATGGAGCCATTTATTGATGATTTATGGAGTAATGTTACAATTTAGGAAAATCTAAGTTATGGAGTGATTTATGGATTACTTTTAGGAATTATAAAATCTATTGCATTTCTTAATTATACTTATTATAAAACTATGGACAACGAGAACTAATTGCTAAATGAATGTGGAATAAGGCCAAGAGAGAAATGTATGATTGTGAGGTTATGCATGTACAACTTTTCTTTGTTAATGGAAATGAAGATTTTCCAAACGTTTTGTGTATGACTCCTTGTATTATATTGTGTTATGCTAAATTCTTTGAGCTTGCATGAAAGCGTTAATTTGAGTTTGCATTAACTCATTGAAGTGGGGCAATTTGTGTGAATTTTTGGAGAGGTGAGAGTTATATTATCTTATTTAAAAGTAATTGGTGTTGTCATTAAATGAGCATTGGCTATTAGGAATAAAACTTTTGTTATGGGCATGTTTTACATATGAGTAATATTTCATGCTTAGCTTGGTCATATATTAAGTTAATATTGCAGGTGTGAAGAAGTGGGCATTGAGGGAAGAGGTGAATTTTCTTGCATCAAGTGATATCAAAGTTGGTTAGCTCTTCAGACAAGAGAGTCAAAGATGGATATGATCATGTTTTATATTAATTTTTGTCATAAACAATTTGTGTTTGTAGGTAGTGGAGAAGGAAACTTGTAGATAGTAACCATTATAGAAAGTCTAGTTGTGACAGAGGAAGAGGGAGCATGCAGAGTCCTCAAGAGAAGGAATTTTGATGTAACCCAACAACAAGATGAATTGTTGAAGAGGAAGAGGAGAAACTAAAGTTCTCAGTAACTGAGTAAGGTATATGCAACAAGCAAGAGAGAAAGGAGCGCTCAAAAAGAAGGTTCAAGTGAAGTAAAGCATTGGCCAAGTTTAGAGGAGATATCTTGGTCAGGTGTTCGCTAGATTGCAGCCCACAAGTGGAAAAGGAGAGTTCACGAAATAAGGAAGTGACAATGTCTATTGAAAATCATGTCAAGGGTTCAATGAGAAGTCATAACCAGTTTAAGGAAAATGCCAAAGTAATTGGCATGAGGAAGATGAAGAATGGAGAATTTGATAAATATATGGCTGAGGTGAAGGTACGATTAAATGTGCTTATGGAGTTACTACAAAAAAGATGTTAAATACCAAAGGTGTGGATGGGTGCTACCGAAAAAGGTGGAGTGGCATAGGTTGTGGGTGAAGCTTAAGTGCAAGTTAAGTATTCAGCAAAGGAAAAGATAACGCAAGGTGGAGGAGATGGAGGTTTGCATTTGTGAACTAGAATAAGGACAAGTCCTTGGTGAAGAAAAGGATGATAATGTCCATAGAATAGAGAGTTGGCTTGGAAACACTTAAACTAATGAAGTAAAAAGAATTGTGAAAGAGACTATGCATGACTACAGAAAAGTAAACATGGGAAATGTTGTATCATAATTGGAGTTTTTAGGATGAATAACCCAAAGCCATATAATGAAGAAAATGGAACCATGCCAAGTTTTGATAGGTTGAAGGAAGAAATCATGGTAGCTGAGTATGAGGAAACAATTCACATATGTGAACCCGAGTATGGAGAAATCCTTAGTGAGCATGGTGGTGACGACGATGGAGGAATGATGCCAAAAGCATCAAATGAGGCCAGAAGGCCTTATGATTTTGAAAATAATAATTTGAGTGTCTTTTCAGGTTACACAAACAATGAAGGGGCACAATCATTAAACATTATCACGGATATGGAAGACAATGGGAAAAACTTGATTTTTGTTCTAGAGGAAAATGAAATGAGGTTTCTAGAGAATTTTTTAGAAAGAGATTTGAATGAGAAACACTCATATGAAGAGAATAAGAAGATTAAAGTGTCACAAAATAGTGACATAGAAGAGGAAAGAATGATGCAACAAATGGACAACAAAAATAGTAACTTCTAGTAAAGTAAGAACTGGTTGGACATGGAAATTGAGAAATTGAGAAGGTTGATGATGAAAGTACCTAGGAAAAGGTACACTAATGTGAAGAAGGTAGTCAATAGTAGATGGAAATTGACTGTACAAGAAATCATCAACAAGGTAAATGGAAGATTACAATATAATATTTGAAGACTAGGATAAAGAAGGGTGACAAAAGATGAAGCAATTGAAAAACAACATGATGAGATGGTTGGCCAGCTACACATCACGAGGAGCTCATGAATTCTTTCTATCAAGGGAGTCTAATGCATGAGAATCAGAGCCTCCAAGCCATTAAATATTCGATGTGGAAGAGCTTAAAATTGGGGTCTTTATTTTTTAGAAGAATTTATATTCTTCTATATGTAAATAAATTGTATTTTCCAATTTGGTATATTTTATTAGTTTTATTACTAATGAGTCATAGTTTTAGAAAGTCTATGGATAGGTGAGATTTTGTCCATAAGTAGAAAATATTTATACGTTGAAAAGTATGAGAGATTCTAGGAATAGATTGAGTCATTTTAGAATTTATAAAAATACGACTTGTGGAGTGATTTATTGATGATTTATGGAGTAATTTTAGGATTTAGGAAAATCTACGTTATCAAGTGATTTATGGATTACTTTTAGGATTTAGAAAAGTTATTGCATTTCTTAATTATACTTATTATAAACCTATGGGAAATGAGAACTAATGGCCAAATGAATGTAGAATCAAGCTAAGAGAGAAATGTATGAATGTGACGATATGCATGTACAACTTTTCTTCGTTAATGGAAATGAAGATTTGTCAAAGGTTCTGTGTATGACTCCTTGTATTATATTGTGTTATGTTAAATTTTTTGAGTTTGCATGAAAGCATTAATTTGAGTTTGCATGAACTCATTGAAGTGGGGAAATTTATGTGAATTGTTGGAGAGGTGATAGTTATATTAACTTATTTAAAAGTAATTGTGGATGTCATTAAATGAGCGTTGGTGATTAGGAATAAAACTTTTGTTATGAGCATGTTTTACATGTGGGTAATATTGCATACTTAGCTTGGTCATATATTAAGTTAAGATTGTAGGTGCATAGAAGTCGACATTGCAGGAAGAGGTGAATTTCCTGGATCAAGTGATATCAGAGTTGGTTTTCTCTTTAGAGAAGAGAGCCATAGATGGACATGATCGTGTTTTATATTATTTTTTCGTAAAGAATTTGTGTTTGTAGGTAGTGGAGAAGGGAAGTTGTAGATAGTATCCATTATAGCAAGTGTAGTTCTAATAGAGGAAGAGGGAGAATGTACAGTTCTCAATAGAAGGAATTGTGACATAACCCAACAACAAGATGAATTGTTGAAGAGGAAGAGGAAAAGCAGAAGATCTCAATAAGTGAGTAAGTTATATGCAACAACCAAGATAGAAAGGAGGGCTCAGAAACAAGGTTCAAGTCTAGAGAACAATTGGCCAAGTTTAGAGGAGATAGATTGGTGAGGTGTTGGCCAGATTGCAACCCACAAGTGGAAAAGGAGAGTTCACTAAATAAGGAAGTGACAATGTTTATTGATAGCATGCCAAGGGTTAAGTGAGAAGTCATAATCAATTTAAAGAAAATGCCAAAGTAGTTGGCATGAGGAAGATTAAAAATGGAGAATTTGAGAAATAGATGGCTAAGGTGAAGGCACGGTTAGATGTGCTTATGGAGTTACTACAAAAATATGTTAGAGACCAAAGTGTGGATGGGTGATACCGAAAAAGGTGAAGTTGCATAGGTTGTAGGTGAAGTTTAAACACAAGTTAAGCATTCAACAAAGGAAAAGAGAACTCAAGGTGGACGAGATGTAGGTTTGCATTTGTGAACCAAAATAAGAGAAGAATAAAATTAAAGTGTCACCGAATAGTGACATATTAGAGGAAATAATGATGCAAATAGTGGACAACAACAGTAGTAACTTCTGATAAAGTAAGAACTGGTTGGACATGGAAATTGAGAAATTGACAAGGTTGATGATGAAAGTACCCAGGAAAAGGTACACTAATGTGAAGAAGGTAGTCAACAGTAGATGGAAATTGACTGTATAAGAAATCATCAGCAAGGTAAATGGAAGACTACAATATAAGATTTGCATATTAGGAGAAAGAAGGGTGACAAAAGATGAAGCAATTGAACAACAACATGATGAGATGGCTGACCAACTATAATGCAAAAGTGGGATCTAGGAGGATTCAAAAATTAATGACACATGACCAAGAGGTCATGAATTCTTTCTACCTTGGGAGTCTGATGTAAGAGCATTAGAGCTTCCAAGCTATTAAATTTATGATGTGAAAGAGCTTAAAAATGGGGTCTTCATTTTTTAGAAGAATTTATATTCTTCTCTATGTAAATACATTGTATTTTCCAAGTTGGTGTATTTTATCAGTTTTAGAACTAATGAGTCATAGTTTTATAAAATCTATGGATAGGTGATATATTCTCCATAAGGGAAAAAACAAATCTACCTTGAAAAGCATGAGAGATTCTAGGGATAGATTGAGTGATTTTGAGAATAATTTATATTCTTCCATATGTAAATACATCGTATTTTTCAAGTTGGTATATTTTATCATTTTTAGAACTAATGAGTCATAGTTTTATAAAATCTATGGATAGGTGATATTTTGTCCATAAGGAAAAAACAAATCTACCTTGAAAAGCATGAGAGATTCTAGGGATAGATTGAGTGATTTTAGAATTTAGAAAAATATGATTTATGGAGTGATTTTAGACTTTCCGAAAATTTGAGTTATGGAGTGATTTATGGAGTACTTTTAATATTTAGAAAATCTATTGCATTTCTTAATTCTACTTATCAGGCAAAGAGAGAAATGTATTAATTCTACTTATAAAATTGTAAAACCATTAATCTATTAATTCTTATAAATATTTTAATTTATATTAAAATATATTGATGTAATAAAATAAATAATACATTTAATATGAAAATAAATCAAATTAAATAATTTATTTATTTTTTCTTCGTTTATTTATTTATGAAGTGAACCAATATTAATTAAAAAACTCATTATTCTACGTACTGTCATTAATACTTCTGAAAAAAAACCATTATTCTACATACAGTCATGTCATTAATACTTCTGATTGTTTATTAAATATATTTTTAATTTTAATCTAACTAAAGTTGACTTTACTTTGTTATCTTCAAGCTGCGGTAAAAAAAATACTTTAATAGTTACAAAAATGTGAAGTGAAAATATGTGGATTTATATTGAAGAAAACTCTCCCTCACTGCCAATTATATATATCCCATTAATATTGCATTGGGTAAAGGGCCTCTACGTTACCAAAACTTGCCATTTTCACATTATAGCTATGGTACCTTCATTTTGACAATATAATTATGGTAGGACAGTGTTCGACTTTGCATACACGACAAGGTTGGACATCGGATACATCTGGTTCTTCTTTCATGAAAGGAAAACTGTTAGTCTCTTTAAGATATTTGATTTACGTTTCTGACAAAGCTTAAGACATTATTCAAGTTGTTTTATTCCTTGAAAGGGACCAGACTTAAGAGGTTTGGTCAACGCCTTATCAAAATCCACATGGATACTGGCGCAGTGGGGTTTTTTGACAGGGATACCGCGTCTGGGAGCTAGGAAGATTCCATTTATTGCATTAAATTAAAGTTGCATAAAAAAAAATTAAAAATACATAGATGCTTTTGGGATTTTCAGATGGAAACCGCGCCATGTGTCCCCCTCTGAATGTATCCACGCAAGGAGACGGGAAGAGGTTTGATTGCAGTTTCATCACTAAGCACATAGGTGGGGCATTTACAAATGGGAACCGCGTATCGACGCAAAGTTTGCCTGTGAAGAAAGACTTTCAGAAAACAAAATAAATACCATTCAAGTCTAGGTAGTTGGCAAGGTTAAATTCTGCTGACATAAACACAGGCTGGCATTAGGTAAATGTTCTGAGATTTTACTCCTCTTATCTTTTCCAAACCCTTATGGTAGTCGATAAATAGTGGTCAGAGATATGTTTGGTGAGAAAGACTTAGATTTCGGAGTTGTGGACGTCATGGCCGTCAATATATAGAGAAGATCGTTGCAGAAGAAAGCCGTTCTCTATTTGACTCGATACCTTCACCTTGCAATCATCGGATCTGGTGAAGAGCAGCCCGTCTGCTGTGAGCTTCGATCGTCTCGATGCGCTTCGACTCCCGCAGTTCCCACACCTTCGCGCTTTTATCGCACGATCGCGCCGTGGAAAGTGTGGGAGGTGGTGGAGTCCAAGTGCATCGAGACGATCGGAGCTCACAGTGAGGCCGTCGATACTGTCGTCGTGCCGCAGGACGGGTTGCTCTTTAGCGGATCGGGTGACAGCATGGTGACCACGATCTGATGATAATTTCATTCAGCGCGTATTTTTGTTTTGATCTGTTGGCGATTGAACGTTATGCGGTCTATAAAACTCTCCTGCCAGAAAGTTCATTGTTCCATAGAACTCTCCTGTGAGAAAGTTCAGTGTTCCATATAGGTCTGGGCTGTGAGGAAGCCTCTTAAGATGCATAGAACTCACCATTGTGTCTCAGAAAAAAAGAATATGTTGCACTGCAGTGATAAAAGGGCGCAGAAATCCGGTTAAATGCATTGCGACCGCCATGGGTCTCGGGCCTCGACCGAAAGTAATGTCTGGTTGGGGTTGCTTGAAATGCACCATGACAGTTTGTCAAAATCCCACCACTACTACGACCCTGATGGCTTACAACAATTGTGCACACTAAGAAGAAGGGGCGGATCAGAATGGGTTTAATGATTTAGAAAAACTGTCATTTTCCTTTTTATACTTCACCAAAACAGACATGGCGTGGATACCAGCTTAGTTTGAAATGTAATGTTATAAAATTGTCATTTTTGACTACACACTTTGTTGTAATCCCAGCTTAGTTTTGAATCTTACTGTGTTGTATTTTCTTCCCCGAGTTCTCTGGGAGACGTTTGTGGAAAATTATAAACCATACATCTACTAAAATATAAATATAGCTACATACTTTGACTTCACAAAAGAAAACGTAACGGTCAATGTTTTTTTGTTTAATTTTAAAAATCAACGCAAAAGAAATTAAATATATATAGCAAATCCGAAAATACATGTTAATAATTTTTTACGGAATTAAATATTGTAATGTTTATTAATTTTGTGCTTTGAGGGGGATAAAGAAAAAAAATTATATCGTAGGTAGAGATTAATGCCGCGAACTCCCCAAAACTCAGTTGCGGCCATTTATCGGTAAACTCAACAAGAGAGTTCACATTAACTCGCGTATGTATTTTACTGAACAAGAGAGTTCACATTAACTCGCGTATGTATTTTACTGATTATATAAGAGATTTTTTTTGAAGTTATTTTAATAGTTATTTTTGGTTTAATTTTGTTAAAATTTGGCAGGAAGATATTGAAATCACAAATTTGATAAGTAACTCTTTTACATTTTTTACAAATTTTTCAATATACTAAATTTATATATATAATAAATAAAAAAAACAAATTAAAATTTCGCTTCAAAATTTTCCATCAAATTCTAGTATAGAAAAATCCAAAAATCCCCGTAAGACAACTACTATTCTCACTAATGGCGCAGTTATGGATAAATTTTCGATAAGGAATACGATTTTATCGGCATGCGACAGCTCATCGGCCTGGAATGCCGCTTCAAACGGCTCTCATGGATTAGTTTCCAATAATATTTAATTTCTGGGACATTTTGATCCAGGAGAGTTTATTTTATTTTTGGGACATTTAGATTTAGAGAGTTCATAGATTTTGGAGAATTTATAATTCAAATTTATAATCTACCAAATTTCTGATTTTAGATTATTTTAATAAAAAACCAAAAATATTTAAAAAAAAACTAACCTTACGTGGTTGTTTGATCCGGTCTTTCCGTTTCCGTTTACAGAGATGGGCGTTGACATTTACTATAAGAAAATTTTATGGAGTTTTCTTTAAAGAAACATTTTGGAAGCTTTTCCGGTGGGTTTTTTCGTCAAATTTCTCTAAAATCCGGCAGCAATTTATTGAAATCCCAAGTTTGATAGCTAATTTCTGCACAATCAAAGTGTTCCAAGGGTTTTTCAGGGTACTGAATCCAAATATGTAGTTAAAAAACCATTTTAAATAATACAAATGAAGATTTAACCTTCAATTCTTTCCGGTGGATTCCGTCACTGGAATCTCCAAAAAGTCGCACTAAAGACAACTCCAAACTTTATCAACCGAATGTATAACCGTGTTACTTCTGACATCTGTCATTGTCCTCGCAGTCGAGTGAGGAGCTCGAGGCATGGAATTCAATTCAAGCAACCGGCTGCAACGCACCCGCGGGTCCTAACCTTTGCAAAGTAACACATGAACAGCGAAATGGATGAGCAACCAATTTATCTGGACAAACATATTGTAGAGAAAAAGATTCGGCTTATTTTTATTGTAGTTTTTTTGAAAGTTTTTTTAGGTGTTTTTGTTTAATTTTTCTAAAATCTAGTAAGAATTGATTGAAATTACAAGTTTAATCAATAGTCCTGATTCAAAGTGTTTTAGAAATTTTTTAGTAGTCAAAAAATTAATTTAAATTACCCAAATCTAAATTTCACCTCAAATTTTTTCACAAAATTTTGAAAAATCTAAAAAAACACAATAAAAACAACTCAAAAAAATTTATCATATTTGAACGAGAGAGGTTGGAACTGTGCATGGAGTGCTGTCATCAAAGTTTTATATAAATTATATTTCTTATTCCATTTGCCTCCGACCATATCAGTGAAAACCTACGGATATATGTTTATGTAAAAACTTGACGGGTGTCGGCGGCGACCATCCTTTTGTTTTAATTTAAATGTTTTCACTCAATGAGGTTTACACTTTCACTCACCACACTCAAGGCAAGCCAATTTGGGATTTTATGTTTAATGATTAAAAATCACCGCACTCAATACAAGTCAATTTGCGATTTTATGTTTAATGGTTGAAATTTTTGTTCAAAACTTAAAGAAGGATGAGTATGACAATTTACCAATAAAGTTACCAATATTAATATTATTTATAAGTTTAATTATTATTAATATTGTATTATTCTTAATATAAGAATAATTATTTTCAAAAATTGTAAAAAAAATATTAATTTAAAAAAGTCTTGAATATTATTTTTTCAAAAAATTTGAATGTTTTTTTTTTAATTATTAAATGTTTTGGTGTGTTTAGATGTGTATTGTATAAGGTAGTATTGAAATATGTAATGATACATGTTTTTTTCTAAATAAAAAAGAATATCAATTATAAAGAAAAATAAAAATGAATATAATTATTTGATTCATTTTAATTAAAAGTATTATAAAATATCAATAATCTCACTATTACTTGTACTCTATTTAAACTTGATATTGTAACAAAAAATATGTGATAAAAATATTTTCTCTCACTATCTACCATAAATAGAAATATTTTAATGTACATGTGAAATAACATAATTTTATATCAACTTAAAAAAATACAAATTAACTAAAACTAAAAAGAAAGCACATGCATCTCAATATTAGGGAGATGTGTATTGAGTTGACAAATGTATCTTTTAAAATATAAATATAAATTTTCTAAATAATAAGAAAATGTAGCCTATAATTAAAAACAAAAATAATACATATTTGGTTAGTTTTAATTAAAATTTAATGTAGCCTACAATTAAAAACAAAAGGAATACATATTTGGTAAGTTTTAATTAAAATCACTTAAAATATCCAAAATATCTCTCTTTGTTGATAGACATCACAACCCAGAAGATGAGGTAAAATTATTTAAAATATTTGTATTTCAATGTGAAATAACATAATTTTATATAGACTCTAAAAACAATAAAATTAAAAAAAATCTCTTCTAATTATTATAATCTTGTATAATTCTTATATTTAAAAAAAATCAGTAAAAGACTTTTACCAGTTTTAACACCATGTAATATTCCCAAATAACTTATCCCATACTCTTAACCAATAATCAAATGATAATGAATTAATGCAATTTATTAATAAAATGCTTTCTGTTGTAGCTTTGCATGATTAACATTGTTCACTTAGCAATGTTTGTTAATAATACTTTAATATGCTTAATAATCTTTGATTAATGTAGTTTAAAATGCCTTGCAAGGTTGTAATATCATCCAGATAACAAAGTACGAAAGCACATGAAACCCTAAGCGAAAAACCAACAAATGTTTATTTTATACCTTTTGTTAGTTAGTTAGTTAGTCATGATATACTTTAGTTCATCCCTCACTAAAGAAACTATCACTCCATTCTTTGTGAGAGTCATGATTCTTTCTATCACTCCATTCTTTGTGAAAGTCATGATTCTTTCCTGCTAACACTATAGTCAGTAAACTCTAACATCAAGATTATTGGAAATATCAATTTATCAAAACCCAAAAGTTATGATCTTTTCATCAATTAAATAAAGTGAGATAATCACAATCTCAAATATAGAATCACTAATAATCTTCCATGCATTTTGCCACTTGGATCCTCCATGCATTATCAAGTACTTAATCATAACTATCAAAATATGCAATGCCTTAATCATTATCTGCAAAACTACACCTTTAATGCACTTAATCCAAATGCAAAAATATGGGAATCAATTTTCACAACCATGGTATTGTTTCCTAGTTGTTTTTCTTAGTGCAAAACCACAACTAACAATCTACTTCTTTTACATTCAAAACCATTGTTTCCTAGTTTTTTCTCTTATTGAAAAACCACAACTAATAATCTACTTCTTTTACATTCAAAACCATGGATAACAATCTACTTGTTCCCTAGAATACAAAATCATTCTTGCCTTTTCTAATGTAACAATGTAGGCTAGTACCATAAAATACGACTAATCTTGTTGTTTTTTTCCCAAAACATAATAGAAAGGGAAATAGTTATAAGTGCATGTCCATTTCCTTATATTTCAAATGCATTAAATAAAAGTACACATTTATAAACCATGTGTATTTATTCATATTTCACATGCACAACTGCATAATTATTAGAGCATACCTATTTATCCTCATTTCACATGCATTTCATAAATATTGTAAAAGCATATCTATTCATCCATATTTCAAATGTATTAAATAAATGCACATGCATTTCATAAATATTGTAAAAGCATATCTATTCATCGATATTTCACACGTATTAAATAAATGCATTGTATTTATAAAAGCTTGGTTATTTATGGTTAAAAATGATAAATCCTATGTATTACTATAACCATTTTTATATTATTTTTATGAATGAAAAATTAGATGCATTAAACATTGCAGAGCCGCGAATATTTTATTATCACAATGTATTGGTGATACATTGTCAGAGGCCAATAAAACTAGCAATTGTCCCAAAAGATACAAATAGAGGCCGATAGGATTATTAAATTGGAATTGTTGAATTTTTTTAGAAGCGATATTGGTTCAATCAGCCTGGTTGCCTACACTGCCACAACTCTTCCCGGTAAACCTTGACAACGATTCTGCTTTTGTGAAAAATTAAAATTTGCACCAGTAAACGTCACACATATACCTATACAGCTGGATTGTTGATTGATATCTTTGGACGTTGAATATTTTAAGGTAAATCTATTCGCTATTACGCATTTGTGAAAAAATGAAAATTTGCACCAGTAAGCATCACAAATATATACAATTGGATTGTTGATTCATACCTTTGGACATGCTCGATTAATGAATAATTTAGGGTATAATCTATTACGTAAACAAAGGATCAAAGGGGGAAGGGGTGGGGTTTGTGTACTGTATCAAGCCTCTGAGATTCATGGGAGAAACGAAGGAAGAATCCCCGCCCAAAACCTCCTCTGCAATCATCCACTGTACCCTCTCAGTTGGATGAAATTTGTCCCAGTAAACATATTCCTTGGGATCCTTGCAGATTGAGCACCCTGGATCCAACCCACAGCCTACATGGCCATTGTATGGACCATCTCCATAGAAAACCTGTTGACCCACCCTGTACCTCCTAGTCTTCGTCATCCAAAATGAGGTCTAGTCTGTAGCACCCTAGGCCGATAGCCTAGGCTGCCCTGGTTTGAGTCCTCCTGCCGATAGAACCCTCATCGCTCTCTTTTTCACATCCCCCCTCAAGTGAGAAAGGATTCATAACCCTATATAATCTTATTAATGAATATTATTATATATAATATTATATTAATATTAAGGTTTAATCTTATTCATATTACGAAAAATAATTTAAGAGAGTCATAAACTAAGCAATATGGGGATTAACAAAAAAAATTAATTAATTAATCTATAAATAAATAAAAATAATTTTTTAGGAAGAAAGCGCAGGAATCTAGCATCTGTTGATACTCCAGCCATCATCTCTATTTAAATTAACAAGTCTTTTTTTTCAATTTCTAAGGCCTCTCTAAATTTACGATAATGAAAATGGTCAATCCTCGCAATGACCTTAGCCTCTTCAATGGAGATGTGATGATTGGTTTTTTCTGCATGCTCTACCAACGCAGAGGAGCGAGACCTTCCATGCCTGATGTCGGCAGCATGTTCACAAATCCTTTGGTTAATGGATTGACCAATCTCACCAATATAAGGAGCTCGACAAGAACAGGGAATGATATAAACACCCTTCTAATCCTTGGGGTTAATCGGGTCCTTAACAAAATGAAGAGAACTTCATATAGTGTTAAGAGGTCTAAAAGAAGAATGAATCTCATGCTTCCTCAAGATCCTAGCAATTTTATCCGTGGTCCATTGAATAAAGGGAAGATGAACACCGGAAGACCAATCCTTTGGGTCAATCTTACTCTTAGGACCCTTTTCAGCATTTTGAAAAGCCTTAAGACCTTGAGACCTACTATAACCATTCTTATTAAAAACTTCCAAGAGGTCAGTTTTCTCATCTTCAAGGTGATTTTCGTCATAAACTTGCAACGCTCGCCGAAGTAGCTAAGGTGTTGAGAACGCCTATCTTTTGAGCAGGAAAATGATGGGAGCGAGCATGGAATTAAATTGAATTTAATTATTTTAGAGAGATGTTACAATGTTTAACATTTTGACTTAGTCAAATTAAAATTAAAATATAAAATATAAAATTTTCCAACCCATGGTTTTTCCTTATCATATTTTTAATCTATGGTTTTTTCCCATGGTATTTTTCTCTAATGTGAGTTATTTAAAGGTTAATATTTAAACTAATCTAAATTCATTTTAACTCTACATCTGCCAAATGGCAAAAAAAATCAAATCTCTTTTCACTCTTAAAAAATCAATACCTCAAAAAAAATCCCTCTTAACACATAATAAACTTACAACTAAAAATAAATCTAAACTAATTTTTAAATTTAAAATTTATATTTCAATTAAATTATAAAAATAAATTAATAATACATTGCATTTAAAAAATAAAAATCCTCAAAATTTTTTGCTTTTTTGAGTTTTTTTCTTTCGATCTTTGATTTTTATGATCTTTTTCATGCTTTCTTGATTTTTTTTGCATAGAATCTTTTTTGAGCTTTTGTGCTTTCTTGACTTTCCGTGCTTTCTTGATTTTCCATTGTTTTGTTTTCTAGTTCAGATCAACGGTTGAAAGTTTTTCATCTGATCTAACGGATCAAAGTAAAAGTGTTGACGAAAAGTTGATGCATAGGAAAGGCCTATCGACCTAATTACTATATTTTTGATCAATGCAAATCCCTTCTATATATATATAACCATTGCAAGCCACATGTGATTTATTTCTTACGCAGTGTGTGCATAGTCATGTAATATTTTACCATGTAAGGGTTACAGTATGGGTACCATTGTGTTTGGTTATCCACCTACATATATGAACATAACCAATGCATGTTTCAACCATGATGGTCGATAAATCCTTGAAACCATCTTGACATAGCAATAATTAACATCTCGCAAGGTGCAGGTGTTTTTAAACCCTCGACATGGAACCAACACGCCAATGTTAAGATGTAGTCCCACACTCCACTCTTTTTCCACTCTAGACAACAATGAAAGCACGGTTCAGATCTACGTTCGAGAGATTGTAAGGGGGAAACAATTTGTGCTTATTTTATAAGCAACATGGGTTTCTACCATCTTTATTCCAAGAATACTTGTTTACACGAAGCTGTGATATATTCTTTTCTTCCAAAAATAAACCTCTGCCTTCCTCTACATAATTAAGATGATTATAATAACTCTGAGAATTTTTGGAAGTGTGATGTTGGATCGTGACGTCATCTTTAAAAATTTTAATCTTCCACTAATGAAGAGATAAGGGAGTCTCTGGGTATGGTATCTTCTCTAAATGGATCGGTAGAAGGTTTGTTTGTTTTGACCTTTTCTTCACTATTGGTCCGACTTCCATAAAATACAAACATACAAGCAACGACTTCAATGTAAAATACTTCAATGTAAAATATTGTATGTAGATATTATTAAGCCACAAAAAGAATCACAGCTAACCCTTTTTCATAAGCATGCACATCGATATATTTTGTTGAACTTGTTAGTGATCTGGTTACAATCATTTCATAACCGTTTCTTGATACAGCTACAATTTTCAGAGCACATCATAATATTTCCCATGTAATTGAATTACAATGTCTAGGTCTAGGGATATTACATTCTCCCCCCACTTAAAAATAACATTATCCTTAATGTTCTTTTTTTCTTCCTTTCATGATCATTATAATTTCATCTAATCTTTATCTCCCACTGGAACTTGTTCTTTTCATTTAAATTTCTTTTATTTCTCACAATGTACTTTTTAGGTCAACTTTAACTCAAGACATCTATCTCCATACATGATAGTTTTGTAACCAAAACAACAAAAAGCGGATCCTTCCCCTTTAAAATGAAGGATTTTATTTTTAGGAAATACAAATAAGTAACAACAATAATGTTTTATTAATAATAATGAATATTTAAAACTATGAAAACAAAAAATTACTTTCAATATTTTAGTAATTGTTTCAATTCCGTAAAAGAAAAAGAAAAGTATTTACGAAAACTTATTGCTACTTTCCAATACTCTTCGAAACGATGGGCACTCCATGCAATATTTTAATTACAGGTGGTTTATCAGTTGTGGCATGGGCTCTAAGAGTGGCTTATTAGCCCAACAACAAGCACCTCGAGTGGTTTATCAACCTCCTTAGCAAGAACCTCATGGTGTATGACCAATGAATCCAACAAGTATTTCTCAATCGTAATCACATTATCTTTAATCACAATATATTCAACTATTAGTTGTTTATGTAATTCCAGGTGCTAGTCATAATATTTTTAACTGTCAATCATTCAACACAATACCTCTACAAGTACATAGAGAGCATATAGTTCCCTAATCACATAAATGATCATAGTAGCCATAATTGCATAAATTGCATAATTTCTTAGCTCTTACTAAAGACATCCACAAGTTTAGTATCATGAATTCATGGAAATACAGTAGAGGTCACCCTCAAACAACAATTCCATTAGTTCCTCCCCAAATGCTAGGCATCTTCCCTACCATGAAACTAATCAGAAATCATTCTTAAATTTACACCTCCTCAACCCAAGCAACGTCTTTCTAGTTCTAGGTACAGGTCCAGTCTTTATATCCCACTGACACCTTTAAATTCATACTTCCTTTATCTCTCGCATTCCATTTCATATATTTTCCAACCATGATTTTTATCTCCATTCATATTAAGTTTTGATGGTAATCCACCCATGACATTTATCTCCAGTCATATTATATTTTGGTGGTCAGATCAACTAAACAGGGTCATCCCTTTTGGAAAAATGGAGGATTTTTCCTGTCCCTTCATGGACCATAACTAATTTTCATTTTTTTCTGATTGTTAGGAGTTTAAAATATCATGTGGTGGCTCCCCTAATATTCCCCCCCAAAAAAAAATTACATTCTCATAAAGAATATTTACTTTTCACTTTTTGGCTTTATTCATAAAAGTCATTTAAAAGTAGATTTACCGCTAATCTACATTAAAAAATAAAATCAAGTTACAATTCAATTTCCACTTTCCACTATCATCTAATGTTTTATTGAAGCATTTTTTATTACCAACTCATGATTCCTTCAAAAGTTTTAAACCCTACTACCTGAGCGTCCTCACGATTTTGGCCTTCAATCAGGGCATCCCATGAAATCCAATATTTCATAGGAATCATGACTAACATCTCATGTCACAAGAGTGGTGTTCATTTCAAGTTTCCCATATAATAATCAACATGAAATTTAGAAAACAACATCACTATATCTTCCATGCACAAATATTGCATGTCATGTTTGCACAATAGTAAACATTATATCTTCACATTTCCAGTCACAAATCTCATTGCATCATTTTTCTTTTCACTGATTCTTATATTTCATTCCGTCGGAATCTTAGTGGTGTCACTATGTTTCCATTAAGATACCCCTCCTTAATCATATTAGCAACATTAGTCACAACAATACTTCATAAAATCATACTCTTTACAAAATCATGTTATTTAAAAAACATCTTGACGAATATACTCAAGATGAATTTCAATTTCCACATACACCAATTTTTCTCAATACTTTGGCAAAGTAATAAGGAACTAATATTGTTACTTTTCCATCTACATTAACCATTTCCATGCATTAAGAACAAGCATAGAAAATAAAGATTCCTCTTATAGATTATGTATAAGAAGATTAAAAAAAAGTTTCCATGGAGACGTTTTCCTTAACAATAATAAAGGAAATAAGACCTAATAAATATATAGTCATTCTGATCGAAACATTATCATCCACCATAGTTCTAATCCATGCAAAATGATATTTCTTTTTTATGCACACACGTCTAACCATAAGTCACCATGCAACGTTACTAGCTCGGACACAATAATGTAGACTTTCAAGTCAAAGAAATTAATAATTCCAACTGATTAAAATATGTCATCCAAAACTTGTTTAGCAATGACAAGGAATACACCACAATTCTACAACATAATGGACCTAACTGATTAGGTTTAATATGTAGTGTCACCAATAATATTCACACAGAGTGGATGCTTTCCAAAATGATGAAAATTCAATATTTTGTTAGATTAATGATGTATACAAGCTCCTCATACTAAGACTATCATCGAAATATCATCATGTAGAGCTACTTTGACATGTCTGAAGTTTGAGAAGTCAACATAATCAACAACACCTAGTTGTTATTAGTTTTATCATTAAATTTATAGAACATGCATAATGTATACCATCACACATGTTCCCATTACTGGAAAATACATTATTTAGTTACCAAATAATATTTTCTACCCTCATCATATGAATTACCATATATGCATTTTCATATAAAAGGCAACAACACTTTTCCTTTATGTTCTTATTATAAAATTACATTTCTATTTATTAGTCACTTCTATAAGACACTACTATTATTGTGATCTAAGCTATTTATAACATTAAGGAACTTACAATCATGCTTATCCATGATTAAAAAAATATCCACTACCATAGCCATCATATTTTCTTGCATACTATCTTAATATGCATAAAATACTATACAAGAAAACTAATTTACCATTAGTAATTGACTTTCAATAACAAATATTGGTAACAATTAAGAAGATGGAATCATACCTATAGTAAATTAACACATTTCCACCATTAAGCCAATAATATGAGTATGAACTACTACTATTAAATTGTTCATGAATTTTAACAATGATCTTCAACAAACAAACAAAAAACTAGAATGATGAATATTCCAATAAATTATTACAATATATGGCATAAACAATGCTAGCAAAATATTGTAAATTAAATCAACATTCAATGGGGTTCTTCCATATTTTCTCTTAAACATTCTTGTTGGGTGTGTGTTATATTCTATCCATGACTAGTCGAGCGCAACGCGGGGTTCACAGGGGAGTGGGAGCTACACAGGGTTCAAGGCAATGCCCTGGAAAAAAATAATTAGACCCTATATTAGGTCGACATACCTACCTATGGTTTTGTGCATGGGTTTTGCACATGGTTTTGGGCATGACGGTTTTCTGCCCATGGTATCTTGTAGATCTGGTCAAGGAAAATATGATTATGTTCTAATCCATGGTTAATGGATTGGGGTTTGTGAATGCTTCAACATGTATATATATGCATTGTAAAATTGAAAAGAACATAATGAAAAATCAATCCGGTAGTCCCAGTTTTAGGATCCAGGGGAATATCTCTGTGTATTTTTTTTTGTTTCTCGCCATTGTATATTTTCTGTTTTTGTAAGAATTTATTTTGTAGGTAATTTTTGTGCAGGGTTAAAAATAACAATTCTAGCATGCTACCATTAACATCAAGTACAACCCCTGCCTTTCTACATTCTTTTCACTATCAACATTGTCTTCATTATTGAAAAATAAATGCATGCATTCATTCTTTTCTCAAAGTCGTAAGCAATGCATTGCAATTCCAAGCGTTCTCTTTTAATGCATCATTAACATTATCAAAAGAGTATGGATACAAAAACTGGTATTTAATCATCACAACAACCACAAATTTTTGTTTTCAAAATTATACATAATTTAGTTATAATTAATGAAACATGATTCCTAACTAAATTTTATGAATCATCAAAACTCAAATTCCATCAACACAATTATTCTTTAAAGCACTTTTTAACATTATTGTTATTCAAAACAAGTACTAGCATTATTATGACTTTCATATTAAATGTAGTATAATGCATACATTGCAATGTAATTTCATTAGCATCAAACCTGAGCTTTATCCAAATAACATCATACCTCTACTCATTCTTGTTCTTACCAGACCCAAGAGGTTCCAATGCTGCAACATTTACTATGATACCAATTGCAATATCCCTAAGTATACCTCATCCAAAATACATTGGATTAGAAATTTTTACTAGTTTTACCAGCATGTAATATTCCCAAATGACTTATCCCATATTCCTCAATTGATAATAAAGTGATATAATCATGATAATTAAGTGAAGTAACCTTAGAAAAGGAATAAAAAATCTCATAAAGTAATAACCATTAATGCAACTTGTTAACATAATGTTTTCTACTGTAACTTTGCATCATTAATATTGCTCATTTAACCAGGCCTTTTAATAATACTTTGAATTATGCAGTTTCCAATGTCTTGCAATGTATCAATATCATCAAGATCACAGAATAGGAAAACGCATAAATAGACATCGATATACCCTAGAAACCCTTAAGGGAAAAACCAACAAACGTTTATTTTGTTAAATGTTTTATAAGGGAGTTCACCCCTCACTCAATGGCAACAAGCGATTCCATCCCTTGTCCATTGTTGAAATTTTACAAAAAGTAGCATAGTCTTTAATTCAGTCATACCTAATTAGGGCTATTACATTTATCATGATGTCATGTTTTTTGAACACTTTACCACATTGATCTTCAACCATAATGTCTTCATGGCAAGATTGTTTACTATATTAAGTTACCTGTTCTAAACTATGATCAATGATCTTCCACTTGGCATACAACAATAGTGATACATAATGACCTCATCATTTGCAATAATCATAGTTCATTCGATTATTGCAAAATATGTTAGTTTAGAAATCATCATTCCATTCTTTACAAAAGTCATGATTCTTTCCCACACCACTATCATCAGTGAGCTCTATCATCATGATTATTCGAAATATCAATTTTTCAATACCCAAAATATTATGACTTTTTCATCATGTAAATAAAGTGAGAGAATCAAAAGTCATATCCATAACTAGTCTTTTACCTTTACATGTATAATCATGTACTTAATAATAACTATTTAAATATTCAATGCCTTAATATTTATCTACAAAAACACACTTTTAATGCATTTAATCCAAATACAAAACCATGGGAATCAATTTGCACAACAATGTTATTATTTCCTATTTGTTATTCTTGTTGCAAAATAGAGGATAATAATCTATTTGTTCTTTAAAATATAAAACCATGGGGTCAAATCTATTTTTTCCCTTGAATGCAAAACCATTCTTGTATTTTCCAATGTAACAATGCAGGTTATTACTATAAAATACATCTAATCTTGTTTTTTTTATTCCCAAAACATAATACAAATGCACATAGTTATAAGTGCATGTATATTTTCCCATATTCAAAATGCATTAAATAAAAGCACACATTTACAAATCCATGTCTATTTATCCACCTTTCACATGCATAAATGCATAATCATTATAAGGGCATGCATATTCATGCTCATTTCACTTACATTGCATAAGAATTGTAAAATCATATATATTCATCCATATTTCACATGCAATAAATAAATGCATTGTAGTTAGAAAAGGTTGATTATTTATACTTGAGAATGAAAAATCCTTTGCATTACTAAAACCATCTATATAGTATTTCTATGAATGCAAAATCTAATGCATTAACCATTGTAGAGTTATGACTATTTTATTATCACAATGCATTGATGATACATTGTGAGAGGTCAATAAACTTACTATTACTTTGACTATTGCAAACCACACACACACACACACATATATCCATTGCAAGCCACATGCGAATAATTTCTAACATAGAATATGAATACTCATGTAATATTTTACCATGTAAGTGTTAGATTATGCACACACACACACACATAGACACACACACACATTGCAATCCACATGCACATAATTTATAACACATAAATTCTTGGAAAATCATCTCAAGGTATTTGAGACTCCCAAAGGCCTTGCACCTATTCGTGATCATGATCATGTTATTCATTTCATTCCAAGAGGTGTTTCTTGAAACATTAGGCCTTGCAGATATCCCTATGAGAGTTAAATTGAACGTATGGGTGCAGAAATGTTAGAGGCTGGTAAAATTCAACCTAGTCAAAGTTCTTTCTCTGGTCCAGTATTATTGGTGCAAAAGAAGGATGGATCATGACGTATGTGTCTGAATTATAGGAAGCTCAACAAGCTCACTATTAAAGATAAATTTCACATTCCTACCATTAATGAATTGTTGGATGAATTACATGGAGAAATATACTTCACCAAGTTGGATCTTCATTCAGGATATCATCAAACTAGAATGAAGACTGAATACATTCCGAAAAAAGCATTGAGAACTCATGGAGGCCGTTATGAATTTTTGGTCATGCCTTTTGCCCTTATTAATGCACCTTCCACATTTCAAGGTTTGATGAGTTCCATTTTCAAACCCTTAGAAAAATGGTGTTAGTATTTTTTGATGATATACTAATCTATAGAAAATCTTTGAAAGATCATGTTCAACATGTTGGTAGGGTGCTCAAACTATTGAGGGAGAAATAATTATATGCAAAAATATCCTAATGTTTCTTTGGGGAATAGGAGGTGGAATATTTGGGTCATATTGTGTCTCATGAAGGTGTTAAGGTAGACCCTAACAAAATTAAAGCCATTAAGGAATGGAAAATCCCAACAACCCTAAAGCATCTTCGAGGATTTCCTAGGTTGACAGGGGATTATCGCAGGTTTGTTAAGAATTATGGGAGATAGTAGTGCCTCTACCAACATTACTAAATAACGATGGATTTTCGTGGACTCTAGAACAAACTAATGCCTTTGAACATATTAAAGAGGTAATTTGTCAAGAACCGGTCTTAGCTACACCTGACTTCACAAAAACCTTTATTATGAAATGTGATACCCCAAGAAATGGAATAAGTGTTGTTTTAATGAAAGGAGGAAGAACCATTTATTTTGAAAGTCATCCAATCAAGGGAAAGTATTTACAAAAACCTATGTATGAGAAGTAAATGTTGGCAGTACTACAAGCACTAAATAAATGGTGACCTTAACTAATAGGAAGGCACCTCAAGGTAAAAATAGGTCACGGTAGTCTTAAATAATTTTTGGAACAAAGATTATCTTTAGAAGAACAACAAAAATGGGTTACGAAGATGTTGGGATGTGACTTTGAAATCATCTACAAAAAAATGAAGAAAAATGTTGTTGCATATACACTCTCGAGAAAGGGTGAGGACGTGGCATTATTTCTCTCTGCCATTTCTATTATCCAACCTAATTGGATAACTAAAGCAAAGGATGAATGAAATGATGACAAAGAGGTTTGGACGCTCATTCAAAATTTGCAGCAAGATCCTAGTACGTCTGATACATTTGTCTAGAAAATTGAGTCATTATGGTATAAAGACTGTTTATCTCTGTAAGGCTTTGAAACTCAAACAAAAGATTCTTTTGAAATTGCACTCCTCCTTGTTAGGAGGGAATTCACAATTTTTAAAAACTTACCACAAAGTCAAGAAGGAATTTTTTTTGGATGGCATTAAATCTGATATTCAGAATTTTGTGGCAGAATGTTTGGTTTTCCAACAAAAAATAGTTGAGAAAATTAAGATCCCAGGTCTGTTACAACCTTTAGACCTTCCAATTTAGTGTTGGGGGGAGGTCTCAATGGATTTTATCATAGTTTTACCTAAGTATGAAGGAAATAGTGTCATCATGGTGGTCGTTGATAGAATTACCAAGTATGCACACTTTTGTTCATTATCTCATCCTTTTAAAGCCAATACGATTTCTACTACATTTATGGAAATAATTCAAAAGCTACATGGAAACCCAAAGGTTATTGTAAGTGACATAGATCCGATTTTCACTAGAAATTTTTGGATGAAATTATTTTCTTATCTTGGTACTCAATTAGCTCATAGTTCATCTTATCATCATCAATCTAACAGAAAACTGATATAGTGAACAAATGTTTGGAAGGATATATTCCTTACTTTGTATTTGATAAACAAACAAAATGGGTCAAGTTGTTACCTCTGGTTGAATGGTGGTATAACACTTCCTTCCATAGTGCAACAAAAATGCCCCCAGTTATGGATCTTTATGGATATCATCCACCATTCATCACATCATCTTTAAGAGAAAATTCTAAGGTTCAAGCAGTGGAAGATCACATTGAGCATCAACAAAAAGTCATCCAACTCTTAAAGGATAACCTCACGCTGGCGCAGAATCAAATGAAACAACAGGTAGATCAACATCGTAGTGAAATAAGTTTTGATGTAGGTGGTTGGGTGTTTTTATGGCTACAAACATATAAAGAAATGTCCCTCAAGAAAGATAAGAAGGATAATAAATTATCACCCAAGAACTATGGTCCTTACAAGGTGTTGCAAAAGATTAGTTTATTGCATATAAATTGGAGTTACTTGCATCTTCCCAAGTACACCTAGTTTTCCATGTTTCATGCTTCAAGAAGGTTATTGATGACAAGCTTCTAGGTCAAAAAGTATTACAAAACTTGACACCAAAGGAAAAATCATATTGGAGCCAGAAGTAGTCATAGAAACAAGAACCTGACAGCTACAAAATCAATAAATTTCGGAGTATCTCATTATGTGGAAGAACTTATCTGTTGAAGATTCCACATAGGAGGATGGAAATTTTATACATATGCATCCAGAACTACTGAAGTGTTGAGGAAAACACTTTTTTGAAGGAGAGGGGCATGTTAGGTCACTATAATACTAGTGTAGCCCCCTTATTGTTATTGTTAGTGTAGCCCCTTATTGTTATTGTTGTGCCCCATAAAAGACCACTATTGTTATTATTGTTATGTAGGCTCTGATTATATTGTGACCCCTTAGACTTCTATATATACAAAGGAGGTAGTTTCATTTGTATCATCCAAGAATTATTCATTTATGTAATATAAAGGAGGTTCCCCCCTTTAAGACGATAATTTTTTAGTCGTTGATCTATATTTTCTTCTATTTTGTGAGTTGGTTGCACAACAATTACCAATGAATCAAGTTAGTATTTCTCAATCATAATCACATTATCTTTAATCACAATATTTTCAACTATTAATCATTAATCACATTTTCTCTACAAGTACTTAGAGAACATATAGTTCCCTAATAAAAAACATTATCATAGTAGCCATAATTGCGTAAAGTTCATATTGTGTTAGCCCTTACTAAAGACATCCATAAGTCTAGTATCATGAATTCTTCGAAATACAATAGAGGCTGCCCCAAAACTATAATTCCAGTCACTTCCTCCCCAAATGTTAGGTGTTTTTCTTGGCTGGAAACTAATCATAAATAATTCACATATTTACACCTCCAAAACCTAAGTAGTGTCATGCTAGTTTTGGGTACTGGTTGAGTCTTTATCTCCCACTGACACATTTAAATTCATAATACCTTTATCTCTCACAGTCAATTTCATACATCCTCCAACCATGATTTTTATCTCCAGTCATGCTAGCTTATGGTGACCATCCACCCATGACATTTATCTCGAGTCATATTATCTCGTAGTAGTCAAATCAACTAAACAAGATGATCCCTTTTGGAAAAATCGACGATATTTCCTATCCCTTCATGGACCATAACTAATTTTCATTTTTTCCTGAAAGTTAGGAGTTTAAATTCTCATGTGGTGGCTCCTATAATATTTCAAAGCAAAATAAATATTTCTATTCTCATAAAGAATATTGACTTTTCACTTTTTGGATTTTTAGTCACTCATCATTTAAAAACAAAAATCAACAATGTAAACTTTGAAATGGGAACTATAAAATCAAAATGGGAAATCTAGCCAAAAAACATGAAAAACAATGGTAAAAATGAAAAATGTGTATACGCAAACGATGATTTTTTTTTTTAGGGTTAATTTACAACATTTTAAAAAAATGGCAATAAAACCGATTTCTTTTGTTCAAAAAGCTATTGTTTTTGAGAAAAAAACACATTAATGTTCTTGGTAGAATACCATTTTTCTTTTCCAGGTATAATTTCAGCATTTTTTAGTAATGATGATAAAAATAAAATAATGGGATTCGAAACACATTAGAATTACATTAGCTTTCATCCATGTTGTTAAAAATATAATAACATGACACTCATGATCGCTAAAATTATAATTGTTTTCAACCATAACATTAAAGATACAAAAAAAAATGGAAAATTTTCAACCATAGAATTAAAAAACTCTAAGTTTTCAACACTTTATGAACAAATTACATGACTAAATTAATCAAAATGTCAATACTTGTAGATTAAAGGAAACATAAATTATATCTCTAAGTTACTGTTGCATTGTAGATATTATAAACAATAAAAATCATCACAATTAAAACATATAATCCAACAAACATAAAAATGACTCCTAACTTCATTTAACACCATATGGAAATCATAATTTTTATTTCAAGATACGATGCAAACATCAATTATATGAACTGTCTTAGACAATTATTCAAAATCGCTCATATTTTCTTGCACACCATCAAAATTCACATCTTTAGATGAATGACTGGATGCAGATGAAGATGCTCCATATTCTTCTCTTTCATCAATTAGCACCCCATCTGAGTCCACATGCATCCCCACCATTTCTGGTTTCAAAATCCATCTGGACCTACAACTGGTTTCAGCAGACTCGCATCTAAACATTGTTCCTTCTGGTAAAAACCTCGTCAGAATCTCTATCGTCTTGAAGTGAAGAGTTCTTATCTTTGTTAAATTGAAGTCATAAACAAATATGTCAACATCCTCCAATTTTAAGGGGTTTTTGCAGTGATGATTTATATTTGTACCCTTTCTTTTTCTCTTTTTGCAAACAACAAGAGGGGTTGGCTCACCAATCAAAGGTGTTTCACAATGGATAATTTCAATTTCAATGACATGAAGTGACCGACAAGAAAGAAGAATAGTGAGAGAGGAGGAGAATAGGAAAATAGAAATAAAATATATTACACGCAAAAAAGGGATTTAAATGGAGAGGAAGGCGAGGAAACATTGGAGGAAATTTCAGCCTAAAAGTTTTCATGAAATTTCCAGGTAATTTCCATGTCATAATATGTAAACCAATCAAAGTCCTTTAAATTAAAAAACTGGTAGATGTAAATATTTTGGACGGAAAAGAAGAAAAACTATTTTTTAATTGTATTTTTGGCTTATCTCCTTATAGGTTTACTCAAATTTCAAGTGTAGACACTCGTTGGATGGGGAATTAGATTCTACGTCCAACAAGTACCCATTATGCATTATTTTGAGAAGACTCACCTTGATAAGAATTTAAGATGCATTAAAAAAGCGTGTTGACACACCTTTTTATTGTATATTCATTTTTTATGTATGTGGGTGTTACAGGGAAAAGTGTCTATGCAGAACTGCTAATCCCACTAAGGTGTGGTAACTACCTTAGAAATAAACAAAGTAAAGCTACTTTCATTTTTCCTTTATGAAATATATATGAGAGAAGAATAAAGGAAACCAACCTCTGTCTTGTGCTTGGTTCCTAGTTCGATTCCTCTCTCTTCTGATAGTCCTTTGCTACTTGCTTCCTTGTACGCCCAGCTTCACAGAGTACCTGTAGAATCAAAGTAGCATAACACTATACAAGAACATGGATCTATAATCATAAACAATCTAGGATCAGATGTAAATTGACCATACAAATGTATGAAACATAAATGACACAAGAGTATGGAGGAAAACTTGAATAGCTTTATTGATAATCAAGAAAGATCCAAGAGAGTTACAACCAGTTGTTCTGACCCAACATCATCCTCTCAGCAAGTAAGCCCTTCTTCACCTCATGCAAAGCTTAGATCACCCAACACTATGATGTTGCCTCAAGAAACCAACAACAATTCCTTACAAGATGCAAAATTCAAGCCTCTGGATCTCTGGGATGAGGGATCCATATATAGATATCTGTAAGGGAGATGAGTCAGCTTGTGATTTGATTAGTGTCTTCCCTCTGATAGTTCTTGCTTCCACTTGGAGATTGATGATCTCTTACTCATCCTTGGTCGAATTCAGAATGGCAAGTGTCACAGGAGAAGTTTCTGGAAGATTCCATGCTTCTCCACCTCGCGGATTGACATTGCCATTTGTCTCTTCTCGCCCATCGCACCCCATAGAAGGGCTTTTTGAAATGCAACGCACCCACTGAGTGTACTTAGGTGAGATGCAACGCACTTTGCCTATGGAGCAGGTGAAATGATCATGTTTTGACCAGTTCTGAGTGGTTTTTCATGGAGAACTTCTGGGAGAAGCTGTAATCAGTTGACCTTGTTCCTTTAGGGGTTGGAACAAAACTTTTAGGGACTTAGGAGCCCTTGGTTTATGGACATTTTATGCTTGGGGTTGCAGTGCCCAAAAATGTCTATAACAGTTGCCCCCTAAAGCATGAGGTCGTTAATCTTTTTTGATGTCGGGTGAAATGCTTTATCATGAGGATCCAAAGTTCTTTCAAGCTAGGAGGAGACCTGTAATAAGATACAATACAATACATTATCTTCATAATATTTTCATGATCTAGCTGAGGCGGGCATTCCCATGCTTAGCTTTATAAATTCATTTTCATGTACATAGGACAGACAATCATCTGAGTGTAGACTGATGATTCTGGTAGAGCCATCATCCCTTTGATTGGATGATTATCTGTGCAACAATGATGTACATTTGATGTCTTTATTTCCCTGAATATGTATCGCAACCCGGATGGATGAAACTAGATCCGGGGTCTTTAATCTCGTTCGATCTTCACTCGAAGTACAAGTCGATCCATATGAGAGATGTTCTGGAGTCGAACATGGAAAGACATCGCCTGATTACCAGCCAATGATATAAGCTGTTAACAAGCACGAGAGGAATCACCGATAATGATAATGACCCTCAAGGTACTACAGTACAATTCACGTGGTGTGAATAAAGGACTTGGCGTCGAACACCACGCAAAATCTTTCGGTCGAAGGCCATTGATGTAAACCTGTTGCTGGAAGTGAGAAACTTGCCATTGAGGCATGCAAGCTTCAAAATACTGAAAGGGGTGTCCCTAGATCGGCTTCTTGGATAATGAGCTAATGTCGACAAGAAGCGATCCGTCATAGAAGGGCCTTAATGAATCCCACATCAATGACACTGAATGGAGCAAATGATTTAAATGGAGGTGAAAACGATCTGGTGATATAAGGTTCAGGGTGGCGGTCATGAAAGAATGGAGCGTAAATGTATTGCAGCAGGTGAGACACAGGTGAATTCTCTGAGTGACTTCTCTTGAACATATCGGTGACACTGACGTGATGGATTTGTAGCATTAACCCCAAATGTGGATGGTGTGATGGGACCATGGTGATGTGACCGGCAAATGAAACAACCCAACCCGACTTGGATGCGGAGTGAAAGTGTCATGTTCAAGAGCGACTTGCTACCAACAAAGTTTCTTCAAGTTTTCTTCCCAATTTTTCCCCAGTCATTGCTGACCAGTACCTCTTTATTTTTGTCAAGCTTGAGGAGGATAAAATATGCTTGTTCTATAATTTTCCCTTCGGGCAAACCCATCGCTATGTTTTAACGAGCCTAGCGATAGTGAAACTCGTTCTTGTCTGCTATGGACAAGTTTGTCGCTATTAAGTTTTAACGAGTTTAACGACAAAGATAACTTGGTCCTTTTCAATTTTAGAGAGTCTGAAAAGGGACGTAAAGGAAACTCCAAAAATTCCTTTTTCGTCATCTAATCCCTTAAGTCCGAAAAAGTATAAAACAATACAGAAGGGATGAATTTTCGATACTTTTAACGAGCCGAACAAAACAAGCACTCGATCTTTTTGTGTAATAATCCTCAGGTCCAAAAAGATTAAAATCTAAAGGAGGGATAGCACTTCCAGACCCTTTAACAAGCTGGAGAGGCCAATGGCTCGGCAATCTTTTCATATTTTACGAGTCAGTTGAAAAGAGCTTAAAGGAGACTCGTCTTTGAGGAATGAGTGATAAAATTGGGTAGCAGCTGATTCCAGGTAAGGTTTGGAATTTTCCAATCACAGCAGTGTTACAAGGATGGCTAATAGGATCACTCTTCACAGCTGTTCCTCAAAAGGGGTAAACAATCAAATGGAGATGAATGATCGGCCAATACAGGGTGGAGGTGATGGTGAGAACACGACCAAGGCTTTAAAGGCTGAAGTACTACATTCACAACGGGTGCTTACCGAAAATTAGTTCATTTTTTAATGAGCTTAAACGCGGGGAGAAACATTTGCTCATGACTTATGTTTATTTTTTAACGAGCTTGAACTATGTGCTAAAACTACTCGATTAATCCAGTCGTATAATAAGAATGTCTCATTTAAAAACGGCAATTTTTCAAAACTTTGCCCCACATCCTTTCTTTATGCAAGTTAGGAAACGACCAATCTAAAAAACAGATAAATGATCACTCTTTGCTTGCACGCCAAAAGGTTTGCATGCCCCCAGGTATAAAACAGAGTTTCAAGGTCACCTTTCAAATCTCCAACAAAACATTTGTTTTATCAGGAAAGGTCTACCTCTTTCAGGTTACCAAAGATTGTTCTATTCACAACGCAAACAAAACACTTCTTCGGCGATGTCTACCGAAATAAACAAAGGTGAGCGGTGCAGATGCCTCCACTCACATAACTTTGACGAGGGAATCTTATTCCAGTCTAACCCCCTCTTCCAATCACAGACGGGAGTACAGACCAGTCATATATCTCTCGCGGAAACCTACCCTATACCCGAAGTTTTCCTGCCGAAGCAGACCAGGGTGCATGCCCCCTGGGTTTCAGTCATGTCCCCCGAATCACTCGCGCTCATCAGGTGGACGGACTGGGGATTGATGAGACATTCCTTGTGTGAAAAGACCATTCAGGGATGGTATATGACTATTTGCTATGTGTGATCCAGGAAATGAAAGCTGGTCTACGAGCCTGACCACTCTTCCTTCGTGCGGAAAACACATTACTCTAAAGAGTGAGGAGACAATGGCTCCCATGCAATAAATATAGTCTCGTCCAAGGAGTAGATTATAATCCAGGGGTCCTTGGACTACCATTACATTCATTTGAACGGTTTTCCCTCTCAATGTTATGGGCACATTGGGAAGGATCCCTAACGGTCGACTGGTTCCTTTGTCAAAGCCTGTTAGATTTCTCATCTCAGGAAAAAGCGATGGTGAACCAAGCACTTTCCAAGCAGTCGAGGAAAGGATACTCACAGAAGCCCCTTCATCTATGATGGTACCGGCCATAACCATCCTATATATTTGAATAATGATTTGGAATGGTACGCTAGCCGGTAAACGTGGTCTGCCTAGTTGATTCCAATCGAAGGAAACAACTAGGTTGCTTGGAGGTGGGACCGAATAGACGGCCGGGTACGACTCTGACAAACTTCCTTCCTGCGGTAAAGGAATGGGTAAATTGCCCCTATGTTCATCGGAGTCTGTGCTTACGAAAAGAATTTGGACAGTGTCATCCTTGTTCTCTTCGGTGACTGTATCATCTGAAGATGGAACCTCTGAAGGCAAGACCGGGTCAATTTCCGTCTCGAACTTTTGACTTTCGTCTGGCATGGGTTCAGATGGTTCGTCTTCAATGATAGATGCTTCGGCCGACCACCTGGGCGGGTCAGCCGGATTTTCAACTAGTGACGGACTCGGCAAGAGATTTTTATATCCAGGAGGAAGTCGTAATAGTGAAACCGAACGATCATTCAAAACTCTTTTAGCCTTGTCTAAGAAGGGACAAAAGTGGACGGCATGATCGCCTTCGTACAGTTTATAAGGAAATCTATATTTTCCTTTCTGTCTTGGGGCTTCACTTTCACTAGTCAACGGTGTGTTTTCAACATGATCATCAGAGGTTGACGACACCGGATTGTGCAAACGAGGAGACCAGTCTCTTAAAATCCGAGGGATGCAAGGACAATCTCTATGATAGTGGTCTCCTTTGCAAATGACACATGGCGATTTAGGCCTGGTCGGTGCAGTGTGTGGAATTTCGCTAGACGATGCTTGGTTGCCCCTTTTCGCCTCTGGCTCCTTCTTCTTCTTCTCTTTATTCTTCTTTTCCTTCTTCTTCTCTGGTACTTGATTTTTTGCTTTACCAGCCTCATCAAGCGAAGAGGAAGGAGGAGAGGAAGAATTGGAGGAAGTAGAGGGTTGGGGGGTAACTTTGGAATCGTCTAGTTGCTGACTCAATTGTTAAGGAATTGCAGTGTTCTGAATTACGGAGGTTGAGAAGAGCCATACGGGCAAGCCGATTGTCAATCCTGGAAGCGACAATGTGGCCATATGGGGTGCACCAACATCTCCCCAAGAGGAGAAGGGACTAGGATTTCCTCCAAGGGGAATTCCTTGGTTGGCAGACTCCATTCTCTCAACCTAAGACCAACGTAGGAAAGGTGATGATTATTCCGTTTAAAATAAATTTTAGACGCTTTGACACAACTTGTTTTTTCAATTTTAAAGAGTCAAGAAAAAACAAAAGATGACTCTAGTCGCCATCGATTTTTAATGAGCCCGAAGTGACAAGTGCTCAGATGGACATTTTCCGTTAAGGAGTCTGAAAAGGAACGAAAGGGACTGCTCTGGAAATCTAGGAAAAGGGATTACCAAACCAATTGCAAAAATACAGAATACTTTTTACGGTACGACAGTCAATCTTCTCGAATGTTGTGTTCAGTGCATTGCGATCGATAGGGCGGCAGACACGGCTTCCTATGGATAAAGGATTAAGCCTATTGTGGTCTCCCAAAATATACTCGACGGTACGTGGGAGCACAAGTCCGTACTGGCACTTATCGTCTCAAAGTGGAGGAATCACCCAACCAACAGTGAGAACAACAGTTACCAGGCTTTACGACACCGGAATACGTCTCTAGCCTAGACTTCTAGATGTTGTGCGTTAGGTTCCAAAGCGTTGTTAGATTCATTAAATTTATTTTATAGTTGATCTTGCTTAAGAAATTTGCCTTTCAGGTTCACCGCGTGATGTAGATGTACAATTCCTAAAATGCAATCTAAGATGATAAACAGTCTTTTATCTTCTTTGTGCAATGAAAATCCTAGCTACTAAGGAAAGAAATACAGAATTCTTTCAACAAAGAGCAAAGAGCACACACTATATGCACTGTCTTAAATCAAACCAATCAAACAGTCTAAATGCAAATGCACATGCATGTATTTGTTTTCAGCCTTCTTAATATGTGAATGATAAAAAGAAAGCTAATGTGCAAATCTGAATTACTTTTCAAGCGACAATTACTAACAAGTTTCTTTTCAAAATAAAAAATGAAGACAACGCTACACTTTGCGATTTGGAAATGAAGACTTGCTTTCGACACTAGAAAAACTACTAATTCAGATCAAATACAATAGTAACAGGGTAATTGACTATCAAGAGCAATCAGACTCTCTTTTATGACTAAAAACGACACTTGCGACACTTTCAAATCAAGAAACGACAGTACAATTACGTTACTTTTTTGCAAAGGAGAACTGAAAATGACTCAACAAATACATAAAAACATTTACAGTTCTTTGCACAATGGAGGCGGAATATCAGCAAGGAAAGGGGTTTCAAACAGAGGTGTACTGACTATAGGCAGCAAAATTCTTGAATAGATCTGAAAAGAGTGAACAGAAACCAACATTCAGGAACAATGCCTAGTCTGATCAGCGCACCTGTAACACAGTGAACTTGAAATGCAGCGCACCTACTACACTCGGGAAGTGCGCTGAATTTCAGATTCATAGAACAGAGAGTGCGCTGGGCCAGAGACGAGACTTTGCTTGGGTTCCGGGTCACAGTTTGCAGTTCAGTTCAGGGATTTTGGCCGAGCAAGTGGTAATCAGTAAATCAACAACAGGGTAGATCTAAGGAGGTTACTAGAGCCACCACAAGGGCAATTAGAGAGTTTGTAAATCAGTTGTTTAATTCATAAACAAAACCCGGAGATTGACTGAAGCGGCATTTATCTACTTTGCATTTGCTTAGCAAATGCAGTTCGAAAGCTACCTGGCTCAACTTTAGGCTCCGTCTGTAAGTTTGTAAAATAGACAATAATGTAGATAAACAAACAACCTAGTCGCTCCCCAGTGGAGTCGCCATTTTGTTACAGGGAAAAGTGTCTATGCAGAACTGCTAATCCCACTAAGGTGTGGTAGCTACCTTAGAAACAAACAAAGTAAAGCTACTTTCGTTTTTCCTTTATGAAATATAGATGAGAGAAGAATAAAGGAAACCAACCTCTGTCTTGCGCTTGGTTCCTAGTTCGATTCCTCTCTCTTCTGATAGTCCTTTGCTACTTGCTTCCTTGTACGCCCAGCTTCACAGAGTACCTGTAGAATCAAAGTAGCATAACACTATACAAGAACATGGATCTATAATCATAAACAATCTAGGATCAGATGTAAATTGACCATACAAATGCATGAAACATAAATGACACAAGAGTATGGAGGAAAACTTGAATAGCTTTATTGATAATCAAGAAAGAGCCAAGAGAGTTACAACCAGTTGTTCTGACCCAGCATCATCCTCTCAGCAAGTAAGCCCTTCTTCACCTCATGCAAAGCTTAGATCACCCAACACTATGATGTTGCCTCAAGAAACCAACAGCAATTCCTTACAAGATGCAAAATTCTAGCCTCTGGATCTCTGGGATGAGGGATCCATATATAGATATCTGTAAGGGAGATGAGTCAGCTTGTGATTTGATTAGTGTCTTCCCTCTTATAGTTCTTGCTTCCACTTGGAGATTGATGATCTCTTACTCATCCTTGGTCGAATTCAGAATGGCAAGTGTCACAGGAGAAGTTTCTGGAAGATTCCATGCTTTTCCACCTCACGGATTGACACTGCCATTTGTCTCTTCTCACCCATCGCACCCCATAGAAGGGATTTTTGAAATGCAACGCACCCACTGAGTGTACTTAGGTGAGATGCAACGCACTTTGCCTATGGAGCAGGTGAAATGATCCTGTTTTGACCAGTTCTGAGTGGTTTTTCATGGAGAACTTCTGGGAGAAGCTGTAATCAGTTGACCTTGTTCCTTTAGGGGTTGGAACAACACTTTTAGGGACTTAGGAGCCCTTGGTTTATGGACGTTTTATGCTTGGGGTTGTAGTGCCCAAAAATGTCTATAACAGTGGGTCTTCTCAAAAGTATGAATACTAGGTACTTGTTGGATGTAGAATTTAATTCCATATCCAATGAGTGTATACACTTGAAATTTAAGTAAACCTATAAGGAGATAAGACAAAAGTATAATTAAAAAAGTAGTTTTCTTCTTTACCTTAAAAAATTTGTAACTCTTATTTTAGTATTTTAACTAATTTTTTATTTATTTTTCCTTAGGAGGCCACTTTTAATCTGAAATTTCCTCTAATGGTAGGAAGGGAAGTTGCGATGTACAAAGATCAATGGAAGGATGTGTAGTAATTTTTTTTTAGGAGCACAATAAAGCCTAGTTAAAGATCCCGAGATGTTGCAAGGGTATTATGCATCAAAGGAAGCAAGACCGCATGTTTGTGGTTTACATCAAAAAGAGAGGGATGATAGCAGGGGTTGTAGCCATGAACGAGAAAATCTGCTCGACAAAAACCACTTGGAGGATTATTTTCATCTCGGTAGAACTAACCATCAACAACAAAAATGCATTGCTTGTCAAATTTGGATCCATTGTGATACGACTTTGTCATTGGAAGAGAGGAATTGCAAGCAGATTTCAAATGTAAGTGTATTTAGGGACATAAGTAGATTATGTAGAAAAATGAAGGGGAAGGCTACAATATGAATTTTCAAAGACATGAAGGAAGATATATTTCGAATCAAAGAGCATGTAACATATAGAATCATGAGAAAATAAAATTGATAAGAAAGTAGGTGATATTAGAAGGAAAGAGATTTCTAGACAAATATGTTCTTGATTTTTGCAAATTTAAGTGGAAATCAAAATGATTCTTGTCCAAACAAACAAAACAATAAGTACGGGTCCTATTATGGAATGGGTTTCTTTGATTGAAGGATAGGTTTGTAGGGTATAGAGGAAGGGTTAGGAAGATTGAATGAGCTATTTAGTAAACCTCAATCTATTGTTGAAGGTAAGAGACCTTAAATCTCTTTCAAGAATTTCATGGCAAGATATGCACTGGTAATAACAAGGCAAAGGACAAAGAATAAAAGAAACATTCCAAAGTGTACAAGAAAAGAATAGATTCAATTATTTTAGTTGGCCATACAAAAGTATTGTTTTTGCATTTTTATCATTTACAACTTGCTACCTTGTTCATAAGATCTCGAAACTTTTCTCATATTTTTAAATAATAGTTTGACTTTTTCTGATACTTTATTTAGAAACTATATCATATCCATTTTTTGAGATTAAATCTATTACTGTATTAATTATAGGGCATGTGGAATTCTCCACAACAATGTTTGTGTGAAGGAAAATTCAGGTTGTATAATAAGCTTTTATACTTGTATTTACAAGTTTTTTTTGTTAGATTGTCAAGTTTGGGAATGAATTGTACGTGTATGAATGGAAACATGGGCGTATGCATAAGAGAAATGATGTTCATGATATTTTGCATGCCAGTTTTCTAGGCATGGGAATGAACTGTAGGTACATGAATGCAATGATGGCCATATGCATCAAAACAAGCACATGCATGAGCTTGAGTTAGAAAAGTTTTTAGATATAGGAAAATGTTTAAAGTGTTTTGGTACATACAAGTACAAATTGGTAGCATTTTGAAACAATGGAGAGCTACTTATATGGGTTAATGCTCATATGTTTCTTATGAAGGAAGAAGATACTAGGGAAAATTAAAGAATAAAGGAAATAACTAATAAAGTTGAATTTATGTCATTTACAATTTCTTGCCTTATTCACAAGACCTTGAAACTTTTCTCATATTCTTAATTCACAGTTCAAGTTTTATGATATTCTATTAAGAAACTATATCTTATCCATTTTTGTGAGATAAAATTTCTTAATGTATTCATTATAGGGCATGTGGCATTCTCCACAACAATCATTGTGTGAAGGAAAATCTAGGTTGTATTATAAGCTTTTATAATTGTAGTTACAAGTTTTTCTTTGTGAGTTTTATAAGTTTGGGAATGAATTGTACGTGTATGAATGCAAACATGGGCATAGGCATAAAAGCAAGCATATTCATGATATTTTCTATGTCAATTTTCAAGCATGGGAATAATTTGTAGGTGCATGAATGCAAAGATACCCATATGCCTCGAAATAGGCACATACCTAAGCTTGAGTTAGAAAAGTTTATAGGTATAGGAAAATGTTGAATTTTGGATTATACATACAATTACGAATTGGTAACATTTTTAAAAAGTGTAGAGCTACTTATATAGGTTAATGCTAATATGTTGTTGATGAAGGAATATGATACTTGGGGAAATTAAGGACTAAGAGGCAATAACTTACAAAGATACAGTGTCTAGAAGACTATTATGTGACTAGTGGTATGAGTCAAAAAAATACTTTGAAATTAGTTTTGGGTTGTGTTAACATGAATTTCCAACCAAATTCAAGCATTAAAAACATTTTTTTACTGCTTAGCCATCTCCTCACAAGGTCTAGTTAATTGTACTTTCAATTTTACACTAAAATGTGCAAAAACCTAAATCTTTGTTCATAGGGTTTATCTAAGAGGAGTCTTGAAGGGTGAATCTAAGATAGATACAAAAGGGGCTAAGTTAGTGTTTGGAGATATAGATGATGCAAGTAACATAATCCTCTAGAAATAGAATAAATGACCATAGATTGCAAAAAGAAAGTTCCATTAAAAATATCAATTACAAAGTTGCAAGGAAATCGTGATAATTGTAACATACAATGTAGCTTTCTGAGGTAGACGAGATACAAAGAGATTCCACAATGTTTAGCTTCATTAGTCAACTCAATTTTCAATTTATGAAGAAAAATAAGAAGCAACAAGATCAATACTCAAATCAATGACTCAAAAAAACCCAGAGGTAAGAAACATAATGCATCCTTGACAATGAAAAGGAAACTATGAATACTGACCACGAGCTCTGCCTAGAAGAGGTAAAAATGGGATGGGAAAATTAAAATTATATATTCATTACAAATATTAATTAGAAAATGGCAAGGCATAAATTTTCTAACAACAAACCATATGGCTTACAAATGTAAATGTGATACAGAAAGATTTCAAAATATTGAGTTGAAAATCATAGGTGGAAATGCATGCTCACTATGTATTCCATGGGATGCACACTTTTAGTCTTTCTATGGTCATTATGTCGTAATTCATGGTCATTCATGGGAATTATTTGGACATTAATAGATACTTATATTATTTATTAGATGACTATCAAGCCTCCTATCTACCCGTGATTTCATGAATTGTGAAGAAAGTGGGTTGATTGATACATGTGGCCTTTCATCAACCCACAGTTGTCAGTTCATAATTCGTAGGCCACATGAACTTATCTTGTTTTAATAGCAAGGGGAATTTTGAGGGTAAACAACATAAACAATATAATTTTTCTCCAAGCTAGTATAATATTCTTCAATTTAGGTTAGCAAATCTAGTATTAGGATCCCTTATCTAGACTGGAAATTCTAGTGTTAGGCTAACATCTTTCCATTAGATAGATGAAAATGGTGGAGGTTGTCAACCATACACATCGTGAAGTAGGGAAAACTTGGCAGAAGTTTGAAATGGCAGAAAAAGGAAAAGTTAAATAAGAGAAAAGATAAGATAGTTTTTTTCATAAAGAAATAGCACAACAATCATAGTTTTAAAGTCTCCAGATTCACTCAAGATATTTACAATGCACTATTCTAATTATGGAGCTCATGGAACACAAACTTTTGATGTAGAGAGTAGATGTCAAAACTTGGAAGTGGTAGAAAGAACTAAAGTTAGATAAAATAAATAAAGAAAAGATAATTGACCTTAGGAGAATAACACAACAATTATAGTTTTCTAATTGATAGATACAAGGATTAGTTACAATGATTAAGTTCATCCCATGGACCATACAAAATATAGAGCAAATAAAAGTTAGTGCAACTTTGAAATTGTAGAGTAAGGAAGATTTCCATAAGATTCTTTGATTAATGTCTAGCAATGACCTAAAGGTAGATCAATCCGACTATATTTCAATATAGCCAGTGGGAACAAAATGTAGTAGTGGCAAAGTAATTTATATAAGATAAATTATGAAAGGAAGAGAATAAGGTAGAAGAAGCGAAAACACTGTATGAGATAAGTAGCAAGACATACTAGAAAAAACAACTAAGAATTGTATACTTACAGTATGAATAACAATGGATGAAGATCAATCACACTATATTTTAATACAGTCAGTGGTAACAAACTGCAGCAGTGGCAAAGTAATTTTTATAAGCTAAATGATGAAAGGGAGAGCATAAGGTAAAAGAAGAAAAAATATTGTATGAGAGATGTAGAAAGACATACCAGAAAGTAAGAAATAAATCTTGTATACTTGCAGTATGAATAACAACAACTGAAGAACAGTGAGACTGTATTTAATACAGTCAGTGGTGACAAACTGCAAGAGTGGCAAATAAATTTTTATAAGCTAAATGATGAAAGGAAAAGGAAAAGGCAGAAGAAGTGAAAATATTGTATGAGAGAAGTAGTAAGACATTCCAGAATGAAAGAACTAAGATTTCTATACTTGAAACATGAATAAAAAGGGTTGAAGAACTGCAATTAAGAGATTTAAGTTAAATAATATATCAAATTTGAATTCCTCACCAATACAATATTAACATATTGAAAAGTAGTAAGAAAAACTAACATCAGCCATACCAAAAAAGGAAGTTGATTTCAGTATAAAACTATTCTCCATATATAAACATGAGCTTGTAAGGAAAACGTTGTCACTATCACAACATTTCGATATATAAAACAATAACAATATTTTTTGCACAATTAAAGAAATCACTCATCTTGGCAATATTTGAAACAAAAATGTAGTGTGATTAATACAAGTATCTCTTGAGTATAAACTGATAAATGAAACCTTTAGGCACTCTCTGACTCAACTATAACTTATATTGTTAGCTCAGGTACAATGCATTTCGATGATTTTAGAGAAAGAAGGCCTACTTTTGGGTAAAGTTTTCATTGAGAATGAATGTATACTGCATTAAATAGAGTGTATTTTCTTTAGATTTAATGTTCAAAGGGGTTACTATTATGATATAACTGTCAAGACAACATTTGGCTTTACCCTTGTGGAACTCGTAGCATTTGGATGGGGAAAACCATAGCATGCTTGCAACCTTAGTGGACGTATTTATAGTCAATGAAACATGCTATTGGAATATGAAAATGAGGGAAAATTGCTTTCTATGTAATTTATGCAAAAGAGATGAGTGTTTGAGCTTCTATTCATCTATTTAACAGGAAAAAAAAATGAACCATTGATGGAAGACCATTAAACACCCCAGTGAACCAACGCCCCATTGGGTTGACAGGTACGGTTTGACCTAAAGGAAAGGATAAGTGCTCTACCCAAATTTTTTGCTAAAGAGATGGGTGCAGAGGATTCCATGCAGTTCTTTGGTAGACAATTTAGGTAGGATTTGCTTTTCCATGGGCATTTGATTGGTGCCAAGCACATTGTCGTAATACCCACATAAATTGTTGTAATACATGTATTGTTAGGCATTTCTTGAAATACCCACATATATTTCTAAATCCAAGGAGGATAGTGATATTGAAAATTTTGACTGTTATTTTGTTCATGGTTGTACACTATATGCATATATCTTGGGCTCTAAATTGACCTCATTACAGGTTTAGAAACACCCACATTTCTATACAAATATACTTTATAGAATAGTAAAAAGTGAATGGTGAAATATATAATTACAATCATGATAGCTAAATTTGAAATACCTCATTAACGAAAACCTGAAAATTTAATCAATGACAAAAGAAATCAAAAGCTACCAGAATGTTACTAAATCCAGCATGGCTTGAGATCCCATTGGCCAGTTAATTTCATCGCTATGTTACCTTTGTCTATGTGTAAGTACAATCGATGACTATAAATCCTCTTGTCTACCTATGATTCCATGAACTATGAGGCAAGTGGGTTGACTGTCACATGTGGGCTTACATCAACCCACAACTGTGAGTTCAGAATTTGTAGGACACATGCCCTAATCTTGTTGAAAATAACAACAAGAAATGATAAAAATAGAATCCAGAAATTCCAATTTTAATTTTTCCTTGAATTAAAATCGAATTTAGTCTCACCAGTTGCTTGGAAATAATTAATTAAGTTATTTTGACTTAATTAGTTGGAGAAATTCAAGTTAGAAGTCTTTCTCAAGTCATGCAAGAGTTATCCCTTAAATTAAGGAGATAAGATTGAGTTATATTTGAGTTTTAATTATTTAACTTAGTTTATTGAGTTAAGTCCAGTTAAATTAGTTCCAAACTATTTGAGGAACTAATAGAGAGTTAACAGTCAGTTGATGCATGCATGCACTCAACTAGTGTACTCCATTTAACTAAAGATTCTCTCATCAGAAACTCATGCATGTCTATTCTGAGAAAGACCCAGTTGAGCTAAATGTCAAGGAAAATGTACTATTAGTTGCATTTGTTTCCCTATAAAGGAAACTCATGCATGCAGTCAAGGTAAGGTTCCTTGGAGGATTGTGCAATTTTGGCAATGTGTGAGATAGTGCTCCACTTGGTGAGGTGAAGATCATCCTAGAGGAACAACGCAAGGAAATAGGAGCTTGGAGTGCAGAGAGGAAGGCTTGAGAGAAGCCAAGATTTCCTGTGAGCATCCATGAGGATTGTACTGAGAGATAAGGATTTGTATAGTTCCTATGTATTTCCACCTTGTATGATAATACAGATAGTGGGGTTTTTAGCTAAGGCTTTCCCCAGAGTATTTTCATGTGTCTTGGATGATTGATTCTTCTTCTTCTAGTTATATGTGTTCACATTGATCTTGCTCGATATTTAAGCTTCCGCAAATTGATAGTAGAAGTAGGTTATAGTATTTTGCTTTGGTTATATTGCATTATCGGGTTAATCTACAGTCAGATTTTCTACATAGGTCTCAGAGCGAGATTTGTAGAGAGTTTGAAGAATTTCTACATGGTATCGAAGCCAAGTTTATTAAAGCTGTGAACAGTATACTGAGAAGGGAATTCGAAGTTTAAAGTTCGAGGTTGCAGGTGCAAATCGAATTCATGTCATACTTCAATTGACATGGGACATTATGCAACTAATTTCCCATCGAAGAAGTCTAAGAAGGGATCCTCAGAAGGATCAGAAGGTGATGCATTAGCCTCTTAGTTCGAAATGGACTTTACCTTCATCTTATGCATGGTGTCATTGATGATGGGTTTTGTCTGGTATATTGACAGTGGAGCCTCATTCCACATGATCGGCAATAAAAGTTTATTCAATGCCTTAGAGGAGAAAGACCCGAAGATGTGCATAGATATGGGTGACGACGGGAAGTATAGTGTTTCAGGAGTGGGCACGGTTGCTTTTCAGAGAGAGCATGGACCTCCTATCACCTTGACAGATGTGAAGTATGTGTCTAGACTAAAGAAGAACTTGGCATCGGTCGCGATGTTGGAGGACAAAGGCTATGATGTTGTCTTCGGTAAGGGAAAGGTTTTCCTTAGACACATCACCATGAGACAGGTGAAACAGATCGATTCACGAGTTAAGAACCTTTATGCTCTTGAGGTTCAAGATGCAGGCAAAGCCTTGAGGAGCAAGGAAAATGTTAGAGACTTGGTGGTTGAGAGGAAGAGTAAATTACCTCTCAACATGTAGCCCCAGAAGAAGTCTCAAACAATTGTGAATGAGCCACAATTGGAGAAGTAGAGAGGAGACCGAATGAAGAGATCCACTCATGCAGATACCTCCATTAGGGGGAGATTTCGATCCAAGTGGGTAGAGGGATCACATGCAACCATACCTCTAGGTGTGAGGTGGGGCGATGTGAAGCGATAGCCCCAAGAAGGCTGAAATTGGGCAGGGTCCATTAAGAGGTTTTATCTCATGGATCGTACCTTGCTATGGGAGCCCAAAGTACATAGTAATGGGAGGAATCAGTGGTATTGATGCAGTCAGAGATCAAAGTGACAGAGGCTAGAGCAGTCAGATACTGAAGAGTGCAGAGAAGGATTGGTAACAGTGTAGAAAGGCAGAGTCAACAGAAGCACAAAGTTTTCAGTTGACATAAGCAATAGCAGTGAGAGACTTTGATGACAGATGCATCATACTGATTCAGGTTGGATGTTTTTTTTTTTGTTTCTAGAGTTGTTGGAGCAACAACTCTAGAGAGATGTGTTGCATGCATAATATTCCAAAGGTTTATGATCGGGATCGAGTTGAATTCCTTTCTTGTTGAGAGGGAGTGTTGAAAATATCAACAAGAAATGATAAAAATAGAATCAAGAAATTACAATTTTAATTTGTCCTTGAATTAAAATTGTGAATTAAAATTGAATTTAGTCTCACTAGCTATTTGGAAATAATTAGTTAAGTTATTTTGACCTAATTAGTTGGAGAAATTCAAGTTAGAAGTCTTTATGAAGTCATGCAAGAGTTATCCCTTAGATTAAGGAGATAAGCCTTAAATTAAGGAGATAAGATTGAGTTATATTTGAGTTGTAATTAGTTAATTCGGTTTACTGAGTTAAGTCCAGTTAAATTAGTTCCAAACTATTTGAGGAACTAATAGAGAGTTAACAGTCAGTTGATGCATGCATGCACTCAACTAGTGTACTCCAATTAACTTAATATTCCCTCAACAAAAACTCATGCATGTTTATTCTGAGAAAGACCCAGTTGAGCTAAATGTTAAGGACAATGTACTATTAGTTGCATGTGTTCTCCTACAAAGGAAACTCATGCATGCAGTCAAGGTAAGGTTCCTTGGAGGATTGCGCAGTTCTGACAGTGTGTGAGATAGTGTTCCACTTGGTGAGGTGAAGATCATCCCAGAGGAATAGCGCAAGGAAACACGAACTTGGAGGGCAGAGAGGAAGGCTTGAGAGAAGCCAAGATTGCTTGTGAGCATCTATGAGGATTGTATTGAGAGTTGGCTAGCTGTGAGAGCTAAGGCTTTGTATAATTCCCACATATTTCCACCTTGTATGATAATACAGATAGTGGGGTTTCTAGCTAAGGCTTTCCCCAGAGTATTTTCATGTGTCTTGGATGATTATTCTTCTTCTTCTGGTTATATGTGTTCAGCTCAATCTTGCTTGATCTTTAAGCTTCCACAAATTGATAGTAGAAGTAGGTTATAGTATTTTGCTTTGGTTATATTGCATTATCAGGGTAATCTACAGTCAGATTTTCTACATAGGTCTCAGAGCGAGATTTGTAGATAGTTTGAAGAATTTCTACAAATCTTATTTTACTAGTGAGGGCATTGTGAGGGGAAAAAATGAAAACAATATAATTTTTCTACAAACTAGTATCATGTTGTTTAATTTAGGTTAGCAACTCTAGTATGAGGATCTCTAATTTATGCTGACAATTCTAGTGTTAGGATCTCCAGCTTATCCTAACATATTTCAATTGGATACATGAAAATGGTGGAGGTCATTGACCATACACAACCTGAAGTAGAGAATACTTGGCAGAAGTTTTAAATGGAAGAAAAGGGAAATGTTAGATAAGATAAAAGATAAGACAAATTTTTCACAAAGAAATAACACAACAATGATAGTTTCAAGGTCTCCAATTTCACCTAACATATTTATAGTGCATCATTCTAATTATGGAGTTAATGGAACATAAACTATTGACATGGAGAGCACTTGACAGAACTTGCAAGTGGCAAAAAAAACTAAAGGTAGATAAAATAATTAAAGAAAAGATATGTGACCTTAAGAAATAGCACAACAATCCTAGTGTTTTAATGGATAGTTACAATGAGTAAGTTCATCCCATGGACCATACAAAATATGGAGCAGAGAAAAGCTACCATAATTTTGAAATCACAGAAAAAAGAAGAAGCTTTAGATAAGATACATTGATTAATGCCCAACAAGGACCTAAAGTTAGACTGATTCGATTTGATTTTTCAATAGAGTCAACGGTCACAAAGTGTAGTAGTTGCAAAGAAATTTATATAAGCTAAAAGATGAAAGGAAGAGCATAAGGTAGAAGAAGTGAAACCAATGTATGAGAGAAGTAGCAAGACATACTGGAATGAAAGAAGACTTTTATACTTGCAATTGAATAAAAATGATTGAAGATCAATGAGATTGTATTTTAATATAGTTATTGGTAACAAACTACAGGAGTGCCAAAGAAATTTTTATAAGCTAAATAATGAAAGGAAAAGGAAAATCTAGAAGTGAAACTACTATATAAGAGAAGTACAAAGACTTACCATAAATAAAGAAGTAAGACTTCTATACTTGTAGTATGAATAAAAAGGGTTAAACCACTACAATTAACACATTTAAGTTAGAAAAAGCTATCAAATTTGAATTCCTCGCCAATACAATGTTAACATCTTCAAATGAAATAACCAAAACTAACATCAAGCATGCCTAAAAAACAAGTTGATTTCAGTATCAAACTATTATCCATATATAAACCTGAGCTTGTAAGGAAAATGGTGTCACGATCACGAAATTTCAATATATAAAACAACAACAATGTTTGTTTCACAATTAAATAAGTCACTCGTTTGAGAAATCTTTGACACAATAATGTAGTGTGCTTAATACAAGCATGTCTTGAGTATTAACTGATAAGTGAATCCCCGAGGCACTCTCTAAGTCAATTTTCACTTATATTACTACTGTAGGTACAATTCATTTTGATGATTCTAAAGCAAGAAGACCTACTTTTGGGGAAATATTTTGTTGAGAAAGAATGCCTGTTCCATTGAATAGAGTGGATTTCCCTTGGATTTAGTGTTCTAAGGGGTTACTAGTCTTATAAGAATTCTATGTTAAAACTTGGATTTATCCCCATGGAACCCATATTATTTGGATGGGGCAAACCGTAACATGCTTACCTTGGTGGATGTATTGATAGTCAATGAAACATGCGAGTGGAAAATAGAAAATGAGAGAAACATATTTTCTATGCAATTTATGCTAAAGAGATGAGTGTTTGGGCTTCTATTCATTTTTTTAGTAGGAAAAAAGAATGACACCTTGTTGGATGGGCATAAAACACCCCGTTGAAATAGTGCCCCATTTGGTTGGTAGGTACAATTTGACCGAAAGGGAAAGAGAAGTGCTCTACCCAAATTTTCCCCTAAAGAGATGGGTGCAGAGGATGCCTTTCAATTCTCTCGTAGAAAATTTGGGTGGGATTTGTTTTTCCTTGGGAATTTGATTGGTGCAAAGCACATTACTATAATACCGACATAAATTGTTGTAATACATGTACTGTTAGCCATTTTTTTGAAATACCCACATAAATTTCCAATTCCATCCATAATAGAGATATTGAAAATTTGTAATTTTATTTTGTTTATGGTTGCAGAGTCTGTGCATTTATCTCAAGCTCTAACTTGGCCTAGTTAAAGGGTTGACAACACCCACACTGTTATATAAATATACTCTATATAGTAAAAAGTGAAAGGCTTGAGATCCCAGAATGTAAGCAATAATAAATGTTTATGTTCATGATTATGTGAGAAATAATAAAAGAATTCCTTTTTCTTTTTATTTTAATCTTTGACAAGGAATGCATGCATCTAGTTTATCGTGTAAGACATTGGTGTACGCTTCACAATCATGATGATGGCAATGGATTCAACAAAAAATTATAATAGTAAAAGGTGTTATGTGATTAAATGGATATGAAGACTGGATTTACTACATAACGATTCAATTGAGTGAAGGGTATATTTTCACTAGTTTTTTGGTTTATAATAAGAAATAGGAAGAAGAAGGTGATCATTGGAAATGAAAAAAATTCAAGCACAATAATATGAATGACGGGTAAAAGTAGTCTAATGAATGAAACCATGAACATAAACATAATCATGAACAAAATGTAAAAAGTGAACAAATCAAAAGGTACCAGAATGCTGCTAAATCCAACATAACTTGGGATCGGTTAGGCTAGTTAATGTCATCACCATGTTGATATATAAAACAACAGAAATGTTGTCTGCGCAATTAAATAAGTCCCTAATCTGAGCAATCTTTGAGCTGCATTAAATTAGAATCACAACTTGGATGTATAATTAAAGGCAGAAGAATAGAAAGATTTTATTGGAGATAAACCTTTGGCAAAACTTAGAAGGTTAAAAAAACTAGCCATAGACTCTGAACATAAGACAAATAACTAAGAAGGCTCCCAACCATATTGTAGTCGCTAATGGGTTAATATTTCCTTTAGGTTGCATGGTTCTAAATACCTATGGTAAGACAAACATCTGTCACAATCCCCATCTCACAATTTTAGAATGCAACACGTCTGAATGAAAATTAATAGGAAGATATTTGATTCTATTGTGTTTCCATCCTTTGGTTCGTGAAGCTATTAGGATTCTGACATAAGTAAGAGAAACACAATAATTGTACAATGATAAATGTACACATTCTAGAGAAATTCCTTGTAGAAGGTACACTAAATTAGAGTCACACGTTGAATGTATAATTGAAGGTATAGGATTAATACTGATTTTTGTAGATAAACCTTTGGTGAAATGCAGAAGGTTGAAAAAACTAGTCATAAACTATGCACATAAGGAAACTAACTATGAAGGCTCCCAACCATATTGTAATCGTTAATGGGTTGTTATTTCCTTTCACTCGAATGGTTCCAAATACCTGTTGCAAGACAAACATCTGCCACACAATAGACACCTGGCATTAGAAAAGGTGAGTAATATGTGAAAATTCCGGCCAAATATTTGCACATTGGAAGGCGAAAAAAAAGGAAAAAATAGAACCCTTATACAATTCATAGCACACAACATATAAATTGACTTAGTTGGCATTTGGTAGCGGTGACGAGTGGAACGAAGCACATGCATTCCGGTGCCAAAGGATGGCCATAAAATATATACATGTAGGTATTAAGATACCAGGCCATTTTGTTGAAACTATTGATGGCAAAAGTTTCAAAGGGCACAAGTGGAAGGGTTCCGACTGCTATTTAATTCTGCAACCAACATCTGTGTGATATTTTGAGCATATTTGCTAGAGTTTGTTGGATTGACCCTGCAATTTTTGGGATATTGACAAGGTTTACGCATTCAACCCCAACATTTCAAATTTTTTTGGGTTTGTCTTGACTATTTGCGGAGGTTTGCCAAGTGCTAAATATTTTGGCCCCAAGATTTTAGAGTGCTCTCGGTTTGGCTTGATTGTTAATGGTAAAGTACTAATCCCTACATAGATTAACACATGATCAAACAATCAAATCTTTTCATGTTTAATCTGATTAACAATGTATTTGCGTTTTTTGGTTTTTTTGTGGGCATGTCTCCAATCGTAGGAGTTTGGATAGAAAGACAAAAAACTATATCTACTCCAGATTTGGGCACAAGAAACTTACCTATTGTATTATGAAAGATTTGAAATCAAGTCGTTGAAACCTTGCTGTTTGGATGTTCAGAAATGTGCCTGTTTGCTGAAAAAGGCACCCCTCTGCAACATATATGGGCACCGGAAGCCGACCCAACCACCTCAAACTCCACTCAATGCAACACAGACACAAATAAATGGAGAAATTAAATGAAGGGCATGTGAATAAATGGAAAAATTGAAAGAAATTAAATGAAGGGCATGTGAATCCGACACAACAACTAACGTGACACGGGAAGAAATGAAGGGCATGCGAATAAATGGAGAAATTGAATGAAGGGCATGTGAATCCAACACAACCGCTAGAAAAAATCAATGCAGAAATTGAAAAGGAAAAATGAAATGGAGAAATTGAATGAAGGGCATGCATCGATGGCTATTCAATGTGCAAACAAGAAGTGCATCAGAATATTGAATGAAGGGCATGTGAATCCAACACAACAGCTGGAAAAAATCAATGCAGAAATTGAAGAGGAAAAATGAAATGGAGAAATTGAATGAAGGGCATGCATCGATGGCTATTCAACGTGCAAACAGGCAGTGCATCAGAATATTGAATGTGTAGACAGATTGCGTGGGAGATACAGAGAATGGGTTGCAAATTTGCCATTGAAAATATAGAGAATGAGCTACAAATTTGCTATTATGTCGTGGGAGATACAGTGAATGAGTTGCGAATATGTAATGAGCAGTGATCAGGACGAGAGGCTATCAATCATAATCGGCGTGGCAGTCTACATGTGGACACTTGGCAATTTTTAATTGAACAAAGGAGGACAAAAATAGAGGCCTCCAATTCGCAGGGTGAACAATGTCACGAAGCCCGCAGAGAAAACCCCTATGAGGGTAAATATTTAAATATAATGTACATATCTATTTCATATCTATAATTTTTGTTATAATATTTTTATTCTATTCATTATAAAAACAAAAAAATGTATAATTTTTATAAATATTCCAGTTTATATTAAAATTGATAAAATAGATAATAAATTTAATAGGAAAATAAATCAAGCTAAATAGTTAATTGATTTTTCTCTTTATTTATCAAATAATTAAAAATTATTATCTTTATAAGATTTTACAATTGGTTTGTTATAATATTTACATTTTATTATAAAATTAAAAAAATATTAATGTATTAATTCTTATAATATTTTTGTTTATATTAAAACATATAAAACTAATAAAATAAATAATAAATTTAATATAAAAATAAATCAAATTAAATAATCAATTTATTTTTCTTTTATTTAAGAAACTAATTAAAAATTATCTTTAAGAATTTCCACACGTACTTATTATTACAAGAAAACATAAACAAATATTTATTAAGAAACCCATTATTGTGCATACTGTCATTAATGCTTCTGATTGTTTATTAAATATAATTTTAATGAAATTTATTGCATTACTCAATTTATGTTATCATTAACATGCAGTAAAGAAAATACTTTAATACTTGCCCAGATGTGAAGTGAAAATATATGTATTTATATTGCCTTGAAGAAAACTCTACCTCCCTACCTCGCTGCCAATTATATATATCCCATTAATATTGCATTGGGTAAAGTGCCTTCGACGTTAACAAAACTCGCCATTTTGACATTATAGTTATGGTACCTTCATTTTGACAATATAATTTTTGTACCCTCAAGTTTGAGGGTAGGGTTGGACTTTCTATACACGACAAGAGTTTACTTTGAATACATCTGGTTCTTGGTGCATGAAGGAAAATTGTTCTCTTTAAGATATTTGGTTTAAGTTGACAAAACTTAAGACATTAAGTATTCAATATAAAGGGATAGAGAATTCATTGATTTATAAGTATGATATTTGTTTATATTTATATATGACTTTCATAATTTCAAGTTTTATTTATTAAAAAAAATACAAATACATATTTTTATTCTAAATTTTTATTGTTTTGAACGTAAGTGGAAAATATCTTTAATTATTGTTGTTTACCCGTTCAAGCCGATTTTATTTTTTCAACTTTTTTTCATGAACACAATGTACCATGGATCAATATTAAATGGTTTGTAAAGATGGTTGAGCCAAATAACTTCTATGCTAAACTACATTAGTTCACTTTAAGAAATTGAGAACTGAAAACTATTGAAATCATTATTCCAATTAAATAGGTGATGATAGTTTTCATGTACAAGTTGAGATGTTAAGAAAAAACTATTTTTCCATGCAAATGGATTAGTTGTTCATATATACCATTTAAATTGAATTAAATATCATATATTAAATTACCTCATCTTATATGATTTCATATCTACAATTTTTTACTTACCTTATATGATTTCATGTCTATAATTTTTGTTATAATATTTATATTTTATTCATTATTAAATTAAAAAAATTAATGTATAATTTTTATAAACATTTTAGTTTATATTAAAACTGATAAAATAGAGAATAAATTTAATAAGAAAATAAATCAAGTTAAATAGTTAATTTAATTTTCTTTTTATTTATCAAATTAATTAAAAATTATTATTTTCATAAATTTTTATAAATAACTTTGTTATAATATTTACATTTTATTATAAAATTATAAAAATATTAATATATTACTTTTTATAATATTTTAGTTTATATTAAAACATATAAATTTAATCAATTATAGTAAGTTGAGCTTCTCTCCAAGCTTTTTGAGCATAGGAATAAAATCTTAAATCAAAATAGATAACTTGTTTTTTTAGGTCCGATAGACCATTATTTGGTCTCAGTGGACGTTAACCACCACCACCATCATCATCATCATCATCAAAATAAATAATAAATTTAATATAAAAATAAATCAAATTAAATAATTAAATTATTTTTCGTTTATTTATGAAGGTAAAAGTACTTATTATTACAAGAAAATATAAACAAATATTTATTAAAAAACCATTATTCTGCATATTGTCATTAATACTTCTATACTTCTGATTGTTTATTAAATATAATTTTACTGATCTTTACTTCTAATCGTTTATTAAATATAATTTTACTGAAATTTACTGCATTGGTCAATTTATGTTATCATTAACCTGCAATTTATGTTATCAGTACTCTGCAGTAAAGAAAATACTTTAATACTTACCAAAAGGAGTTGTCTATAATGCGACTTTTTGGAGATTCCGGTGACGGAATCCGGCGGAAGAAATTGATTTAACCTCATTGATTTGTTGCAGTTAAAATGGTTTTTTAACTGCATATTTGGATTCAGCACCCTCGAAAACCCCTGGGACGCTTTCATTGTGCAGTTAAAATGGTTTTTTAACTGCATATTTGGATTCAGCACCCTCGAAAACCCCTGGGACGCTTTCATTGTGCAGAAACTAGCTATCAAACTTGCGATTCCAATAAATTCCGGCGATTCAGCACCCTCCTGGGACGCTTTCATTGTGCAGTTAAAATGGTTTTTTAACTGCATATTTGGATTCAGCACCCTCGAAAACCCCTGGGACGCTTTCATTGTGCAGAAACTAGCTATCAAACTTGCGATTCCAATAAATTCCTGCCGGAATTCGACCGTAAAAACCCGGCTAAAAGATTTCAAAAAGTCGCGTTATAGACTATTTCCTTACCAAAATGTGAAGTGAAAATATATGTATTTATATTGCCATTAATGCTGTATTGAAGAAAACTCTGCCTCCCTGCCAATTATGTGGAATGTATATATCCCATTAATATTGCATTGGGCAGAGTGCCTTTACGTTGACAAAACTCGCCATTTTGACATTATATTTCTGGTACCTTCATTTTGACAATATAATTATTCTAGCATCAAGTTTCAGGATAGGGTTGGACTTTAAATACACGTCTAGGGTTGACTTTGGATACATTTCATTCTTTGTGCATGAACGAAATTTTTTCTCCGTAAGATTTTTGGTTTAAGTTTCTGACAAAAACTTAAGACATTAGTGAAGATGTTTTATTCTGTTGAAAAGGACAAGACTTAGAGGTTTGTCAAGGTTTTTTCAAAATCCACATGACGGCGTGGAATTTGACATCTTGTAGGATGTATTTCGTGTTCTAAGAACTATTTGATGGGTATTGAAAAAATTTCCACGTGTGTTACACACTTGTAACATGTCAAAATGATTTTTAATTTCAAAATTCAACTGTTAAAATTGATAATATCTCTACAAACCAACGTAATGCCTAGAATTAGGCATGGACTGAATCGGCATGGAAGAAAGTTTGTAAAGCCTAAAATTATGAATGCACTGAACCAGTTCAGAAGAGAGTTCAAACTTAGTGGATTACGATTTTGGTTTAGAAAGAGAAGGGCAAAGAGATATAATTTAATTTTACGATGATTGAAGACTTTATTTATTGAATATTTATAGAACAAAATTATGGTTAATATTTAGACATATTTATCAAATATTTAAAATTAAAATTTATATAAACTTATATATCATTTCATTTTTATTATAAAAATATATATATATATAATTTTATATTAATTATTTATTCTCTATATTAAATAGCTATAAAGTAAAATCAATTATTAATTTTTTTATATTGAATATCCAAATCACCACCCTCTCATGTCTATCTTTACTTTCTATATTAGAGAAAAGATTATTTAACTTTCATAGACTCTGCAATATTGTTGTTGTGCTCCTCTATTGTTCTCTTATTCATCTTGTCTTTGTTTAAATCAAATTTTTCAAAATTAGCCTCTCTATATGTAACATCCCTAAAAACACTCAATGTAAATCAAACATTTATGAATATAATTTTAAAAGTTACGAAAAAGTTATAAGAACTAATTCTTGATCACTGAATGACGATGAAATCAAGAAAAGTAGATTTGGTTATGGAGGTGGGCACGTAGTTAGGAGGTTGAACCCAAACAACTCTTTGACAGCGATCTTGGGATTGAGTTTCATCCACAAGATCGAGTCTGCTCTTTACGGCTAACTGCCGGTGAATTCCTAACAGTATTTTAATTCTCACCAGTATTTACTTCTGTAGAAATTGTAGCGAAAGGATTCGCGCTTGGAAAATATATTATAAGTCCATAGAGCGGTGCTTTGCAACGGGAGAAGGAAGGCATGGTTCAAACGAAAGTGGTCATTTTTCTTCGTTTGCATTATTCTGCTAATGTGCATATTGCTAGTTCTATCTTGGTAGCAAGGACAACAATAAAATATCAATGCAGTGGCCAATAAGATTCACTAAAAAACTGTGGATGTTTGTGTGACCATAACGCATTAAGGGAAGCAAACGTATGCACCCTGAAAGCAGAGTGTTAATTGTTCAATCGATTGAGAATCTCGCTTTTCATTCCCTCCTCAAATTCCTACGTGATATTGGGTATTCTCATTGGTCTACCGGCATTTTGGATGGCTTGTGGTGGTACAATTGGAAAATATAAGTTAATCTCTTGAAATATTCTTTGTTTATTCCCACAAAAAGATATAGTTAATAATGTCCATGTTCTTTAAAGTAAATTTTTTATTTTGGTGTACAAAGTATAGTTTGGTTATGATTGTAAGGTATTGCAAAGTTTCTATGTACTAAAATATTGCAGGGATATAAGTCCTCTTGAAAGTATTTGTTGCTTAGTTTATGCACATACCACAGTAAAAGCTAAATAGTTTTGTGATTTTCTTGAGAGTGTTAAAAGTTAAGTAGCTTTATTATTTCCTTGGGATAAATTACACAAGGTTCTTGCTAAGTACCAAGATATCCTCTTGAGAAAAGATGTATGAGACATCTAAAGTTCTTGAGGAGATTGTTGTTTTATATTTTCTTGGCAAAGAAAATATATTAGTACATGTAAATAAATATTATATATTCCTCTTGTAAAGAAAATATATTACCGCATGTAGATAAATATTGATTATTATATATATTTTATTGGTAGAGAAAATATATTACTACATGTAGTTAAAGGTTGTTATTACTATATATAGGAAAAGATGGTTATTATGTATATTTGCAACATGCATATGTGTTTATGTAAGAAAAGATAGGATGAATTCTCTTTTCTCAAAAAGGGATTTTGTAGTCCTTTTCCTGGAAGTGAATATAGATTAAAGAGGGTAATTTGTGAAATATTCTCATGGGTAGAGAGTTCTCTTGTAAAACAATACTTAGTTATGAGAAAATATAATAACCTATGCATAGATAAAATGCACAAAGATAAGTCATAGGAACCTTCTTTGGAAAGAATACATCTTTTTATGCGTGAAAGATAAGTTAATGGTGTTAATCCCTTTGCAAGAGCTTGCAAAAGTTACATGTTTTGGTAAGTAAAAAAGTAAAGGATTTGGTTATTGCATATTGGGTAGTTTGATTTATTTGCATGGTTTAATGCATAAACCGTTACCATTATTATTATCCTAGTTCTTATGCGCAAAAGAAAGGCTGATTATGATATTTTGTTGAAAACAAATGCATGAGGACTTTGTTATGATACTTTCATGGAAACAAATGCATAATAACTTTGTACATAAATGTTAGAGAAACTATGTTGGGATTCTTCAAAAATAACTATGTGAAAAGAACACGTGCAAAAACATAAAACAATAGTTTATTAAATGTATGAAGATATAACTATGGTGTTATATATTTTAAGAGAAACATGGATTTGTAGAACTATTGGGTTAGATCTTTTAAAGAGAAATATGCATAAGTGTGAATAAGAATTGTGGAAGGTAAAACAAGTATTTATTTGAATAAATGTACTAGTTATTTATTATGACATGCTTGATAACTATTGGTGCACAACATTGTTAGAAGAAGCTTGTTGTGATATATCTTTACAACTCATGCACATGAGTAGATGTTAAAAGATCACTTTTAGAGACTGATTATTGATTGATTAATATTGTATCTAATCTTGTTGCCAAAGCTTGTTGACGACAACAATGACAGAAAGCGATGGCAGTTTGTGCCAAAGAAAAATGATCTTTAACATTGTGGTAGGTCAAGAACTAACGGTCCATGCTCATGAGTACGAGTTGCAAAATTGTACGTTGATAGAACAATCATGCCACAAGGATGTAGAGAGTGGTGATATGTAGGTAAAGGGTTTCATGGAAAATGTAATAGCTTTTAGCTAGTTATGTGACATTTTAATGATATTTCATTGTAATATTTTATAACAATGGATAAGGGATGGAATCCCTTATAAGCCATTGAGTGAGGGGTGAAAACCCTCACGACAGTTTAATAATAAGATTAAACATTTGCTGGTTTTCACCCTACGGGGTTTCCAGGGTATATCGGTGTTCAATGATGTGATTGCTTATTATGTCAGTTTGATGATGTTGAATCCTTGATGATGATGATTCCTTATTTGATGTGATTAATTAATATGGTTAAGGAAATCATGAAATGGATGCACGTTTCATGAGACAGTTTATGTTAATATACTACAACAGTGGTTGTCAATGGTTATGCAAGTTACTGTCCTCTATTGCAATTTACTAATGAACATTATATCTAATGGTTAATGAAGAATGTGGAGTTGTGATTTGGATAATTACTTGTGGGTAATTTGTATAAAAAATTTTAACTCCCTGCTTTTACATGTAAGGTTATTGAGGTATGTTACAAGTGGTATCAGAGCTAAAGGTTGCAGCACTGGTGCCTTTGGGAATTGATAAGCGGAAAAGAAAATTGAGGTATGCCACCAATGGACATTAACTCAGGTATGAGTCTAACAATCTACATATTGATTTATGTAGTACACTACTTTTGACATGATATGTGTGATTCATGTTTATAACTGCATTGAGTAGTAAGTATAAAGTTTGCTGCAAAACTGTGTTCATGACATTGGATTCTTGATGAGGATAAAAGACAATAAATTTTTTGTTACACTTATGAACAATATTGAACACTCATTAAGGAAAGCGACAATCAACTACCAACTTTTGCTTTGCAAATATGGCAATAATAATGATACATTTAATGAACATGATTGAAGTTACAATGGACTAATTTTAATGATTCAATGCATAATACGAGGAATGTCCTTAGATATGACGATATAGAGTTTTAAAAAGACATTGTAAGAACCCCTTTAGATATTGAAAATAAACAATGAGTCGAGTGATGAGACTTGACTGTAATAACTAATTTTTTATTAAGTCTTGTCATGGATGCATTAAGATGGTTGGTAGTTGTGATTGGTTAGTGTTGTATGACTAACTAATAGAACTTATATGCATTAATTGAATTTGATTTAAGATTATTACAATTCGTAAACAAGTGATTATGGTAGTTACTTCATGTATCGGTCTGTTGATGACAATACACTATGGGAAATTGGAAATGTTTAGATTGTTAACTCAACTATTATTGACATTTACACATTAATGAATATTTGCATATACTTTTATGCATGACAATATTGTATGCATGAAACTAAAATGATTTGGAAAATGAATATTTGTTAAATGATGCATATTTATAACTAACATTGCAGATGGGATTAAGTAGTGGTAGCTTAATGGCAACAAGAAAACTTGTCACGTAAAATGTTGCAATGTGAATTGCAATCATAAATGAGAAATTATAATGCTATATGATATGCATGATTGTGTTATTTGGAAAATAAGAATGCATACAACATGTATGTCAGTTGTGTTTCCTATTAATCAAGATATTATGGACCCATGTTGAGCATGGTGTACATGAATGTTTCTTTTGTTAATCGTAATGTGCATATGTTTTACTATGTAAAATTACTGTGGGAAAGAGTGCTAAAAGAGAAACTTAACGTGTCAGATAGTTGTGGATAGATGTGAAAGGCTAGAATGTCTTGGGTTGATGGCAGTTACCTGCCTGAAGGGGTTGATGGTACTTGCCTGCTCGGATTTCCTCTCCTTAGAGATAAATGATCTCAATAAGGGAAAAGAGTTTTTCAAGACGGTGAAGAGGGTAAAAAGCCTAAGGCAACTTTATTGATTTGGAGCCTGTCGGAGGAGGCCCAAAATTCCTCATAGACAGGACGCTTTCATAGGAATAGGTAGGACGCTACTAAGAGGAATCTTATATTCGACCCTATGTGGTCATTGGAATTCTTGAGCTGGTTGGCCAGTGGAATTCCATACTAGACTTGGTATTGCCTTTGTCAAATAGCTGTCTGGATGTGAAAATGACTCGATCTGGTTGTGGAAACTAGTTCCCATGGGTTGGGAGGAGAATTCTTTAGCCTATTGTGGTTCTCATAGCTAAAGAAATTAACTAATTAGCTATATGTTATGTTAAAAATGAATTTTATATATAATTGTGTAAACATGTCATGCACATTTTAACACAAAAGGATTTTAGTGCTCAGTAAGGAGTTATTGGAATTTTAGTTCCTTTATTGTATTACCAATATTGTAAACATCTTAGTAGGGGCTAAGACAATTTTCACTTGATGCAATGATTGAATGTTTTGATGATTAGAGAGCTAGGTGCACTTTTGGTACTTTTAGAAGTACGTGTCGATGACATTACCAAGAGCTAACACAATGTGCACATGATGTAGTAATTTATCATTTTGATGATTAGTGTTAGTGCTCTTTAAGTACTTGTAAAAGTAATGTGCTTTAAAAATCATATAACATTGCACAATTTATTGATAGTTAAAAGTATTTCATTTGACTCAAAATATTGTGACTAATGTGATTCAATTTGTTAGTCATACATTACAGGTTACTTACCATGGAGGGTTGACGGGTTATCCAATCACTATTAAAATTCTTACGTGAAAGTGCTCATGATTTTCAAGAGTAGTTGGTAAGTAATGGTAAGTTGATATAGAGATTTGTTTTTGTATATTATGAATTTGAATAAGGGCCAAGTCATGGAAATTAGAACTTGCATATTTTTGCAATTATAAATTCTTATGACTATTGATTTTTCTTATTTTATAAAATTACAATTTTTGTTTATTGTCATTCTTAGAATGAAATCTTTGATTTTAAAGAGGAATGATCACTTTTTGTGCGGTTTAGATGGTTATATCATGAGTAAAATCTAAAGTTCCAACGAGAGATGAACACCGAGGACGGTGTTCTTGTTAAGGGGGGGAGTATGTAACATCCCTAAAAGAACTCAATGTGAATCAAACATTTATGAATAGTAATTTTAAAAGTTATGAAAAAGTTACAAGAACTAATTCTTGATAACTGAATGAGGATGGAATCAAGAAAAGTAGATTTGGTTATGGAGGTGGGCACGTAGTTCGGAGGTTGAACCCAAACAACTCTTTGACAATAATCGTTGGGATTGAGTTTCATCCACAAGATCAGATCTGCTCTTTACGGCTAACTGCCGGTGAATTCGTAACAGTATTTTAATTCTCACCAGTATTTACTTCTGTAGAAATTGCAGCGAAAGGATTCGTTCTTGGAAAATATAATATAATTCCACAGAGCGGTACTTTGCAACGGGAGAAGGAAGCCATGGTTCAACAAAAGGGGTCATATTTCTTCATTTGCGTTATTCTGCTAATGTGCATATTGCCAGTTCTATCTTGGTAACAAGGACAACAATAAAATATCATCACAGTGGCCGATAAGATCCACTGAAAAGCTGTGGATGTTTCTGTGACCATAACGCACTAAGGGAAGCAAATGTATGCACCCTGAAAGCAGAGTGTTAATTGTTCAGTCGATTAAGAATCTCACTTTTCATTCCCTCCTCAAATTCCTACGTGATACCCGGTATTCTCATTGGTCTGCCGGCATTTTGGATGGCTTGTGGTGGTACAACTGAAAAAATATAAGTTAATCTCTTGAAACATTCTTTGTTTATGCGCACAAAAAGATATGGTTAATAATGTCCATGTTCTTTAAAGTAAATTCTTTATTTTGGTGCACAAATTATAGTTTGGTTATGATTGCCAGGTATTGCAAAGTTTCTATGTACTAGAATATTGTAGGGATATAAGTCCTCTTGAAAGTATTTGTTTCTTAGTTTATGCACATACCACAGTAAAATCTAAGTAGTTTTGTGATTTTCTTGAGAGTGTTAAAAGCTAAGTAGCTTTATTATCTCCTTGGGATATTTTACAAAAGGTTCTTACTAAGTACCCAAGATATCCTCTTGAGAAGAGATGTATGAGACATCTAAGGTTCTTGAGGAGATTGTTGTTTTATATTTTCTTGGCAAAGAAAATATATTAGTACATGTAAATAAAGATTATATATTCCTCTTGTAAAGAAAATATATTACCACATGTAGATAAATATTAATTATATATATATATATATATATATATATTGGTAGAGAAAATATATTACTATATGTAGTTAAAGGTTGTTATTACTATTTATAGGAAAAGATGGTTATTATGTATATTTGCAACATTAAAATATAAGTAACCTTTATTATCTTTATATAACATTCATATGTGTTTATGTAAGAAAAGATAGGATGAATTCTCTTTTCTTAAAAACGGATTTCATAGTCCTTTTCCTGGAAGTTAATATAGATTAAAGAGGGTAATTTGTGAAATATTCTCATGGGTAGAGAGTTCTCTCGTAAAACAATACTTAGTTATGAGAAAATATAATAACCTATGCATAGAGATAAGTTATAGGAACCTTCTTTGGAAAGAATATATCCTTTTATGCATGAAAGATAAGTTAATGGTGTTAATCCCTTTGCAAGAGCTTGCAAAAGTTACATGCTTTGGTGAGAAAAAGGTAAAGGATTTGGTTATTGCATATTGGGTAGCTTGATTTTTTTGCATGGTTTAATGCACAAACAGTTACCGTTATTATTATTCTAGTTCTTATGCGCAAAAGAAAGGTTGATTATGATATTTTGTTGAAAACAAATGCATGAGGACTTTGTTATGATACTTTCATGGAAACAAATACATAATAACTTTGTACATAAATGTTAGAGAAACTATGTTGGGTTCTTGAAAAATAACTATGTGAAAAGAACACATGTGCAAAAGCATAGAAACAATAGTTTATTACATGTATGAAGATATAACTATGGTGTTATATATTTTAAAGAGAAACATGGATTTGTAGAACTATTGGGTTAGATATTTTAAAGAGAAATATGCATTAGTGTGAATAAGAATTGTGGAAGGTAAAACAAGTATTTACTTGAATAAATGTACTAGTTATTTATTATGACATGCTTGATAATTATTGGTGCACAACATTGTTAGAAGAAGCTTGTTGTGATATATATTTACAACTCATGCACATGAGTAGATGTTAAAAGATCACTTTTAGAGACTGATTATTGATTGATTAATATTGTATCTAATCTTGTTGCCAAAGTTGTTGATGACAGTAATGACAGGAAGTGATGGAGGTTTGTGCCAAAGAAAAATGATGTTTAACATTGTGGTAGGTCAAGAACTAACGGTCCATGCTCATGAGTATGAGTTGCGAAATTGTACGTTGATAGAACAATCATGTCACAAGGATGTAGAGAGTGGTGATATGTAGGTAAAGGGTTTCATGGATAACGTAATAGCTTTTAGCTAGTTATGTGACATTTCAATGATATTTCATTGTAATCTTTTATAACAATGGATAAGGGATGGAATCCCTTAGAAGCCATTGAGTGTAGGGTGAAAACCCTCACAAGCATTTAATAATAAGATTAAACGTTTGCTGATTTTTCACCCTACAAGGTTTCTAGGGTATATCGATGTTCAATGATGTGATTTCTTATTGTGTTAGTTTAATGATGTTGAATCCTTGATGATGATGATTGCCTATTTGATGTGATTAATTAATATGGTTAAGGAAATCATGAAATGGATGCAAGGTTCATGAGATAGTTTATGTTAATATACTACAACATTGGTTGTCAATGGTTATGCAACTTACTGTCCTCTATTGCAATTTACTAATGAACATTATATCTAATGGTTAATGAGGAATGTGGAGTTGTGATTTGGATAATTACTTGTGGGTAATTTGTATAAAAAATTCTAACTCCCTACTTTTACATGTGAGGTTACCAGGGTATGTTACACTATATCAGAGAAAAGATTATTTAACCTTCATGGACTCTTGCAACATTGTTGTTGTGCTCCTCCTATTTACCTTTCCTTTGTTTAAAGCAATTTTTTCACAATTAGCGTGTTTAACATAACCATTTTATTTAGCTTTTCACAAGGCTTAATGTTGAAATAAGCCTTGATTCTTTTAGCTAATTTAGGAAAAAACAAAGTACTCTGGAAGCAGATTAATGAATTTTGAAATGTAAAAAGTAGTTGAAAAAGAGTTTTTTATAAGGGGAGGTTGATATTCATAAATTTTCTTAAGTCACGAAGATTAATGAAGGTTGAAATGCAAAAAATAGTTGAAAGAGAGGAGAGGTCGACACACAAATTTTCTTAAAACGTAAAATGAAAGGCGTGAAAAATACTAAAACATCATCAAATTTTCATTTGACAGGCAACAATAATTTGAAATTCCAGGCCTGCTGGCACAGTGAGGTTTTTTGACATGGATACTACGTATTGTAGCTAGGAAGATTCCATTTGTTGCATTAAATTAAAGTTGCATAAAAGAAATACATAGATGTTTTTGAGATTTTCACATGGAAACCATGCCATGTGTTCTCCTCTGAATGTATCCACGCAAGGAAAGATGGAAGAGGTTTGATTACAATTCCATCACTAAGCACATAGCTATAATGCTGGGGCATTTACAAATGGAAACCGCGTATCCACACAAAGATTGCCTGTGAAGATAAACTTTCAGAAAACAAAATGAATACCACTCAAGTGTAGGTAGTTGGGAAGGATAAATTTTGCTAGTATAAACATAGGCTGGCATTAGGTAATTGTACTCAGATTTTACACCTCTTATCTTTTTCAAATCCTTATGGTCGTTTAGCCTTGCAGTAGTCGATAAATAGTGGTCAGAGATACATTTGGTGAGAAATACTTGTAGATGTCAAAGTTCTGGACGTCATGGTCGTCAATATATAGAGAAGATCATTGCAGAAGAAAGTCATTCTCTATTTGACTCAACAATTTCACCTTGCAATCATCGGATCTGGTGAAGTCCAGCTCATCAACTGTGAGCTTCGATGGTCTCGATGCACTTGGACTCCCACAGTTCCCACACCTTTGCGCTTTTATCGCATGATCGCACCGTGGAAAGTGTGGGAGGTGGTGGACTCCAAGAGCTTCGAGATGATTAGAGCTCACAGTGAGGCCGCCAATACTGTCGTCGTGTGGCACAGCTGGGTTAAAATATTTGGTTAAAAACAAAAATGAATATAATTATTTGGTTAATTTTAATTAAAATCATTATAAAATATTTATAATTTTACTATCACTTTCATTCTATTTATACTTGACATTGCAACAAAAAATATGCGATAAAAATATTTTTCTTTCGCTATCTACCATAAATAGAAATATTTTTATGTTATGTGAAATAACATGATTTTATATCAACTTAAAAAAATATAAATTAACTAAAATTAAAAAGAAAGCACATTAATCTCAGTGTCAAAGAGATGTGTATTGAGTTGACAGATGTATCTTTTAAAATAAAAATATAAATTTTCTAAATAATAAAACAATGTAGTGTATAATTTAAAACAAAAAAGTACATATTTGGTTAGTTTTAATTAAAATCATTTAAAATATCCAAACTATCATTCTTTCTATTGGTTGACATTACAGCTGAGAAGATGTAGGAAAAATATTTAAAATATTTATATTTCAATATGAAATAACATAATTTTATATAGACTCTAGAAAATGATCAAGTTAAAAAATAAATAAATAAATCTCTTCAAATTATTCTAATGTTGTATAATTCTTATATATTTAAAAAAAAAATCAGTAGCAGAATTGTAACATCCCTCATTATACCTCATACAAAATATATATTACTAGCATGTAATATTCCCAAATAACTTATCCCATAATCCTTAAGTGATAATCAAATGATAATGCATTAATGCAATTTGTTAATATAATGATTTGTGTTGTATCTTGCATCATTAACATTGCTCATTTAACCATGCTTGTTAATAATACTTTGTTTGATGTAGTTTATAACACCTTGCAAGGTAGTAATATCATTCAAATAACATAATAGGAAAGCACATGAATGGACACTGATATACCCTAGAAAACCCAAAGGGAAAAAACAACAAATGTTTATTTTATACTTTTTTTTGTTAGTTATTCAGTCATGATATACTTTAGTTCATCCCTCACTAAAAAGACTATCACTCCATTCTTTGTGAAAGTCATGATTCTTTCCTGCAACCACTAAAAACTAACATGAAGGCTATCTGAAACATCAATTTATCAAAACCCAAAAGATTATGATTTTTTCATCAATTAAATAAAGTGAGAGCATCAAAATCTCAAATATTCAACCTCTAAAAGTTAATAATTACTAATTTTCCATGCATTATGCCACTTGGCCAGGAAACACTTTCTTACACATGCATAAACTAGAGTAAAAGTCACATCCATAACTAATTTTTTACCTGTGTATGCATCATGCAGTACTTAATTATAACTATCTAAATATGCAATGCCTTAATAATTATATGCAAAACTATACTTTTAATGAATTCAATCCAAATGAAAAAGTATGGGAATCAATTTGTACATGTTTCCTGGTTGTCTTTCTTGTTGCAAAACCACAACTAACAATCTATTTCTTTTACATTCAAAACCATTGGTAACAATCTACTTGTCTTTTCTAATGTAATAATATAGGTTAGTGCTATAAAGTACGACTAATCTTGTTTTTTTTTGCCAAAACATAATAGAAAGGCACATAGTTATAAGTGCATATCTATTTTGCCATATTTAAAATGCATTAATTAAAAGCACACGGTTATAAATCCATATGTATTTATCCACATTTCACATGCATAAATAAATAATTATTATAAGAGCATGCTTATTTATCCTCATTTCGCATGGATTTTTATAAACATTGTAAAATCATATCTGTTCATCCATATCTCACATGTAATAAATAAAGGCATTGTAGTTATAAAAGCTTGATTTTTATGGTTGAAAATGAGAAATACTATGCATTACTATAACCATCTTTATATTATTTTTATGAATGAAAAAATAGATGCATTAGACATTGCAAATCCACACGTATTTTATTATCACAATGAATTAGTGATACATTGCTAGAGGTCAATAAACTTACTATAATTTTGGCCATTGTAAACCACACACACACACATATATATATATATATAACCATTGCAAGCCACATGTGATTTATTTCTTACCCATAGTGTGCATACTCATGTAATATTTTACCATGCAAGGGTTAGAGTATGGGTACCATTATGTTTGGTTATCCACCTACATATATGAACATAACCAATGCTTGTTTCAACCATGATGGTTGGGAAATCCTTGAAACCATCTTCATGTAGCAATAATTAACATCTCCCAAGGTGCAGGGGTTTTTAAACACTTGACATGGAGCCAGCACGACAATGCTAAGATGTAGCCACACAGTCAATTTCTTTTCCACTCTAGACAATAGTGAAAACACGATTGGGATCTACGTACAAGAGATTGTAAGGGGGAAATAATTTGTTGTTATTTTATAAGCAACATGTGTTGCTACCCTCTTTATTCCAAGAATACTTGTTTAAACGAAGGTGTGATATATTTTTTTCTACCATAAATGAACCTTTGCCTCCCTCTACATAATTAACATGATTGGAATAACTCTGAGCATTTTTGGAAGTGTGATGTTGGATCCCGACATCATCTTTAAAATTTTTAACTTTTCACTAATGAAGAGATAAGGGAGTCTCTGCATATGGTATCTTCTCTAAATGGATCAGTAGAAGGTATGTTTACTTCGACCTTTTTCTTCTTTGTTGGTTCGACTTCCATAAAATACAAACATACAAGCAATGAATTCAATGTAAAATATTGTATGTAGTCATTGTTAAGCCACAAAAAGAATCACATATAACCTTTTTCATAAGCATGCACATCCATATATTTTCTTGAACTTGTCAGTGATCTGGTTACAATTGTTTCGTAACTGTTTCTTGATGCAACCACAATTTTTAGAGCGCATTAGAATATTTTCCATGTAATTGAAATTACAATGTCCAGATCTAGGGATATTACATCCCCAACGACTTAAAAATAGAACTATTCACAATGTTGTTCTTTTCTCTCTTTTATGATTATTATAATTTCATCAAACCTTTATCTACCACTTGAACTTTTTCTTTTCATTTAGATTCTTTTCATTTCTTACAATCTGCTTTTTAGGTCGACTTTCACTCATGACATCTATCTCCATACATGATAGTTTTGTAACTAAAACAACCAAAATGGGATCCTTCCCCTTTAAAATGAAGGATTTTATTTTTAGCAAATACAAATAAGTAACAACAATAATCTTTTATTAATAATCATTAATATTTACAACTATGAAAAAAAAAAAAAAAATCCTTTGGATCTTTTAGTCATTGTTTCAATTAATATTTACAACTATGAAAAAAATATTTTTTACTTTCAATAGTTTAGTCATTGCTTCAATTTTGTAAAAACAGAAACAAATTATTTATGAATTTATTGCTACTTGCCAATACTCTCGGAAACGATGGCCACTCCATGCAATATTTTAATTACAGGTGGTTTATCAGTTGTGGCATGGGCTCTAAGAGTGGCTTATCAACCCAACAACAAGCACCTCGAGTGGTTTATCAGCTTACTAAGCAAGAACCTCATAGTGTATGACCAATGAATCCAGTAAGTATTTCTCAATCGTAATCACATTATCTTTAATCGCAATATATTCAACTATTAGTCATTTATGTAATTCCAGGTGCTAGTCATAATATTTTTAACTATGAATCATTAAACATAGTATCTCTGCAAGTACATAGAGGCCATATAGTTCCCTAATTACATAAATGATCATAGTATCCATAACTACCTAAAGTGCATAATGTCTTAGCCCTTACTAAAGACATCCACAAGTTTAGTATCATGAATTCATGGAAATACAATAGAGGTCACCCTCAAACAACAATTCCAGTAGTTCCTCCCCAAATCCTAAGCATCTTCCCTGTCAAGAATCTAATCAGAAATCATTCATAGATTTATACCTCCTCAAACCAATCAATGTCTTGCCAGCTCTAGGTATAGGTCTAGTCTTATCTCCCACTGTCACTTTTAAATTCATACTGCCTTTATCTCTCACATTCCATTTTATACATTTTCCAACCATGATTTTCATCACCATTCATGCAAACTTTTGATGTTCATCAACCCATGAAATTTATCTCTAGTCATATTATCTTTTGGTGGTCAGATATGCTAAACAAGGTCATCCATTTTGGAAAAATGAAGGATTTTTCCTATCCCTTCATGGATCATAACTAATTTTATTTATTTTCTAATAGTTAGAAGTTTAACCTCTCATGTGATAGCTCCCCTATTATTCCCAAAACAAAATAAATTTTTACATTCTCATAAAGAATATTTACTTTTTTTTGGCTTTTCTGTCACACATCATCTTAAGAAAAATTCATAAAAGTCATTTAAATATTTACCACTAATCTACACTCAAAAATAAAATCAAGTTACAATTCAATTTCCACTATCATCTAATGTTTCCTTGAAGCATTTTCAATTGCCAATTCATGATTCCTTGAAAAGTTTCAAACCTTACTACCTGAGTGTCCTTGTGATTTTGGCCTCCAATCAGGGCATCCCATGAAATCCAATAATTCATAAGAATCATGACTAACATCTCCTATCACAAGATCGGTGTTCATTTCAAGTTTCCCATATAATAATGAACATGCATTTTAGAAAAAAAACATCACTATATCTTCAATGCACAAATCTTGCATGTCATGTTTGCATAATAGTAAACATTACATCTTCACATTTCTAGTCACAAATCACATTGCAACCTTTTTCTTTTTTTATTCTTATATTTCATTATGTCGGAAGCTTAGTGGCATCACTATGTTGCCATTAATCTACCCTTGCTTAATCATAATAGCAACATTAATCACAATACTACTTCATAAAATTGTACTCTTTACAAAACATCTCGACGAATGTACTCAAGATGAATTTCAATTTCCACATGTACCAATGTTTCTCAATAATTTGAAAAGTAATATGGAACTGATCTTGTTACTTTTCCATCTACATAAACCATTTCCATGCATTAAAACCAAGCATAGAAAATAAGGATTCCTCCTATAGACTATATATAAGAAGATTAAAAAAATGTTTCCATGGAGACATTTTCAATAACAATAATAAATAAAATAAGACCTAATAAATATATAGTCATTTTGATCCAAACATTATCATCCAACATAGTTCTAATCCATGTAAAATGATATTTCTTTTTTATGCACATGCGTCTAACCATAAGTCACCATGCAACATTACTAGCCCATAGTCAATAATGTACACTTTCAAGTCAAAGAAATTAATAATTCCAACTGATTAAAATATGTCATCCAAATCTTGTTTAGCAATGACAAGGAATACACCACAATTATACAACATAATGGACCTAATTGATAAGGTTTAATATGTAGTGTCACCGATAATATTCACACAAAGTGGATGCTTCCCAAAAGCATGAAAATTCAATATTTTGTTATATAGATGATGTATACAAAATCCTCATACTAACACTATCATTACAATGTCAACATGTAGAGCTACATTGACATGTCTAAAGTTAGAGCAATCAACATAATCAACAACACCTAGTTGTTATTAGTTTTATTATTAAATTTGTAGAACATACATAATATATACAATCACACATGTTCCCATTACTCGAAAATACATCATTTAGTTATCAAATAATCTTTGCTACCCTTATCATATCAATTACCATATATGCATTTTCATATAAAAGGAAACAACCCTTTTCCTTTATGTTCTTATTAGAAAATTATATTTCTATTTATCAGTCACTTTTATAAGACATTACTATTTTTGTGATCTAATTTATTTATAACATTAATGAATTCAGAATCATGCTTATGCATGATAAAAAAAATATCCACTTCCATACCCATCATAGTTTCTTGCATACTATCTTAATCTACATAAAATACTATACACGCTTATATTATACAACAACAATAATTTACCATTAGTAATTGGCTTTTGATAGCAAACACTCGTAACAATTAAGAAGATGGAAACATACCTATAGTAAATTAACACATTTTCAACATTAAGCCAATAATACAAGTATGAACTACTACTATTAAATTGTTTATGAATTTTAACAATGATCTTCAATAAAAAAAACTAGAATGATGCATATTCCAATAACTTGTAACAATATATTGCATAGACCATGCCAGCAAAATATCATAAATTTAATCGACATTCAATGGGGTTCTTTCATGTTTTCTCTTAAACATTCTAGCATGCTACCATTAACATCAACGACAACCCCTGCCTTTCTACATTCTTTTCAATATCACATTCTTTTCATTATTGAAAAATAAATGCATGCATCCATTATTTTCTCAAAATTGTAACAAATTCATTGAAATTCCAAGCATTCTCTTTTAATGCATCATTAGCATTATCATAAGAGTTTGGATACAAAAACTGGTATTTAATCATCATTATAACTATTCATTTTGTGTTTTCAAAATTATCCATAATTTAGTTATAATAAATGCAACATAATTCCTAACCGACCTTTATCAATCATCAGGACTCAAATGTCATAAACACATTTATTTTTTAAAGCACTTGTTAACATTATTATTCTTCAAAACAAGCAGTAGCACTATTATGAATTTCATATTAAATGTAGTCTAATGCATACATGTCAATGTAATTTCATTAGTATCATACATGAGCTTTATCCAAATAACATCATACCTCTACTCCTTCTTATTGTTACCGAACCTAAGAGGTGCCAATTCTGCAACATTTACTCTGATACCACTTGCAATATCCCTAAGCATACCTCATCCAAAATACATAGGATCAGAAATTTTACTAGTTTTACCAGCATGTAATATTACCAAATGACTTATCCCATATTCTTCAATTGATAATAAATGATATAATCACAACAATTAAGTGAAGAAACCTTAGAAAAGGAATAACAAATCTCATAATGTAATAACCATTAATGTAACTTGTTAACATAATGTTTTCTACTATAACTTTGCATCATTAATATTGTTCATTTAGCTAGGCTTTTTAATAATACTTTGAATGATGTAGTTTCCAATGTCTTGCAAGGTAGCAATATCATCAAGATAATAAAATAGGAAAGAACATAAATATACATCGATATACCATTGAAAACCTGTTAGGTCCCTATACTACTAGTGTAACCCCTTATTGTTATTAGTACAACCCCCTTATTATATTGTTGTGCCCATGTAGTCCCCATATTGTTATTATTGTGCCCCATCGAAGCCCACTATTTTTATTATTGTGCCCTTACATTATTATTGTTATGTCAGCTTTGATTATATTATGACCCCTTAGACTCCTATATATAGAAAGGAGGTCTTGCCATTTGTACAATATAAGAATTGTTCATTTGTGTAATGTAAAGGAGGTTGCTCCCTCGAAGAGGCTTATTTCTAGGGCGTTTATCTCTCTTTTCTATCATTTTGTGAGCTGGTTTCATAAAATTTGGTATCAAAGGGAAATCGAGAAATATAATCAACTCTAACAACATGACAAATCTTCTAAATAAAGAACAATGGGGCGTAATTGCACAATTATGTTCACTAGAGGATTCCACATTGAAATCATGTATTTCTCCAGATTTCCAAAATGTTTTGGACAATGATTCCAAGGTATTTGACACTCCCAAAGGCCTCCCACCTATTCGTGATCGTGATCATGCTATTCATTTGATTCCAGGAAGTGTTCCTCTAAACATCATACCTTACAGATATCCATATTCCCAAAGGAGTGGGAACTCATTCGAAAGTTGCAGAAGGTCCCAGTTCAAATAGTATTGCAAGAACTTGACAAGGAAGAAAAAATCATATTGGAACTTGAAGCAGTCACAGAACCAAGAAATCGATAGCTATGAAATAGATCAATTTCAGAGTATCTCATAAAGTGGGAGAACTTACCCGCTAAAGATTCCACATGGGAGGACAAGAATTTATACAGAAGCATCAAGAACTACTCAAGCGTTGAGGGCAACAATTTTTGAAGGAGAGGGGCATGTTAGGTCCCTATACTACTAGTGTAACCCCTTATTGTTATTAGTACAACCCGTTGTTGTGCCCATGTAGTCCCCATATTGTTATTAATGTGCCCCATAGAAGCCCACTATTGTTATTATTGTGCCCTTACATTATTATTGTTATGTCGACTCTGATTATATTATGACCCCTTATACTCCTATATATAGAAAGGAGGTCTTGTCATTTGTATCATCTAAGAATTGTTCATTTGTGTAATGTAAAGGAGGTTGCCCCCTCGAAGAGGCTTATTTCTAAGGCGTTGATCTATCTTTTCTATCTTTCTGTGAGCTGGTTTCATAACAAACCCTGAAGGGAAAAACCAACAAACATTTATTTTATTAAATGTTTCATGAGGGAGTTCACCCCTCACTCAATGGCAACAAGGGATTCCATCCCTTGTCCACCACTAAAATTTTACAAAAAGTATCATAGTCTTTAATTCAAGCATATCTAATTAGAGTCTATTACATTTAACATGATGCCATGTTTTTCTGACACTTTACCCCATTGTTCTTCAATCACAATGTCTTCATGGCACAATTTTTTACTATAGTAAGTTACCCATTCTAAACTACAATTAAGGATCTTCCAGTCAGCATACAACAAAAGTGATACATAATGACCTCATCACTTGAAATAGTATTAGTTGTAGTCCATATTTCGATTTTTGCAAAAGATGCTAGTTTAGAAATCATCACTCCATTCTTTACAAAAGTCACGATTCTTTCATGAAACCACTATGATCAGTGAACTCTATCATCATGATTATTCGAAATATCAATTTATCAAAATCCAAAATATTATGACTTTTTCATCAATTAAATAAAGTGAGAGAATATAAATATAAAATATTCAATATCTACAAGTTATCATTTCAGAATCACTAATAATCTTTCATGAATTATTCCACTTGGCGTGGAAACACTTTCTTGTACATGCATAAATTAGATTAAAAGTCATATCCATAACTAATATTTTACCTTTACATGTATAATCATTAAGGAATGGAAAATCCCCACAACCCTAAAGCATCTTTGAGGGTTTCTTTGGATGACATGGTATTATCACAAGTTTGTTAAGAATTATCGGAGAATAGTATCGCATCTAACAACATTACTGAAGAAATACGCATTTCTGTGGACGCTAAAAGAAGCTAAGGCCTTTGAACATATTAAAAAGGCAATGTGCCAAGCACTGATCGTAGCTACACCTAACTTCACAAGTACCTTCATTGTGGAATGTGATGCCCTAGGAAATCGAATTCGTGTTGTTTTAATGCAAGAAGGAAGAACTATTTCTTTTGAAAGTCACCCAATTAAGGGAAAGTATTTACACAAACCTATTTATGAGAAGGAAATGTTGGAAATACTACATGCACTAAATAAATGACAACCTTAACTAATGGGAAGAAACTTCAAGGTAAAAACAGATCACGATAGTCTTAAATAATTTTTAAAACAAATATTAGCTTAAGAAGAGTAGCAAAGCCGGGTCACAAAAATGTTGGGTTATGACTTTGAAATCATATACAAAAAAAGGAAGCAAAATGTTGTTGCATATGCACTCTTGAGAGAGGATGAGGACATTGCGGAATTTCTATGTTCCATTTCTATTATCCAACCTGATTGGATAACTGAAGCAAGGGATTAATGGAATAATGACAAAGAGGTGTGGACACTCATTCAAAAGTTGCACCAAGATCCTAGTACGTCTGATACATTTATCTGGAAAAATGAGTCATTATCGTACAAAGGTCGTTTATATCTCTCTAGGGATTCACTACTCAAAAGAAAGATTCTTTTAAAACTGCATACCTCCACCTTGTGAGGGAATTCATGATTTTAAAAAATTTACCACAAGGTCAAGAAGGATTTTTCTTTTGGGATGGCATTAAATCTGACATTCAAAATTTTTTGGGAGAATGTTTGGTTTTCCAACAAAATAAAGTTGAGACAATTATGACCCCAGGTCTATTAGAACCTTTAGCCATTCCAATTCAGCATTTTGAGGAGGTACTAATGGATTCTATCACAAGTTTAGCTAGATCTTAAGGAAAGAGTGTCATTATGGTGGTAGTTGATAGACTTACCAAGTATGCACAATTTTGTGCATTATCTCATACTTTTAAACCCAATACAGTTGCTACTGCACTTATGGAAACAATTCAAAAGCTACATGGAAAGCCAAAGATTATTGTAAGTGACATAGATCCCATTTTCACTCGAATTCTTTGGACGAAATTATTTTCTTGTCTTGGTACACAATTAGCTCATAATTCATCTTATCATCCTCAATCTAAGAGGAAAATAGAGATAGTGAACAAATGTTTGGAACAATATCTTCATTTCTTTGTATTTCATAAACAAACACAATGGGTCAAGTGGTTACCTCTGGTTGAATGGTGGTATAACATTTCCTTCCTTACTACAAAAAAAATGGCCCCATTTATGGAAATTTATGGATATCATCCACCATCCGTCACACCATATTTAAGAGAAAATTATAAGGTTCAATCAGTGGAAGATCACATTGAGCATCAACAACAAGTCCTCCAACTCTTAAAGGATAACCTCAATCTAGTGCATAATTGAATGAAATAATAGGCAAATGAGCATCATAGTGAAAAAAGGTTTTGATGTAGGTGGTTGGGTATTTTTATGGCTACAACCATATAAAAAAATTTCCCTCAAGAAAGATAAGAAGGGTAATAAACTATCACCCAAGTACTATGGTCCTTAAAAGGTGTTGCTAAATATTATTATTATGGCATATAAATTAGAGTTGCTTTCGTATTCCTGAGTACACCTAGCTTTCCATGTTTCATACTTAAAGAAGTTTATCAGTGACAAGCTTCCAGTTCAAACATTACCGCGAGAACTTGATGACGAAGGAAAAATCATATTGGAGCCAGAAGCAGTCATGAAAACAAGAACCTGATAGCTATGAAATCAATCAATTTAAGAGTATGTCATTATGTGGAAGAACTTACCTGCTGAAGATTCCACATGGGAGGATGAGAATTTTATAGAGATGTATCCATAACTAATCAAGTGTTGAGGACAACATTTTTTCGAAGGAGAGGGGCATGTTAGGTCCCTATAATACTAGTGTAGCCCCCTTATCGTTATTGTTAGTGTAGCCCCCTATTATTATTATTGTGCCCCATAGAAGCCCACTATTGTTATTATTGTTATGTAGGTTTTGATTATATTGTGACCCCTTAGAATCCTATATATACCAAGGAGTTCTTTTCATTTGTATCATCCAATAATTATTGATTTATGTAATGTAAAGGAGGTTCCCCTATCGAAGAGTATAATTTTTAAGTTGTTAATCTATCTTTTATTCTACTTTATGACCTAGTTTCACAACAATTACCAATGAATCCAGTTTGTATTTCTCAATCATAATAACATTATCTTTAATCACAATATTTTCAACTATTATTCATTTATGTAATTCTATGTGCTAATTATAATATTTTTAACTATCAATCATTAATCACAGTTTCTTTGTAAGTACTTACAGAACATATAGTTCCCTAGTCACAAAACTTGTCATAGTATCCATAATAAGCTTTTATACTTGTATTTACAAGTTTTTTTTTGTCAGATTATTAAGTTTGGGAATGAATTGTACATGTATGAATGCAAACATGGGTGTATGCATAAGAGGAAGGATATTCATGAGATTTTGCATGCCAGTTTTCTAGGCATGGGAATGAACTGTAGGTGCATGAATGCAATGATGGCCATATACATCAAAACATGAACATGCATGTTATGAAACCAGCTCACAAAAAGATAGAAAAGAGAGATCCACGCCTTAGAATTCAGCCTCTTCGAGGGGGCAACCTCCTTTACATTACATAAATGAACAATTCTTGGATGATACAAATGACAAAACCTCCTTTCTATATATAGGAGTCTAAGGAGTCACAATATAATCCAGCTGACCTAACAATAATAATATAAAGCCACAAAAATAACAATAGAGGGATTCTATGGGGCACAGAAATAACAATATGGGGGTAATAGGGGCACAACAATATAAATAAGGGGTATAACTACAATAGTAATGGGGTAATCACTAGTATTATAGGGACCCAACATGTCCCTCTCCTTCAAAAAAGTGTTGTCCTCAATGCTTGAGTAGTTCTGGATACTTCTGCATAAAATTCTCATCCTCCCATGTGGAATCTTCAGCAGATAAGTTCTTCCACTTGATAAGATACTCTGAAATTGATCGATTTCGTAGCTGTCGAGTTCTTGTTTCTGTGACTGCTTCCGGTTCCAATATAATTTTTCCTTCCTCGTCAAGTTCTGGCAATATTGTTTGAATTGGGAGCTTGTCACCTATAACCTTCTTTAAACATGAAACATGGAAAACTGGGTGCAATCGAGAAGCTGCAGGAAGCTCCAATTTGTATGCCATAGTACCAATCTTTTGCAACACCTTGTACGGACCATAATACTTTGGTGATAATTTATTATCCTTCTTAGCTTGCTTTAGGGACATTTGCTTATATGGTTGTAGCCGTAGGAATACCCAATCACCTACATCAAAACTTCTTTCACTGCGATGTTGATCTGCCTGTTGTTTCATTCTATTTTGTGCCAACACGAGGTTATCCTTTAAGAGTTGGAGGACTTGTTGTTGATGTTCGATGTGATGTTCCACTGCCTGAACCTTAGAATTTTCTCTTAAATATGATGTGATGGATGGTGGTTGATACCCATAAAGTGCCATAAATGGGGTCATTTTTGTTGCTGTATGGAAGGAAGTGTTATACCACCATTCAGCCAGAGGCAACCATTTGACCCATTGTGTCTGTTTATCAGATACAAAGCAACGAAGATATCCTTCCAAACATTTGTTTACTATCTCAGTTTGCCCATCAGATTGAGGATGATAAGATGAGCTATGAGCTAACTGAGTACCAAGACAAGAAAATAATTCTGTCCAAAAATTTCCAGTGAAAATGGGATCTCTGTCACTTACAATAATCTTTGGGTTTCCATGTAGCTTTTGAACTGTTTCCATAAATGCAGTAGAAACTGTATTGGCTTTAAATGGATGTGATAATGCACAAAAGTGTGCATACTTGGTAAGTCTGTCAACTACCACCATGATGACACTCTTTCCCTCAGACTTGGGTAAACCTGTGATAAAATCCATTGAAACCTCCTCCCAACGTTGGCTTGGAATGGATAAAGGTTGTAATAGACCCGGTGTCTTAATTGTTTCAACTTTATTTTTCTGGCAAACCAAACATTCCGCCACAAACTTTTGAATATCTGATTTAAGGCCATCCCAAAAAAATTCCTTCTTAACCCTGTGGTAAGTTTTAAAAAATCCTTAGTGCCCTCAGAGAAGTGTGCAATTCCATAAGAATCTTTTGTTTTAGCTGGGAATTCTTACAGAGGTATAAGCGATCTTTGTACCATAACGAATCATTTTGCCAGCTAAATGTATCAGAAGTACTGGAATCTTGTTGTAGCTTTCGAATAAGTGCCCACACTTCTTCGTCATTCTTCCATTCCTCCCTTGCTTCGTTTATCCAATCTGGTTGGATAATAGAAATGGCACACAACAATGCTTCCACATCCTCATCCTTTCTTGAGAGTGCATCTGCCACCACATTTTGCTTCCCTTTTTTGTAGATGATTTCAAAGTCATAACCCAACATCTTTGTGACCCACTTTTGTTGCTCTTCAGAGGATAATCTTTGTTCTAAAAAGTATTTAAGGCTATCATGATCCGTTTTTACCTTGAAGTGTCTTCCCATTAGGTAGGGTCGCCATTTCTTAAGTGCATGGAGTATTGCCAACATTTCCTTCTCATAAATAGCTTTGCTTAAAAACTTTCCCTTGATTGGACGACTTTCAAAAGCAATGGGTCTTTCATCTTGCATTAGAACAGCACCAATTCCATTTCCTGAAGCATCACATTCCACAATAAAGGTTTTTGTGAAGTCCGGCGTAGCTAAGACCGGTGCTTGGCACATTGCCTCTTTAAGATGTTCAAAGGCCTTTGTTGCTTCCGGAGTCCATGAAAATGAATCTTTCTTCAATAATGTTGTTAGAGGTGCTGCTATTCTCCCATAATTCTTAACAAACTTGCGATAATACCCTGTCAACCCAAGAAATCCTCGCAGATGCTTTATGGATGTGGGGATTTTCCATTCCTTAATGGCTTTAATTTTGCTAGGGTCTACCTTAACTCCTTCATGAGATACAATATGACCCAAATATTCCACCTCCTGGACTCCAAAGAAACATTTGGATCTTTTTGCATATAATTGTTTCTCCTCCAATAGTTGTAGCACCCTGTCAACATGTTCAACATGATCCTTCCAAGACTTGCTGTAGATTAGTATATCATCAAAAAATACTAACACAAATTTTCTAAGGAATGGTTTGAAAATTGAATTCATCAAACCTTGAAATGTTGAAGGTGCATTGGTAAGGCCAAAAGGCATGACCAAAAATTCATAATGACCCTCATGAGTTCTAAATGCCGTTTTCGGAATGTCTTCAATCTTCATTCTGATTTGATGATATCCCGAATGAAGATCCAACTTGGTGAAGTAAATTGATCCATGCAATTCATCAATAACAGGAATGGGGAACTTATCTTTAATAGTGAGCTTGTTGAGCTCCCTATAATCCGGACACATGCGCCATGATCCATCCTTCTTGTGCACCAATACTACTGGAGCTGAGAAAGAACTTTGACTTGGTTGAATTATACCAGCCTCTAGCATTTCTGCAACCATACGTTCAATTTCACTTTTTTGGGCATATGGATATCTGTACGGCCTGATGTTTGGAGGAACACTTCCTGGAATCAGATGAATAGCATGATCATGATCACGCATAGGTGGGAGACCTTTGGGAGTCTCAAATACCTTGGAATGATTGTCCAGGACTTTTTGGAGATCTGGAGAAATAGATGATTCCAATGTGGAAACATCTAGCGAACATAATTGTGCAATTACACCTCTTTGCTCCTTTTTAAGAAGCTTAGTCATGCCATTAGAGCTGATTATCTTTCCTGGTTTCCCTGCAATACCCCTTAATTCAACTTCCTTTCCTTCCGTAGAAAATTTGATGAAAAGTTCTTGAAAATTAAAAGCTATTGTACCCAAGGATTGTAGCCATTGGACTCCTAGTACAACATCAGCACCTCCCATTGGAATGGAAAGCATTGGGCTAGTCAATACATATTCTCCCATGGATAGCTTGATATTATGGCACTTTCCAGAGCAATTTATTGTTCCTCCATTTGCAATCATCACTTGACACTCTGGTGCTGGATATAGGAAGCAATTCAATTCTTTTGCTACCCTACAATGAATAAAATTGTGGGTGCTTCCTGAATCAATCAACACTATTACCTTTTTCTTCTTGATTTGTCCTTCTATCTTGATGGTTTGAGGAGTGGTAATTCCCGCCAATGCATTACAAGATATGGTCGGATTTATTTGTTCTTCATCTAGGCTTTGTTCCTGGAGTATATCTTCTTTTTTTGACCTTTCTTGCTCCTTTTCTTCTTCCTCTTCACAATCTATGTAGAATAATTTCTTCTCAGCACACTTATGACCTTTAGTGTATTTGCTATCACAACTGTAACAAAGCCCTTTTGCTCTTTTTTCTTCCAATTGTTGTGGTGTCAACCTTATAGGTTGTGGAAGACTAGGGGCAACAACACTTCCGTCTTTATAGTTGTGAGTGGTATGCTTCCTGGTTGCCATAATTTTGCTTTCCATTTTTCTTGCTAACCTGAATGCCTTCTCTAATGAATCAGGTTCCCAAAGGCGAACATCATGTTGGATATTATCCTTTAAAGACCCTATGAACACATCAATCCTATGCTCCTCTGGAATATCTTTTACCCTTATGTTCAATTTTTGGAACTCCTCAATGTGCTCCATTACTGAACCCTTTTGTTTGAGACTTATCAATTGGCTAAAAAAAGTGTTGCTTTTTGTATCTTCATAATGTGCTATCAATTCTTCCGTAAAAATTGCCCAAGTGATAAATTGTTTACGAGAGCAAAGCCATTGATACCATACAAACTGATTTGGTTCCAAATATACAGTTGCCATACGTACCTTTTGTGCGTTTTGCACATTATTGAGATCGAAGAATTGCTCCATCTGTAATATCCATGTGGCGGGATCCTTGCCATCAAACTTCCTCATATCGATTTTTGGAATATGGTGATTCTTCGATCCAACATTAGCGTCTATGGAATCATGATTAACATTTCTTTTGTTCTCATCATGAGTTTCCTTTACTACCTTTTCACCATTAGTGACCCTTTCTTGTAGCAACTTCTTCAATTCTTCCATGTCTGTCTTCAAATCTATCTCCAAATCTGCCATCGAATCCTCCATCTTAGCTTCCATGCCCTTTATCTTAGATTCCACGCCATTTATCTTAGATTCCACGCCACTTATCTTAGCTTCTGTTAGCTTTTGTGAGCGTGACATTTGTTGCACTTGTTCTTGTAATTTTGATATATCATGTAGCATTTCTTCCTCTTCTTCATGAGTCATGCTAGAGCTTTCAGGTTCCTTACTAGGTGTTTGCATTTTCTTTCCTCGGGGCATCAGTTACCGATAATAATGCTTTACTATGCCCTTTGAATTCCGTTAAACCAAGCTTACACAAAAATTAAAAAAAAAAACTACACACCTTTTTTCACTTTATAGAAGCCTGATATTGAATCTGATGTATCTCTGTAATTTCGGATCATCCAGTTCTGAAATTGCTACATGTAGTAGCCTTCTGCGTCCTCTTTCCAATGCCACAAGTCTGAGCCAAATTGGATTCTCCAAGGAAGAGTTATGTGAAATCTCCCACAGTGACTTGATTTTAGACTGGTTCAGTAGAGCGAACTTGTACGACGTGCCACGAGTCACTGTTTCAACCTTTGAATCTGAAACACACACACAAGAAACTATAGTCCGTCCTCTTTCTGTACCTTCTTACGAAATTTCAATCCGATCCCCAGAGAGAAAGTTATGACGATTTTCCCCAGGTCACCTGTTTTGAATGTAATTCAGGAGTCTGCAAAAAGACCAACTTCCTCAGATCATATCTCCGCAAATATCGCGCGAAAAGCTCTGAAATTCGGACCCAAGGTTCAGCGCGATTTCTTCTCAAATGGGTTTTTTTTGTGACTTCTGAAACGTCACAGAAAAAAAGTTATAGCGAAAATTCCACGATGACCTGTTTGGAGCAGCGAAACCCTAGAATCCAAAGCTCTGATACCAAATGTTATGAAACCAACTCACAAAAAGATAGAAAAGAGAGATCCACGCCTTAGAATTCAGCCTCTTCGAGGGGGAAACCTCCTTTACATTACATAAATGAACAATTCTTGGATGATACAAATGACAAAACCTCCTTTCTATATATAGGAGTCTAAGGAGTCACAATATAATCCAGCCGACCTAACAATAATAATATAAAGCCACAAAAATAACAATAGAGGGATTCTATGGGGCACAGAAATAACAATATGGGGGTAATAGGGGCACAACAATATAAATAAGGGGTATAACTACAATAGTAATGGGGTAATCACTAGTATTATAGGGACCCAACAATGCATGAGCTTGAGTTAGAAAAGTTTTTAGGTATAGGAAGATGCTGAAATTTTGTTGGTACATACAAGTACAAATTGTAGCATTTTGAAACAATGGAGAGATACTTATATGGGTTAACGCTCATATGTTGTTTATGAAGGAAGAAGATACTTGGGGAAATTCAAGAATAAATGAAATAACTAATAAAGTTGAATTTATTCCATTTACAATTTCTTGCCTTATTCACAAGACCTTGAAACTTTTCTCATATTCTTAGTTCATAGTTCAAGTTTTATGATATTCTATTAAGAAACTATATTTTATCCATTTTTGTGAGATAAAATTTCTTACTGTATTCATTATAGGGCACGTGGCATTCTCCATAACAATCATTATGTGAAGGAAAATCTAGGCTGTATTATAAGCTTTTTACTTGCAGTTACAAGTTTTTCTTTGTGAGTTTAATGAGTTTGGGAATGAATTGTACGTGTATGAATGCAGACATGAGCATATGCATAAAAGAAAGCATATTCATGATATTTTCTGTGTGAATTTTCAGGCATGGGAATGAATTGTAGGTGCATGAATGCAAAGATGCCCATATGCATCGAAATAGGCACATCCCTAAGCTTGAGTTAGAAAACTTTCTAGGTATAGGAAAATGTTGACTTTTGGATTATACATACAATTAAGAATTGGTAGCATTTTTAAAAAGTGGAGAGCTACTTATATGGGTTAATGCTAATATGTTGTTGATGAAGGAATATGATATTTGGGGAAATTAAAGAGGCAATAACTTACACAACTATAGTGTCTAGAAGACTATTATGTGACTGGTCGTATGAGTCACAAAAAATACTTTGAAATTAGTTTTTGGTTGTGTTAACATTAATTTCCAACCAAATTCAAGCATTAAAAACAATTTGTACTACTTAGCCATCTCCTCACAAGGTCTAGTTAATTGTACTTTCAATTGTACACCAAAATGTGCAAAAACATGTGCCTTTATTCATAGGGTTTATCTAAAAGGAGACTTCAAGGGTGAATCTAGGATAGATACAAAAGGGACCAAGTTAGTGTTTGGAGTTATGGATTATTCAAGTAACATAATCCTTTAGAAATAGAATAAATGACCATAGATTGAAAAAAGAAAGGTTGATTCAAAATCTCAATTACAAAGTCGCAAGGAAACCGTGATAATTGTAACATACAATGTAGCTTTATGAGGTAGACGAGACACAAAGAGATTCCACAATGTTTAGCTTCATTAATCAGCTCAATTTTTTGAATTTATTAACCAAAATAAGCAACAACAAGATCAGTACTCAAATCAAAGGTTTAAAGAAACCTAGAGGCAAGAAACATAATGCATCCTTGACAATGAAAAGGCAACTATTAAAACAGACCATGAGATCTTCCTATAAGAGGTAAAAATGGGATGGGAAAATTAAAATGATATATTCATTACAAATATTAATTAGAAAATGGCAAGGCATAAATTTTCTAACAACAAACTAGATGACTTGCTAATGTAAATGTGATACAGAAAGATTTCAAAATATTGAGTTGAAAATCATAGTTGGAAATGCATGCTCACTGTGTATTCCATGGGATTCACACTTTTAGTCTCTCTATGGTCATTATGTAGTAATTCATGGTCATTCATGGGCATTCTTTGGATATTAATAGATACTTATCTTATTTATTGGATGATTATAAAGCCTTCTATCTACTTGTGATTTCATGAATTGTGAAGTAAGTGGGTTGATTGCTACATGTGGCCTTTCATCAACCCACAATTGTGAGTTCATAATTCGTAGGCCACATGAACTTATCTTGTTTTACAAGTGAGGGGAGTTTTGAGGGGAAACAACATAAACAATATAATTGTTCTCCAAACTAGTATAAGGTTCTTCAATTTAGGTTAGCAACTCTAGTGTTAGGATCCCCTATCTAGACTAGAAGTTCTAGTGTTATTATCTCTAGGTTAGGCTAACATCTTTCTATTGGATAGGTGAAAATGGTGGAGGTTTTTGACCATACACAACGTGAAGTAGAGAAAACTTGGGGGAAGTTTGAAATGACAGAAAAAGGAAAAGTTAGATAAGAGAAAATATAAGATAGTTTTTTTCATAAAGAAATAGCACAACAATCATAGTTTTAAGGTCTCCAGATTCGCCCAAGATATTTAGAATTCACTATTCTAATTAGGGAGCTCATGGAACACAAACGTTTGATGTAGAGAGCAGATGTCAAAACTTGCAATTGGAAGAAAAAACTAAAAAAAGATAAAAATAACTAAAGGAAAGATAATTAACCAACGTAACAATTCTAGTTTTCTAATGGATAGATACAAGGATTAGTTACAATAATTAAGCTCATCCCCGATACCATACAAAATATAGAGCAAATAAAAGTTAGTGCAACTCTGAAATTGCAGAAAAAGGAAACTTTACATAAGATACTTTGATTAATGTCTAGCAATGACCTAAAGGTAGATCATCTGACTATATTTCAATATAGTCAATGGTAACAAACTATAGTAGGGGCAGAGCAATTTATATAAGGTAAAAGAAGCCAAAACACTATATGAAATAAGTAGCAAGACATACCAAGTAAAAAAAAACAAAGAATTGAATACTTGCAGTATGAATAACAATGGATGAAGATCAATCGCACTATATTTTAGTACAGTCAATGGTAACAAACTACAGCAGTGGAAAAGTAATTTTTAAAAGCTAAATGATGAAAGGAAGAGCATAAGGTATAACAAGAAAAAATATTGTATGAGAGAAGTAGAAAACATACCAGAACTAAGAAATAAAACTTGTATACTTGTAGGATGAATAACAACAACTTGAGAACAATGAGACTGTATTTAATACAGTTAGTGGTAACAAACTGCAAGAGTGGCAAAGAAATTTTTATAATCTAAATGATTAAAGAAAAATAAAAAGGAAAAGGAAGCAAAAATACTGTATGAGAGAAGTAGTAAGGCATTCAAGAATGAAAGAAGTAAGATTTCTACACTTGAAACATGAATAACAAGGGTTGAAGAATTGCAATTAAGACATTTAAGTTAAATAATATATCAAATTTGAATTCCTTTCCAATACAATATAAACACATTGAAAAGTAGTAAGAAAAACTAACATCAAGCATACCAAAAAAGCAAGTTGATTTTAGTATAAAACTATTATCCATATATAAACATGAGCTTGTAAGGAAAACGTTGTCACTATCATGACATTTCAATATATAAAACAATAGCAATATTTTCCGCACAATTAAAGAAATCACCCATCTTAGAAATCTTTGAAACAACAATGTAGTGTGCTTAATACAAGTATCTCTTGAGTATTAACTGATAAATGAAACCTTTAGGCACTCTCTGACTCAACTATAACTTATATTGTTAGCTTAGGTACAATGCATTTCGATGATTATAGAGAAATAGGGCCTACTTTTGGGTAAAGTTTTCGTTGAGAATGAATGCCTACTCCATTGAATAGAGTGTATTTTCCTTGGATTTAATGTTCGAAGGGGTCACTATTCTGATATAACTGTGAAGACAACATTTGGCTTTACCCCTATGGAACTCATTATGTTTGGATGGGGCAAACCATAGAATTATTGCAACCTTAGTGGATGTATTTATAGTGAATGAAACATGTTATTGGAAATATGAAAATGAGGGAAAAATGTTTTCTATGTACTTTATGCTAAAGAGATGAGTGTTTGAGCTGCCATTCATTTCTTTAGCAGGAAACAAGAACAAAACACTAATGGAAGACCATTAAACACCCCAGTGAACCAACACACCATTGGGTTGATAGATATGGTTTGACCCATAGGGAAATATAAGTGGTCTACCCAAATTTTTGGCTAAAGAGATGGGTGCAGAGGATTCCATGCAGTTATCTGGCAGAAAATTTGGGTAGGATTTGTTTTTCCATGGCCATTTGATTGGTTCAAAGCACATTGTTGTAATACCCAAATAAATTGTTGTAATACATGTATTGTTAGGCATTTCTTGAAATACCCACATACATTTCTAAATACAAGCCGGATAGGGATATTGAAAAATGTGACTGTTATTTTGTTTATGGTTGTACACTCTGTGCATGTATCTTGGGCTCTAACTTGACCTCATTACAGGGTTAGAAACACCCATATTTTTATACAAATATACTTTATATAATAGTAAAAAGTGAATGGTGAAATATATAATTACAATCATGATAGCTAAATTTGAAATACCTCATTAATGAAAACCCCAAAATTTAACCAGTGACAAAAGAAATCAAAATCTACCAGAATGTTACTAAATCCAACATGGCTAGAGATCCCATTCGCCAATTAATTTCATCGCTATGTTACCTTCATCTATGTGTAAGTACAATCGATGACTATAAATCCTCTTGTCTACCTATGATTTCATGAACTATGAAGCAAGTGGGTTGATTGTCACATGTGGGCTTACATCAACCCACAACTGTGAGTTCAGAATTTGTAGGCCACATGCCCTAATCTTGTTTTACTAGTGAGTGGCATTGTGAGGGGGAAAAATCAAAACAATGTAATTATTCTCCAAGCTAGTATTAGGTTGTTTAATTTAGGTTAGCAACTCTAGTATGCGTATCTCCAATTTATGTTGGAAATTCTAGTGTTAGGATCTCTAGCTTATCCTAACATATTTCAATTGGATACATGAAAATGGTGAAGGTTGTGGACCATACACAACCTGAAGTAGAGAATACTTGGTAGAAAACAATGTAAACTTTGAAACAGGCAAAAAAGTGACCCGATTTTGAAAAGGGGCGATGCAGAATACACATATTTTTTTAGCATAGTTTTTGGCACTTTAAATATGTACATTACTTTTTAGGATGTTAGTGATTTGCATGTTAGTTTAAAAAATGGTGATTCTCCATCAGGCCCTTTTTTAAAAGACCTAATTTTTTACTTTAAATTTTCTAATGTGTGAAATGAAAATAATTATTTTCTAAATTTAACAATTTTTGAAGTGGTCTTCTTCTTCATATTTTCTTGCTTTTATTTTAATTTTTTTTGTAGTGAGGTTTTTATTGCTTTGCATATTTAAAGAAGAAGGTCGATATTTTAAAGTTTCGATAGTCTACATATTTATACATCGTTAATTAATTTTTCAATGCACATCAAATAATTGTCCCTAAAAAACAATAAATTTTAACAATTGGCATAAAAATAACAGTTTTCAACGTAAATATAGCTAAAAAATTACACATTTTGATAATTTTTTACTAGAAATGACATGTCAAAATCACGATATTTATAAGAAAAATTTAAGAAAATATGGTGAAATAATAATTTTTTTTTAGGAATTCCTTGTCAAAAAAATAATAATAATCACTTCTTTTTTCAAAAAATAATTATTAACATAAAAATTAATGCGAAAATCATATAATACACATATTGAACACATAACAACATTAATTGAATGCTTATTCTTCTCATAAAATGTCAAAGTCAAAACATTACAAGTATAACTAATTAATAGTTACAAAAAATGAGCTTGATTTCCAAGCATAACTTATATTTAATCAACAATATCATGTGATCCAAACTCTTCATCCTCTAGAGTTTCATCATTGTCTTCTTGCACAATATTTCTTGCTTCATTTTGCTCATTTTTCACTTCTAATGGATATTTGAAGTCTGAAAATCAACCAATGTATGCCTTTCCAATCATTCCGTGTAATAGTGGTTGAGGTTCCTTTGCCTTTTTTTCCACACATGATTCACTAAAATCCCCTTTCTTCAACCCAATTTCTTGCATTGCATCTGAAAGAAACTGAAGGGCATTAATTCGTTGTTGAATAAGATTGCACTGTGCTGGATCTTTTTCAATGGCAATGCAATTTCTTCTTTTTTGAAGGCAATATGCTAGTGTTGAACGTAATTATCAAGCACACAATAAATAATGAAGTAAATTAGTATAATGACATATAAATTAAGAAAGAAGATATTGACATTCAATTCCATATCATAAAACTTACCTGGGAAAAAAAAAAAACGAGAGCCCAATCTCCTTCATTTGAACATATGACTATAAGATAATTAATCAATAACTGTGGTTTTTGAGAAATGTTAACTAACTCTCAATTTCCTTGTTTGTATTCATATGTTAGTTTTCTCACAACATCATCATAAGCCAGTACTTGGCTATAACTCTTTCAATCTACCCGATTAAAAATCATAGACATATAGCTATCAACTTTTTCCAACTATCGATATGGATGAACTCACAATCATTTATAAATGGTTTATCTTCATGGTTAAGAATATTTGACCTTTTCCTATAACATGAAATAGTAAAAGTTCAATCAACTTGTATATAAATGAATTTTTTAACATTAATCAAATATACATTTTGAACATCTTACCGTGTAAGCTGCATTCTTGAGTTTGTTTTCCCCTTGAAGCTTCAGAATAACATTACCATTTGTGTGTCTGAATGAAATGTCACAAATCTCCATAATGGTGATGATGTGACTTCTAGAAATCTTGCAGCCGCTTTACTAAGAGCTTGATAAGTATAAGGGTCACTATCATAGTCAATGTTTGGGATATTAAAACCATGGGGAATATCTGCAATAACTAGGGCATAATCCATTTTAGGTATGAGTTTAACAATGTCTTCAGAGTCGCCTTGTATTACTTGATATTGAATATTGTCAAGCCCATTCTAAATGAAATGAGTAAGAGTTGTATCAAGTTCAGCATTCCTAAGATGTTTCTTCTTCAATCTTTCGATCTTAATTTTTTCAATAAAGGTTCTGAAACTATCTGGTGCTCCATTTGCATCCTTCTTCATCTTTAATAAAATAAACAAATATATGTATAAGTTATAAATAAAAATAGTATATAGATGAATAAAAATTAATGTATAAATCAATATACCTTTTTAAATGCAAGGTAAAAAAAAATTTAGTGTTGACGTAGAACTTGAATCTGGATAGTTGCGTACAACATCATCCCAACTATCTTCATTCAAAAATTAACCATTTGTTCTTGTATTTTCAAGTAAACTTTGTGACTGCATGGATAAAGTAAAAAAAATTAATATAATAATATGTATAACAAATACTACCAAGAACAATATGCTATATTTAAAAGAAAATTATAATCTACAAATAAGTAAAAATAATTCAACAAACTTACTTTTGAAATTCCTCAAGCATTTCCTCCAATGATAATTCCCTTGACCTCACACGGGATAATATTGCTTTGACAAGTTTTTCATCCTTCACTCCTTGTAATGCTCTCCAAGGTGTGATAGTCATATCTTCTGGAAGCGGCTTCATTTTAGGACCTGATTTACTGTTGCTACATATCAATGGTTTAGACCTTTTGGACTTCTGTTTTAATGCCAGTGTCCTCCCACATGCTAAAAATTTCATTAATCAATTCCCATATCTATCCAGTTCTAAATGCCAACTGAAAAATGTTAGCAATACCTCTAAATATGTCAGTATTTACTCTACCGCCTTTTGAATTGATTTTCTCCTCAATTTGATAGCCTATTTCCATACAACATTCCTTTCTTAAATCTACAATATCAATTATCTTATCCCCACCACATTTTTCTTCAAATTCACTATGAATAAATCTAACCCTTTGGATGAAAGTCATAGACATCCTATATTCGTTATCTAAATCATGATCCCATGCCACTAACTTTGCTTTTGTATATGATAAACCAACATAGATGATACATTTCATTGTTTCAAAACATGGGTTATTGGGATATTCCTCCATAAATTGTATTTGAGTTTCTATAGAATAGTTCCCCCCGAGCACATAATAATTGTATTCAAAACATTTTGACTTATCAAATGCTTCTTTATTGGGAACTTGAACTGGATCAACAAGAAGCACATAATTAACCGTATGAGCATATGGATTGTACCTCATCAATGTCATCAAGTTGTGAACATGCAGGTGGTGTGGCTTTCTGATTTGATATTTACAATGTCCTTTACTTGCCTTATAGATTTGTCTCACATTAAGCTGAAATGTACGACCACCCTCAATTAAGTTTCTCTTTATCAAGTTCTGTCGAATGGCATTTGTTTTATTTTAATAATGCCATCCTATAAATCAACTCCTCGTGTAATGATTTATCTGCTTTCTTTTGAAGTCTCACTAGGATCTTCACTATTGGTAATGACTACTTGAGAATGTTCAACTTTACTTTTCTTCCTTATAACATTTTCATCATTAAATAGAAGAAATTTATTATTGGGCATTGTTACTTTTGGTCTTTTACGACTCTTCTCCTTTCTAACATCAGTTCCAATGTTATCCTTAGTAACAACAACATATTCTTCAGTGTCAATTTCAACTTCTTCATCTTCAAAAGTAAGCTGTCTACCTTTGCTAGATTTATCCACTGGACACATTTTTTTCTGATCCCTTGGATGTAGTTTTGTAGCATCATGAATTACTACCTTTTGTTTGTTTTCCATATCTTCTTCTGACACTGAGTAGAAAATACTAACAACATTCATAATATCATGCTCTATGAAATGAATGCCTCCCAACATAATTGAAACACTTTCAACAAAATTCTATCAATCAAAATATCATATGTCAACAAAAACTAAGTTATAAAAATATAATGAGAAAGTTACATTAACACAAAACACAAATATAAATAAAAATACTTATGATATTTTGGGTTGTCTCATTTACGATTTGTTTACACAACTTTGTAGATACCTCTCTTGTGTCATACAATGAATATAATAACTTATATTTCCTTTCATTTGACTTGGGTAGTTTTGTAAGTATATAAACAACTTCACTATCCAGTACCCAACACATGTCTTTGACCTTTCCCAGCACCTCATAAATTCCACTACCATTAGGTATATCAACATATAGATATATTTTCACATTTCTGCTTTCTCTTTCTTTCACATACCATACATTTTCTGGAAGTTTCACTTCTTTTGATTTCTTCTAGTATGAAATCGACTTCTTATCGTTTGAGGGACTTGAAAGATTTGTAGCTATCAGCTCAGTTTTGGTTCATTCAATAGTGGCTTTTGAGGACCCACCTTTAACAGTCTTTGGTCTATAAACATTCATAGAAATATTCTTTGATGCCATTTTCCTGCAAAAAAGACACATATATAAATCAGTAAACTACAAAAAAATAATATCTTAAATTAACAAACAAAACGATAAATGATAATTATTTTGTAAAACATAACAATTTTTATAAAAATTAAAAATATTAATAAATTTAAAAAATATAGCCCCCTACCGCCCCACCCTGAAAATTGGCCTGCCACTCAGGCTGACTATTGGGTCACCGGGGTGGGGTGGTGAGCTGGCCCCAGCCCCCCCTCCCCACCCCCACAACCCAATCACCTACTGCCCTGGCTTATCGTTAGACAGTCGGGGTGGGGTGAAGGGGCTATCGCTTGGCCCCCCGCCCCACCTCGGTGGTCCAACGGCCGACCCGGGTGGTGGGCCGATTTCCAAGGTGGGGCGACAAGGGGTTGGGCATCAAACTCCTTACCCCACCTCAGTGGCCCAACATCCTGCCACCCTGGCTGGCTGTTGGGCGGCCAGGGTGGGGTGGGGGGTCGGCTCAGCCCGTCACCCTGGCCGAACGTTAGGCCATCGCGGTGGGGCCGAGGGCTAGGCATCCATCCGCCCACCCCCTCCCCCATGGGCCTATTGGGCTACCAGGAGCATGATCGGACCCACCACGCCCACTACAGATGTAGTGGGTAATTTGTATCTTTGAAAATTTTAAATTCTAAGAAAAATAAATTTCATTAAACTTATTTAATTTAAAATTTGTACACATCAAAAAAAGAAACTAATCTTTCAAATGCGATAATCCTTCATTGAATATGTTTTTGATAGCAATGTATATGCTCCAAAAATTCACTCCGTCTTTTAATGAACCTCAAAAAACCTTGATATGATGTGAGGAATAGTGATAATGAAATTTATTATATAGGAAAAATTACGAAATTGTTTTATGATACAGTTAATGTGGGACTAATTTGTTTTTATAAAAACTTTAACATGTAAATTTTGTTATGGTGATGTAGGGAACTATGATAAGTGAGCGTTACAAAATTGTTTTACAACATGGTGAATGTAGGATTAATTTGTTTTAGAAGGTATAATTTAAAAAAAACATTCAATTGTCTAGTAAATATTATATAGCTTAACTAATAAATTAATTTAGGTAAAAGATTTAATTTACAATTTTAATTGAAAAGATTTATTTCATAAGAAAATTTTAGTTAAAATTTTTCAATAAATTGTAGAAGAAAATTATGGAGGGAAATACATGAAATAAAATTTTTCGAGGGAAAAATTTTGGCAAAATTTTTTGGAGGGAAATTTTCATTCTTTAAGCTATATATAATCATTAGAAGAGTCTGCATTTGTATCATTCAACCTCTTCTATTTGAAAGGCCTGGATTCTTCTGATAGTGAAGTTTCTCTTTATGAAGCATTAACATCTTCGTTGCGTAACAACTCTATTCATATTGATGAATATAATAGAAATTCTTCCACTATGAATAGAGAGTCAAATCTTCCACTTAGTCCTAATCCTAAAGAATATGAGAGCAGCATTGATGAAAGATGGGATGGAGAATTTCAAATAAATAAAGAGTCACAGTTTCCACGTAGTCCTAATACTATGGATTATGAGAGCAATAGTGATGAAGAGCATGATGAAGAATTTCGAAAGAACAGAGTGTCACAATGTCCACTTAGTCCTAATCCTATGGACTATGAGAGGAGCAGTGATGAAGAGCATGATGAAGAATTTCAAAAGAATGAAGTGTCACGGTGTCCACTTAGTCCTAAACCTATGGACAATGAGAGAAGCAGTGATGAATAGCATGATGAAGAATTTCAAAAGAATGGAGTGTCATGTTGTCCGCTTAGTCCTAATCCTATGGACTATGATAACAACATTGATGAAGAGAATGATGAAGAATTTCAAAAGAATGGAGTGTCATGGTGTCCACTTAGTCCTAATCCTATGGACTATGAGAGTAGCAGTGATGAAGAGCATGATGAAGAATTTCAAATGAATAGAGTGTCACAGTGTCCACCTAGTCCTAATCCTATGGACTATGAAAGCAACAGTGATGAAGAAAATGATGAATAATTTCAAAAGAACAAAGTGTCACGGTCTCCACTTAGTCCTAATCCTATGGACTATTACAGCAGCAGTGATGAAGACCCTAATGAAGAATTTCAAATGAATAGAGTGTCACAGTGTCCACTTAGTCCTAATCCTATGGACTATGAAAGCAACAGTGATGAAGAACATGATGAATAATTTGAAATGAATAGAGTGTCATGGTGTCCACCTAGTCCTAATCCCATGGACTATAAGGGAAACAGTGATGAAGACCATGATGAATATTTTCAAATAAATAAAGAGTCGTAGTTTCCACTTAGTCCTAATCCTAAGGACTATGAGAGCATTAGTGATGAAGGACAGGATGAAGTCCTCATCCTAAGGACTATGAGAGTAGCAGTGGCAAAGGGTAGGATGTAGAATTTTCAGTAAGTAAATAATCACATTTTCAACGTAGTCCTAATCCTATGGACTATGAGAGCAGCACTGACAATGCACATGATGAAGAATATCCAATAAACATCGAGTCAAATTTTCCATTTAGTCCTAATTCTAAGGACTATGACAGTAGCACTAAAGAAGGGGAAGATGAAGAATATCCTCCAAGTCAGTATTTCAAAAGCACAGATGATGATAGTGAGGATAACATTCCTCAGAATGATGATGAAAATGCTTATGCAAATATTGATCCAATGATGGAGATGTTTCTAGGAAATATTGTATCGAGGAGTGCGAGGAAACCTTTTCGTATCAATCCAAGATGTTCTAGTTATACAAGGGGTAGAGAAGAATATCTGACAAGAATAATTTCTATCAACGCTCTCATTTCAAGTGAATTTTGTCAAAAATATTGCTTAAAACATATGGATTTCAAGTTTGAATTAGAGAAAAGGAAGAGATATTTGTCAATGAATAAAAGCATGCAAACTTCATATTTAGTGGGGTGCATGCAATCTACATTATCAGGTAATGATTATCATATTGGGTATTTATTTATCTATAGAAAGGCTTTAAAAATGTTTCATTCAATGGGTAATTTTCGTCTCTCAAGAATCCATGAAAATTTGGAAAAGGATCCCACATTTTAATCAAATATACATCATAAATGACAGTTTGGGCCATTATCAAATACTGCAATGTCATGGATGAAAGATTTCTTTTCAAAGCATGGAGAGTGTATTTCAAATAGAGATACAATACATATTCCATATAATTTCTCAAGACGAGAAATGCACAAATTATAAAAAGAATATGCATAAGGTGTTGAGGGACATGGTCGATTTATTACATATCAATATTTTGGGAAAGTATGGAAGAAAGAATTCAACAATGTCTGTATTCCTACAAAGACAATGATGGGATTTGTAGTACATGTGTTTCTCTTAAATCAAAAAGGGATAAATGTGAAGGGTTAGAAAGAGGTAAGCATTCTTAACTTTAAATTTTAAAATTGTATAGTCATCAACTATGAAAACGTATTTCTTAATGACTTTCTTTTATGTTGTGTAGAGCCCATTGTACAAGCATCGAAAGAAGTGTTATGATAATCCGAATAACTATTTGGTTTTGATAATTGATGGTATGGACCAGGAGAAAACACTTTTACCACATTTTGTTCGCACACACAAAAATTTACAGGAGGAAAATTTATTCAGTATCACTCAGTCAGTTGTATCTTCTTTAATGGGAAAATGTTGCCAAGGGTGTACTTCACAGCTTCAAATATTCATAATGATGCAAATATGAAAATAACCATAATTCATGATGTGCTTTCTCATTGGTCTGGTAATCTTCCTGAAGTTGTGTATCTACAATTGGACAACCCTTGCCGTGAAAACAAAAATAATATTGTTTTTTGATATCTAAACATGCTTGGTTAATTGAGAATTTTTCAAAAGGTAAAGGTTGGTTTCCTTCTTGTTGGGCACACTCATGACCATATTGATCAAATGTTCAGTCGTTTTTCAGTGACATTGAGGAGGAAAGAAGTTGGGAGCTTGTCATCATTAGTTGAATGTATTAAGAAATCATACATGCCAGAGCCTACTTTTGATGCGTTGGAAGAAACTGTTGACATGCGAAGTTTTATTCTGGGATTGCATGGTGAGGAGAAATGCATTGAACAACTTAATAACATTAATTTCCAACATCGATTTCGTAAAAAAAAAATTGATGGGAAAACACTAATACGGGGCAAGAAGTATTCAACTATTGCAGAATGGGCATCATCATCAAGTTTGGAATTTTTGAATTTCATTCCAGATCATCCAATATTTGCATCAAATATATTTTTATTACAATCAGTTGATGAAGTTCATAATGCACGCAGACAAAATAAAGATATAACTTATTCTCATTGCCTAGTAGAAATTAAAAAATGTATTAGATATACATATGAGTACTTTCATATTGTTGATTCAGTTTGGTGGGAGTCCTTTTTCAATAATCAAAGTGATATCATTTCAAGAACAACAAATGAAGATATACCTTTGAAAAATCCATTTATTTGGCCACAAAATGTGTCAAAGGAACATGAGGAAAGAAAGACAACAATATCAAGGTATTATTAATTCTTCAGAGGTAGAGGAAAGAGAGATGTATATTGGTTCCAGAATTTCTCGTGCACAACATGAAGCCATAGAAGACTTTACAAGGGTTCAGTACAAGATATTAAGGAGGGTTGCATGATCGCAGTGCTAGCAGATGGAGATCCCAATGGCTATCCATTCTGGGTTGCTAAGGTTATAAAGGTCATTACAGAAAATGAAGATATTACAGGTGTTGAAGTACATTGGTGTGCCACAAATACACACCCATTCAATGGTGTGTATAAGCCATAAATGGTAGTTGATAAAAAAAATAGGCGGAAAGAGAAAAAGAAAGGGTACAAATATAAATCGTCACCGCACAGACCTCTTAAAATTGGAGGATGTTGACATACTTGTTTATGGCTTCAATTTAAAAAAGAGAGGAACTCTTCACTACAAGATGACAAAGAATCTGAAAAGGTTGTTACCAGAAGGAACAATGTTGAAATGGAAGTCTACTGAAACCAGTCGTAGATCTAGAGGAATTTTGAAACCTGAAATGGTGGGCATGCATGTGTACTCAAATGGGGCACTAGTTGATGAAAGAGAAGAATATGTAACATCATCGTCTGCATCTAGTCATTCATCTGAAGATGTGAATTCTGATGGTGTGCAAGAAAATATGAGTGATTTTGAATAATTGTCTAAGATAGCTTATATAATTGATGTTTGCATCGTATCTTGAAATACAAATTTTGATTCCATATGGTGTTAAATCGGAAGTTATGAGTCATTTTTATGTTGTTGGATTATATGTTTTAATTATGATAATTTTTATTATTTATAATATCTACAATGCAACAATAACTTAGCAATATAATGTATGTTTCATTCAATCTACAAATAATGACATTTTGATTAATTTAGTCATGTAATTTGTTCATAATATCATGGTTTTTTAATTTTATGGTTGAAAATTTTTCAATTCTTTTTGTATCTTTAATGTTATGGTTGAAAACAATTAGAATTTTAGTGATCTTTAGTGTCATGTTATTATATGTTTAACAACATGGATGAAAACTAATAGAATTTTAATGTGTTTCAGATCCGATTATTTTATCTTTATAGTCATTACTAAAACATGTTGAAATTATACTTGGGAAAGAAAATTGTTATTCTACCAAAAACATTGGTGTCTTTTTTTCCTCAAAATCAACTGTTTTTTGCACATAAAAATTCACTTTTACTGGCATTTTTTTAAAATGTTGAAAATTGACCCTAAAAAAACCATCATCATTCCAGTATCAACGCTTTTCGTTTTCAAGGTGTTTTTTGCACAAAAAATTTGTTTTCACTGCTAGTTCTAAAACATGTTCAAAATTGATCCTAAAAAGAAAAACCATCATTCCAGTATACACACTTTACGTTTTTAGCACTGTTTTTCATGTTTTATTGGGGTTTTTCAGCGAGAGTTCCCGTTTTGAGTTTATAGTTCCCATTTCAAACTTTACATTGTTAGAAGTTTTAAATGGAAGAAAAAGGAAACGTTAGATATGAGAAAAGATAAGATAGATTTTTCACAAAGAAATAACACAACAATGATAGTTTCAAGGTCTCTAATTTCACCTAGCATATTTATAGTGTATCATTCTAAATATGGAGTTGATGGAACATAAACTATTAACATGGAGAGCACTTTGCAGAACTTGCAAGTCGCTGAAAAAACTAAAGTTAGATAAAATAATTAAAGAAAAGATAATTGACCTTAAGAAATAGCACAACAATCCCAGTGTTGTAATGGATAGTTACAATGATTAAGTTCATCCCATGGACCATACAAAATATGGAGGAGAGAAAAGCTACCATAATTTTGAAATTACAAAATAAATAAATAAATAAATAGATTAGATAAGATACTTTGATTAATGTCCAACAAGGACCTAAAGGTAGATCAATTTGATTTGATTTTTCAATAGAGTGAATGGTAACAAAGTGCGGGAGTGGCAAAGCAATTTATATAAGCTAAATGATGAAAGGAATAGAATAAGGTAGAAGAAGTGAAACCACTGTATGAGAGAAGTAGCAAGACATATTGGAATGAAAGAAGTAAGACTATTATACTTACAGTATGAATAAGAATGACTGAAGATCAATGAGACTGTATTTCAATATAGTCAGTGGTAACAAAATACAAGAGTGTTAGAGAAATTTTTATGAGCTAAATGATGAAAGGAAAAGGAAAAGCTAGAAGTGAAACTACTGTATGAGAGAAGTAGGAAGACTTACCATAAATAAAGAAGTAATACTTCTATACTTGTAGTATGAATAACAAGGGTTGAACCACTACAATTAGCACATTTAAGTTAAAAAAAGCTATAAAATTTGAATTCCTCACCAATACAATATTAACATCTTCAAAAGAAATAACCAAAACTAACATCAAGCATACCTAAAAAAGAAGTTGATTTCATTATCAAACTATTATCCATATATAAACCTGAGCTTGTAAGGAAAATGGTATCACTATCACGAAATTTCAAAATATAAAACAACAACAATGTTTGTTGCACAGTTAAATAAGTCACTCATTTGAGCAATCTTTGACACGACAATATAGTGTGATTAAAACAAGTATGTCTTGAGTATTAACTAATAAGTGAATCCTCGAGGCACTCTCTAACTCAATTGTCACTTATATTACTAGCTCAGGTACAATGCATTTTCATGATTCTAGAGCAAGAAGACCTACTTTTGGGGAAATATTGTGTTGAGAAAGAATGCCTGTTCCATTGAATAGAGTGGATTTCCCTTGGATTTAGTGTTCTGAGGGGTTGCTAGTCTTATAAGACTTCTAAGTTAAAACTTGGGTCTATCCCCATGGAACCCATATTATTTGGATGGGGAAAACCGTAACATGCTTACAACCTTGGTGGATGTATTGATAGTCAATCAAACATGGCAGTGGAAAACCAAAAATGAGAGAAACATATTTTTTATGCAATTTATGCTAAAGAGATCGGTTTTTGGGCTTCTATTCATTTCTTTAGTAGGAAACAAGAATGACACCTTGTTGGATGGGAATCAAACACCCCATTGAACTAATGCCCCATTTAGTTCATAGGTATGATTTGAACAAAAGGGAAAGAGAAGTGATCCACCCAAATTTTCCCCTAAAGAGATGGGTGCAGAGGATGCCTTTTAGTTCTCTGGCAAGAAATTTGGGTGGGATTTGTTTTTCCTTGGTAATGTTATTGGTGAAAAGCACATCACTGTAATACCCACATAAATTGTTGTAATGCATGTATTGTTAGCCAATTTTTTGAAATACACACATAAATTTCCAATTCCAACCATAATAGAGATATTGAAAATTTGTAATTTTATTTTGTTTATGGTTGCATAGTTTGTGCATTTATCCTGGGCTCTAACTTGGCCCAGTTATAGGGTTAGCAACACCCACATTGTTATATAAATATACTCTATATAGTAAAAAGTGATAGGCTTGAGATCCCAGAATGTAAGCAATAATAAATGTCTATGTTCATGATTATGTGAGCAATAATAAAATAATTCCTCTTTCTTTTTTGTTTTAATCTTTGACGAGGAATGCATGCATCTAATTTATGATGTAAGACATTGATATATGCTTCACAATCATGATGATGACAATGGATTCAATAGAAATTTATAATAGTAAAACTTGTCATGTGATTAAATGGATATGAACACTGAAGTTACTACATAATGATTCAATTTAGTGAAGGGTATATTTTTGCCAGGTTTTTTTGGTTTATAATAAGAAACAGGTAGAAGAAGGTGACCATTAGAAATGAAAAAAAATCAAGCACAATAATATGAATGACGGTTAAAGAGCAGTCTAATGAATGACACCATGAACATAAACATAATCATGAACAAAATGTAATAAGTGAACAAATCAAAAGGTCACAGAATGCTTCTAAATCCAACATAGCTTGGGATCCCTTAGGACAGTTAATGTCATCGCCACGTTGACATATAAAACAATAACAATGTTGTCCGCACAATTAAATAAGTCCTTGAGATGAGAAATATTTGAGCTCCATTAAATTAGAATCACAACTTGGATGTATAATTAAAGGTAGAAGAATAGAAAGATTTTATTGGAGATAAACCTTTGGAAAAACGTAGAAGGTTAAAAAAACTAGCCATAGACTCTGAACGTAAGACAAATAAATATGAAGGATAAATATTTTAGTCACTAATGTGTTTCTATTTCATTTAAGTCGCATGGTTCTAAATACCTATTGCAATACAAACATCTCTCGCAATCCCCATCTCACAATTTTAGAATGCAACACGTCTAAATGAAAATTAATAGGAAGATATTTGATTCTATTGTGTTTCCATCCTTTGGTTCGTGGAGCTATTAGGTTCAACACATAAGTAAGAGATACACAATAATTGTACAATGATAAACGTACACATTCTAGAGAAATTACTTGTAGAAGGTACATTAAATTAGAGTCACACGTTGAATGTATAATTGAAGGTAGAGGAATACTAAGTATTTTTTGTAGATAAACCTTTGGTGAAATGCAGAACCAGCATAAACTGTGCACATAAGGAAAATAACTATCAAGGCTCTCAACCATATTGTAAAACCATATTGTAATCGTTAATGGGTTGTTATTTCCTTTCACTCGAATGGTTCTAAATACTTGTTGCCAGACAAACATCTGTCACACCATAGACACATAGAATTAGAAAAGGTGAGTAATATGTGAAAAGTCTGCCCAAATATTTTCATATTGGAAGGCGAAAAAAAAGGAAAAAATTACAACCCTTATACAATTCATAGCACACAAATTTAAATTGACTTAGTTAGCCTTTGGTAGCGGTGGAATGAAGCACATGCATTCGGGTGCCAAAATATGACCATCAAATATATACATGTAGGTATTAAGATACCAAGCCATTTTGTTGAAACTATTGATGGCAAAAGTTTCAAAGGGCACAAGTGGAAGGGTTCTAACTGCTATTTAATTCTGCAACCAACATCTGTGCGAAATTTTGAGCATATTTGCTAGAGTTTGTTGGATTGATCTTGCAATTTTTGGGATATTGACAATGTTTATGCATTCAACCCCAAGATTTCATATTTGTTTGGGTTTTTTTTTACTATTTGCGGAGGTTTGCCAAGTGCTAAATATTTTGGCCCCAATATTTTGGAGTCCTCTCGGTTTGGCTTGATTGTTAATGGTAAAGTGCTAATCCCTACATAGATTAACACATGATCAAATAATGGAATTTTTTTCATGTTTAATCTTATTAACAACGTATTTGCACTTTTTGGTTTTTTTGGGCATGTCTCCAATCATAGGGAGTTTGGATAGAAAGACAAAAAAAAATATCTACTCCACATTTGGTCACAAAAAACTTACCTACTGTATTCTGAAAGCTTTGAAAGCAAGTCATTGAAACCTTGCTGCTTGGATGCTCAAAAATGTGCCTATTTGCTGAAAAAGGAACCCCTCTGCAGCATATATGGGCACTAGAAGCTGACCCAACCTCCTCGAACTCTGCTCAATGCAACAACAAATGCAACAGAGACACAAATAAATGGAAAAATTAAATGAAGGGCATGTGAATAAATGGAAAAATTGAAAGAAATTAAATGAAGGGCATGTGAATCCGACGCAACGACTAACGTAATGCAGGAAAAAATTAAGGGCATGTGAATAAATGGAGAAATTGAATGAAGGGCATATGAATCCAACACAAAAGCTGGGAAAAATCAAAGCAGAAATTGAAGAGGAATAATGAAATGGAGAAATTGATTGAAGGGAATGGATCGATGGCTATTCAATGTGCAAACAGGCAGTGCATCGGAATATTGAGTGTGTAGATAGATTGTGTGGGAGGTACAGAGAATGGGCTGCAAATTTACCATGAGAGATATAGAGAATATGCTACAAATTTGCTAATATGTTGTGGGAGATACAATGAACGAGCCCCGAATATGTAATGAGCAGTGGTCGGGACGAGAGGTTATTAATGATAGTCGACGTGGCAGCCTATAAGTGGACACTTCACAATTTTTAATTGAACAAAGGAGGACGAAAATGAAGGCTTCCAATTGGCGGGGTGGGGTGAACAGTGTCGGCTCACCCAAAGCTCGGAGAGGAAACCCCTATGAAGGTAAATATTTAAATATAATGTATATATCTATTTCATTATAATTTTTGTTATAATATTGATGTTTTATTCATTATAAAATTAAAAAAATTAATGTATATTTTTTTATAAATATTCTAATTTATATTAGAACTAATAAAATAGACAACAATAAATTTAAATATTAAAGAATGAGGAAAAAATTATTTACATTAATTTGGTTTTTAAATAGAGTGAAAGGTAAATTGGATATCTAAATTGTTTAAAAAATCATGAATATGTTGATAAAATAACATAATAAGAAAATAACTCAAACTAAATATAATTTATTTTTCTCTTTATTTATCAAATTAATTAAAAATTATTATAGTTATAAATTTTTAGAGGGCTTTGTTATAATATTTCCATTTTATTATAAAACTATTAATGTATTAATTCTTATAATGTTTTAATTAACAAATAAATTTAATAAAATAAATAATAAATATAATATAAAAATAAATCAAATTATTTTTCCTTTATTTATGAAGCTATTTAAAAATTACTATCTTTAAAAATTTTCATAGGTAATTATTATAGGAAAACATAAACAAATATTTATTAAAAAACCCATTATTCTACATATTGTCATTAATATAATTTTACTGAACTTTACTGCATTATTCAATTTTTGTTTTCATTAACCTGCAGTAAAGCAGATACTTTAATACTTACCAAAATGTGAAGTGAAAATATATGTATTTACATTGCCATTAATGCTATATTGAAGAAAACCTTGCCTCCCTGCAAGGGGTTAAATTTGACGGGTGACCTTACCCGTCAAGGAATTTTTTTATGACGTTTTTATTTTTAAACTGCCCATCATATGACTTTTAAAATTTATTTGTACAAGTTTCATCTAATTTCAAATTGTACTCATAATTATTCAAATTTTCCATTCTTTGTTGTACCATTCGGCTCAAGCCTCATTGCTAACTTTGTTTCCAGACCTGCTGATCAAATTTTTCTGCAAATTTTCCAAATTGTTCAAATGTTCTGAGTTTTTTTTTGTTTAAAATGGGATCTAGGTCATATAACAAATAATCAAACAGAGATATATTGTCTCTACAGGGGACTTTTGTTAGTCAAAGAACAGCAAGCTGTCACACTTGTGGTCATGAGAGATTCTCTCCTAATCCTGCATCATCTGGTCAAAGGTTCTCTTCCAAAAGAGAAATCTATGAAAAACATCCAGAAAATAATCTGGAAAATTGCAAAGATATCCCATCCAAAGCATATTTACATGTACTAAGAGGCTTCAACCCAGAAAAACAAGTATGTTGAGGAAAGGTGTAAATTGAAGATAAGTGACTATTAATTACTAAATCAGGCTTGCTATAATTCTCTATTGACAAATAAAGTTTATTAAAAAAAATCCCTAATAGTTTTGTGTTGTAAATTTTTTGTTTTGTTAGGGAAGTTTTGTAAAGTGTTGTCTTACAAAACCTCTCTTTTTGTTACACAGATAATTGGAAAAGAAAAAACTATTGAAAATTTTTGATGAATTAACTCTGTAATTCTAAATATATTTGTTAAAAACCAAGCACAGCATTATATAATACAATTATACAAATACTCTTTTAGATTTGGTTTAGACATAATTCTTCCAGATTTAGTTTAGACATAACTCTTCCAATTAAAAGATTAAATATATAATACAATTATACAAATACTCTTTTAGATTTGGTTTAGACATAATTCTTCCAGATTTAGTTTAGACATAACTCTTCCGATTAAAAGATTAAATTAAATTTAAACATAAACTAAATTTAACCTTAAAATTTTCCTTCATCCTACCAAACATAGCCCTAAAATTTTTCATCGCCCTATCAATATACGACTAATTAAATACCACTTCTATTCTAAACACATTCAGAATTCAACAACATATTAATTGATTCAGCATTCTGTCATTGTCCTATTTACAATTTTGGAATTTTGAAACAGAAGATTGCATTCATGGCCAACCAGAAAGAAATTGAAAAAAATCAGGGACTAATATTACACTAAAAGCAGACGGACAACAGCACCAGATAAGCTAACCTTCACAAAGACACTCATCCAAGGGAGTAATTGCAGAGGATAACAAATTCCTTTAGCGCCTCAAAAATACGAGACAGACGGAGACACTGAAAGAGCGACACTCATCTATTGGAATTAAAGCAAAGCACATCCAAAAAAAATAAAATGTGGCACCACACAATTATATCATCCATGAATCACTTCAAGAAATTACGAGCTATAATAGTATAATTGTTATTTGTACAGAGAGAGAGGGGGAGGGATTTCAAAAACTTAGGCAACGCAAAATTTAAGTTGGCAGTGCTCTTCCGCCACGGCGATGTATATACACTGATGACATACGCTTAAAACTCAACAGAAATCGCACCAAACACACGACGAGAACTCTGTTGGGGTTGATGTTGGTTTTAACTGTGTGTAGCGTCTCTGGCACAAAAGTATAGTTGACGATAAAGCTTTAAGCGATGGATTATTTCCGGACTCATTAATAGAATCTTGTACAAGTTAAAGTTTAGGGGTGGTAAGTTGGTAACTGGTAAGTTTCTCTCTAAATGCTCAAGTGCTAAACCAGAAGGCAATTGAATGTGAATTGAATGCGAAAATCAACCAGAAGGCAATTGAATGCGAATTGAATGCGAAAATCCGCAGATGTGATAGCCATCCGATCACTGTCCTTTGTCACTAAACGCTAAACTTGCAAGTTGCCCCGGCCGGAGATTATCAGGTATAAAAAATATATAAGGTAAGGTTAAACATATATATATATATAAAATTTATAATTTTTTTTTTAACTTTTAATTTTTAAACATGCTCATCATATGGAGGTTTTTAAAAATTAATGGAAAGTTACGTATGACGTGGAGATTTGAAACCAAAACGTATTTTACGGGTAAAAAAGCGAAATACGAATATACAGACGTCAAATTTAACCCCTGCTCCCCATGGCAACTCTTAAAAACAAGTCACTAAGCCAATCATAGGCTTAGTGCTTGCCATAGTTATAGATGGGCATAGATGGTAGTACAACCACGCTGATACACCTGGAATATTTCTCGACAAGCGCTTTCTGGTTAAAGGTTTTGCGAGAATATTTCTCGACAAACGCTTTCTGGTTAAAGGTTTTGCCAGTGACTTTCATCATCCATGGCATGGCTCATGGTACATGGATCCACGATGGTTCAGATATGGTTCATACATATGGTGATAAGACAGTGGCCAGTTGTATACATTCAATGTTTCTCGTTTGAAACTGAGCCGCGAATTTGGATTTTGCACACTATTGGATTCATGTGATGATGTGGTCGAAATTTTAAATTTTCAAATTTCAAATGATGCAGGCTTCCCGTGTGGAAATTTAAATGGGATAAATTTTAAGGTCACTCTATAATGAACGAGACTCCGAGACTGTATCTCGCAGCATTCACGGCCATGGAGTCTCCGACAGCATTCATGGCTCGGCTCCATCGATTCCATCATTCAATGTGGCGTGCATATATTCAATGTCACCAACCCGTATAGAATTTCAAAATTGGATTTCAAACCAGCAAATTTAAAATTTATTGCACGCCCTCCGTTAATGATAGAACGCATACCGGAAAATTTGAAATTTGAAATTTATTTCGCGCCCTCCGTTGATGTTGATGGTTGAGGCAATGATGCTACACGCTCATCATATGTGCCGACACTCCAAAATTCAGTGCCTCCTTCCGGATTTACTGAACAGAAGGATACAACAGGTTGATCATATTTCGCAGTAGGCGTATCGGGGTCATTCTACGACAGGCTATTTCGAGACAATAGCCTCAATTTTGTTCATTTTTCCTCTTCTCCTCACTGCCTTTATCGAATATGTCTTCGCATTAATTTTGGAAGGGATCAAATTTTATGATGAGTAAATTTAATGAAAGACTTATATTTGGAGCTGCCGGTCAAAGTTTAACTGGTTTTTTTTCTAGACATTTGTTTTTAGTTTCAAGGAAAGCATGTAAGTTATAAATTAGCCGTTGAATATGGAGTATATATTATTGAAAATATTCATTGAAAATGTTACATTAAAAATCGGTTTTTTTCCTAGATATTTGTTTTTAGTTTCAAGGAAAGCATGTAAAAGAATGTTATAAATTAGCCGGCGAGTATGGAGTATATATTTTCAACTAAAAATCGTTCATGACGCAAGGCCAGACCGATTTACACCCAGATCTGATATCGGGGATTTAAATGGGTTTGTTATATATTTACATTGCACATAGCATAATTTGGAAGTTGTGCGATAAGGTTGAGTTTACTTTATGGTGATTAGGTTGCCTCTGAGGTCTTAGAAAAGAATTCAGTGACCTGGAATAAAGGCAAAGCAAAATCTCTGCTGAATGATCTCGGGCTATTGGAGAAGCTTATTTTCGTCCATTTTAGAAGGATTTCAGCGCATTTTTGAAAGCTCAGGCAAAGGAGGTGGTTGCTGGAGGTCGCATGGTTTTGCTTTTTCTGCGTTGAACATCTTCTCATCCAAACGGTAAGTGTATGATTTCCATCTCCTGGGAGTTGTTAGAAAGCAGTTTAAACAACTTGGTTTCTCAAGTATTTCACTGTTCACATTTTGATTTTTTAGTGAATTAATTATTAGTGTTATTCAAGTTATTTTAGGCTGTCAAATATGGAGGATGATTAAAAACAAACATCCAAAAGGAAAAAGGTATTGAGATGAAAAATATTTGGGCATCAAAAAAGAATTTACATTAATGTGTAAATATGATTACAGGGATTGATAGATGAAGAAAAAGTGGATTAGTTCAACATGTCAGTGTTCTGTCCATGTTGTGAGGAGGTGAGCAGTGAAATAGCGAGAGAGGCTTCATTTCAAATACAAAGAGTGAAGTTCCTGACAAAAGCTTTCACGGACGAGGTGAAGACAGAGGTGATGGATGCCATGAGAGGATCAGCTTTTAAAATGGAAGCCTAAGGGAAACGTTATGCAAGGTAATTGAGAGCAGCGACAGAGAATCTACTTAAACACCATTTCAGAGAAGTAATGGATGCATCGTTCCAGAAATACGGAGAAACAATGGGAACAGATTAAGTAAAATTAAGGAATTTGAGACGCAGAGAGGATATCTCGTCATGGCCTAGGAGTGTAAATCAACTGGTTGACCATTTACACGGTAATTAACACTTTTAATTCATATAAGGCTACATGAAAATGCATTTCTAACGTTTTATTTATTTTTTAATATATATTTCTAGCCTTAGATAAAGTGAAAGTGCCTCTCCTTGGAAGTGCGAGGTCGCTGTATTATTAGTATATATTTTTAATTATATTATAATTTTAGTTTATATTATATTATATTTTTTATATTTGATATATTGCTTTTATTAGTTTGAATTTTTTTCCAATATAATATTTAGACTAATTATTTATATATATATATTTTGTTTTGAGTCAGTTATTTTTAAAGGTAAAGAAAATTTATAATACTTAAAATTATAAATTTAATGTACCTTAATATAATATCAAAATTTGTATTTATGATTTATTGACTATTTATAAAAAAATAAATTATTATTTTTCTATGCTTTATATTAAAAAGTCAAAATTTCAATCAACTTAAAAAATTATAACTACATATTAACATATTTTCCAAGTAACATATTTTTTAAGTAAATGGAAAGATGTTAAACTAATTTACAAAAAACTTATTTGAATATTTTAATTAAAAGTATAAATATATGGTAATTAAAATCATATTATTTTTAATTGCTTAAAAAAATTATTTTAGGTTAATATAAAATATACATTTTATAATAATTCAAAAAATATTAAATCTATTTTATTTGAAATTTAACATCAAAATATCAAGGAATTATCAAGTTTTTTCAAGTGGTTTATGTTTCTTATTATCAATATATTAATATACATGCAATGTCTTTCAAAACCAAAATATAAAATGAAAGTATATATAAAGTTTGTAAATGTAAGAGGATTTGTACATTTTTTTCAAAATATAATCTTTTTATTTTTATCAACTTGAGAATTATTATATGAAGTCATTGTGATAATAGTAAATGAATTTCAAATAAAATTATGATAATTGCAATATTTTTAATTTCTACTAACAACATTAATATAAAATTATCGCCACTGGTATAGCTAGCAACACCCACGATCAAGCTCTCTCTCTCTCTCTCTCTCTCTCTCTATATATATATATATATATATATATATATACATATTAGCCATGGACTACAATCAAGCCTATATATATATATTAGCCATGGATGTAGTAAGCACCGAGGATCAAATTTCTTGATAGAAAACCTCTTTTAGAGAGTAACACTTGAAAAATGTTTACAGTCAAGATATTTGATCCCTCTTGATGCTTGATATATCCATGATTATAATGGATCTATATTCATTCTCTCTCTACACACAATTTCATTTTGAAATGCATAAACGTATTCAATAATTTGGAAATCCTTTAGGCACTTCAATTTCAATTTCAACAAATCTTTGTTGGATTTTAAATAAAATCAACTAAAAGAATATCAAAGGCCAAAATGTAAAATAGTGAAACCACTTAAAATAGATGACATTATTTACATTAAAATATTTTTTGTAACCAATATATTTTTAAATGCATATAAAAGTTATTGAATTATTTTAATTTCAACAAATTCAATTACTTTATTTCTTTAGGTATTGGAATATTTTGTTATTGTTATATACATATATGTAAAATTAATATTAAAATAAATTAACTAATTTGAATATTCAAATAGTTTATTCAAATTTTATATTGAAATATCACATACATATACTAAAATTCATATTAAAATAGTTTATTCAAGTTTCATATTTGTAAGAGGTATAAGAATTATACATATTCCTCACATTTAAAAGAGAAAATATAAGATTTTTTTTTTTTTTTTTTTTTTTTTTAACTTTTAATTACTTTATTTCTTTTAAAAATTTATATAAAACTATGTTTCTTCACATGAACATCAAAATATTTTATTTATGGCTAAGAGTGAGAGTGAAATATTTTTACCACATTTGCTAAGTGAAATTAGGATTATTGATGTTTTATAATGATTTTCATTAAAACTAACCAATTATGTATATTCATTTTTGTTTTTAATTATAGTTGACATTGTTTTTTATTTACCTTTATTTTTAAAAGGCACATATGTCAACTCTATGTTGATCACTTACGGTACATCATCCTCGTCTGGGTGTTATAACTTGTCATTGTTTAAATTGCATTTTTGAATGCATAAATGGATTCAACTACTTCAAAATCTCTTTGGGCACTTAGATTGTGAAAAAATATAGAATAACAAAACTATTTGAAATCTTTTTAACCACGAGAATGTTTTTCTTTTAATTGTTTTATATAATATATACATAGTTCACACACACATATTATTTTTGTAAGTAAAATTTCATTAGATTATTAAGAATTTACATAGAGTACAAATATATCGATATCGATTTTTTCAGTGGACAATGTCTAAATTGAGCATATGAAAACAAAAAAAAATGCATATTTGATCTAGGACTAACATTGTGCATGCCTTGGGGGTGACCATCTGCCCATAGATGGGAAACTAGATGACTTTCATAAATGTCATGAAGCTAGTTTTTAAATGCAGAAAACACAACTAATATGCAAATGAGTAACAAAGACTGAAAATGATTTTCTTGATTCGTGGTAGTAGTCAAAGCCATGCCAAGAGTTAATTGAAGGGATCGTCATGACCTTCCTTCAACCATGGTGGTATTTCCCACTTGATAAGCATCATGTCAAAGCTGGTGTCTACATCCTATTGCAGTTTCTCTTTTGTCTACTTGTCTTTCAGTATTTTCCTACCACCAGTGGCCTATTCCTTCACATTGTTTCTCAATGGCCCTTCTTTTGAAAAGGTATTCTCCATCTCGAAAACTGGACATAACTTCTCAGGATTGGGTGGTTTTTCACCTTGAGAAATCAAGTCTGAGAACTTAAAGAAGAAGAGTTTGAGCCATCTGAGGAGTTAGAGGGTGCTAGAGGTAGGGGTGGTGGAGGCAGTTGAATTCCTAGAGTACTAGCTAGAACACGCAAAATCGCTCTAGCCTAGACGAGATGAAAGTCTAGATCCATGATTTGGACTTCCAACACACACATAGTCTCTTCCTAGTCTCGCATGTGTCGTTCGAGTAGGTTACTCAATGCCCATTGACAACCCCTAGTATTTCTTATCTCCTTCACTTCCAGTGCCACAATCAATCTTCTAATGTGTTACATAAGATCCTCATAAAACCATTTTACTCCTAGAGTATGCCATGGAAGAGGAGGTTTACAACCTCTGCCCCTCCCTCCTCTCCTAGGACAATCATGCTCATGGACCATGGTTGTTAGCTTGTGTTGTCATGAGTTTCCCCTTCCAACACTGACATCCTCCTCTTCATTCTCAACAATATTAAAGGAATATTGAACAAGAAACTACTTATAGAGATAATATTTAACATCTTGATTCAACATTAAATGCCAATATACTTTTATCCAACCCAAACATCTCATGGAGTGAATGATATCTTTGGTGATGGTAGGAAGGGTGTGTTGCCATTATTCAATCATTAATGCACTCGATCTAGCTATCATGAAGGCCATAAATACCTTTGGTAACCACTTCTACACTCAAATCTAGGGCTCTGAGATCTCTATTTTCCATGTATAATCACTGCGAGGCCCATGTCACAATTTGAGGGAAATTCAGGTTCATGTCATCACATGGAGCTTGCTCCTCTATCCCTTTATTCACTAGAAATTCCACTAAATAAATTTCCTTTCACATGACATGCGAGAAAGTATTGCCTCTTGATGAGAAATAATTTGAGCTAGTTATTGCATGCTTTGATCCAAACACCATCTAGAGGAGCACTTTGCGGGAAAAGTTCTTGAATGGATCTTCTTTGTTGCTTGAATAATTAGCTGAGATCTACCTTCACTAATGATTGGGTGGAAAACTCTATTCTGGGCTATAAGACTTCCTTGGATTAGGGCTTCCAGCTAAGATGCATTATTGCTTTTCTGCCCTACATAGCCTCTGTATACACTAATAATATCACCCCTACATTTTCTTATGGCTCCTCCTATTCCAAATTCCCCTAGGTTGCCTTTTGAGGCTCCATCAATGTTTAGTTTGTAATGATGTGTTGGAGGATGTTCCTAAACAGTAGATCTTGCATATTTTGACCTTGGGTGAAAAATTCTTGCTGGGAGAGGAGATTGATTAAATTTCCACCATGTCAGTATTGCTTTTCCATGAGGAGGGCCCTAGAAATCCTTTTCTTACTAGCTGGCTAAAAAAAATGTTTCTTGAGTGTGCTTATGGAAGAGAATCCAAATACCTTCCATGTTTTTTTGTGTCTTTAAAGATGTGTTGATTCCATTCCTTCAAGATTTCCCAAACCAGAAGGCTTGGAGCCAATCCCTAAAGTTTGTTCAAAGCATCTCTTTGGAAGGGGTTTTTCCCCATGTCTTGAGAGCTTGAACAATATCCCCACAACCTTGATCATCTTTTTCAAGCCTATTACAAGCTTGTCCCATAGGCCATTCACATGTGTCAAGCAAGTGGTCCATGCTTTCCTACTAATTTTTGAACATATATTAGCATGTGAGTCCTTCAAATCCTCTTTCGTCCCATTTCTCCTAGGTGAGGATTCTACACTTTGATCGAAGCCATATGAAAGTGGATACTTTTGGCCATAATCTAGCAGAGCATAACTCTTTCCAATAAGGATCGAGATTTCCTCATGATGTCATCCAAGATAAGTGTTAGGTCTCCTTGATAGTGAAAGCACCCATATTTTTGTAACCCCATCATAGAATGTTTGAAACTTGTTTGTTTTTTACAAGTCTAAGCTTAATCTCATTCCATAGATTCTAAGAGTCTTCCACACTTCCATCTTCATACCATGGCTTTGGGTGCTACCATTTTTAGATGGTTGTGTTGTCATCCTCTAGCTAGTAATGGTAAAATTGACTTCGAACTGCTCTCTAAGCATTTTCTTAACTTAAGGGGAACTGACATCTATTAACTAAGCTATGAATTTTCTTCCATGAGTCCTCCCCGAATCTTGTCGATTTTCCATATCAAATTTCCCAAAAACAATGTGTTTGGACTATGGATTCCAAATTAAAGAGCCTTTATGAGTTGAGGATAATAGTATGAATTTTTTATTTCCCAACTCTTTTGCATATTTCATGTTTTATATTTTTTCCCAGTGCTATGAGGTGTATTTAATCCATATCTACCATATTTAAGCACCTAAAACCCTTTTGATGATTTCAGGGTCTTGTTGAAGTCTTGAAAATCACTGCAACAACATGGGGGAAAACCACCTAGTCAAGGACTTGAATACCGTCCCTTTTCTATTTGAATTAGTGGCTTTGACTGGATATAATGGGACCAGTTTCCCAATCAAAATGTGATAGGATGGATAGGGTGTTTGATTGTTAAATCTAAGTGATAGATGGGTTGGTTTTCAATTAAACACACACACACACACACACAGATATATATGTGTGTGTGTGTGTGTAACCTATCTATATATATTACTTGGGAATTTTACTTATATTTTTGCGATCTAAAATGGTGATCCTTAGTACTTGATAATGAAGATTAACCAGATACTAATAGAAATGAAAAACCTTTGAAATAATTATTTTGATTAAATAGTTAATCAAAATAATTTATAAAACATATATTGCATTAAATATCGTTTGGCCAGTTTCTCATCAATGTATTAAAAAAAATAACAGTCCTAGTATGTTCAAAAGTGAATGGATATAACACTGTATGTAAAAAGATACATGTGATAAACAGTATAATAAAAATGGTTGTTAATTCATGAACAAATGAATACACAAAGATAAAAGTACCTGATGCATATCATTCTGCTCATAAAATAAGTAGGTCTAGTCTAGTCTGTCTTATTAAGATGGTTTGGAAAAGTACAAAAGTACAAGCTTTTGTAAGCCTTCTCTAATAAAAGTTCATGACTCCGATCCAAGGATTCTAACAAGAGAAACTTTAAACTACAAATGTGCAAGATAATAAAGAGTTCCTTAATAAAATTCTATACCCTTTCTAAAAAGACATGAAAAGGTTTTTATAATAAAATATAAGTACAAAAATAGGCAATGCATAAAGTTTTGAGGAGGCTTAAACAACTCTCCTTAAAATAAGTGACATAATTGCATAAAAGACAAATTATTGAAATGACTAGTTCTAGCATGCAACGGTATCTACCCTTTCATTTGTTGTCTGAGATGATATATATCCATCATCGGCTTGAGTTCAGGAGGTTGTTTCATCCTTCTACGCATCTGGCTGGTATACACAGCATCTGAAGGGAAGGCATTATGTGCATTGATGAGTCAACAAGACAACGTAGTACTAGCAACTGACTACGTGGCTTTACCAAATAGCTCCAATACACTTCCCAGTCTAGTTTTGTGAGTTGTTTGATCACTTCCTCTTTTTTTGTAGAAGTTTCCTGCCATTTTGCTTCCAAGTCTTTGACATTTGGAAGACTCCCAGGTGGGCATTCCTATATCATATTAGCATTATGTAAATTGTCATTGATAGTATTAATGTTTTTGCTTGCAGCATCTATTGTTTTTGCGACTGCCCTCTCTGCCTGTTTTAGCTAAATATCCCAATCAGTGAAGATGAATATCCCAGCATGTGACATGTTACATATGGTTACATGTCACTTACATGTTGATTTTATGTTGCCTACTTATATCCTTGTATGTTAGTTTACATTTGAATATTTTGATTACATGTATCAGTCTTGTAGGTTGATTGCAAAAACTGATCAATTATGTTCAACTACATGAGTTTATGCGTATTTGTAGTTGGTTAGGCATTGCTTATGCATATTGTTGGTTGCATGTAGTAATGTGTACAATGGAGTAATGTTCATTGTCATGCATGAGGTCATAGCATATTGTTGATATGGCCTTGCATTGAAGACTGGATCTTAGTTAGAGTGATGTTTATGTGTTGATACATTTACTTATGTATGTTTATATGTTGTTATGTTTATGTTGTACATGTATCATGCTAGTTTGGTGATCTTGCACACCAGGCATCCTCCCTGAGCTATACTAAGGTAAGTTGGTTTTATGTGATTTGGTTTATCTAACATATTATGCACCGCAGGAAGAAATATTAGATGGCTAGCAAGGTGGTAGACTATGTAGAATCTCCTTGCATCAAATGAGCAACATGGTATGGGGCATACTTCTGATTTGGCTGATACATTGAGAAGCTTAAAGGAAGAGATAAGGAGTTGTAAGGTAGATAATGATTGGATCATCAAAGAATAAGAGAAGCAAGTAGAGGTCAATGCTATACTTCTTCAGAGTTTGATTGGCTAAAGAGAGACTTGGTTCAGCCAATCTATGGTTGGGTGGAACATGGTAGTCCCATCTCTGGTTGGTTCATTGTATTCATTAACGAGAAATTCATTTCTTTGATTTTCATGTGTAATTGTACTGATGTATATATGGATTTTGATGACTAATATGTCTATTGTATTTGTGTTCCTATTATGCTGGTTATATGCACATTTTATGACAGCAACTATGTATGGCTCTCAGCATGTTTTTACTTGTATATGAATGGATAATGTGTCTATGACCTAATATATGAATATGTATCAAATGACATAAGGGAAAAATGGTTCGTAGCGATTCTCAGATAAGTATGAGATCCATACACTTAATTATGTTGTTTAAACCTATAGGTTACATGTCGACAATATGTTTGACGAAATGTATGTCATGGCTAGTAGGGGTCTGGTTAAGGTCTTATTGATCTTATTTCCTTTTCTTCATTGTTTCCTTGTACTTTTCTTGATTTCATGCTATAATTGCATTATGGGCAGTGGCCTGGGCTCTGGGTCTGAAAAGTGGCTTAAATCTGGGGGTTGTTGGCACAAAACTGGCAAGTTTGGTCCATGATCGCTAGCATGCAGGCCTATGAGAGCGAATTTGGAGGATGATGTCATGGTGGAGACCATTCTTCTCCAACACGTTTTAGTTATTTTTGGTATTATGTTATGTTTTAAAACTATTTCAAGGTCATCTTATGACCTTTGGCCTAGCTGAATGCTCAAGTAAAGTTGTTTAGGGGTTTTACTTGTAAAATCATGAAAAAGTGACTTGATTACCCTCTTATACGCGCAAGAGAACCATGCACATTTCCGTATATGCGCAATTTCTGTATATGGAAGTTGCGCATATACTGTAGATTCACATATATAAAAGACATGCATATACGGAAGATATACACATAAGAAAGTTACGCATATACGGAAGATATGTACATATACAAAAGTTGCGCATGCACGGTTGATGCACATATACAAAAGATGCACATATATGAAAGTTATATATACTAAAGTTCCACATACATGGAGGTTATGTGTATATATGAAAATTGCACATATACCTGGAAGATATGTGCATATAGAAAAGTTTCGCATATATAGAAGATATGGGCATATTTTTCGTATATGCACAATTTCTGTATATGTAAAATTTCCATATATGGAAGTTGCACATTCATGGTAGATGCACATACATAAAAGACGTACATATATGGAAAATATGCACATATAAGAAAGTTACGCATATACGGAAAATATGCGCATATCTCCTGTATATGTACAATTTTTGTATATGGAAGTTGAGCATATACGGTAGATGCAGATATATAAAAGACATGTATATACAGAAAATATGCACATATAAGAAATTTACGTATATACAGAATATATGTGCATATAGAAAAGTTGCGCATATACGGTAGATGCACATATACAAAAGATGGACATATCTGAAAAATATGCGCATATATTGCATATATGCGCAATTTCCATATATGTGCAATTTATGTATATGGAATTTGCATATATACGGTAGATGCACATACATAAAAGACGTGCATATACAAAAGATATGCAGATATAAAAAATTTATGTACATACGAAAGACACGCATATATCTTCTGTATACGCACAATTTCCATATATGCACAATTTCTGTATATGGAATTTGCACATATACGAAATTTACGTATAGACGGAAAATATGCACATATTTTCCGTATATGCATAATTTCCATATATGTGCAATTTCTGTATATAGAATTTGCGATATACGATGAAGATTCATAAACGACGTGCATATACGGAAGATATGCACATAAGAGAAAGTTAGGGATATACTAAAGATATGCACATATCCTCCGTATATGCACAACTTCCGTATATGCGCAATTTCTGTATATGGAAATTGTGCATATATGGAAATTGTGCATATACGAAAGATATGTGTATATCTTCTGTATATACATAACTTTCTTATATGTGCACATTTCCATATACACGCAATTTCTGTATATGGAAGTTACGCATATACTGTAGATTCACATATATAAAAGACATGCATATACGAAAGATATACATATATAAGAAAGTTACGCATATACAGAAGATATGTGCATATAGAAAAGTTTCGCATATACAGAAGATATGTGCATATCTTCCATATATGTACAATTTATGTATATGCAAAATTTCCATATATAGAAGTTGCACATGTACGGTAGATGCACATACATAAAAGACATACATATATGGAAGATATTCACATATAAGAAAGTTACGAACATACAGAAGATATGTGAATATCTTCTGTATATGGAAGTTACTCATATACGGTAGATGCACATATATAAAAGACGTGCATATATGGAAGATTTGGACATATAAGAAATTTATGCATATACGGAATATATGTGCATAAACGGAAATTGCGCATATACGGTAGATGCACATATACAAAAGATGGACATATACGAAAAATATGGGCATATATTGCATATATGCACAATTTTCGTATATGTGCAATTTCTGTATATGGAATTTACGTATATACGGTAGATGCACATACATAAAAGACGTGCATATATGGAAGATATGCACATATAAGAAACTTATGTATATACGGAAAATATGCACAATTTCCGTATATGCGCAATTTCTGTATATGGAATTTGCGCATGTACAAAATTTATGTATATACGGAAGATATGCACATATCTTCCGTATATGCACAATTTCCATATATGTGCAATTTCTGTTTATGGAATTTGCGCATATACGATGCAGATACATAAACGACTTGCATATATAGAAGATATGCACATATAATAAAGTTAGGGATACACAAAAGATACGCGCATATCTTCCTTATATACACAATTTCCATATATGTGTACAGAAATTGCACATATACGGAAATTGTGCATATATAGAATATATGTGCATATCTTCCATATATACATAACTTTCTTATATGTGCATATTTCCGTATACATGCAATTTCTGTATATGGAAGTTACGCATATACTATATATTCAAATATATATAAGACATGCATATACGGAAGATATACACATATAAGAAAGTTACACATATACGGAAGATATGTGCATATATGAAAGTTGCGCATATACAAAAGATACACATATACAAAAGTTATATATACTAAAGTTTCACATACATTGAGGTTATGTGTATATACGGAAGTTGTATATATACCTGGAAGATATGTGCATATAGAAAAATTTCGCATATACAAAAGATATGCGCATATCTTCCGTATATACACAATTTCCGTATATGAAAAATTTCCATATATGGAATTTGCACATGTACGGTAAATGCACATACATAAAATATGTACATATATGAAAGATATGCATATATAAAAAAGTTACGCATATACGGAAGATATGCACATATTTTCCGTATATGTGCAATTTTTGTATATGTACAATTTTTTATGGAAGTTGCACATATACGGTAGATGCACATATATAAAAGACATGCATACACAGAAGATATGCACATATAAGAAATTTACGCATATACTGAAGTTGTGCATATACGGTAGATGCACATATACAAAAGATGCACATATACGAAAGATATGCGCATATATTGCGTATATGCGCAATTTCCGTATATGCACAATTTTTATATATGGAATTTGGGCATATACAAATTTATGTATATACGGAAGTGATGCGCATATCTTCCATATATGCACAATTTCCATATATGCACAATTTTTGTATATGGAATTTGCGCATATACGATGCAGATACATAACGACGTGCATATATGGAAGATATGCATATATAAGAAAGTTACGGATATACCAAAGATATGCGCATATCTTCCGTATATGCACAATTTCCGTATATGCGCAATTTCTATATATGGAATTTGTGCATATATGATGCAGATACATAAAAGACATCTATATACGGAAGATATGCACATATAAGAAAGTGATAGATATATAGAAGATATGCGCATATCTTCCGTATATGCACAATTTCCATATATGCACAAAAATCGCAACCTCTGTATATACACATCTTTTATATATATGCAACTTCCATACCCAAAAGCATTACCTGCCAATTTCAATAATATTTCAAGCCCACTAAGCCGAGTTTTACGAAGTTTTCCTTTGTTAAAATATTTTTGTAATATTAAATGAAAATCAACCTCTTGACTGCCACGACCTCTCCTACGCCGATACGATTGTGATTTGGTCTCAATTCCTTTGTGATCCTTTTCTAAATTTAGAGCTCATGTAATCCCTATATATCTGATATGAAGCTATGTCCTCCCTATTCGGTCTCCCCACACCTGATCACTCCTACATTCCTTTAATCCTCTGCTCTGTCTCCAATTTTTAAATTTTTCCCCTATTCATTCTGTAGCATAAATACAACAGCAAGACATGGATGTGACAGCAAGTCAAAAAACGACGCAATAGGAAGGAATATATCCTTACACTTAACTCTCTGTTGTTTACACCTGTAGGTTACATGTTGATGATATGTTTGATGAAATTCCTGTCATGGCTAGTAGGAGTATGCTTAAGGCCTTGATCAACTATTTACTTTTTCATCATTGTTTCCATGTACTTTACTTAATTATGAGTTTTCATTCCATTCTGGGCAATGGCCTGGGCTTTGGGCCTGAAAAAGTGGGTCAAATCTCGAAGTCACTAGCACATAATTGGTAAGTTTTATCCACATTCGCTAGCATGTAGGCCTATGAGAGTGACTTTAGGTCTCTGGTCACTCCCTTGCCCATAGCATGAGAGCGACTAAACCTTAAATTGTCAAGAACAACAGTGGGACCCAGGAACAGGTTGTCTGAGTGGTTGACTTGTCTCCCAAGGGTTCTGTTGATGGTGTTGGATGGCTATGTGTGATATTTTGTCGATTCCACTTCCTTAAGGTCACCTAGGAGATTGAATATAATCATAGTAGCCTCTCATCTCATGTTTACCCCGGATGGCACGGTAACTTGGGTGGATGTGGGAGGAGGGTTTTACAATGAAGCATGCAACTCATGGGAGCATCAAAAAGTACAAGGCTAGATTTGTGGCCAAAGGATTTTCTCAATTAGAGGGAGTAGACTATGAAGAAAAATTTTCCTCAATTGCAAGATGTTCCTCCATCAGAACCATTCTAACATTGGATGCGCAAATGGGCTACAAGATCCATTAGATGGATGTGAAGTCCACCTTTCTCAATGCTGTTGTTGGTGTCATGCAAATCATCGCACCGTGCGGAGGCACCCACCTCGGGTTCGGTCACACTCCATGTTCAGACTTGCCTGCCTCATTGTGCAGAGGTGCCCACCTCACTGGGTTACCCTCCACGTTCATCCTTGCCACACCGTATAGCTCATCCGCACTGTGACACCATGCAGACTCGCCTAATCAGGTCGGGTCGTGCAACCACATCCGCATCATTCAGAGTAACCACACACCCGCAAACAACATCACCCTCCATATTTAGACTTCTGCCCATGCCCACCATTCAGCTCGTCATCCTGTTTACCCTGTGCAGACTCGCCTAGCTAGGTGGGCACTTGAGTTTGATCTAACTATTACATGTTTATACATCAAATAATTTTTTCCTAATAAACAAACTTGATGCTCTCATAGAGTAAAGGGATCTTTACCTTTCCATGCATTTGCAATTTTTGGTAGATTTAATGTTTCTAAGGCGATGTCCTCAACCTGTTCTAGAAGGGCTTAAGCTCCCTCAGGCACTACATGAAGATATGTAGGGAGAAATGGTTTTTGGACTAAAGATTCAAGGGGAGGCTATGCAAAGTTTGCTAGGTTTTTAGCAAATCCATGGGGGAATCCTTTAAGGACATGGTTACCAAAATGGAAGAGGAAGGAATCGTTTGCTCCTTCACCTCCAGATTCATTGGCTATTCTTGATTGTTACTGTTAGTTGAATATGATGTTGCAAATGCCTCATATATATTGTTTGTCCCTACTTTACTCTCTATTGTATTATGATGCATGGAGGGATGTTTAGGGTTACAAGGATTAACAACCATCATAAAACCATCATTTTCTTGATTCAACCCGATTCACCAATGCATAATAGTGATATAAATTTCCATACTCATGAAATCTCCAACATCTAATGGGTATATTATCATAGTCAAGCATCTACTTCCATAGCTCATGTTGATAATAGATATCTATCAATTCTAGAAGAGGGTTAGAAATTGTTTATGCACATGCATATGAAGGCATATGATATATACCATTCTTTCTTCATTTCTTTAGAGATTTTAATGAAATTCCCAAGGACATTCCCTATTCCAGACAATGTCTCCTCATCCCAAAACTTCCTGAGAAGCGAATAGATCCGGATTCAAACCAGAGCTATCGTGAAACCTTCCTTATGAGGAGCAAACCACTCAGTTCATAATCGAAGGTAGACGATGGTTGAATTAGATAGGTATGGCTCATTCTCAAATACTCAATTTTAATCTTCTAAGCAAGTGAAAACCACAATAAAGAAAAAAATGTCTCTAAGCTCCAGCGTGATGTGCCCCTTCGGTTTCCATTTATTGTAAGCCCACTATGAGAAAGCTTTTTTAGATGACCAGATGCACAAAAAATTTCCTATGAGCTCATTGTCTCTAATGTATATACTCTCAAATCTTGGTCGATTGAACCTCAAACTTGGGGTACACAAATAATTTAGGCAAGAAACTTCCTAGACTCTATTTCTTCGCTTGACTAATTGTATGTTGTTGGTTCACCTGAATGTCATTTGTCTCATGCCCTAAGGAATTCATATTATAAGTCGTGGGTTGTTTTGGATTATATCTTCTAAGAAAATACTACTAGGATGGAGTACCTCTCCCTCGAATGACATTTTTCCAAAGAAAGAGTGGTTGAAAAGAGAAAATATGTCATGACAATAAGGGTTTTGTAGAGCTTTCCTGCAACAATAATACTCTTATGTGTATCATAATATATAACTTTTGATCTTTGATTTTTTTACACAATTGGTAAAACTATCCTAGTTCCTAACGATATTTATATATTTGCCAGGCTATATCCATCTTAACTCTGGATCTATCAACCGTCAAGAGGGATCAATTATACAGAAGTGCAAACCTATTTTTTGAGTGAAAAACTTGAGGAAAGGTTTGCACGTCAAGATAGTTGATCCCTCGCGGCGCTTGATACATCCAAAGTTAAGATGGATCTAGGTTGGTTTCAGTAGTGTGGGGCAAATAAAATATAACGAACATATGATTAATTTTATCAAGATTATGTAAATTAATCTAATAATAATATACTCAATTTAAATATGCTAAATATCTCTCAGATTAATCAAGTCACTTTAATTTTAAATTTGTTTAGTTAGATTAGTTTGTTGAGATGATAAATATTGTTAATAGCTTTAATGATGAAAATTGATGAAATGAAAATTTTAAATGTAAAATGACAATGTAATAATGTTGAATGATAGAAAATGTGAATAATAAGAATATAGCCGATTACAAATAGTATTCATTTTGATGATTCTCAAACTATTTTTTTCTACTATTCTTATTGTCACCCTTGTTAATTTTGTCATATTTTCATATCGATTGTCATCTTTTCATATCGATTATATGAAAAGGACAGGTTAAATAGTAAATCATTTAAATCTTTAGCTCGAGCTATTGTAGTAAACATCATACCTCGTCTCTCTTTCTCTCCAATATTAATAGGTTGAATTACTATAACACAAAAATCAATTTACATTGTCAATAATTTGTGTGCTTGTGCTAAAATCAATACTCAATGTTAATCTAATCCCTTGAAAACTAATGTACCATCATACATCCAGTTACATCAAATTAGAAATCAACATCTACACTAAAATCAATTCATCTCATGTAAGCAATCAAATAAGATTAGACAACAACATTTACAATGGAACCAATGCATCTAATGAAAGCAATAAAATAGGATTAGAAATCAACATTTACACTCAAACTAATGAATCTAGTGCAAGCAAGCAAATATGATTATAAACCAACATCTACACTGAAATGAATGCATGTAGTGCAAGTAAGAAAATAGGATTATAAACTGACATTTACACCGAATTTAATGCATCTAATGCAAGTAATCAAGTAGGCTTAGCAATCACAATCTACACTGAAATCAATGCATTTAGTGCAATCAATCAAATAGGATTAGATATCATCTAAATTGAAACCAATGCACCTAGTGCAAGAAATCAAATATTATTAGAAGTCAACATCTACATTGAAATCAATTCATATAGCGAAAACAATTAAATAGGATTAGAAATCACCATCTACACAGAAATTAATGCGTTTAGTATAAACAATCAAATAGGATTACAAATCGTCTACACTGAAGAAGAAGTTGAGGAAGAACAAGAATCACCTGCTAAGGAACCTCCAGAATTCAAGTTATTGAGATCATTGTTAGGCTCAAGTTCAAGACCAAACCCTAAACTATTTCCCTGTGATGGCAGCCTGGCAGCTGAACATTTGTTTGATAAGATCAGTAAGTTATAGAAGTATTTTGAATATGAAGAGATGGGTGATGAAAAAAGGGTGAAGTTTGTAGTAACAAGGTTGAAGGGCCACACTGCACTATGGTGTAAAAATGTGCAGGCTGAAAGGGGGAAAAGGAATAAGCCATTGATCAAAAGTTGGGACAAGATGGTGGAAAGGATTAAGAGTAAATGATTACCAAAATATTACCAGTTAACTCTTTAAAGGCAGAGGAAAAACCTCAAACAAAGATCATTAATAGTAAAATAATATACCGAAGAATTTTACAAAGTTAACTTGAGAGCAGGTGATGTGGAAGATACCCTAGAAAAAACAACAAGGTATATTAATTGCTTAAGAATGGATATTCATGACAAGATCAACATGCTTTCTCCAAGGACCATGGAAGACATATACCAGTATTCTTAGAACGAATAATAAAATATAACAAGAAAGCATAACTCAAGTATAGGGTGTGGTTTTTCCAAAGGAAAAGGATAGTAAACTAGAAGAGGAAAGATTCCAGCTCAAAAGAATGATGCATGCAACAAAAGATAGAAAGGGTAGCCAGAGAAAGAAGGTGGAAATAGAGGAGGAAGACCTTACCAAAGAGGTAGAGGAAGAGGCAGAGAGACCTTTTACCAATGCTACAAATGTGGAAAAATGGGTCACAAATCTTTTGAGTTTCCAGAGAATGAGAATATGGGAAAATGTTGTGCACACTTAGTTCATCCATGAGCACAAGTACCTGAAGCATAAAATATGTCAGAAACTAGAGAGACATTGATGATGAATAAAGTCTTGTTGAAGCTAGCCAAAGAAACTATTGAACCATCCCAAAGAAGGTCCTTTTTTAAGACTATGTGAAAAGTGAAAGGGAAGTGCTGCAAGGTAGTGATTGAGAGTAAAAGCAATGACAATCTTGTTTCGTTAGAAATGGTGGAAAAACTGGGGCTGGAGAGGATTAAACATCCAACACCATACAATGTATCATGGTTACAAAATGGACACCAATTGCTAGTGAATGAAAAACGTGAAGTTGAGTTCTAGATAGGCAGATATAAAGACAAGATAATATGTGATATAATTCCAATGAATGTCTACCACATCCTTTTGGGTCGACCGTGGAAACTTGATAGGAAAGTGATAAATGACGGAGAGAGAAATTGCTACAAGTTTGAAAAGGATGGCATCAAACATACTCTTTTACCATTAAAGGAAGAGAGTGCAGCTAAAAAAAGTATCCCAAAAGCAATGTTGTTAAGTGGTAAATAATTTCTGCAACAAATGGAGAAAGAGGAGGTGATCTATGCGATAATCTACAAACCAAAGATAATACTTCTACACACTGAAATTGCAGATTTACCTTTTAAAATTTATGAGATGTTGCATGAATTTAATTATATTATAGAAGATTATTTGCAAAGCGAGTTACCACCCAAAAGAAGCGTCAACCATTATATAGATTTGATACCATGAGCAAGCCTTCCAAATAAGGTTGTGTATCGAATGACACGCAAGGAAAATGAAGAAATAAGGAAGCAAGTTCAAGAGATGTTAGACAAATGGTTGATAAGGTAGAGCTTGAGTCCATGTGTTGTGCCTACCGTACTAAGCCCAAAATTGGATGGAGAGTAGAGGATGTGTACAAATTCCGGAGTAATTAACAAGATCATGATTCGATATACATTTCCACTGCCACGAATGGATGATATGATAGACTGTTTGAGTGGATGGATGGCATGTGTATCCCACTCGAGGGCTTGTAAAGAACCTTTGTAAATAACCCATGTCTTGGTTCAAGGACTTATTCAAGTCTCTTAAACCTAAGAAGATTCAATGACCATGGTCTAGGCCTCATGAGCCATTCTTGGTGCACAAAGTCTCCTAATGGCGTCAATATCAAATTCTAATGTCAAATACCCCATAAGGAGTGCATGCGTTATGGTTTGTAGGTGTTTTGGTCTCGAGATCTATTTCCATTACATAGAAATTAATCATGGCACTCATATCCCTGTTGGATGTTAGTGAATCTTTACCATGGACTTGAGTACCATTTCTTGATGTGGGCCTAATAAACATTCCCATTTATGTATTTTGTTATGGTTTAGTCAATGCACCCATATCCACCTATTAAGGTAGAGATACCCTACAAAGATGTGTTGGTTCGATGATTTACTCATCAAATTATATGGCCTCATAAGCCATGTGGTATATAGATGTTGTTCATGGTGCTTTAACCCAGGAAGCTCAAGTTAGGGCACACAGTTTTTGTTTTCCTCCCATAACAATTGTTAGACCATGTAGTCCTTGGTGCACAACTAATTGAGCCATGGTTACAATATCCCACTTAGAGGTGACTGATACTGTAAAGAGGTGATATGTGTTGGTATTATTACTCATCCATGGTGTTTGATATTGAAACACAAGTCCTAGAACTAAAGGCTTTTGTTTCCGTCTCTAAACTATGTTCAAGGACCCAAGACTTATAAGATTCATAATGGAACCTATATTCAACTTAGTTGTTAAGTATTTAGAGAGAGCTCATGTTGTGGTTTTTAGGTGTTATTCATGGTTCTCAGAGCTTAAAAGAGTTCAATTAGGTATTGATGTGGTTATTCCCCCCCTAACCATGTTTATACATCAACATCCATTTCTTGTGCACACGAACTATTCAATATACATGTATTTCCCTCAAAGGCCCATAAAGAACCCATACAAAACACTTGTGTGTTGTTTCAAGGACTCATTCAAAGTTCTTTGGGTTAAGAAGATTCAGTAATATCCCAAGGAATGTTTTCCTTCCTCAAGCATAGTTAAGGCCCTGTGAACGATCCTCGGTGCAAATATTGTCATCAAAGCATTTGTATCCAAGTATGATGATAAAAATGCTTTACAGAGGGCCTACATTACAATTTGTAAGTGTTTTGCATGGTGATCAAGCCTGGTAAGCTACATTTAGGGACAAATACAAACATGTTATCCTCCCTTAGCCATGGTGGTTGAACTTAACAAGGTCTAATTATGACTCAATACCCTCCCCTCACCACCCCACTAGCCCCACCCACCTTGCGCACCACCTTGTTTAGGCCTTAAGATTTATTTTCTTTTATGTAGAACAACTCATGCATGATTTTGGGAATGACTGTGAACTTTTAGGAATAAATGTGCAATTTACAACATAGTACCTAGAGGGAAGTGTGGAAACATGCATGGAAATTATGCAAGGGATGAATCATTTCAAACAAGAATGCATATGCATTCTTAAAATTTTCAAATCCCATTGCAATTATATCCTGAAGCAACTTTATGTACCCACCCTTTAACTATATAAACAAATCATTAAAATACAATATAATAAATCATTCAAGGAGTCCAAACATAATTCTATACCTTGTCAATGATCAACAAAATCTCAATTCATAAAATTTTCAAAATTTAGATATATTAAAAATTAGAAAAACTTATAAATACATCATTTTAACATGAATTAAACTTAGATTATGATGAAATTTAAAATAACAATAATAATATTTGAAGTTGTGAAAAATAATTTTGTAAAAATAAAATAATCTTAATATTCAAGATAAAAAAATTATTTAATGACTTGAAATCAAGACCTCACAAACCTATGAATTAAACTTAGATTATGATAAAATTTAAAATAACACTAATAATATTTAAATTTGTGAAATATAATATTGTAAAAATAAAATAATCTTAATATTAAAGATAAAACAATTATTTAATGAATTGAAATCAAGATCTCGCAAACCTATAAATTAAACTTAAATTATGATGAAATTTAAAATAACACTAATAATATTTAAATTTATGAAAAATAATTTTGTAAAAATTAAATAATCTTAATATTCAAAATAAAAAAATTATTTAATGACTTGAAATCAAGGACTCACATACCTCTCCTCTAAACCAAGCTGTTGGTGAGGATGTGGTGATGCGAGAAATATAAAACAAGGGAGCCACTTCCGTAGTGGTAGTCCCTGCTGGAGAGAGTTTTTACAGCGCCAAGCCAGGTGCAAGTACTGGGGTTTCAAGTGCAAGTGTCGGAGATGCGTTCTGGAGCACTCTCTGAGGACGTCTCTGAAGCCTATAATTACTACACGGTTTGAGCAAATGCATCACCAAGCAGAGGAGGAATTGATGGCTACAAGGTCTGGTCAACAACCTATCGATGTGGATCTTCCAACGTGCACAAAATTTGTAGAGCTTGCTTTAGAGGCAGAGAGGTTCATTGGGAGATCCCAGCTATCTGAAGAAGAGAATAACTAGATTCGTGCATCTTTTATGTCTTCATACCTGACAGGAGCACAGTCCAAACACTTCGTTGCCATCATCTTCAATAGCTACCATCCTTTAAAGCTTATGGTGGCCATTCAAAGCACTGATCCCTCGGACATTCGAAATTTCAACCTGGCAATGTGGTTGTTGAAGAACTGTGAACCTTGTGCAGGGGATGAAAATGAAGCATTAATTAGGCAGTACGTATCTGAGCAGGTGAGAGAGGCATGCATCAGTGTGTTTGGTAGACACTCTGAAGATGCTTTCTAAGTGCTTGTCCTCCATTATATAAACGAACAGGCTGAAGAAATTGTCACTGTCGTCAAGTATGTACACGGAGTACTGTAAAGGACACCACCCTTTTCCCGGCCACTTCGGGGTCATATTCGATTTGCACAACATTTGGCATAGGCGTATTTTGTTTGAAACGTTCTAAGTGATTAGTTAAATTGTGATATCCCTATTATGTGACAAATATAAGAAGTTAAACTAAGGTTGAATACAATGCTCAAATGGCTTTCAAATGTTATGTTTAGTGTTTAGCATTGATGCCTTGATTTGATATGGATAATTGTTTGGCATGGATGAATGAAGAATACAATGCTCAAATGGTTTTGAAATCTTCTGTTTGGTGTGTTTGGCATTAACACTCTATTTTGACGTGGACAATTGTTTGGCATAGATGAACGTTGGTATATTTTTATAGGCAGATGAAGGAATGTAAAGTGTAACTTTTAGCAGGTTAAATTATACATTTACAAAGCAGTATGGGTCAGACTTGGATTTGTTATATACTCTAAGGAGGTGGTTAATCTCTATAGCTATGCAGTATTTAATGCTACTAGATATCCTATTCTATATAGGATAGGATATGATACCACACGTTGTTGTTAGAATGACTATTGTGCATGTTTAATGCCACTACATGTGGGATATACGTTATTAGAATCTGACTGTTGTGCATAGTATATAGGCCTTCAAATTTGATGGTCTGCGTACCACATCCAACAATAGGGCCAATATTACTCACCATTCAAAGATACCCAACAGAAATACACTATTTGTACCTGTGATGATACAATTCCAGGATACGAAGGACGTAGCATGTATTTAATTTTGAAATAGAACGATCCAGACATTTTTTACTTTACTTAGGTAATTCAGATTTTTACTAAATAGCTATGTTAGTTATATATATGTTATCATTATGTTTAAATTACTATTATTATTATAGTCTATTCCAATTTGTTATGATATTTGTAATGTTCAGTTTTGTTGTTGATATTATGATTAAATGGTATCACAAGTCCAAATAGAGTAATATACATGGTTAACGTTTCTTTTATATGATGTAAATGCTTGAAACATTAATTTTATTCTTCCTTGACAATCGCCAATGCTCTAAGACTAATTTAATGTGTCTAATACTCATTTCGCCACATTATTCTTCATTAGCAATTCCAAAAAATGCTATTTTTAATTAGCAGATGTTGGTGAATGAGGAAATATTAAATTTGAAGTTTGGAGGAGATATTTTGAGAAGTCTCGAGACAAAAGAGATCATATGTACAAAATGGTGAGACAAAAAAAATTACACTTCATCTTACAGTCAATAATTCCCTGGCCGACTGATATTGTACGGAGGTTGAATGACAAATAAGGGTGAAAACAATTGCCTTCGTTTATTAAAAAAAAAAACCTGAAATTGTTTCAACTTTCGCAAAATTATACACTGGAAGAAGCTTCACAACTTGTTTGGCTCTATTGACTTCACATGTTGCTAATTATAAATTATATTACTATACAATTTATTGATAAATACGTATCAGAATTAATAAAAATTAGAAATGTGGTGGACATAACTTTTGGAAAAATGGTTCGCGCTTCTGGCGTTAAGGTGATCTGTCAACCACTCGTCCACAGTGAAATACATCAACATGCATGTTTACCAGATGTCACCAACACAGTTCGAACAGAGTTCAACATTTGTTCATCTTACCTCATGGCGCGGACACTTGCAGTGGCATGGTCGCGGTGGAGTTGAAGGCTTGATACCAATTGTCTTCTGTGCAAAAATCTTGTGACTGGTATTCTTCCGACCTCCTTTGAAGATTGAGTAGAAGTGATTAAAGGAAAACTTCATAACAATGCGGCCTTATTGTCTAATCTCTGCAGTCATGAATATTCATCCTGGGAGGCCTTCTATCTGAAACATTTGGCATTGCATTCTCCAGTATTGCAAATTCACGAAGTCTTGAAATTGATCACTGAAATTTCAGCCTAGGGCAACTTCTGATCTCGGTCCTGAGGTACAGCAGTGAGGGTTTTGCTTGTTAAGACATTGTGATCACCAAAAAGCAACAATTCTTCTTGAAGTCCAAAATTCTGAGCATAAGGACCTAATTACAATAACCTCTGTGGCAGTCTTTAGGGCATATATATATTTCATATTTCTTCCTGCACATGCATCTATTTTTGTGTAGAGTTGACCTCTGGGCATCAACAAAGCAATAAACTTGTTGTCTGTGGTTTGAAGCTTGAATCAGCAATGCCTACTTGAATATCAACATCACCGTTGACAAGGATCCTGGTATCATTTGGGATTGGACACCTCAGATAGGAGTAACTTAACACATGTATGTTTTAATGATCTGAATCATGCTTCTTATGCCTTAGATATTAATGCTTGGAGCTATGGGATATACATTCCTCCTTGCCATAATTACTCCTGCATTAATGCAGTTTTATTACAGATTGATTGCTTTTACTGCATATTTGAAGTTCAAAAATCTTGGTGTTATGGGACAAACTTGGAATAAACTTCAAACCAACTAAATCTGAGAAGTATAACATAAGGGACAACGAATTCTTTTTCTTTATATCTGCTTCTTCCTGTGGTTTGGCTTTGCCACTTGTTTTATTGCAAGAATCCTGGATGTTGTTTGATTTGTGTCCTCAATCTGTGGTTCGGACCTTGATTTTGATGCTTCTAGGATGCATACGAATCACGAAGATGAAACCCTATTCTGATTGAATTTTCGGATTTTATTACTATTTTGTTGATTTTTAGTTGTTCTTAGTGAACAATTCTGTGAGATGTAGGTGGGAATAGCCTGCTAAAGGGAAACAGTTCGTTGCTACTGCTTCTGCCTTACTTTTGTAGGGGCTCAGCTTTCAAGATGTTTCTCCATTCACTCATTCTTTCATTAATTAGGTAAATGGAAATTTTCCTCCTTTTCCTTACCTTTTCTAACTGTTATCATACACTTCAAGAAACGAAACCTTTAAAAATATAAAAGCTAGTGATAAGCTTTAAAGAATCACCGTAGTCATGAATCTAATCAAGCAAACTCTCTATATGCATTTTGACAGAAAATAATATGGTAATCAGCTTTACATAAGATAAAAGACATGATGCGGTATGGAATCTATAAAATACATGACCATTGACTGAAAAAGAATCTGCAGGCAAGCGTAAAATCTTAGAGCTTTAAACTGCCAATCTGTTTACTGAATCAAGAAATAATAAACTTATAACAAACTGTAAAAAGCAAAAATTTGTAAGCGCAAGATGCTATTGCAGGATCTGTATATTTAATGACCGGTATTTTGTTCCGCTAACTTTCCCTTTACTTCATCATAAAATGCGACCGACTGTTATTTCATGACTTTTCTCCTGGAAGGAACAACAGGCTTCGGAACAAAGGTTTGACAGCATTCATCAGATCCTTGAACATTTGCAAACTTGCTCAGATCCTTGAACATTTGCAAACTTGCTAAAATATCTGTCCATTCAAAACATTCAAGAATCAATGCGGATGATGCAGGATTCACAGAGGATCTTGCCTACCTGACAGGGAAGCTTCCGGGACCCTCTACAGTGCTCGAGAGGCCTTTTCTTCAGGGACATCCCCCTTATTTCACATAAAGAAGGGATGATTACACACTTACCTCATGTCGGCTTGTCACTTGGATGGGCTTCTACTTCATTTGGAGATTGAAACTAGCCTTTCAAGCTGAGCTGCTGGTAGCTACCTTCTGTGGAGAATTGATAGCCTGAGTGAGGAGATGCAATGGAATGAAAAGCAGAAGAACAACATGTTTGCAATGTAATGAAGAGGGGAAGAGGGCGTAAGAGGGTGGTGGAATGAACGTGGCAGCTGTAAACAATCCTGGCAGCCAATGTGACAAGTGTAAGTTTGTAAGCTCGACGGCTTTATGGGATGTTGTCTCAACAAAACTTAGGATAAAATAGCTTCCCCTCGGTAAAAACAGCATTGAGACACGTGAAGCCTGCAATAAGAAGCTAAATTCAGAAGTTTGGTTAAAATTTTCATAACGCAAAATTGTTACCAAAAAACTTTGGTTAAGCTCTGAAAATCTACAGTTAGTTAATCGGTCAAAGTGATTTAATACCAGGTCAACGCCCGATCGAACGCTATAGTCCCTGCTATGCCAGAGGCAGGGACTAATAAGGAATCAACCAAGTGCAAGCCATTATCTATAATTTGTTTCTAAAATGTTGTCATAAACACCTTGTTAAAAAAAAATCACTGCGACTATTCCATGGAAAAGTATTAAAACATGAAAGAAGTCCTGTGAGTCGGAGAGAGACCCTGAAACGTTATAGGAAGAGAAGAATATGAATACATATTTGAAAGATTCAATACTCTTAATACTCGGTGAAAAAAACGAATACATATTTCAAAGATTCAATACTCTTAAAGAATATGGTAGTTTATTTCAATTCAAAGTCGGTGCACATGAAAAAAGCCCTCTTCCACAAAATTATTGAATAGTAATTCTTCTTGGTTAAAGGTAGCCGATGGGTGCCATTCCAGGATACTCCCACATAAACGCTTCAACGAATTGAAGAGCTAGAGGGTGTTTTTCTACGATTGGTAGTTCGAATTTTGATGAGATATTACGAACCATACCTGCAAATGGCTTGCAACTTCACTCGTGTCTTTGAGTGTTCCGTATCATAAGAAAATGAAATATCATTTTTGGTTTTTGCAACGCTTTTTAAGCCACGCTGTGCATTTTCATCTGGCACAAAATTGTCGTCACCGATTTAAGAACTACTCAGCGTGTCCAAAATGATAGTTCAAAAGCAGATAAAAACAATGTAACATTAATAATCACTCGTAAAAACCGGTAATAATTTCCGCCATCTGCATGATCTTTAGTGCGCCAAGGAATTCATATCGAAGGGAGCCCCTGTTTCCATTTGTTTTCCCGTGAATCGCTTGCCTGCTAATCCTAAACAGTCTCGGAGTTTCGTTCATTATAATGTGACCTTAAAATTTATCCCATTTAAATTTCCACGCAGAACCCTGCATCATTTGAAATTTCAAAATTTAAAATTTCGACCTCATCATCACATGAATCCAATAGTGTGCAAAATCCTAATTCGCGGCTTAGTTTCAAACAAGAAACATTGAATGGATACAACTGGCCACTGTCTTATCACCATATGTATGAACCATATCCTAACCATTGTGGATCCATGTACCATCAGCCATGCCATGGATGATGAAAGTCACTCATACAACCTTTAGGAGTTGTCTATAATGCGACTTTTTGAAGATTCCGGTGACGGAATGAAATTGAGGTCAAATCATTTATGCTTTCAAAAAGTCGCGTTATAGACAACTGCCAACCTTTAAGCGCTTGTGTAGAAATATTCCAGGAGTGTCAACGATCCATGTACCATCAGCCATGCCATGGATGATGAAAGTCACTCATACAACCTTTAACTGGAAAGCGCTTGTGTAGAAATATTCCAGGTGTGTCAACGTGGTTGTACTACCATCTATGCCCATCTATAACTATGGCAAGCACTAAGCCAATGATTCGCTGAGTGACTTGTTTTTAAGAGCTTCCCCTGTCAATTATGTTGAATGTATATATCAAATTAATATTGCATTGGGTAAAGTGCCTCTACGTTACCAAAACTCGCCATTTTGACATTATAGTTATGGTACCTTCATTTTGACAATATAGTTATTTTACCATCAAGTTTCTGGATAGGGTTGGCTCAGTTGTTAAATTTGACACCGTATATTTGTATTTAGTTTTTTTACACGTAAAATACATTCTAGTTTCAAATCTCCACGTCATGTGTAACTTGCCATTAATTTTTAAGAACTTCAATATGACGGGCATGTTTAAAAATGAGAAGTTGAAAAAAAAAATTATAAATTATTTATATTATATATATATATATATATATATATATATATATAACCTTGCAAGTTGCGATGAATGGAGGATTTATTAACATTTTTAACATTTAATTTAATAATCCACGGTAATTAGTAATAGGTATCCACCCGTAACCCGTTACCTGTATCAGTTTCTAAGTCATAATTATAAATATCATTGATATTATATCAGTTTCTAATTTTCAACAGGTAAAACCGTAAATGGTATGGTACTAATGGTAATTAATTCCCAGCTACCCATTGTAGGTAGCTGCAGAGTTAGGTTACTAATTTATGGTGATTTTTGCAAGTTGTAACTTCCAGTTCCAAGTTCCAATTCGTTTCAATTTTCAAATTCCAATCCATTGCAATCTGTAAGTTATTCAACAATGTGGTGAGTCAATGACTTTGGTGAGGACTCAGGAGCAGGGAATAAGAAAAACCTACGGGAACTTCGAATTCAACCGAGTTTGTGCAGAGAATTGGTGTAAATGGGTCAAATAGACATTTGAGAGGGATATCAAAACCAACATATCCACAATCATGGGTTTCAGTCAGAGTAGTAGGAGGACAACACCAGACAAATGCCTTCTTCAATCCCCCTGAATCCTGATGATCTAATTGTGCAAAAAGCTATCAGGTTAGATCCCAAACCATAATCAGTTATACCCAATTTATTTATATATATACACACTTCAGCCTCGCTGTATATTCATTAAACATACATTCAGATGTTGCTGTGTATACTTCGCTATGTATTGTAAGTTTGTAATTATTCTGGCCCATAATCAAGTAAAATCCATATGATAACAGGATTGATTTAAAAATGGGAGCATGCATCAATTAAAAGACACATTTTTTGATAGAGGGTAGGATTTATCTCAACATATATGCTTTATCTATGAGAGGAGCATTTTTGCATTCAACTAAACGTTTAAGTAATATTACCAAATCTTTAGGATATGGAAGTAAAATTAGATGTTACATAATGAAATAATGAACCTACTTATATATAGTGTCTTGTGGAAATACTTCCATGTACATTCTTACTTCCAGTCTCGGCAGATTTGTGTGCCATTTGTGTGCCAACCATACTCGAGGCCCTGAACTACTAATTTGCTAGTGTCCCCTTGACATGGATCTATTCTTGGATTGCATGTTTCACAGAGGGAAGTGAGGTGTTTTACAGCATGTGTAGGGGACATGGGGAGATGCCCACTTGGAGGAAGACTATATATCCTGTAGGCTGTGTTTATTAACAATCCAAAGTTCATTTAGGACAATCTTAGATCAGTACAGTGAACACGTGAACACTAGTAATAAGCAATATCCAAAACATCAAGGCTAATGGATTATGGATCCCCTACCTTGGTTGTAGAATGAGACTTGATTTGCAATCATAACAGGCATGCATTGAAAGCTATTCTGGAATCTTACCCATATTGACAACCACAGTCACATCGCAGTCAGCTCAATGGTTGGGAACATATTGTTCTCAATACAATTTGCAACTCCAAATGTAGTGAACACAAGAGGACTATTGTTTTGAGTAAAGTAACAAAGTCCTCGTTTAATATCATATCCACAACCGATGGTGGCTCCGATTCTATTCCAGGGATTGCCAAAGAAACATACTTCTCCTACACTTGCAATGAAGATCTCCCCCTTCTTGGAATGAAATCCAATCGAAACATCATTTAGACCAGGAAATCTAAAAGGAGGGGCTGGCCTGCACACCAACCCAATAGCCAATTGCCATCAACAATCCCAGCACTCTTCGTCTTCTTCTTCGCATTGGATCTGTAGGCAACTATGGAGACCTCAAAATAGTTACAAGCAACCCTAAAGCCCATACTGTGATTTTCTCTTGGAGCCAATCAAGGGATTGAAATTGATTTCCTGCAGATCACACGAATTTAATGCAATGAAAGGCTCTGGGGACTGGAAGGTTTCCGTGCTGAGTCCATTGAATTCATTGGGAAGTCTATGGAATTCGAAATGCCAGGCTTCCCAGCCCTTGTCTGCACTGATCCATTCCTTTGAACTGTCAAAGGGAATTATAGGATTCTGTTCTCTCCATTGCCCCGCAAAGTTGGTTCTTCGCTCCTGTAATGTTTTCTCTCTTATTGACAGGAAATGTAAGGCTACCCAGAAGCAGCAGCAGAGAGGGCAACACTCCAGAACATAATCTATCTGCCATCGATAAAATTGAAACTATAAAACACAGATGCCAACCAATAATGATATATGATGTTTATTAGCGGATGTGAAATTCATATTACTGTCTCACCTCTTCTGGAAGACTAGAGGATGCAATCTTTTGTAGGGCATCATTTAAATACTTTTGAGAGAAAATTTCAGCCTCTTCCATAACTTTTTTCGCCGGGAAAAGCAATGAGGGATGCCCGAAATAAATTGAGGACAAAGGAAGGTGTTAACAGTAGGAAACAAGCCTGTAGCACTCAGGTTTCCAGGGTACACCTTCGACATGAAGGTTTACACAACGCGAAAAAGAGAAATTGCTTTTAGGTTCATTCATATACAGAAAATTGCCAGCCCAATACATTAGACACACGGCTTTGATATATAGATAGCTGTTGTCTTTATTTGAGCAGCAATTATCTTGTGTAAAACCTTATTGTTCATAGAATTTTCCACGTGGCAGGGACACTTAGCCCTAATATATGGGACTTACAATAAATAAAAATCACACATATTACCCAAAATATTATATAACACAAAATCTCAACACCAAACTGTCACTTAGTCTACCCATGAGGAACATCAAGAGTTAAAAACGGTCAAACTGTTAACAAACTAAACCAAGATATGATGAGATCGCATCAACCGACAGACCTCCCTAAAAAGCTCAGGTCCAAGACACATCATCCAAAAATCTGTATCCCAAAGTTTATTTCGGAAAAGCAGAGTGTTGAGACATTTCAAACTCCATGCCTTTTTAAACGACCAACCGAAGGTACTTTGTTAGACAAATTGGTTCACATCCTTTGGATCAAATGGATCTTCATACACCTGATAACCACATGCCAAGGCTATCCACTGCTGAAAAGTCACTTTTTTAGCTTGAATGTAGAAGTCCCCTTTCCGTACCTGTACATATGTCTGCTGCATGAGTTGATGTGGTTGCTTATAATCAATGGGATAACTTGGTTGCTCATGGCAACCAAAGTTCTGTTTTTTTCTGTTTGGGTGTGTGTTTTCAGGGTTCTTCTTGGATCAACCAGGTCAAATTAGAATTGGCTGGTTCGACTGATTATTAAACCAAACTGTCCTCTTCGAACCCAAATGCGCAAAAAAGGAAATTATCCTATTTTGGAATTTATATATAACTCCATCACTTTCATGTTCAATAGTCATGACTCATAATCGGTTTCGTGGGAACAGCTTGGTTAGTGCTGTATAGTTTACATTTTAAGTGCTAACCTGCAGGATCAGGTTTATTATACAAGAAAATAAATAAATAGAATGTACTAAATAGAAGTGTAAACCTGATTTCTATGTATAAATAAAATGAATGTTGTAATCGAATAGGCGGAGAAAATGTTAAGAAAATTAGGGAAGCACAGATACTGAGGATGAGGTAACGATCCCTTAAATGTAAACTAAACCAGAGTCAAGCCCACCCTTCCTGGGAAATTGGGAATAAAAAAAAAAAGGGTCTTTCTGCAATCCATGTAAATAATAATTGCATGTACTTCAGCATGAAAGTTTGTGTGATTTGAATTTCACGAATTCCTTTTGGGGTAGTTTGGTACAGAAATATAAAAATGTTTCTTCTTAATCCAGTAAACCTATTTTATCACTATTTCTCATCTATTTTATCACTATTTCTATCTTAAACAAAAAAAACTCAGAACATTTGAACAATCTGAAAAATTTGCAGAAAAATTTGATTAATAAGTTTCAAAACAAAGTGTAGCAATAAGACTTGAGCAGAATGGTACAACAAAGAATGGAAAATTTGAACAATTATGAGTACAATTTGAAAGTAGATAAAACTTGTACAAATAAATACTAAAAATCATATGATGGGCAGTTTAAAAATAAAAACGCCACAAAAAAAATTCCTTGACGAATAGGGTCACCAGTCAAATTTAACCCATGCGTTGGCCTTTCCATAAACGACAAGGGTTGACTTTGGATACATCTGCTTCTTTGTCCATGAACGAAAATTGTTGTCTCTTTAAGATATTTGGTTCAAGTTACTGACAAACATAAGACTTTATACATCTGCTTCTTTGTCCATGAACGAAAATTGTTGTCTCTTTAAGATATTTGGTTCAAGTTACTGACAAAACTTAAGACAGTATTAAGATGTTTTATTCGGTTGAAAAGTACAAGCTTAGGGTTTGAAGGTTTTTTCAAAATCCACATGGATACTGGCACAGTATGATTTTCTCACATGGATGCCGCGTCTGGTAGCTAGGAAGATTCCATTTGTTGCATTAAATTAAAGTTGCATAAAAAAATACATAGATGTTTTTGGGATTCTCACATGGAACCGCACCATGTGTCCTCTGAATGTATGCACGCAAGGAAAGATGGAAGAAGTTTGATCCATTACTAAGCACATAGCTATAATCTTGGGGCGTTTACAAATGGAAACCGTGTATCCACGCAAAGATTGCCTGTGAAGATAAACTTTCAGAAAACAAAATGAATACACTACTCAAGTGTAGGTAGTTGGCAAGGTTAAATTCTGCTGGCATAAACACACGCTGGCACTAGGTAATTGTACTGAGATTTTACACCTCTTATATTTTTCAAATCTTTATGGTCGTTTAGCCTGCCAGTAGTCGATAAACAGTGGTCACGGATACATTTGGTGAGAAAGACTTGTAGATGTCAAAGTTCTGGACGTCATGGCCGTCAATATATAGAGAAGATCGTTGCAGAACAAAGTCAACTATTTAGTTAATTTTAAAACAAAAATGAATATAACTATTTAGTTAATTTTAATTAAATTTAGTTAACTTTAATTAAAAACATTATAAAATATTTATAATTTTACTATCACTTTCATTCTATTCATACTTGTCATTGCAACAACAAAAAATATGCCATAAAAATATTTAGTTCTCATTATCTACCATAAATGGAAATATTTTGATGTTATGTGAAATAATATAATTTTATATCAACTTCAAAAAGTATAAATTAACTAAAAGTAAAAAGAAAGCACATTCATCTCAGTGTTAAGGAGATGTGTATTGAGTTGACAGATGTATCTTTTAAAATAAAAATATAGATTTTCTAAATAATAAAACAGTGTAGCTTATAATTTAAAACAAAAAAATACATATTTGGTTAGTTTTAATTAAAATCATTCATAATATCTAAACTATCTTTCTTTTTGTTGGTTGACATTACAGCCGAGAAAATGTGGTAAAAATAATTAAAAAATTTATCTTTCAATATGAAATAACATAATTTTATATAGACTCTAAAAAATGATCAAGTTAAAAACTAAATAAATAAATCTCTTCCAATTATTCTAATGTTGTATAATTCTTATATATTTAAAAAAAAAATAGTAAAAGACTTGTAACATCCCTCATTATACCTCATACAAAATATATGTTACTAACATGTAATATTCCCAAATAACTTATCCCATAATCCTTAAGTGATAATCAAATGATAATGCATTAATGCAATTCGTTAATATAATGATCTATGTTGTAGCTTTGCATCATTAACATTGCTCGTTTAACCATGCTTGTTAATAATACTTTGATTGATGTAGTTTATAATGTCTTGCAAGGTAGTAATATCATTCAAATGACATAATAGGAAAGCACATGAATGGGCACTGATATACCAACCAGAAGGGAAAAACCAGCAAATGTTTATTTTATACTTTCTTTTAGTTAGTTATTTAGTCATGATATACTTTAGTTCATCCCTCACTGAAAAACTATCACTCCGTTCTTTGTGAAAGTCATGATTCTTTCCTACCACTATAGTCAGTAAACAGTAACATGAAGGTTATCCGAAACATCAATTTATCAAAACCCAAAAGATTAGGATTTTTTTATCAATTAAATAAAGTGAAAGAATCAAAATCTCAAATATTCAACCTCTAAAAGTTAATAATCACTGATTTTCCATGCATTATGCCACTTGGCGAGGAAACACTTTCTTACACATGCATAAATTAGAGTAAAAGTCACATCCATAACTAATTTTTTACCTGTGTATGCATCTTGCAGTACTTAATTATAACTATCTAAATATGCAATGCCTTAATAATTATATGCAAAACTATACTTTTAATGAATTTAATCCAAATAAAAAAATATGGGAATCAATTTGCACATGTTTCTTAGTTGTTTTTTTTTGTTGCAAAACCACAACTAACAATATATTTATTTTACATTCAAAACCATTGGTAATGATCTACTTGTCTTTTCTAATGTAATAATATAGGTTAGTGCTATAAAGTATGACTAATCATGTTTTTTTTTGCCAAAACATAATAGAAAGGCACATAGTTATAAGTGTATGTCAATTTTCCCATATTTCAAATGCATTAAATAAAATCACATGGTTATAAATCCATATGTATTTATCCACATTTCACATGCATAAATAAATAATTATTATAAGAGTATGCTTGTTTATCCTCATTTCGCATAGATTTTCATAAACATTGTAAAAGCATATATATTCATCCATATTTCACATGTAATAAATAAATGCATTGTAGTTATAAAAGCTTAATTTTTATGGTTAAAAATGAGAAATACTATGCATTACTATAACCATCTTTATATTATTTTTATGAATGAAAAAATAGATGCATTAAACATTGTAGATCCACATGTATTTTATTATCACAATGAATTGGTGATCCATTGCTAGAGGTCAATAAACTTATTATAATTTTGGCCATTGTAAAATATATATATATATATATATATATACATACATTTCAAGCCAAATGTGATTTATTTCTTACCTATAGTGTGCATACTCATGTAATATTTTACCATGCAAGGGCTAGAGTATTGGTAACATTATGTTTGGTTATCCACCTACATATATGAACATAACCAATGCTTGTTTCAACCATGATGGTTGGGAAATCCTTGAAACCATCTTCATGTAGCAATAATTAACATCTCCCAAGTTGCAGGTGTTTTTAAACACTTGACATGGAGCCAACAGGGCATTGTTAAGATGTAGCCACACAGTCAATTTCTTTTCCACTCTAGACAATAATGAAAACACGATTGGGATCTACGTACAAGAGATTGTAAGGGGAAACAATTTGTGCTTATTTTATAAGCAACATGTGTTGCTACCTTCTTTATTCCAAGAATACTTGTTTAAACGAAGGTGTGATATATTTTTTCTACCATAAATGAACCTTTGCCTCCCTCTACGTGATTAAGATGATTGTAATAACTCTTAGTGCTTTTGGAAGTGTGATGTTGGATCCCGACGTCATCTTTAAAATTTTTAACATTCCACTGATGAAGAGATAAGGGAGTCTCTGTGTATGGTATCTTCTCTAAATGGATCAGTAGAAGGTGTGTTTACTTCGACCTTTTTCTTCACTGTTGGTTCGACTTCCATAAAATACAAACATACAAGCAACGACTTCAATGGAAAATATTGTATGTAGCCATTGTTAAGCCACAAAAAAATCACATATAACCTTTTTCATAAGCATGCACATCCATATATTTTCTTGAACTTGTCAGTGATCTGGTTACAATCGTTTCGTAACCGTTTCTTGATGCAACCACAATTTTTAGAGCGCATCAGAATATTTTCCATGTAATTGAAATTACAATGTCCAGGTCTAGGGAAATTACATCCCCCCGGCTTAAAAATAAAACTATTCTGAATGTCGTTCTTTTCTCCCTTTTATGATCATTATAATTTCATCAAACCTTTATCTACCACTTGAACTTTTCCTTTTCATTTAGATTCTTTTCATTTCTCACCATCTGTTTTTTTGGTGAACTGTTTTTTTTGTCAACTTTCACTTATGACATCTATCTCCATACATGATAGTTTTGTAACCAAAACAACCAAAAAGGGATCTTTCCCCTTTTAAATGAAAGATTTTACTTTTAGCAAATATAAATAAATAACAACAATAATCTTTTACTAATAATCATTAATATTTACAACTATGAAAAAAAATATTTTTTACTTTCAATCTTTTAGTCATTGCTTCAATTTCGTAAAAACAAAAACAAAATCTTTATGAACTTATTGCTACTTGCCAACACTCTTGGAAACCATGGCCACTCCATGCAATATTTTAATTATAGGTGGTTTATCAGTCGTGGCATGGGATCTAAGAGTGGCTTATCAACCGAACAACAAGCACCTCGAGTGGTTTATCAGCTTCCTTAGCAAGAACCTTATGGTGTATGGCCACTGAATCCAGTAATTATTTCTCAATCCTAATCACATTATCTTTAATCACAATATATTCAACTATTAGTCATTTATGTAATTCCAGGTGCTAGTCATAATATTTTTAACTATCAATCATTAAACATAGTATCTTTGCAAGTACATAGAGGGCATATAGTTCCCTAATCACATAAATGATCATAGTATCCATAACTTCATAAAGTGCATAATGTCTTAGCCCTTACTAAAGACATCCACAAGTTCAGTATCATGAATTCAAGGAAATACAATAGAGGTCACCCTCAAACAACAATTCCAGTAGTTCCTCCCCAAATCCTAAGCATCTTCCCTGCCAAGAATCTAATCAGAAATCATTCATAGATTTACACATCCTCAACCCAATCAATGTCTTGCCAGTTCTAAGTATAGGTCTAGTCTTTATCTCCCACTGACACCTTTAAATTCGTACTACCTTTATCTCTCACATTTAATTTTATACATTTTCCAACCATGATCTTCATCTCCATTCAATCAAACTTTTTATGTTCATCAACCCATGAAATTTATCTCCAGTCATATTATCTTTTGGTGGTCAGATATGCTAAACAAGGTCATCAATTTTGGAAAAATGAAGGATCTTTCCTATCCCTTCATGGATCATAACTAATTTTAATTGTTTTCTGATAGTTATAAGTTTAACCTCTCATGTGATAGCTCCCCTAAGATTCCCAAAACAAAATAAATTTTTACTTTCTCATAAAGAATATTTACTTTTTTTGGCTTTTCAGTCACACATCATCTTAAGAAAAATTCATAAAAGTCATTTAAATATTTACCACTAATCTACACTCAAAAATAAAATCAAGTTACAATTCAACTTCCACTATCATCTAATGTTTCCTTGAAGCATTTTCGATTGCCAATTCATGATTCCTTGAAAAGTTTCAAACCTTATACCTGAGCGTCCTTGTGATTTTGGTCTCCAATCAGGGCGTCCCATGAAATCCAATAACTCATAGGAATCGTGACTAACATCTCCTATCACAAGATCGGTGTTCATTTCAAGTTTCCCATATAATAATCAACATGCATTTTAGAAAAAAAACATCACTATATCTTCAATGCACAAATCTTGCATGTCATGTTTGCATAATAGTAAACATTATATCTTCACATTTCTAGTCACAAATCACATTGCTACCTTTTTCTTTTTTTATTCTTATATTTCATTATGTCGGAAGCTTAGTGGCATCACTATGTTGCCATTAATCTACCCTTGCTTAATCATAATAGCAACATTAATCACAACAGTACTTCATAAAATCGTACTCTTTACAAAACATCTCGACGAATGTACTCAAGATGAATTTCAATTTCCACATGTACCAATGTTTCTCAATAATTTGAAAAAGTAATAAGGAACTGATCTTATTACTTTTCCATCTATATAAACCATTTCCATGCATTAAAACCAAGCATAGAAAATAAGGATTCCTCCTATAGACTATATATAAGAAGATTAAAAAAATGTTTCCATGGAGATATTTTCAATAAAATAATAAAGGAAATAAGACATAATAAATATATAGTCATTTTGATCCAAACATTATCATCCACCATAGTTCTAATCCTTGTAAAATGATATTTCTTTTTTATGCACATGCGTCTAACCATAAGTCACCATGCAACATTACTAGCCCACAACCAATAATGTAGAGTTTTAAGTCAAAGAAATTAATAATTCCAACTGATTAAAATATGTCATCCAAATCTTGTTTAGCAATGACAAGGAATACACCACGATTCTACAACATAATGGACCTAATTGATAAGGTTTAATATGTAGTGTCACCAATAATATTCACACAGAGTGGATGCTTCCCAAAAGTATGAAAATTAAATATTTTTTATATAGATGATGTATACAAGCTCCTCATACTAACACTATCATTGAAATATCAACATGTAGAGCTACATTGACATGTCTGAAGTTAGAGCAATCAACGCAATCAAAAACACCTATTTGTTATTAGTTTTATCATTGAAATTGTAGAATATACATAATATATACCATCACACATGTTCCCATTACTGGAAAATACATCATTTAGTTATCAAATAATCTTTGCTACGTTGATCATATCAATTACCATATATGCATTTTCATATAAAAGGAAACAACCCTTTTCCTTTATGTTCTTATTACAAAATTATATTTCTATTTATCAGTCACTTTTATAACACATTACTATTTTTGTGATCTAAGTTATTTTTGTGATCTAAGTTATTTATAACATTAATGAATTTAGAATCATGCCTATGCATGATGAAAAAAATATCCACTTCCATACCCATCATAGTTTCTTGCATACTATCTTAATCTACATAAAATACTATACACACTTATATTATACAACAACAATAATTTACCATTAGTAATTGGCTTTTGATAGCAAACACTCGTAACAATTAAGAAGATGGAAACATACCTATACTGAATTCACACATTTTCAACATTAAGCCAATAATACAATTATGAACTACTACTGTTAAATTGTTTATGAATTTTAACAATGATCTTCAACAAAAAAAGCTAGAATGATGCATATTCCAATAACTTTGTAACAATATATTGCATAGACCATGGCAGCAAAATATCGTAAATTTAGTCAGCATTCAATGGGGTTCTTTCATCTTTTCTCTTAAACATTCTAACATGCTACCATTAACATCATTGACAACCCCTGTCTTTCTATATTCTTTTAAATATCACATTATTTTCATTATTGAAAAATACATGCATGCATTCATTATTTTCTAAAAATTGTAACAAATTCATTGAAATTCCAAGCATTCTCTTCTAATGCATAATTAACATTATCATAATTGTTTGAATACAAAAACTGGTATTTAATCATGATTATAACTATTCATTTTGTGTTTTCAAAATTATCTATAATTTAGTTATAATAAATGCAACATAATTCCTAACTAACTTTTATCAATCATCGGGACTCAAATGTCATAAACACATTTATTCTTTAAAGCACTTGTTAACATTATTATTCTTCAAAACAAGCAGTAGCACTATTATGAATTTCATATTAAATGTAGTCTAACGCATACGTGTCAATGTAATTTCACTAGTATCATACCTGAGCTTTATCCAAATAACATCATACCTCTACTCCTTCTTGTTTTTACCGAGCCTAAGAGGTGCCAATTCTACAATATTTACTCTGATACCACTTGCAATATCCCTAAGTGTACCTCATCCAAAATACATAGGATCGGAAATTTTTACTAGTTTTACCAGCATGTAATATTACCAAATGACTTATCCCATATTCTTCAATTGATAACAAAATGATATAATCACAAGAATTAAGTGAAGTAACCTTAGGAAAGGAATAACAAATCTCATAAAGTAATAACCATTAATGTAACTCGTTAACATAATGTTTTCTACTGTAACTTTGCATCATTAATATTGTTCATTTAGCTAGGCTTTTTAATAATACTTTGAATGATGTTGTTTCCAATGTCTTGCAAGGTAGCAATATCATCAAGATAACAAAATAAGAAAGAACATAAATATACATTGATATACCCTCAAAACCCTGTTAGGTCCCTATCCTATTAGTGTAACCCCTTATTGTTATTAGTACAACCCCCTTATTATATTGTTGTGCCCATGTAGTCCCCATATTGTTATTATTGTGCCCCATAGAAGCCCACTATTGTTATTGTTGTGCCCTTACATTATTATTGTTATGTCGGCTCTTATTATATTATGACCCCTTAGACTCCTATATATAGAAAGGAGGTCTTTTCATTTGTATCATCTAAGAATTTTTCATTTGTGTAATGTAAAGGAGGTTGCCCCCTCGAAGAGACTTATTTCTAGGTCGTTTATCTCTCTTTTCTATCATTTTGTGAGGTGGTTTCATAACATTTGGTATTGTAGGGAAACAGGGAAAGATAATCAACTCTAACAGCATGAAAAAGCATCTAAATAAAGAACAACGGGGCGTAATTGCATAATTATGTTCACTAGAAGATCCCACATCGAAATCATGCATTTCTCCAAATCTCCAAAACGTTTTGGACAATCATTCCAAGTTATTTGACACTCCCAAAGGCATCCCACCTATTCGTGATCATGATAATGCTATTCATTTGATTTCAGGAAGTGTTCCTCCAAACATCAGGCCTTACAGATATCCATATGCCCAAAGGAGTGGGAACTCATTCAAAAATTACAGAAGGTCCTAGTTCAAATAGTATTGCGAGAACTTAACAAGGAAGCAAAAATCATATTGGAACCTAAAGTAGTCACAGAACCAAGAAATCGATAGCTACAAAATAGATCAATTTCAGAGTATCTCATCAAGTGGAAGAACTTACCCGCTGAAGATTCCACATGGGAGGACAAGAATTTATACAAAAGCATCAAGAACTACTCAAGTGTTGAGGACAACACTTTTTGAAGGAGAGGGACATGTTAAGTCCCTATACTACTAGTGTAACCCCTTATTGTTATTAGTACAATCCCCTTATCATATTGTTGTTCCCATGTAGTCCCCATATTGTTATTAATGTGCCCCATAGAAGCCCACTATTGTTATTATTGTGCCCTTACATTATTATTGTTATGTCGGCTCTGATTATATTATGACCCCTTAGACTCTTATATATAGAAAGGAGGTCTTGTCATTTGTATCATCTAAGAATTGTTCATTTGTGTAATGTAAAGGAGGTTGCCCCCTCGAAGAGGCTTATTTCTAAGGCTTTGATCTATCTTTTCTATCTTTCCGTGAGCTGGTTTCATAACAAACCCTGAAGGGAAAAACCAACAAACATTTATTTTATTAAATGTTTCATGAGGGAGTTCACCCCTCACTCAATGGCAAAAAGGGATTCCATCCCTTGTCCACTGCTCAAATTTTACAAAAAGTAACATAGTCTTTAACTCAAGCATATCTAATTAAATTCTATTAAATTTAACATGATGTCATGTTTTTCTAACACTTTACCCCATTGTTCTTCAATCACAATGTCTTCATGGCACGGTTTTTTACAATATTAAGTTACCCGTTCTAAACTACAATTAAGGATCTTCCACTCGGCATACAACAATAGTAATACATAATGACCTCATCACTTGCAATAGTATTAGTTGTAGTCCATATTTTGATTTTTGCAAAAGATGTTAGTTTAGAAATCATCACTCCATTCTTTACAAAAGTCATGATTCTTTCATGCAACCACTATGATCAGTGAACTCTATCATCATGATTATTCAAAATATCATTTTATCAAAATCCAAAATATTATGAATTTTTCATCAATTAAATAAAGTGAGAGAATATAAATATCAAATATTCAATATCTACAAGTTATCATTTCAGAATCACTAATAATGTTTCATGAATTATTCCACTTGGCCTGGAAACACTTTATTGTACATGCAAAAATTAGAGTAAAAGTCATATCCATAACTAATATCTTACCTTTACATGTATAATCATGTACTTAATAATAGCTATTTAAATATGAAATTTCTTAATAGTTATCTGCAAAACAACGCTTCTAATACATTTAATCCAAATACAAAACCATGGGAATCAATTTGCACAACCATGTTATTATTTCTTAGTTGTTCTTCTTGTTGCAAAATCGTGGCTAATAATCTACTTTTTATTTTATATACAAAACCACGGGTAACAATCTATTTTTTCCCTTGAATACAAAACCAATCTTGTCTTCTCTAATGTAACAATGCAGGTTATTAATATAAAATACATATAATCTTGTTGTTTTTATTCCCAAAGCATAATACAAAGGTACATAGTCATAAGTGCATGTATATTTTCCTATATTTCAAAGGCATTAAATAAAATCACACATTTATAAATCCATGTCTATTTATCCACCTTTCACATGCATAAATGCATAATGATTATAAGAGCATGCTTACTCATGCTCATTTCACTTACATTGCATAAGCATTATAAAATCATATCTATTCATCCATATTTCACATGCATTAAATAAATGCATTGTAGTTAGAAAAGGTTGGATATTTATATATCCATTGCAAGCCACATGCGAATAATTTCTAACATAGAACGTGAATACTCATGTAATATTTTACTATGTAAGTGTTAGATTACACACACACACACACACACACACATATATATCTTGCAATCCACATGCACATAATTTTTGACACATAATTTCTTGGACAATCATCTCAAGGTATTTGAGACTCCCAAATACCTTACACCTATTCGTGATCATGACCAAGTTATTCATTTGATTCCAGGAAGTGTTCCTCCAAACATTAGGCCTTGTAGATATCCCTATGCGAAAAGAGTGAAAATGAACGTATGGTTGCAGAAATGTTAGAGGTCGATATAATTCAACCTAGTCGAAGTTCTTTCTCTACTCTAGTAATATTGGTGCACAAGAAGGATGGATCATGGCGCATGTGTCTGAATTAGAGGGAGCTCAACAAGTTCACTATTAAAGATAAATTTCTCATTCCTTTCATTGATGAATTGGTGGATGAATTATGTGGATCAATTTACTTCACCAAGTTGGATCTTTGTCCAGGATATCATCAAATTAGAATGAAGACTGAAGATATTCCAAAAAAAAATAATTCAGAACTCATGAAGGTCGTTATGAATTTTTGGTCATGCCTTTTGCCCTTACTAATGCACCTTCCACATTTCAAGGTTTGATGAATTCCATTTTCAAACTCTTAGAAAATGTGTGTTAGTATTTTTAATGATATGCTAATCCATAGCAAGTATTGGAAGGATCATGTTCAACATGTTCACAGGGTGCTCAAACTATTGGAGGAGAAACAATTATATGCATAAATATCCAAATGTTTCTTTGGAGAATAGGAGGTGGAATATTTGGGTCATATTGTATCTCATGAGGGTGTTAAGGCAGACCCTAAAAAAATTAAATCCATTAAGGAATGGAAAATCCCCACAACCCTATAGCATCTTCAAGGGTTTCTTTGGATGACACGGTATTATCACAAGTTTGTTAAGAATTATGGGAGAATAGTAGCGCCTCTAACAACATTACTGAAGAAATATGCATTTCCGTGGACTCTAGAAGAAACTAAGGCCTTTGAACATATTAAAGAGGCAATGTGCCAAGCACTCATCGTAGCTACACCTAACTTCACAAAAACCTTTATTGTGGAATGTGATGCCCCAGGAAATGGAATTCGTGTTGTTTTAATGCAAGAAGGAAGAACCATTTATTTTGAAAGTCACCCAATCAAGGGAAAGTATTTACACAAACCTATTTATGAGAAGGAAATGTTGGAAATACAACATGCACTAAATAAATGACAACCTTAACTAATGGGAAGAAACTTCAAGGTAAAAATAGATCACGATAGTCTTAAATACTTTTTAGAACAAATATTATCTTAAGAAGACCAGCAAAACCGGGTCACAAAGATGTTGGGTTATGACTTTGAAATCATCTACAAAAAAAGGAAGCAAAATGTTGTTGCATATGCACTCTTGAGAACGGATGATGACACTGCAAAATTTCTATGTTCCATTTCTATTGGATAACTGAAGCAAGGGATTAATGGAATAATGACAAAGAGGTGTGGACACTCATTCAAAAGTTGCACCAACATCCTACTACATCTTACACATTTATCTAGAAAAATGAGTCATTATCGTACAAAGATCATTTATATCTCTGTAGGGATTCACAACTCAAAACAAAGATTCTTTTAAAACTACAAGCCTCCACCTTATGAGGGAATTCATGATTTTAAAAAATTTACCACAAGGTCAAGAAGGATTTTTTTTGGGATGGCATTAAATCTGATATTCAAAAGTTTTTGTGAGAATGTTTGGTTTTCCAACAAAAGAAAGTTGAGACAATTAAGACCCCAACTCCATTAGAACCTTTAGCCATTCCAATTCAGTGTTTTGAGGAGGTATCAATGGATTCTATCACAAATTTACCTAGACCTTAAGGAAAGAGTGTCATCATGGTGGTAGTTGATAGACTTACCAAGTATGCACAATTTTGTACATTATCTCATACTTTTAAATCCAATACAGTTGCTACTGCACTTATGGAAACAATTCAAAAGCTACATGGAAACCCAAAGATTATTGTAAGTGACGATCCCATTTTCACTCGAATTTTTTGGACGAAATTATTTTCTTGTCTTGGTACATAATTAGCACATAGTTCGTCTTATCATCCTCAATCTAAGAGGAAAATAGAGATAGTGAACAAATGTTTGGAACGATATCTTCATGTCTTTGTATTTCATAAACAAACACAATGGGTCAAGTGGTTACCTCTGGCTAAATGGTGGTATAACACTTCCTTCCTTACTGCAAAAAAAATGGCCCCATTTATGGAACTTTATGGATATCATCCACCATCCGTCACATCATATTTAAGAGAAAATTATAAGGTTCAATCAGTGGAAGATCACATTGAGCATCAACAACAATCCCTCCAACTCTTAAAGGATAACCTCAATCTAGCGCATAATCGAATGAAATAATAGGCAAACGAGCATCGCGGTGAAAAAAGTTTTGATGTAGGCGGCTGGGTATTTTTATGGCTACAACCATATAAAAAAAATCCCTCAAGAAAGATAAGAAGGGTAATAAATTATCACCCAAGTACTATGGTCCTTACAAGGTGTTGCTAAAGATTATTATTATGGAATATAAATTAGAGTTGCTTGCATATTCCCGAGTACACCTAGCTTTCCATGTTTCATACTTAAAGAAGGTTATCAGTGACAAGATTCCAATTCAAGCAATACTGTGAGAACTTGACGAGGAAGGAAAAATCATATTGGAGCCAGAAGCAGTCATGAAAACAAGAACCTGGTAGCTACAAAGTCGATCAATTTAAGAGTATCTCATTATGTGGAAGAACTTACCTACTGAAGATTCCACATGGGAGGATGAGAATTTTATAGAGATGTATCAATAACTACTCAAGTGTTGAGGATAACATTTTTTTGAAGGAGAGGGGCATGTTAGGTCCCTATAATACTAGTGTAGCCCCCTTATTGTTATTGTTAGTGTAGCCCCTATTGTTATTGTTGTGTCCCATAGAAGCCCATATTGTTATTATTGTTATGTAGGCTTTGATTATATTGTGACCCCTTAGAACCCTATATATACCAAGGAGGTCTTGTCATTTGTATAATCCAATAATTATTGATTTATGTAATGTAAAGGAGGTTCCCCCATCGAAGAGTATACTTTTTAAGTTGTTAATCTATCTTTTATTCTACTTTGTGAGCTAGTTACACAACAATTATCAATGAATCCAGTTCTTATTTCTCAATCATAATAACATTATCTTTAATCACAATATTTTCAACTATTATTCAATTTGTAATTCTAGGTGCTAATTATAATATTTTTAACTATCAATCATTAATCACAGTTTCTTTGCAAGTACTTAGAGAACATATAGTTCCCTAATCAAAAAAATTGTCATAGAATCCATAATCGCATAAAGTGCATATTTCGTTAGCCCTTACTAAAGACATCCATAAGTCTAGTATCATGAATTCCTGGAAATAAAATATAGGCTTCCCTTAAACTACAATTCTAGTAGTTCCTCACCAAATGATAGGTGTCTTTCTTGCTAGGAAACTAATCGTAAATCGTTGATATATTTACACCTCCTAAACCCAAGTAGTGCCATGCTAGTTTTGGTACTAGTCTCGTCGTTATCTCCCAATGACACATTTAAATTTGTACTACCTTTATTTCTCGCAATCAATTTCATACATCCTCTAACAATTTTTTTTATCTCTTGTCATGCAAGCTTATGGTGATCATCCACCCATGACCTTTATCTCCAATCATATTATCTCTTGGTAGTTAGATCAACTAAACAAAATCATCACTTTTGTGAAAAATGGAGGATTTTTCCTATCCCTTCATGGACGATAACTAATTTTCATTGTTTCCTTAAAGTTAGGAGTTTAAATTCTCATGTGGTGGCTCCTCTAATATTCTCAAAGAAAAATAAATATTTACATTCTCATAAAGAATATTTACTTTCACGTTTTGGATTTTTAGCCACTCATCATTTAAAAAAAATAAAGCGTAAAAGTCATTTAAAAATATATTTACCACTAATCTGCATTTAAAAGTAAAATAAGGTTACAATTCGATTTCCACTATCGTCTAATGTTTCCTTGAAGCATTTTAAATTACCAAATCATGATTCCTTGAAAATGTTTTGACACCACTACCTGAGTCTCCTCACAATTTTGGCCTTCAAACAAGATGTCCCCTGAAATCCAACAATTCACAGGCATCATGACTGACATCTCATGTCACATGGGTGGTGTTCATTTCAAGTTTCCCTCATAATAAACAACATGCATTTTAGAATAAGCATCACTATATATTCTATCCATAAATATTCCATGTCATGTTTTCATAATAATAAACATTATATATTCACATTTCCAGTTGCAAATCAAATTGCGACCTTTTTCCTTTCACTTATTCTTATATTTAATTATGCTGGAATCTTAGTGAAATCACTATCTTGTCATTATGCTACCCCTGCTTAATTATACTAGCAACATTAATCACAATTGTACTTCATATAACCATACTCTTTACAAAATCATGTTATTTATAAAACATCTTGTTGAATATACTCAAGATGCATTTCAATTTTCACATGCATAAATGTTTCTTAATACTTCAACAAAGTAACAAGGAGCTGATCTTTTTCCTTTTCCATGTACATAAACCATTTCCATGCATTAAGAGAAATCATAGAAAATAAGGGTTTCTTCTCCAAACTATATATAAGAAGATTAAAAAAAAAAATCCATGGAGATGTTTTCCATAATAATAATCAATGAAACAAGACCTTCTAATAGATATAAAGCCATTTTGATCCAAACATTATCATCCACCATAGTACTAATCTATGCAAAATGACATTTCATTTTTATACAAATGTGTTTAACCATAAGTCACCATGCAACATTACTAAGTCGAAGACAATAATGAAGAATTTTAGTCAAAGAAAATAGTAACACAAACTAATTAAAATACCTCATCCAGATATTGTTTACCAATGACAAGGAAGACACCACAATTCTAAAACATATGGACCTAACTAATTAGGTTTAATATATATTGTCTCCAATAATATTCACACAAACTAGATGATTCCCCAAAGGATGAAAATTCAATATTTTGTTATATCGATGATGTATCCAAACTCCTCATACTAACCCTATCATTGAAACATCAACTTGTAGAGCTACATTGACATGTTTGAAGTTTTATCAGTTAACATAATCAACAACACCTAACTGTTATTAGTTTTATCATTGAATTTGTAGAACATACATAATGTATACCATCGCACATGTTTCCATTACTAGACAATACATTATTAAATTATCAAATATCTTTGCTACCCTTATCATATGATTTACCATATATGCATGTTCATATAAAATGCCACAACCCTTTTCCTTTATGTTCTTGTTATAAACATGCATTTCTATTTATTAGTCACTTTTATAAGACACTACTATTATCGTGATATAAGTTGTTTATAACATTCAAGAACTTACAATCATGCTTATGCATGAGTAAAGAAATATCCACTTTCGTAGCCATCATAGTTTATTTCATACTATCTTAATATGCAAAAAATGATATACAAGAACAATAATTTACCATTAGTAATTGTATGTCAATAACAAATATTGTTAACGATTTAGAAGCTAGAAACATATCTATAGTCAATTAAATTATTACCACCATTAAGCCAATAATATGAGTATGAACTACTACTATCAAATTATTTATGACTCTTAACAATGATCTTCAACAACAAGAAATTGAATGTTGCATATTCCAATAAATTGTTACAATATATTACATAGAACATGACACCAAAATATCATAAATTCAATTGACATTTAATGGGGTTCTTTCATCTTTTCTCTTAAACAGTCTAACATGCTACCATCAACATCAAGGACAATTTTTGTCTTTCTACATTCTTTTCACTATCACATCGTTTTCATTATTGACAAAGCAATGCATGCATTCATTATTTTCTCAAAATAGTAAGCAATGCATTGTGATTCCAAGCATTCTCTTTTAATTCATCATTAACAGTATCATATGAGTATGGATACAAAAACAGGTAATTAATCCTAATTATTAATATTAATTGTGTGAATGTTCAAAATTATCCATAATTTAGTTTATTCAATGTGACATGATTTCTAACTGACTTTTATCAATCATCATGACTCAAATGCCATCAACATCATTATTCTTCAAAGCACTCATTAACGTTATTACTCTTTGAAACATGCATTAGTAGTATTATTCGTTTCATATTAAATGTGGTCTAATGCACACGTTGTAATGCAATTTCATTAGTATCATACTAAACCCAAGAGGTGCCAGTGTTGCAACCTTTTCCCTTTTACCACTTCTAAAATCCCTTAGTGTACCTCATCCAAAATATATGGGATTAGAAATTTTTACTAGTTTTACCAGCATGCATTATTCCAAAATGATTTATCCCATACTCTTTAATTGATAATCAAATGATATAATCATGATAATTAAGTGAAGTAACCTTAGAAAAGGAATAGAATATATCATAGAGTAATAACCATTAATTCAACTTGTTCATGTAATGCTTTCTAGTGTAACTTCATATCATTAACATTGCTCATTTAACCAAACTCGTTAATAACACTTTGAATGTAGTTTCCAACATCTTGCAAAGTAGAAATATCATTAAGATAACAAAATATGAAAGAACATAAATAGACATCGACATAACCTCGAAACCCTGAAGGGAAAAGCCAACAAACATTTATTTTATTAAATATTTCATTAGGGAGTTCCCCCTTCACTCAATGGAAACAAGGGATGAAATCCCTTGTCCATTGCTAAAATTTTACAAAAATTTACACAACCTTTAATTCAAGCATATCTAACTAAATGATATTAGATTTAAAATAATGTCATGTTTTTTAAACACTTTACCCCATTGTTCTTCAAGCACATTGTCTCCCTGCATAGTTGTTTCCTGTAGTAACTTACCCTTTGTAAACTATGATTAACAATCTTCCACTCTACATATAACAATAGCGATACATAATTAACGCATCATCTACAATAGTATTAGTTATAATCCATCTTTCAATTGTTGCAAAAAAACTAAGCTTAGAAAACATCACTCCATTCTTTGTGAAATTCGTGATTATTTCCTACAACCACTATCTTTATTGAACTCTAACATCATGATTATTCAAAATATCAATTTATCAAAACCCAAAAGATTATGAATTTTTCATCAATTAAATAAAGTGTGAGAATCAAAATCCCAAATATTCAATATCTACTAGTTACCATTTCAGAATCACTAATAATCTTCCATGCATTATTCCACTTGGCCTCGATACACTTTCTTGCACATGCAGAAATTAGAGTAAAAGTCATATCCATAACTAATTTTTTACCTTTACATATATAATCATGTACTTAATATTAACTATTTAAATATGCAATTAGAGTAAAAGTCATATCCATAACTAATATTTAACCTTTACATGTATAATCATGTACTTAATAATAATTATTAAATATGCAATGCCTTAATCCTTATCTGAAAAACCACACTTTTAATGCATTTAATCCAAATACAAAACCACGAGAATCAATTTGCACATCCATGTTAGTGTTTCCCTTGTTGCAAAATCACGGCTAAGAATCTACTTGTTCTTTTACACACAAAACCATGGGTAACAACATAGGTTAGTAATATAAAATATGACTAATCTTGTTGTTTTTATTCCCAAAACATAATACAAAGGCATATAGTTATATGTGCAGGTCTATTTTCTCATATTCCAAATGCGTTAAATAAAAACACATATTTATAAATCTATGTTTATTGATCCACCTTTCGTACATAAATACATAATTATTATATACTTATTATAAAAACATGCGTATTCATTCTCATTTCACTTACATTGCATAAACATCATAAAATCATATATATTCATCCTTATTTCCTATGTATTAAATAAATACATTATAGTTATCAAAACATGATTATTTATGGTTGAGAATGTAAAATCCTATGCATTACTAAAACCGTCTCTATATTATTTCTATGGATGCAAAATCAAATGATTTAACCTTTGCATAACCATGACTACTTTATTATACAATGCAGTGGCAATACATTATTAGAAATCAATAAACTTACTATTATTTTGACCATTGCAAACCATTCATACATATACGCGGGTACTTCTGATACGCGGGTAATTTCGATACGCAGGAATGAGTATCTAGCACTGATACGCAGGAACGAGTATCCAGCACGGCTAGAAGTGTTGCCCAAATTTACAAGAAATGTCAAGTTGGGAGCAGCAATAATATAATATATTAAAATTTAATATATATTAAAAATAAAAATAAAAATAAAATAATTTATTTATTTCCATCCAAAACTTGCCAATCAAATTCCATCTTGCAAAGAAACATGTAAAATATTGAACTTTGAAACATTGCCAAAAAAAATCAAAATATTAATCCATCAACAATTTCTCAATCAAATTCCTTCAGAGCAAAGAAACATGCATAACTCTCAAATGAGAAAAAAAGATTGTTATTACTCGATTATTAGGTGATTTCATGCAACGCTATATGTTAAGTCATTGGTTCAATTCTTTGCCCTTGATGTAACCTCACCAATATTATATATATTACATCTAATTATAATAGAGATAAGAAAAAATAAAATATATATTAATAGTAATTAAAAAAAATTAAAACAATAGAGTTTAAATCCAATGTTATTTTAAAAAGAGTTTGTATAATAAAATTATAAATTTCCAAGTTCACATATATTTTATACTTTTATTATTATTTTTGGTAGGTAAGTACCCACAGGGGATTTGAACTAGTGACCTATCGCAAGGAGTGCCTTAACAGTGCACCCATTCACCATCAATCCAAAGCCCCGTGGGCTAACATATATTTTATACTTAAATAAATATGAAAATTAAATTAAAAATTGTTTTTTTAATAATATTTATATTTCATAATTTCAACTATTTTTTTTCTTTAGTATTCCATCTTTTGTCCATTCAGCTTGGACGATAATGATGGTTTTTCTAGTGGCCAACAATCTTCCTAAATTATTTTATATCCATCCGCCATCCGCGTATATGAGGAGAATGAATAGCTTTCCAATGACAAAGATCAGGATTGGCCAGACGCCTCATCTTCATTTGGATAGAAGGGTTTTCCATAAACAGGTTGTTTCTCTTAGTTCCAGACCCATATCCAAATCTAAACCCAATGGCATACCCTTCCCTTCACACAGTTCCATTAGTTTAAGCAACACCCAAGCTGGCAATGTCAAATACACCTACGTTTGCACTTATTCATTGCAGTGAAGCTCCCAAAACATCAAAAATTGGTTGCAGTGAAGCTCCTGAAAAGCTCCAAAGTACCCGTTGAAGCTCCCAGCGGTTTTGGAGTGTTTCCGATCAGTTCCCAAGCTCCCAGGAGCGGGGAAGCTTCGGGTACGTTCTATCCGATGCCTAGGAACGATACCCATGTAACTATGTATAAATATATTGCAAGCTATATGCTAATAATTTCTAACACACAACGCACATATACATGTAATATTTTATCATGCAAGGGTTACAGTATGTGTAACATTACATTCGGATATCCACCTTGTAGAAATTTTCATTGTAGATTACACTGATTATGCAATGTAGTAAAGAAAAATACTTAATCTAATTCTACAATCAAACTTGCGGAAACTTAATTGATTTTGAGCAAGATCAAACAGAACACATATAAAAGAGAAGAAGAATCAATCACATATGAAACACAAAAGAATACTCTGGGGAAAGCCTCAACTAAAAACCCCGCTATCTATATTATCATACAAGTGGAAATATCTCGGGATTACACAAAGCTTTAGCTCTCAAGCTATCCAGCTCTCAGTACAATCCCTCACTGCCGCTCATAGAAAGAATAGACAACACATATGCCTCCTCCTCTGTCCTCCAAGCCTCCTATTTCCTTGCGCAGTTTCTCTTGGGTCCTCCAGCTGCCACCTATGTGATTCTCACCTCACACACTGCTATGACCTCTGTAGTAACTGCGCAATCCTCAAGGAATGAATTCCTTCTACATGCAAGATATATTCACATGGGAATACTCTAGCAACTGATAGTACACTATCCTTGCCTTTAATCTCAACTGGGTCTTTGTCTGAACTAACATACATGAGTTATTTATGAGAGAATATTCAGTTATCTGAAGAATAATAGTTGCATGCATGCATGCATTCACTGACTGAACTCATAATTAGTTCGACAAATTGTTTGGAACTAATTTAATTAGACTTAACTCAGATAACTGAGCTAACTAATTACAACTCAAATACAACTCATCCTTATCTCCTTAATTAAGGGATAACTTTCTCAATCAAAGGGATAACTGTTGCATGTCTTCACAAAGACTTCATGTTTGAATTTCTCTAACTAATTAACTCAGGATGAATTAATTAATTATTTTTGAAACAGCTGGTGAGACTAAATTCTCATTTTAATTCTCAATTTTAATTCAAGGACAAATTAAAATTTGACTATATCCTAAAATGCTATCTATAGCAATGCTATTTTTAGCATTTCTTGTTGTTATTTTCAACACTCCTTCTCAACAAGAAAGGAATTCAAGTCTATCCCGATCCTAAACCTTTGGATTGTTCTGCATGCAACACTTCTCTCAAGTGTTGTTGCTCCAGCAACTCCAGAAACAAAAAATATCCAACCTGAATCAGAATGATGCCTCTGTCATCAAAGTCTCTGACTGTTGTTGCCTTTGTCGACTGAAAACTCTGCACCTCTGTGCTCTTTAGTATCTGACTACTCTAGCCTCTGTCACTTTGATCTCTGACTGCATCAATCACACTGATTCCTCTTGCTGCATCTGTGCTGCTGTTGGTCCTATCTCCCAGCACTGCATCCGCACTGCACCTCCTCTCATCATGTTGCAAAGTGCTGCCCATTACTGCACTGCAACTCAGTTATTGAGAAGTAAGTAATTGATATCCCAATCGACCTCCCTATTGGGCTAGAAACACCCTCTGATGCTGAAGCTCCCTCTGCCGATCCATTTGCATCTGTCTCTACCCACTCAGCTAGTTCTGCTACTCCTCGTCGGGACTCCTGTAGCAAGGTCTAATCAAAGAGGTTGGGTACCTCAAGGTTCATGCCCCTATTTCAGCCTTCATAAGACTATCACTTCACATTGCCCCACCTCACACCTGGAGGTATGGCTGCATGCAGGGGTTAAATTTGACACCCATATACTAGTATTTAGCTTTTTTACACGTAAAATATGTTCTAGTTTCAAATCTCCACGTCATGTGTAACTTGCCATTAATTTTTAAGAACGTCAATATGACAGACATGTTTAAAAATAAAAAGTTAAAATATATATATATATATATATATATATATATATATAACCTTGCAAGTTGCACTGAATGGAGGATTTATTAACATTTTTAACATTTAATTTAATAATCCATGGTAATTACTAATAGGTATCCACCCGTAACCTGTTACCTGTATCAGTTTCTAAGTCATAATTATAAATATCACTGATATATATCAGTTTCTAATTTTCAACAGGTAAAACCGTAAATGGTATGGTACTAATGGTAATTAATTCCCAGCTACCCACTGCAGGTAGCTACAGAGTTAGGTTACTAATTTATGGTGATTTTTGCAAGTTGTAACTTCCAGTTCCAAGTTCCAATTCATTTCAATTTTCAAATTCCAATCCACCGCAATCTGTAAGTTATTCAACAATGTGGTGAGTCGGTGACTTTGGTGAGGACTCAGGAGCAGGGCATATGAAAAACCTGTCGGAACTTCGAATTCAGCTGAGTTTGTGCAGAGAATTGGTGTAAATGGGTCAAATAGACATTTGAGAGGGATATCAAAACCAGGATATCCACAATCATGGGTTTTGAGTCAGAGTAGCAGGAGGATGACACCGGAAAAATGCCTTCTTCAATCCCCCTGAATCCTGATGATCTCATTGTGCAAAAAGCTATCAGGTTAGATCCCAAACCATAATCAGCTATACCCAATTTATTTATATATATACACACTTCAGCCTGGCTGTATATTCATTAAACATACATTCGGATGTTGTTGTGTATACTTGGCTATGTATTGTAAGTTTGTAACTATTCTGGCCCATAATCAAGTAAAATCCATATGATAACAGGACTGATTTAAAACTGGCAGCATGAATCAATTAAAAGACACATTTCTTGATAGAGGGTAGGATTTATCTCAACATATATGCTTTATCTATGAGAGGATCAATTTTTCATTCAACTAAACGTTTAATTAATATTACCAAATCTTTAGGATATGGAAGTAAAATTGGATGTTACATAATGAAATAATGAACCTACTCATATATAGTGTCTTGTGGAAATACTTCCATGTACATTATTGCTTCCAGTCTCGGCAGATTTGTGTGCCAACCATACTCCAGGCCCTGAACTACTAATTTGCTAGTGTCCCCTTAACATGGATCTATTCTTGGATTGCATGTTTCACAGAGGGAAGTGAGGTGTTTTACAGCATGTGTAGGTGACATGGGGAGATGCCCACCTGGAGGAAGACTATATATCCTGTAGGTTGTGTTTATTAACAATCGAAAGTTCATTTAGGACAATCTTAGATCAGTATAGTGAACACATGAACGCTAGCAATAAGCAATATAAAAAACATCAAGGCTAATGGATTATGGATCCCCTACCTGGGTTGTAGAATGAGACTTGATTTGCAATCATAACAGGCATGCATTGAAAGCTATTCTGGAATCTGACCCATATTGACAACCACAGTCACATCGCAGTCAGCTCCAATGGTTGGGAACATATTGTTCTCAATACAATTTGCAACTCCAAATGTAGTGAACACAAGAGGACTATTGTTTTGAGTAAAGTAACAAAGTCATCATTTAATATCATATCCACAACCGATGGTGGCTCCGATTCTATTCCAGGGATTGCCAAAGAAACATACTTCTCCTGCACTTGCAATGAATATCTCCCCCTTCTTGGAATGAAATCCAATCGAAACATCATCTAGACCAGGAAATCTGAAAGGAGGGGCCGGCCTGCAAGCCAACCCAATAGCCAGATTGCCATCAACAATCCCAGCACTCTTCATCTTCTTCTTCGCATTGGGTCTGTAGGCAACTATGGAGACCTCAAAATAGTTACAAGCAACCCTAAAGCCCATACTCTCATTCCCATGCATCAGAGGAAGAATGCACTGAACTGACTGTGGTTTTCTCTTGGAGCCAATCAACGGATTGAAATTGATTTCCTACAGATCACACGAATTTAATGCAATTAAAGGCTCTCGGGACTGGAAGATTTCCGTGCTGAGTCCATTGAATTCATTGAGAATCTACGGAATTAGAAATGCCAGGCTTCCCACCCCTTGTCTGCACTGATCCATTCCTTTGAACTGTCAAAGGGAATTATAGGATTATGTTCTCTCCATTGCTCCACAAAGTTGGTTCTTCACTCCCGTAATGTTTTCTCTCTTATTGAAAAGAAATGTAAGGCTACCCAGAAGCAGCAGTAGAGAGGGCAACACTCCAGAACATACTCTATCTGCCATCGATAAAATTGAAACTATAAAACACAGATGCCAACCAATAATGATATATGATGTTTATTAGCGGATGTGAAATTCATATTACTATCTCACCTCTTCTGGAAGACTAGAGGACACAATCTTTTGTAGGGCATCATTTAAATACTTTTGAGAGAAAATTTCAGCCTCTTCCATAACTTTTTTCACCGGGAAAAGCAATGAGGGATGCCCGAAATAAATTGAGGACAGAGGAAGGTGTTAACAGCAGGAAACAAGCCTGTAGCACTCAGGCTTCCAGGGTACACCTTCGACATGAAGTTTTACACAACGCGAAAAAGAGAAATTGCTTTTAGTTTCATTCATATACAGAAAATTGCTAGCCCAATACATTAGACACGCGGCTTTGATATATAGACAGCTGGAGTCTTTATTTGAGCAGCAATTGTCTTGTGTAAAACCTTATTGTTCATGGAATTTTCCACGTGGCGGGGACACATAGCCATAATATATGGGACTTACAATAAATAAAAATCACACATATTACGCAAATTATTATATAACACAAAATCTCAGCACCAAACTGTCACTTAGTCTACCCATGAGGAACATCAAGAGTTAAAAACGGTGAAACTTTTAACAAACTAAACCAAGATATGATGAGATCGCATCAACCGATAGACCTCTCTAAAAATCTCAGGTCCAAGACACATCATCCAAAAATCTGTATCCCAAAGTTTATTTCAGAACAATGGAGTGTTGAGACATTTCAAACTCCATGCCTTTTTAAACGACCAACCGAAGGTACTTTGTTAGACAAATTGGTTCACATCCTTTGGATCAAATGGATCTTCATACACCCGATAACCACATGCCAAGGCTATCCACTGCTGAAAAGTCACTTTTTTAGCTTGAATGTAGAAGTCCCCTTTCCGTACCTGTACATATGTGTGCTGCATGAGTTGATGTGGTTGCTTATAATCAATGGGATAACTTGGTTGCTCATGGCAACCAAAGTTCTGTTTTTTCTGTTTGGGTGTGTGTTTTCAGGGTTCTTCTTGGATCAACCAGTTCAAATTAGAATTGGCTGGTTCGACTGATTATTAAACCAAATTGTCCTCTTCGAACCCAAATGTGCAAAAAAGGAAATTATCCTATTTTTGGAATTTATATATAACTCCATCACTTTCATGTTCAATAGTCACGACTCATAATCGGTTTCGTGGGAACAGCTTGGTTAGTTCTGTATAGTTTACATTTTAAGTGCTAACCTGCAGGATAAAGTTTATTATACAAGAAAATAAATAAATAGAATGTACTAAATAGAAGTGTAATGTTAAACCTGATTTCTATGTATAATAAAATGAATGTTGTAATCGAATAGGCTGAGAAAATGTTAAGAAAATTAGGGAAGCACAGATAATGAGGATGAGGTAACGATCCCTTAAATGTAAACTAAACCAGAGTCAAGCCCACCCTTCCTGGGAAATCGAGAATAATAAAAAAAAGGGTCTTTCTACAATCCATGTAAATAATAATTGCATGTACTTCAACATGAAAGTTTGTGTGAGTTGAATTTCATGAATTCCTTTTGGGGTAGTTTGGTACAGAAATATAAAAATGTTTCTTCTTAATCAAGTAAACCTATTTTATCACTATTTCCCATCTATTTTATCATTATTTCCATCTTAAACAAAAAAACTCAGAACATTTGAACAATTTGGAAAATTTGCAGCAAAATTTGATCAACAGGTCTCAAAACAAAGTGTAGCAATGAGGCTTGAGCCGAATGGTACAACAAAGAATGGAAAATTTGAACAATTATGAGTACAATTTGAAATTAGATGAAACTTGTACAAATAAATTTTAAAAGTCATATGATGGGCAATTTAAAAATAAAAACGTCATAAAAAAATTCCTTGACGAGTAGGGTCACCCGTCAAATTTAACCCCTGGCTGCATGTGATCCTTCTGCCCACTTGGCTCGAAATTTCCCCCTACTGGAGGTCTCTGCATGAGTGGATGCCTCCACTCGGTCTCCTCTAAGCATCTCTAATTGTGGATCCTCCACAATTGTCTGAGACTTCTTCTAGCATTGCATGTTGAGAGGTAATTTACTCTCCCTCTCAACCACCAAGTCTCCAACATTTGTCTTACTCTTCAAGGCTTTGCATGCATCTTAAACCTCAAGAGCATACATGTTCTTGACTCTTGAACTGATCTGCTTCACCTGTCTTGTGGTGATGTGTCTAAGGAAAAATTTTCCTTCACTTAAGACAACATTGTAGCCTTTGTCCTCCAACATCGCGATTGACACCAAATTCTTCTTCAGTCTAGGCACATACTTCACATCTGTCAAAGTAATAAAAGCTCAATGCTCTCTCTGAAAAGCAACAATGCCTACTCTTGAAACACTATAATTTTCATCATTACCCATCTCTATACGCATCTGGAGGTCTTTCTCCTCCAAGGTACTGAACAAACTCTTATCACTGGTCATGTGGAATGAAGCTCCACTGTCAAGAAACCAACCACAACCCATCATCGATGAAACCATGCATGCGATGAGGGTAAAATCAAATTCGAACTGTGAGGCCAGTGCCTCACCATCTAATCCTTTCAAGGATCTCTTCTTGGATTTCTTCAATGGACAATAGTTGCATAATGGTCCACCTCATGACAATTAAAGCATCTCACTTTAGATTTGTCAATCTTCTTCCCCCCATGGGAAGAACTCGATTTGGAATGGGAAGCCTTCCCTTTCCCTTTCCTTGCCTTACTTGCTAAGGCTATATTTTCTTCATCATCATGCTTAGATGAAGAACCATCTTTGGTGCTCCTCCTAATCTCCTCCTGCATCAGATCCAACCATAGTCATTCCTAATCTCGCACTTTTTCTCTTCCATTCACTGAGTCCTGGTAGTTATGCCAGGTTTTAGGAAGACCGAGGAGAGCAAGACTCACCATATCATCATCAGCTGTCATGATTCCTACACTTCCAAGCTCATCTCTTTAGGTGGTGAGCTTGTTCAGATATGTAGAGATCGTATCGCCCTTTTCACACTTGATTTTCCGAAGCTTGTCCTAGCGCCAGTTTTCTCTGGTCGCTTTTGTTCTGATATAGGTCCTTCAATATTTTCCACATTGAAAATGGAGTCTCCTTCCCATGGGGACTCGAGACAATATGGTCCCGAACTTCCTCTAGAAGAATCCTCCTCTCTTTCGCCACACATTTCGTCCATTCCATCAATTCTTGGGCATTAGCTGCTACTGGCTTCGGGACTTCTTAATCAATGAAGTCCTTCAAACCATTGTCTTCTAATACCACTTCCATGCGATCCTTCCATGCTATGTAATTCGCGCTGCCATCCAGGGCATACTTGAGTCTCATGCCATTGAACACCATTGGTGAATTTTGAGATGTGATAAGAAATCGATTTTGTACCTACAATCAAGAACTTCAAACTTCAAAATTTTCCTTTCTTTGTATATTGTTCTCCGCTTTGATCACTTTACTCCGATACCATGTAGAAAGTATCACTGTAGATTAAACTGATTATGCAATGTAATAAAGTAAAATACTTAATCTACTTCTACAATCAAACTTGCGGAAGCTTAATCGATTTTGAGCAAGATCAAACATAACACATATAACAGAGAAGAAGAATCAATTACATATGAAACATGGAAGAATACTTTGGGAAAAGCCTTTGCTAAAAACTCCGTTATCTATATTATCATACAAGTGGAAATATATTAGGATTACACAAAGCTTTAGCTCTCAAGCTATCCAGCTCTCAGTACAATCCCTCACTACTACTCATAGACATAATAGACAAGACATATGCATCCTCCTCTATCCTCCGAGCCTCCTATTTCCTTACGCAATTTCTCCTGGGTCCTCTAGCTTCCACCTGTGTGATTCTCACCTCACAAACCGCTCTGACCTCTATAGTAACTGCGCAGTCCTCAAGGAATGAATCCCTTTTGCATACAAGAGATATTCACATGGGAATATTCTAGCAACTGATAGTACACTGCCCCTGCCTTTAACCTCAACTGGGTCTTTGTCTAAACTGACATGCATGAGTTATTTATGAGAGAATATTCAGTTATCGGAAGAACACTAGTTGTTTGCATGCGTGCATTAAGTGACTAAACTCACAATTAGTTCCACAAACTATTTGGAACTAATTTAACTGGACTTAACTCAGTTAACTGAGTTAACTAATTACAACTTATCTTTATTTCCTTAATTAAGGGATAACTTCCTCAATCAAAAGGATAACTGTTACATGTCTTCACAAAAACTTCATGTTTGAATTTCTCCAACTAATTAACTCAAAATGAATTAATTAATTTTTTTCAAACAGCTCGTGAAACTAAATTCGAATTTTAATTCAATGACAAATTAAAATTGAGATATATCCTGAAATACCATCCATAGCAATGCTATTTTTAACATTTATTGTCGCTATTTACCCAATTATTGTTTCAACCATGATGGTTGGGAAATCATTGAAACCATATTGAGTGGTAATAATTAACATCTCCCAAGGTGCATGTTTTTTTCACACCCTCTACATGGCACGACGCCAATGTCAAGATGCATTCACACACTCCACTCTTTTTCTGCGCCAAACAGCAATGGAAGCATGATTGGGACGTGCGTCTCACAAATTGCAAGGGTCAAATAATTTGTAATTTTTTTATCTGCAACCAACATTGCTACTATCTATATTTCAAGAATACTTGTTTAAACAAAAGAGTGATATATTATTTTCTACTAGATATATGGACCTCCACCTCGCTCTACATAATTAAGATCACTGTAATAACTCTAAGCATTTTTGGAAGTATGCTGTTGGAGCTCGATGTCGTCTTTAAAAACTACATTCTTCCACTAACAAAGAGTCAAGGGAGTCTTTGCATATGATTTCTACTCTAAATTGATCAATATAAGGTGCATGTTCTTCAACCTTTTTCTCCATTACCAGTTTGAGGTTAAAGACAAACCTACCAGAAAAAGTTTCAAAGAAAATTACTGTTTGTAGCCATCGTTGAGCCATAAAAAGAATCACATCTACCCATTTTTTCATAAGCACGTACGTCCATACATTTTGTCGAATCAGTGAATAATTTCGTTACAGTTATTCCGCAACTGTTTCTTGATGATACCATGGTTGTTGGAGCACATAATATTTTCCATGTGATCGAAATTACAACATCCAGGCGTAGGGATATTAGGATATTACCAGATTTAAGTAAAGAATTTAAATTTTTATATTAACAAATTTATTTTCATGTTAATTAGGTTGATTATAACAAAATAGTAGATGTATAATTAGGAAAAAAAATAATAATAAAATAGACGTGTAATTTATTCAATTTTTAATATAAAATCAAAATATAGTATTTAAAAATATTAATAATAATTAAAACATGAGTTATATGTAAAATATTTCAATAAAGAAAATATGATTAAAGTATTTCAAATAATCTCATTATTTTACATTTTATTTCCTTTTTAGATATATTTTTCAATATGTAGTAAAAATTTGTTAGAATTGTAAGTTTAAATTGTTTAAAAATCTATGTTTTCAAAAAAAAATCAGCACATTGAATCTATTTATACATTTAAAAACGAAATTTAAACAATGAAAATAATTTAATTACAATCTCTGCACTTCATAGTTCCCTAATTAAATATATCAATTATTTTCTATATTTCCTACCAAATCCATGCAAAAAAATTGATATCTAAATATATACATATATTATTTATTATTTTAAATATGTAAACATATAATTCTAATCAATTTATAAATTTAAAAAGTTATAGTTTTTACATCTTCATAACTTTTTCTATTAATCGCTAATTGATAATCATCATCATTTAATTTTGAAGTCATATCCAAGTTAGACACTAAAATTTTCATTTAATTTTGAAGTCATATCCAAGTTAGACACTAAAATTTTTGTTAGGAAACACTTGTTTGTGAGACAAACTCCTTTACATTTGAATCTTTAACTTTTTAGAAAGAAACAAATGTTCTTAATCATTAGATACTTTTTATTATTTAAAAAAATGTAATATATTTAAATTATGTTATTAAAGTTATGATCAGAATTATCATGTGATATAATCATTAACATATAATAATGATAACTTATAGAATAGTTATTACATGATATTATTTATTTTATTATGGAAATATATTTAATAAAATATTTTAGGTAAACTATAGAAATTTTACTCAAATTTGAGAAAATTACTTAAAACTTTTTATAAGATTTTTTTTAATCACTAAAAAAATGAGACATTTTATAACTTTCTTTTAATCTAAAAATGTTTATTATTATTTTGATCAAATAGTATTTGTTAAGACATGTCTCTTATTAAGATTCCATCCTTAAAGTTAAGTGTTTCTAGATTTTCAAAAATTTATCAACATAAACTTTGAGGAGCCTTAAATTTAACTTGAGGAGGATGTTCAAAATTGATTGTATACAAGCTCTAATGGTTTGAGAAAATTACTTAAAATAATTTTGTGCCACTGCTTATTCTTAAATTTGGGAAAATTTCCTATAGTTTCAAGAGTTTACCCACATTAAATTTGAAGAACCTTAAGTTATAATAACTTTTTTTTATTTAAAGAGGTTGCTCAAAATCAATTTTCTACCACATCTTTTAATTTGGAAAGATTATTATATATAGAGAGATATATATATAATTTATTAATTATTCTATGAATTATGAATTAAAATATTTTTATTAAAAGAAATACTATGCTTAAAAAATGTAATGTACATATTTTTAGCTACCATTTATAAATTCTAATAAAAATATTTTAGGATTAAAATTTAACTATTAATCATTAAATTTCTCAAAAATATTATAATTTAAAAATAAATGCTCTAAAAGTAATTTTAATATTTTATATTTATATATGATAATTATTCTCAATAAAATATTTGTAAACAGAAATTATTCAACCTATCTTTGGAGTGGCAAGGATTGGAACTGCTTATTGGTTGGTGAACGGTGGGGTCTGGAGGGATGCATGGTGGGAGGAAGGAGCAGTGAGGTATGGAGGTATGCATTTATGGGAAAAGTAGGGAGGACGATTGCCCTTTTTCGTGTTTATGATGATTATTTTTTATTTTTATTTTCTTGTTATTGTTGTTTAATGGGATTTGAATATTGAGTCTGAATTATTGCTAATTGTGTTATTTTTATTTGTATGAATTTAATTTTATATTATTTCTTATATATATAATTATTTGGTAATTTATAATAATTTTTTATTTTTTTTAAATAATTTATTTAAAAAATATTATATAAGAAAATTTATGGAAAATGAAAACATAAAAGATTATTAAATATGACTGTAAAATTTAATAAATAAGTTATGGTTTATTTTATTTATTTAGAGTTAAAATATTATTTTTTGATGTTGAAATAAATTTAAAATATTGGTATAAATTTTCAATAATTAAGTTACAATTTTAACTATTTAAAAAATTAATAATTAAGTTACAATTTTAATTACCCTAAAAAATTAATAATAGATTGAAAACTAATATTTATATTAGAATTCGCTATAAAAACTCTAAAATACTAGATTCTCACACGACATCAAAGAAATATATGGAATAACTAAATAATGTGTTGTGTGTGAAAAATTTCAAAGCACCATAATATATGCGGAATATGTTTAAAACACTATTCTTATTAGAAAATTTTATGAATATAACTTAGCAAATTGGCTTGAACACGACTTGGCTTATGTAGCCTTAGTACTCTTGAGGCTAGACATTACTCCCTCACCCAAATGCTTAGGGGGAGTGCCAAGAATATTAGTGTGTTCCAAAAGTCTGAACCATGTATAGTAGAGGAATACATAGAGAGTAGACATACGATTGTTTTAAAATTCAAGCCTATCTAAAATGAAGGATGGGATAGATAAGATTAACACATTAAATATTTAAACAAAATGTATTTCTATAGTAGGTATGTATGGATTTTTGCATAGTGTCACTATAAACTATACAAAAATTAAATGAACAATGCAATTATACCAAAACATAAAGTATTTATAATATGGACTTAAAACATATGAATAATTTTGCAATGAGCAATCATTTTAATTCACCATAACTTAGTGTGTTATACGCCAAATGAATAAAGTAATTTCCACTACTAAATTAGTGAAAGAAGCCAACATTGACGCATCCGGTGGAGTGAGGAGTGCTATTAGGTTGTAGCAATGGTAAAAAACATATTATTAGATATAAGAAATATATGATACACTATATACATAAATATGGTCAAGATATAAACCTCCTTCATAAAACTCTATTGTTAATTGACCATTATTAGCCGATAATAAGTATGTTCATAGCTAGTGCATTATGAGGCTCATACGAGTTGTCATGTGGCCTTTCTTGGTCAAACCCTACTACAAAAATATTATGCCCCAACCCCTCCCACAACATCACCTTTTGGTCGCTCATGGCATGATGATTCTACCATGGTAACATGTTGTACTAGAGTGTGAGTAAAGATGGCTTTTGCAGTCTCGGTTCAATAATACTCTTTACTAGTCTAGGATGTTGGGTAGGGGGTTAGGCATTCATCTAGCTAGGTGAGGACTTAGTGCTAGGTTGTGTCTAAAATTCTCTATATATTGGGTAGACCCATAACCCACCCCTTGGAATTCTACCATGTCAAAGTAGTTCACAAGGAGTCCTAGCCTAAGCTCTGCTCGTATTTTTCTCAAGAAAAATAAATGAATCTCACTATTATTACTAGGAGTTTTACTGAAAGCCATGAACCACATATCCATCCAATCATCATAGAATGTTTGGTAGGCGTGCCACCCACCAATCCATATAAATATATTTCTTATTAACTAATATATGTTTATTGTTTCTTGGGTCAAAGAAAAATAATAGCAAATCCTATTTGGTTATAGTCTCTAATTTGGTATTTATTCTAAACAATTTTATAGTATTCATAACATCATATCCATGTAATCAAAAATATTAGTTAATAGAACTTTCGCATTAGAAATGGATGATTTAATTGAAGTTAATGAACTTTCTATAGACAATTGTAAGGTTTTTTTGGTGTTTTTGAGATCATGTATGAGTGTCCTAAAAGTTGTTAAGGATGAATTTCAACATCCAAATTTATTTATTATGATTTGGGGTTTGGTGATGGTAGGTTTGGGTTCTCATTATTCTCCATAGTAGCCAAGTTTCATACAATTCAATAAGGAGCTTGTGTTTGGGATCTCATTTCAACTTTTTTTCCAATTTTAAACAAATTTTTCATATATATATAGCATTCTTTCATACTTGGAATTGAAAGGATATAAAATCAATTAACTTAGCGTTCATTATAATCCAAGGATGTGATATTTGGCTCAGTCTAATTCTAAAAACTTGTTGTGAAGTATAAAATGAGAAAAAAATTGGTCGTGGTCATATAAAATTTAGACACACCATAAATACATACACATCCCTCAGAACATGTGTGTGTTGTTATTCCATGCATACATAGCATCCTAGCTAGCGTTTTGGTTGGAATTTTAGGGGTTGTTGAGTCTAAATGTCTAGGAACATGTAGGAAAGCACATGTGTTCTTGAAAGTGCATCTTCCTAATTCTCCCATTGCCTCTTTGTGGGATATCAATAGGATGCAATCACCCACTTGGTTTCTTTTTAGGGTCCCTATTTGTGATATTGTTTTAGTTCATTCCAAAAATAAGGGATTTAGCTCTAATTACCATAGTAAATTACACAAATAACATCATGTGAGTAAACTAGTTGAACAATCATTGTTAACATTGAATTTACACTTAATAATTTATAATAATGAATGTGTTGGTCATGAGTACTTTCAATATTGAGGACTTATTTTTAGTTGATATTGTTCATTTATCAACACATTCACAATGGGTTTTATGGACATGATCCTATTTCCAAATATGTAGATTTTAATTTCTTGAGTGGTTTTCATTAAGCTACATATATTGGCTTTAGATATCAACATTCGTTGGATATCAATGGGTTGAATAGTGAAATTCAAGGCTTATTTAATGATTATCAAGGAAAAGTATTATCTAAATGAATTATGTGTGAATAAGTTACTATTTGTATGCTTATTTACTACAGTTCAAGATGGCTTACGAGCATTTGCTTGAATATGTTGAGAATTAAAAAGGTTGCACGAAGAATTTGGACGGTGGTAATTGTGACTTGAGGTGTTTCCATGTATATTTAGTTGGAGTGGAAGCTATGGTAAATTATGAAATTAATTTTCAAATGAAGTTTTGACCTTAGAATAAACACTTTCCTACCTAATATAGAAGGTTCGTATGAAGAAAAGATAGAGAATTATGAGACAAGAAATGTAGCTACCATTAGTGTGTTTAGCTAGGGAGAACAAAGTCATTCTAGTGCAAATTTCATCTAATGGAGGTGTAATATTTAGGAAAATATTTGACACTAGATTTTTCAAATATAAAGCAAGTATACCCAATACGTAACATTCATTAAATTCAACATTAAATGAAGGAACTTATTTAATTTTGGTTATTGGAAGTAGTCCAAAATAAGTTATAGAATAGAATTGAATGTTTAGATGCACATAGAAGTGGGTGGGAAATTACCTAATTAATGAACATATAAAATAAATACACTAACACAATAATTAGAACTCATACTAGGAATATTATTGATAGCTTGTTAGCATAAATCCACTATTCGAGGATCTCTTGTAGCATGTTTTCACACCAAAAGTTTTCCTTATTAGGAGATTTTCATACTCCAATCATATTTCATGTAACATGTTACTATTAGTAAGGAGGAAATTTAGTTGGATATTATTTGATGAGTTATAGAGCTTTCCCTATTAGTGGATTTTAGACTCTGATCCTTTTTCATGTAACAAGTTAGTAGCAATAAGGGGGCACATCAATTCAGGATTACTTGATGAGTTATACACATGTATGAGGATGTCATGGGTTACTAAAAAGTGAAAAATGGCTCAAATTAACTTATATCAAGCACTTTTAATTTGATTCTATTAATTATAATACTATTTTTTCAATTTTTCCCACTATATATCTATTGCGGAAAAATATAAATTATGAAATTGGTACATATAAGAACCATCTATTACATTTGCATCAAATATAACATATCACTTTAAAAGTGTTTTCTCAATAAATATTATATTTTGTGTCTTACTTATAACACATTTAAATACTATATTCAAATTGATTAAGTATGTGGAAACATCTTCTAAATCCAAAATATATTGTTGCCCAAATTTACATTGTTACTAACTCATTTGTAAAAATTAACATTAATTTACACTCACTTTTTGTAAAAATTAACTTATTTTTTGTTGAACGCTTTTATATGACAAACTAATTTGCAGAACACAACAGATCTTTCTAATGCCAATCTTTTTGTCGAGTATATTTCATCTGACACAAACAGGGACTATTACTTTTCACGGTTATTTTTAAGAATGGATTGATTTTAATATCATGATTAAGTCAATTTCAACACTTTGAATATCCTTAATATGTTTTATTTGGTATGAAATTTTTGCATAAGAATCATGAAGGAACTGGCCATTTCTTCTAGAGCACACTTATGTTTTCTTTGTACCAAGTTTTTTTTACAGGTTACAGGATAATCAAGTATTCATTAAGGAGATTACATTGTGCGCACAATTGGTCTTCAAATGACTAAATTCATGAAAATTCTAAAGACAAATCCATTTCCACAACCATTACTTTGCAACTCCCCTTTTGCAAAAGATTTTGAATTCCACCAATTGTCAAACAATAAAGCATACCATTTCCTTGTCCATTTTTCACAGCAAGAGTTCTTGTTCATTCACCATGCGTTTTCCATTTCCATTCCTATTCCTAACCCATCAATAAAAGCCATTTTCCATTTCCATTTCCTTTTTCTTACCATTTTTCATTTCCGCAAATAAAATCCTGCTTCTATGTATATCATTGAGTCAAAGTCCTAGAGTCTAATTATCTTTGTAAAAACACCTAGAGGCTTGCATGCCTTAATGGAAAGTACTCTTTCCAATGAACAATGGGAGTACATTAATATCCCTTGTTCGTTGGATCTTGTAGGTGACTCGACCACAACAAACTTATTCGTACCTACAAAGATGTGTTACGCATCTTGACTCCCATTGGAATCAATGGTGGGAGCTCTCGTGTTGGCTATTGGAATTCATTAATGGCCACTAAGTCAACAACTTCTTGCTATGTTCGACACCAGCATATTTAATCATATAGTCAGATTTATGCCATCGAGTGTTGAAGACTTGAAGACCCATATTTTGTAGCAGATGAAGCAGATTTCCTTTCATTGTTTTTCAGTTTGTCATGACTTGAGGACAAGTCAATAAATAAGGTTGGGGGGAGGAAAATGTAACTTATATATTTTGTATACCTTCCAAGCCTTATACATTTTCAGCCATATTCAGCAGACTCATCAGATTCATTAGACTATCCAGCAGTAGATATGACAATATAGATCCATTTTTCATCCACAACTTGCAGAAGAAGCTTCAGATCAGAATTGTAGCAATTGAACATGCATGATTCATCCACTTCTGTAGGTAAGTAAGGTATGATGTTTTCTAACCTTTAATATTGAAATTCTTTTTAGATGCTAAAATGATGATATTTGGAAAATGTTCCACTATTTCACTATTCCCTTTCTCATTAAAAATTGCCAAAAACCATCAATTGGGGAGGGGGGAATTTCACACTTCATTTTTTACCTCATTTATATTACATCTTAACCCACATAGTCTTCCCACTATGAAAACTACTACAAAATCATGAGCATATTAAATGACTTCTTAAAATGATTGACCTCAATAAAGTAAATAATGATTGTAAACACAAGAACCAATCATTAAAAAGAGATCTTAACAAAGTAAATAATGATTGTAACACAAGAACCAATCATTAAAATATGTAAATGCTTTGCAAAAATAAAGTTATCCAAAGATGTGCAAAGTTAAAAGGAAGTCCATGATTGAAAGATGTTTGTTACACAAGAACCAAACATCTTGTAAAAGGAAGCTCATCTAAGAAATAAATCAAATAAGTCATTGTAGTAGCTTGCATGAGGACATGCAAAAGCTTCAGTTGGGGAGTATGTTGGGGTTTCAAAATGTCATGAAGATATCACTCATTACCATACATTTTTCACCTATGCTTCCATTATATCACTCACTATTCACCACCTTGTCACTCCATTTTCCCTATTATTCACCATTAATGGGTCTCATTTATATTTTCCAAATATTATTTATTTTTAAGCATTTTTGAGAGAAATTATTGATTAAACATTAGAAAATAATATATTTTAATTTATATATGGAAGGTGGGTTGTTTTTGTGACATGTGTAGGTGCCAAGGAAGCTTCCAAGACACCTTTATGTGGCCTTGAAGGATCAAATTCGAATTTGAAGAGATAAACCTCATGGAGAAGATCAAGGACAAAAGGGGTTATGTGTCTAGATGGTTGAGAGATGTATGGAACTAAAAGAGAGATTAGTGGATGATCATTATGAGTTTTTTACTCATCCCATTGTATAAATAGGAGTACAATCTCCTCCATTTGTAATCTTAGATGGTGGAAGTTTTGTAATGTTGAAGTTTTTGTAAATCTTAGAATCTTGAAGTTTTTGTAATGGAGATTTTGGAATAAAGGATCATACGTCAATTTTGCTTCTACATTTGAGTCTCCATTGAAGTGGTGTGCTTGTGGAGTTATGGAGGGCCCCCATGGCCTCACTTGCATGCTTATTTGCTTATTTTAGGTATAATTTGTTTTATGGTTTTTTTGTTTGATTTTTTCAAGTTTTATTAAATGTTCTAATATTGGAAGGATCTTATTTGAAAGTGTTTTTGTAAGAGAACCGTAAGATTTCATACAATTATTAGATCTAGGTTTATTTCATTTCATCTTTTAATTTCTTAGTAGATGTTCTAATGTTGGAAGAGATCTTGTAGAATATGTTCTTGTAAGAGAATCATAGATCTCAAACAATTGTTAGATCTAAGTTTGATTAGTTATTGAAAGAGATCTTAATGAATATGTTCTTGTAAGGGGACTTTAAGATCTTGGACAAATTAGGAATCTTTCTAGATCTATATATTTTAGATAGGCACTTCTAAGTTTACCTTCTCGGGTTGACATTAAATTAAGCTCCAATTGACATCATCAATTGGAACCAAACATTTTGGCGCCGTTGCCGAGGAAGTGAAACTAGAAGGATTTAGTAATTATTTTATGCATTTGTTTTTATGGACTAATTTGTGGAACTTGGTGACAGCAGGTTCATAAAGGAGTTCAAAGTTTGGAACATTTTTATTTTCGCACATAGTTAATTTATTTTTTATTTTAAACCCCCCATTTCTCACTAATCCATCTACGAATGAGGGCTTTGACAATGTTGAACAGGTACTTCTTGGAGAGCAAGGACAATCACCTTGAGCCAACTCTAAGACAGGATTCTCACATACTTGTAAAACATAACGTAGAATTTTTAAATCTTGATGTGAGCATGTTCGAACTTTTAATTCGTAGATGGCTTCATTGGAAGCATTCTTTTACTTAGAAAATAAAACATCTTTTAAATTAATGTAGAATAGATTAGAAAAATAAAAATGAGATCTCATTAGAAGTCATTATCATTAGAAGTTTTTAGTCTTGTTTTCAAAAAATAAATCATCATGAATAAATTTAGTGGCACATCTTTGCATCTCTATGTCTTGTTTATGTATCACGGGTGAGCCAGGAGCTTGATTATCGGAAAGCCTTGTCTTCCGAGAGTCTAAACGCCCCCGTGACGTTGCAGAAAGAGTGTATATAATGCAAGGTTTTGTTGCAGATCTTAATAGTGTTTTATCCATCCACGCTAACCTACATAAATAAAAATAAATCAAGAGATTAGTATGCTCTCTTCCTGCGCTTCGTGCGATCAGGAAGATTAGAAAATTTATTGATTTATTCCAATAAAAATACTTTTGCTGGAAAATTGATCTTCATGAGCGAAAAATCATCTTAAAAAATTTTTAGATAAAATTTAGTTTTTAATTTTAGATAGGATTCAATTTATTTATTTATTTTTTTAAGATTTCTTTAAAAAAATCACAACCAAATATGACAATTCAACATAATAAAATAAATAAAGAAATTCAAAACATAACAATAAAACAATTGAAATAAAAAAACAACACATCAATAAACAAAACCGAGAAGAGCAGTGAGCGTTTTGTGATGGAGTGGAAATCTTAATTTTTATTACTTGGCGGAAGGCAGGACAGACAGAATTCCCTGCATCTAGGCTCCCTACAGGTTGGAAACCCTTGGCTTGCGCATCCATGTTTGGTTTCGATCCATGGTTCTGCCCTTAACATTTCAGGTTTTTAAGGGGTTTCACGCTTAATTCTGAACATGTAAGGGTTTTAAGAGTGTTTACGCATAATTTTAAGGCGAAATCGGTGCAGATCGGCAATCTCCAACAGCATATCTAGAGTTTTCTGGAGCTATATTTGTAAGCTTGATATCTTGGGTTTCTCTTCCGAGAAGAAAAAATACCAAGTGGTGGCGGGTTTCGGGTGCTTCATCTAGTGAGGTCGTTTCTGTCAATCTTGCCCGAGGTCCAGACAACTGAAAGAAAAGTGCCCTTCAGAGAGAAGGCTTTGTACATAGTAATCTCGCTTTTTATCTTTTTAGTATGCAGTCAGTTGACATTAAATTAAGCTCCAATGGAGATGACCGAAATTCAATGCTAAATCACACCATTTCCTAAGTAACTGCTAAGAAACTATGCTTTGCAAAAATTCTAAATTAACATGAACCAAATGCTACTATCTAAGTATAGAAGTAAGAAGCATCAAACATCACTAATGTGCAAGTAAAGAGACTGAAATAAATATATTTTTGTCTTCTTGTCTTTTTGCCTTTTCATGCAAAATCAAGTATGCAAACTAATCTCTTCTGCTGATGTGGTAGGTGAAATAAGGATGTTTGAGGATGGATGGAAGGGTTAGGAGATGGTTGGATGGTGTGGGAGACCCTTGGGAGGCTTTTGGTGAATTCATAGAGGTTTTCCCTCAATTCGGCCTCAAAACAGGCCATTTCAGGAAAACCTACAGGATGTACTAGAAACCTACAGGATTCCTTGTAAACCTACAGGATACAGCTGAGAGAAAAATCTGAGGTGTTGGAGGTGATGGAAGGCTTAGGAAAGGTGGTTTATGGGTGGAATGGAGTGGGAGAAGGTCTAGGATCACTCAGAAGTCAACAACAAAGATAGGATATGGTTGGATTCGCTCAATTTGCTTGGAAGAATTTTTATGAAAAATGATGAAAACTAGTGAAGGTGATGGTGAAAACAAGGCATGGCTATGGTGGATGGAGTGGAAGGTGGTTGCTATCTATGAAGTCTTTGTCTTCTCCTGAAGCACCTGCTCTGCATAAAACATGTATATTTTCCAAAAAGCTATGTAAACAAGAAACATTCTCATAAACTAGAAAAGCAGAATTAATGAACTAACTGCCTACATTATGCATGAGGAAATTTTTTGAAAGGAATGAAAGCATGGATGAGATCTACTGCAAAAATGAAGATGAAAAAGATGACAATGGAGTCCTACTTTGCAAAATTGACAAAATACTAATTTAAAGACAGCAAACTCCAAAGCTTATAAAAGAGATAGAAATATGTGTTTTTGGGGTTACATAAGGGTCCCTTCCTCAAGTCATGATCCCAGAGGGAGGAAGTGAGGCTGAGACACCTGCAAACAACCTTGTGGTGCTCCTTTTATCCCTGTTAACATACTACTGAAGTAAGGCACAAATGGAAGAAAACTAATAAACAACCAATCTAATATACACTACTTGCAATGGAAATGCATCTAAAAGCAAATTAACAATGAAGCTATGAAACTAAAATAAACATACATATAGAAGAAAGAGGAGACTTGGCTTCTAGGGTTGGGCCCTAACCCAAGAGCTTCAACCTTATGAGTTAACTCAGCGCTGGCTAAAAACAAAACTCATTCTTGTTACCAAAACAGAAAATTACATCAATAACACTTTCACAAGTTTAGAACTCGAAAATAGCTTAGAGTTGTACAACAAAAATTCGAATCCTAATGAGGCTCTAGGCCTCTCTACTTATACAACTGAAGTCCCCAATGACTTCCTTAAAAATAGGGAGGCTTGGCTCCCGATCTCGAGATAAACTATCTCTTTGTCTCTCACTTGCTCGGTTGCCTTCTAATCCTCATGGCTTGGTTGCTTGCACTCCGAGCTAGTGTGAGGGATGGAGGAATATTTGAATGGGGGAATTATTGCTTATGTAGGTGAGTGGCATGACGAGGTTCCTCGAAATAGGGGAATTTTGAGTTCTAAAATGGGTCTCCTAAGGAAATTATAAAATAATAGTGGAAATAATAAAACAAGATTAGATTACATCATCAAACTTTAGAAGGAAAAAAGAAAAAAATAATTTTTCAACCCATATTTTCAACTTATCTCCCTATGGGTTTATTCAAATTTCGAGTGAAAACATTCATTGGATGCAAAATTAGATTCCTCATCCAAGGAGTACCCATGTTTCATACTTTTGTTGGATCATACTACGCGAAAAATGAGAAATGCAAGAAAAATGTGATTGCAAACACATTGTTTCATGTATTTCTCAATGTTTGTGTACCAAGGTGCATCAAAAGTATGCAACTTGGGTACTCCTTGGATTATGAATTAAATTTTTCACCTAACGAGTACTCCCTCTCAAAATTTGAGTAAAACCTTAGGGAGATAAGTTGAAAATAAGAGTTTAAAAAGTAGTTTTATTATTATTATTATTATTATTTTTTACTTTTTTACTCCAAAGATGGCGAATCATTCCCCATGGTTAACATCATCATCTTGAATCTTATTAGTTCTTATAAAGTTTATTTTGGTTGTAAATTTTTCTTAGGAGGCCAATTTTAGACCTCAAAATTCCCCTAATGTCTTATGGGGAATCAAGTGGGAAGAGTATCCTTACAGATCTCTGAGGTGAGTATCATGTGGATATGAATTGATATTATGTGATTATATTGTGTCTATGTTTATGTTATGGACAAGCTAATGCTGAGAGATACATCAACGAAATGAAAAAAACATGATGCACGACATGCTAGGATAAGCATGGATGGCAGAGAGACACTAGAAGAAAGGTTTCCTAGTAGAGACAGTGTGGTTTTGGATGTGTGGTACTACTGTTGTGCATATGTTATATATGTTTTACATGTTGCATCTATGATGTTGTGTGCATGCAGTGTTGTGCATATATAGTGTGTGTACATGTTGTTTATGCAATGTTATGTGTAGGGTGGTACATATAGTGTTGTGTGAATATTGCATATGCAGTGCTCGGTATAGATGGTGCTAAGTAGATGTTGGATATGCAGTGTTGTGTACATATCGTACTATGCACATGATGGATATGTGGCGTTGGGTGCATATGTTGTTGTGCGCATGTTGGCTATGCAGTGTTGTGTACAAATGATGTTATGTACATGTTGGATATGCAGTGTTATGTACATGTGGTGTTGTGTGCATGTTGTACGTGTGGTGATATGTACATATGGTGTTGTGTGCATGATTGTACAATTGGTGTTGTGTGCATGTGGTGTTGTGTACATGTTGTACAAGGGGTGTTGTGTATAGGTGGTGTTGTGTACATGTCCTCCATGTGGTGCTATGTACATGTCGTGTTGTGTACATGTTGTGCATGTGGTACTATGTACAATTGGCATTGTGTACACATTGTATAGGTGGTACAGTGTACACGTGGCCTTGTGTACATGTTGTGCATGTGGTTCTGTGTGCATGTGATGTTGTGTACACATTGTGCAGGTGGTGTTGTGTATAGATGGTATTGTGTACATGTTGTACATGTGGTATTATGTGCATGTTGTACATGTTGTGTTGTGTACACACGGTAGTTGTGGTATCATGACATGTGTACTCGTTGTGTTGTACTCTATGTAGTACATGTATTATGTTGTGTTGTACGCTAAAAATAGATACATGTATTACATGGGATTGTACATCGGGCATAGATGTATGTATTGTTTTGTACACTGGCTGTAGGTGTATGGATTGTGTGGTGGTGTACATTGGATGTAGGCATATGTATTGTCTTGTGTTGTGCACTGGGTATAGGTGTATGTGTTGTATGTTAGGTGTAGGTGCATGTATTGCATGTTGTTGTATGTTATCTGTGGTTGTATGATCTGAAGTGGAGTAGATTAGTAATGTTGTCCTAATTCCCCATTCAAAATAAAACCCAAGATTCTTATCATTTTCTTATCAAGTGCTTACGGATTAACTATTTTTTCTTAATTAATTGATTCGCATGAGAGTTTCTTATGTAAATGTCATAAACAATTTAACATAAAACATATGCTGAACAACAGGAAAATAACAACAAAGAACATCAAAATACAACACACAACACAAATATTTGATGAGGAGTTCACCCTTCCTGGGCGACGTCTCCTTGGTCCAACTTCCAATGCTTGGGCCTCTCTATTATGCTCAAAATTGAAACAAAAGTGTGTTTACAATGCTCAAATGCCTCTAAAACCTATCTCAATGAGTTCAGGATACTAAAAAATGGTTATCTAGCCTCTTTTTTTCATCCAATTTGGATAAGAACTGAAGAATTTATGACTTCTCCTAGTTCTCCCAATATTTGTTCTACAAATTGCTCCAAAACGAGCAGAAACCTCCATTTGCGCTCCAAAATCCATTAGGCGAGCAAATATTTCACCGCGTCGCGAGCCATAGCCTATCGGATGGATCACAAATCACAACCAACAAATTTTGGTGGGTTGAATGTCTTGTTAACATGGTGGATATGTTGGGATTACAATATCGGTGGACCCAACAGGAGTATTAACTCAAATATATAAAATATCGCGTCCGGGCAGTCTATCCCAAATCGCAATTCTGTGATTACTGTTGGAACCATATAACAACACAAGCATTTTTTGCGATTGCAATATGTGATAAATCACATCACAACCGGGCTTTGTCAAGGGGCCGATTCTTATCCACTTGCGATATGTGATTGCCATTAGATCACATTGTAACCTGTCTATGTCGGGGTCGATTCTTAACTCGCAACCTCTTTTTTTCCACGATTTTCGATATGTGGGACTAGTGGCAACCTGTCACTTGGTGTTTCCCCATTCCCTGGGACCTTTTTCATGTCATACAATCCTGCCATGTAAGCAAGCCAAATCTAAACTTTGACTTGCTCTAACTTCTACATACGAGCTCAGATTTGAGTGTCGTTCACACCGTTGGATTCATAACGATGAACTCTTCGATCTGAAGCCGAGTTTAACAAGATTCTGACACTTTAATTTTTTAGCATAATTTTGAGCACTTGATCACTCCCCACTGGAAGTCTTTTGGACCCCAAAAGATTATATTCAATTACTAAAAATATGAGGGTATTTTTCCCTCACCTTCCCCTCTTCAATCCATTTGGCCTTTGATGGATTTATACCTTTGAGACCCACTCGAAGATAATCAACGTTTCCCCTTCTTGTTGTCCTTGTTCTTCTATCAAGTATAATGTCTTGCTAAAGCACATCAAGCAATTCTGGAGAAAAGTGTTCAATTGATGGAATCTGTACACTTTCTCCTTGATCTTAAATCAAAGGAGGCTCATACAATCTCAAATTTTCAACATTAACAACTAAATAAATTTTCATATTTGAAGGCAAATCAAGCTTGAAAGCATTATTACCAATCTTTTCCAGAATTTTAAATGGACCATAATGGATTGGTTTCAGATTTTTACCTTCACCTTGAAGCCTTTCCTTGCTAATCTAAAGCTAAATTTCATCACCTACTTGAAAATGTTGATCCACACGATGCTTATCATTCCTTTCCTTATACTTGCCTTGACTCTTTTCTAGTTGTTCTTGAACTGTTTTGTGAATCAACTGAATTTTATCAATGAATTTCTTTGCTTTGTCTATGTCGCTATGTTCATCTACAACCACATCTTTCTCAAAGATGAAATCCAAAGGTGATTTAGGCAAATAACCAAGACATGCCTCAAAAGGTGAAGTTAGAGTAGAAGAGTGTTTTGCTTGGTTGCAATAATTTTGAATATAATGCAATTGTTCATCCCACAACTTAGAATGTTTGCTGCAATATCCTCTTATAAAATGAATAACTGTCCTATTAACCACTTCAGTTTGATCATTTGTTTGTGGATGGAAGGTTGTACTTTTATTCAACTTGGTGTCCATCAAGTTCCATAAATTTGACCAAAAATTCCCAACAAATCGGGAATCACAATCACTTACAATAGAGGTAGGTAATCCAAAATGAACCCATACATTTTGAAAGAAAAGTTCAGCTATTTGTTTAGTTATAATTTTTTTTTACAATGCATTAATATTCACATCTTGTTGAACCTATCCACAACTACGTACAAATAAGCATGACCTTTTCTTGATAAAGGAATACCTCCTACAAAATCCATAGAAACACTCTCCCATGGCATGAAGGCACTGGAAGTGGTGTGTACAATCCTAGTTTCCTATTACTAGGCTTACTTACTGCACACAATGAACAACCTCTGATAAAATGTGACACACTTTCAAGTATACAATGCCAGTAAAATTACCTCAGAAGATTTGACATTGTTTTACTTACATCAAAATTTCTAGCAATAAGAGAAGTGTGCGCTTCCCTTGTGACATTTACTCTCTCTCCATGTGGAACACAAAGTTTTCCCAAATGATACAACAAATTATCATGTACATGGTAGTCTAATTCCTCAACTCGGTGGCCTTGACTCAAGTTTGAATATACCTCTTGAAAGTCAGCATCATATGCGTATTGTTCAACATAACTTTAAACATAATGATTCTTGAGTAAAATGGCTACATTAACATCCAGTCTAGAAAGCATATCAGCAACTCTGTTATAAATACCTTTCTTGTACCTGATTACCAAGTGGAATTGCTGTAAGAACCCCATCCAATGAAAGTGCCTTGATTGCTGCAATTTTGTTTGATATTGCAGATATTGAAAAGGTTGATGATCGGTGTGAATAATAGTTTCTTTTCCCATTAGATAATGATTCCATTTCTTCACACTTTGCACCAATGAGTAAATCTATTTATCATATGTAGGATAATTAATAACAACACCATTAAAAATATCATAATGAAATGAAATGGGCTTACCATGCTATAAAAGAACTGCACCCATGGCGTAGTCACTTGCATCTGTTTGTATTTCAAATGGTTGTTTCAAATCCAGCAATGCTAAAACTGGGGCTGAACTGATCTTTTGTTTTAAAGCATCGAATGTTTTTTTTTGTTTTCCTCCCCACTGGAAGACAACCTTCACATTGGTCAAAGCATGTAGTGGAGCTACTATGGAAGAGAAATTGGCAATGAACTTCCTCCAGTACTGCGCTGCTCCTAGAAAACTCCTTACTTTTGTGACTGATTTGGGTATTGGCCAATTCACAATGACTGAAACTTTAGAGGGGTCAATCTTCAGCTCACCTCCTCCAACTATGTGGCCCAAATACACTAAGGAAGTTTTCCCAAATTCACATTTAGACATCTTCATAAATAACTATTCTTTTTTCAAGACATCCAACACTTTCCTCACATGCTTGACATGCTCTTCTCGTGATTTGTTGAATATCAAAATATCATCTAAATAGACAATTACAAACTCATCAAGAAAGGATCTTAAAACATCATTTATAACTCTCATGAATGTAGCTGGAGAGTTGTGAAGACCGAAAGGCATAACCAACCACTCAAACAATCCCTATTTGGTTTTAAAAGCAGTGTTCCAAATATCCTCCTCAGCTATTCTTACTTGATGATATCCACTTCTCAATTCTAATTTAGTGAAATATTTTGCATTCTTCAATTGATCTAGAAAATCATCTATTATGGGTAGTGGGTATCAATTCTATATGGTAATTTTATTCAAAGCTTGATAATCTACACACATGCATCAAGTTCCATCTTTCTTTGGTTCCAAAACAATTGTTGAACCACATCGCGAAGTAGAGGGACAAATTACACCTTTATCTAAGAATTCTTGGACTTGTTTCTTAATTTCTAAACTTTCTGGAATTGGCATTCGATACATACCGATATTTGGGAGTGAACATTCTTGTTGTAGTTGAATTTCGTGCTGAATTCCCCTTTTTGGTGGCAACCCCTTTGGTTCTTGAAACACATCTCCATATTGATTGACCACATCAACCATTTCACCTTTCAGCTTCACGTCACAGCCTGCAAAGGATTCATGTTTCATGTCATTCTTCTGCTTGATCATAAGGAGCACAAGACTTTTGCTGCAATGGACCAGATGCTTCATTTTCCCTATACTTGCTAAAGACAGATTAATATTTCTATGATGGTATTTCAAAATATACTCCACTCCATCTTTGAACAAATGATATTTGTTCTCAAATATATTGAAAACATCTTTCATGTCATACAGATACATGCTTCCCAACACAATTCCAGAAATATCCGGCGGCACCACATCTAATTCGACTTCATCAACGAAATTGGTAGTAATAGAAAACATGAAGATGCACTTCATTGTGACCTAAAGATTTGCATCCTTGGTTATCCAACCTGAACGAATACAGTTTATGATGAGGGATGGTTTCCATATTCAATTTCTTGACCAAATATGTAGAAATTAAATTTTCCTGGGATCCACTATCAAATAGGGTATCAATCTTGGTGTGTTTGGAAATAACCCTGATATGGAACAACTCAATTATGTTTTCCTCATTTGAAACGTTGTTGGATTTATTTTTTCCACTGGTGCTTACCACATTTTTTCCCTTAGTGACTGTGGCTGCAATCTTAGTTTCATCACTTGAGTCAACACCCAAGTCTTGTTGTACAACAACGTTTGTCTTCTATTTCCCTTTATTGTTAAATTTCTTCGGTCATAATTCAGGATGAAGCTTCCAGCAATGCGCTTCATCATGGCTCTCTTTGGAATAATTATTTCACACGGGTTTCTCCCCTTCTTTCTTAATTGAAGCATTTTTCTTCTGCTTTCCTTTAGATTTCTTTCATTTTTCATCACTCTGGAATGGATTCTTCTTACCTTATTCTTATACATTTTTCCCTCTAGCTTCGAGGTGTGTAGCTTGAACAAAAACCTCATCAAGATTCATGGGATTGAACCTAATAATTGTGTGTCAAATATAGTTATGCAAACATCCTATGTATTTCAGAAAATTATCTTGTGACTACAAGTCTACTCCTAGCATAAGAGCTCTTCTCCTAAACTCCTGAATATACTCTTGCACATTTTGACCTTTTAACTATCTAAAATTTTGCCAATTCATGATTTTTTTTGCATATGAGCTAAAGGGTAGAATTTTCTTTTTATAGTAGCAATTAAATCAGACCAAGTAATAGAGATCTTACCATGCTTTTTAATCTCCTCTTGGGTCTTTGATTCCCACCAAATGAGCGTTGCACCCTCCATTCTCAAGGAAGCCAATTGGATTTTGATATCATCCTCTTGAAGGTTCTTAATTTTACAATAGACCTCGAACTGACGAATCCAAATATCAAGCTTCTTTGCATTCACTTCACCATTATACATGGGCAACTCGAATTTAACATCAAGTTTTAAAAAAGGTGATTTTCCAGCTCCTTTTGAAGAATAATGATGAGTATGAGTAAGGGTTGTATTAGTGGAAGAGTGTGAATATGCTTGTGAAGAAGAAGATGAAGAAGATGGTGGAGAGGGTGTGCGTTTGTCTCCATTCCCATTACCTCCTCCTGAATAGCCTTCTCCTTTGGGAGTTTTGGAACTTTCTCCTTGCAATCTACTATTCCTCTCTTCATAGAGAACTTTAACCATCTCAGTCATATCGAAAAAAGCCTTTCTGAATTCTATTTCATCATCGATCATGGTAGTTTCTCCTTCATGAGTCGTGGTCTCTGGAAACTCAACTACAACTTGAGGATGTACTGGTGTAGAATAATTTGGCAACCTTTCTCTTCTTCCACTTGATCCAACTACAGGGCTATCAACCAACTTTCCCTCTCGTATTTTGAGTTTTAACCTTGTTAGCATGAGACAAAACTAGCAAACAATTAAATCCTTCTTTGCGCAAGAAAATATAGTAAGCAAATATCAGTGCTCTGATACCAACTTGATCTGAAATGGAGCATATTAGTAATGTTGTGCTAATTCCCCATTCAGACTAAAACCCAAGATGCTTATCATTTCTTATCAAGTGGTTACGTATAAACTATTTTTGCTTAATTAACAGATTCCCATGATTGTTTCTTATGTAAATGTTATGAACAATTTAACATAAAACATATGATAAACAAAAACAAAATAACAACAAAAAACATCAAAATACAACACACAACACGGAGGTTTGATGAGGAGTTCACCCCTCTTGGGATACGTCTCCTTGGTCCAACTTCCAATGCTTGGGCCTCTCTATTATGCTCAAAATTACAACAAAAGTGTGTTTACAATGCTCAAATTCCTCTGAAACCTATCTCAATGAGTTTAGAATACTCAAAAATGTCTATCTAGCCTCTTTTTGCATCCAATTTGGATAAGAACTGAAGAAGCTATCACTTCTCCTAGTTCTCCCAATATTTGTTCAACAAATTGCTCCAAAATCGGAAGAAACCCCCATTTTTGCACCAAAATCCGCTAACAGGTGAATATTTTTCTACGCTGCAAGCCATAACCTGTCGGTCATATTACAAATCGCAATCAGTGAAGTTTAGAAGGCTGAAGGTCTTGTTAACACGATGGGGATGTTGCGATTGTGATATCGATGGACCCAGTGGGAGTATTAATTGGAATATATAAAATATCGCGTCTAAGTAGTGTATCACAAATCACAATTCAGCAATTACTACCGGAATCGTATCACAACACAACCATTTTCTGTGATTGTGATATGCGATAAATCACATCACAATCAGGCTTCATCGGGGGAGGGCGACAATTCTTATCCACTTGCGATATGTGATTGCGATTAGATCGCATCGCAAACTGTCTGTGTTAGGGTTGATTCTTAACCTGCAACCTCTTTTTTCCCCGAAATGTGATATGCAGGACCCAGTGGCAACCTGCCACTTGGCACTTCCCAATTCATTGGGACCTTTGTCATATCATCCAATCCTGCCATGTAAGCAAGTCAAATCTGAACTTTGACTTGCTCTAACTTCTACATACGAGTTGAGATTTGAGTTTCATTCGCACTATTGGATTCAGAGTGATGAGCTCTTCGATCTGAAGATGAGTTTAACAATATTCTGACACTTTGATTTTTGAGCATAATTTTAAGCATGATCATTGTACGTGTGGGATGCAGACTATGTGTATGTTCAAATGGTTGAGGAGAAGGTACTTGGTGATTGTCGAGTGTGGAAACCGAGTAGGTGTGCATACGTAATAAGGACAAAGATAGAAGCTAAGGATTGATCAAAGTATAAGTATCAATATTTTATTCAGTTTTACTATGCATGTGATCTATGATTATGGTCTATGATGATTACATGTGATCTATCATTCTGTTTTATGATGCTTACATGTGATTTATGATTTTGATATAGGATGGTTGTGTTTTTAGCTAACCTGATGTGATTTGTTTATACATGATTATTTTGTCAAAGATGCTAGTTGACTTGTTGTGACAAGAAGTAAATAGGGTTGCAAGTGTACCTTATTGATGAGCTACCAAGGAGGTTTGATGTGAATTTACCTCAATTTATTTTGAATCTAATGGAAATTATGTGATTGCTAATGGAAGTCATGAAATGCCCAGTTGGGTGGTTAAAAGTGACTGCAAGAATTAGAAACAGTAAAAGGAATTGGAAAATGCAATAGTTTGTTGATAAAGCACTTTAGGAGCAGGGCCATTGTGGGACACTCATACCCAATATTGTCCATTGATTGCCATGAGCATGCTATGGCTAGTATGATGGTTTTAAGGTGGGGATATGCCTTGGTTTTTGTATCTTCTGATGCGAGAAAGCCTTACCAAGGGATGGACTACCCGGGATGGGTGTGCCAGCAGAACTTGGAAAGTGTGTGATTGCATGGAAGGGGGTGACTGGATTTCCTGAGGGAATATGTAGCAGAGAAGGGAAGGTTGGGGATGGAATTGTTGTGGTCTTTACAATTGCTATATGGAATCAAATGCACATTGGGAGTGTGCCCTAGAACAATGACCCGGTAATTGTTCACTGAGAGGACAAGTGGCGCAGAATTATAGCACTCGACATTGGATGAAGATTTGACCTTGTAGTGGATTCTAGACTTCTTGGGAAGGAGGTGAATCTTGGTATTACTTTGAGGGTGGAGGTATGAGCCTCTGGAATCCCTTGTTTTGGATGCATGCATTTTATCCTTTTATTTTCTATTTAAGAAAATGTGCATATGTGTATATGTGTGTATTATTATAAATACTATATCGAGCTAGATTTATAAAGCTCCATAGACAATATGATTATTTCTTGGTTGAAGAAAATGTGTATAAGTATATGTGGTTATTATTGTAAATACAGTAAATAGTTGAGCTATAAAGCTCTAGTAAACGGTATGTTTGCCGTGTTTTAGCAGATGGTCACTGTAAATACTAGAATGAGATATGTTATAAAGCTCCATGGGAAATATGCTTTGTTTGCAGTAGTCTTGTTGGTTATATGTTTTATTGGACACCGAGGATGGTGTTACCCCAGGGGGGGTTCTATAACAACCCTGGTTAAAAATCCATGTAAAAATATATAAGTCCACGGTTGATGGGACACTTATTCCAAGATGAGCGTTGGGCAAGACATCCTAAGGGATGTTCATTTGGTTGTTTATGGTTAAGGACATTGGCAAAGGAAATGACTAAGTCTTTGGAAAGGAAAAGAGGAATTTATTAGTATTTTATTTATGAAAATAATGGAAATTAAGAGAAAAGGAAGGTGAAAGGTCACGGATTTCATGTGAGGATGAAATTGAAGGAAAATAATGGAAAATGAAGAAAATAGAGGCCTCATTGATAAAAAGGCTTTTGAGGATCAGTGGACAGGACTTTTTTAGTTTAGTTTTGGAGCTCTCTCATTATTCTCTCTCTCTCTCACTCTTGGACACTTAGAGTTTTCTTGGAGCACTTTGGCATTGGATCAAGAAAGGAAAAGAAGGTAGGAGGAAGGAAAAAGAAAGCAAGGAAGAGCAGGATCAAGTAGCTACAACAGGATTCTTTTCAAGTATTGATTTGCATGTGTGATTCCCTTGCTAGATTTGGCATGCATGGTATTTCATGTGGTTCTTTTCTGTCATGGCATGGGTTTTTCCATGTGTGATAATTTATCAGCCTAACCTTGCCATTTCCAGATAGCCTTGATGAGATGGGTTCTCATACTTTGTTTGAGCTAGATTACCGGATGGATTTGAAGTTGAGTGGGGTGGATCTCTGAAATCACAAACACATGGCCTAGTGGTCCTTGAACTATATTGTGGATCACGGTAAACCCACTAGCCTAGTAACCCCTGAGCTAGACTGTGGGTTGTGGTAAAGTCAGGATTGTGTGCCTTAGTGGGCCTAGGTATCCTTATCGGTGAATTGCATGATATACAATAAATCCAAGAGGTGGATTTATCTTCGTTGGACCTAGTAGTCCCGAGATGGGATGTGCGGTAAATCCGGGAGAGTGGGTCTTGGTGTAGGGCCTAGTGAACCCTAGATTAGACTATGGATTACGGTAAATCCTGAGAGACTAGGAGACACTCAAATTTGTCATGGTGTAGGTGGACAAATCTAGTAGCATCCATGCTTGTTTGGTTCTTTTCAGTTGGTTATGAGTCCCACATTCATTCTTGGAATATGGTACGGGGATGATTGGCTAAAGAGAGACTTGGCTTACCCAATCTATGGTAGGGTGGAATGTGGTAGTCCCATCTCTGGTTGGTTTTTGCATTCATTAATAAGAAAGTCATTTCCCTGGTTTTCATGTGTAAATGTATAGGTTTATATGTGGATTTTATGGCTCATATATTTATGGTATTTATGTTGTTGCTATGCTGGTTATATTTTATGACAACAACTATGTATGTTTCTGAATATGTTTTTACTTGTAAATGAATGCACAATGTATCTGTTACCTAATAGATGATAATGCAAAAAAATATATTAGGGAACAATGGTTCTTAATGATTCTCAGATAAGTATGAGATCCATATGCTTAATTTTGTTGTTTACTATTGTAGATTACATGTTTGCGATATGTTTAACGAAATGTCTGGCATGGCTAGTAGGGATTTGGTTAAGGGCTTGTTTAAATAATTGTTTCTACTTCATTGTTTTCCTAATATTTTACTGCTCTTAAGATATCATTCCATTCTAGGCAGTGACCTTGGATCTGGGCCAGAAAAAGTGGCTCAAATCCCAGCGACACTGGCAGAAAGCTAGATAAATTTGTCCCTAGACACTGGCATGTAGGCATGTGACAGCGTCCAGAGGTCCATGTACACTAGAATGCTCATAGCATGAGAGAATCCATAGGGCAAGTTATCATAAGTTTCAGTGGGACCAAGGTGAAAACTTCCTGAAGTGATGACATGGTTCTCAGGGGTCCTGTAACTGATGTGGAATGTTTTTTTTGTTGTGTTTTCATCAATTCCATTTCCTTAAGGTCACATAGGAGGTTGAATCTAACCATAGTATCCTCTCATCACATGTTTACCTCGGTTGACCTATTACTTGGGTAGATGTGGGAGGAGAGCATTACACTTTTGATATTAAATGTACCTACCCAGTTTTCTAGTTAAAATTAATGGGTTTACAACCATATCACATTGTTGATACTTTCATACTGATATGAAAATATAATAATTCTATAGTCTAATGAGTTAATGATTTACCCTTCGTTTTTTGCACCATATATTTACCGATGAATGGCCTACGACTACCCTCCACCTCCCACTCCAATGCCTTCTAGCCTCTCTCTTCGTCATTGTTTATCCTTCATATTTGTTGTTGTCTAGCCTCTGTCTTCATCTTCATGTTTCTATCTGTTTCCATTTATGCTCCAACTTTGTCTCCTTCCTCAACTCCATCAACTCACACCAACCAAGCCTACGCCCAGGTGTGCAAGCCTTAATGGAGGCTTTTCAAATTTTGAACAAGGATTTGAATATGCTTGATTTCAATTTCAAATTCAAAACTTGAATCTTACGCTTTCTCCCTCCAAGGAACAAGCTACGTTGGTATTAACCAGCAAAGCTCATCCACTAATTGAAGTCTTCATCTCATTTGACCGTTTTCCCTATATGAGTCAATGATTTCATTTCTATGACATTTACGAGAAAACTTTAATTTTATCCCCTTAATTCAAATCGACCCCACGCCTATGTCATTTCCCCCCTGCTTATGCCATTTCTCCTTCCTCCCTTATTCAACAAACATTTATCTTTGTAAAGCACACATATTATCAGAATTGTCGAGCGACCTTTGCAAACGAAGCAAATGGATTATTGGAGCAACCAAATTTTTGGCTAGAGATAAAAGTTAAATTGTTGTTACATTGCTCATTGTTGTTACAAAATTTCATGTTTTTGTTACAAGTTTTTAAAATTGTTGTTACATTCCCCAAACTTCAAGTTTTTGTAATCGCCATAACGGTGACACTGAGATGTCACAATGGAGGACGGTTATCGGTGGAGGGAAGGCAAATAAAATGAAGTGGAATCATTAGATTATGCCACACCGATTAGTGGAGAAACCATATTTCAAGCCAGTGAGCAATAGTAAATTGTTGTTACATTGCTCATTTCTGTTACAAAAATTTATGTTCCTGTTACAAAATTTTAAATTTTTTGTTATATTCCCTAAATTTTAGGTGCTTGTAGTCACTGCAACAGTGATTGTGAGTTGTCATAATGGAGGACGTCATCGATTATGGGAGGGTGAAAAAATGAAGTAGACTCGTTAGACTACACCATGTCGATTAGTGGAGCAACTAGATTTTAGGACAATGTGCAAAGGTAAATTGTTATTACATTGTTCATTGTTGTTACGAAATTGCATGTTCCTATTACAAAATTTTAAAATTTCCTTTGCATTCCCCAAATTTCAAGATCTTATAGTTGTCGCAACAGTGACTTAATGAGTTTCCACAACAATGACAAGAGAGTTGCCACAATGGTGACTACGAGTTTTCGTGATGGGTGAAGCAACTTAGTTGCCTAATTGGTTCACTCATTGTTGCAACTAGTTGGTTGACCATTAGGTGAAAAATTTCAAACAACTTGTCACTCTATGTGTGTTGTTCCTTTTGTCTAACTAAATTTCTAACATTCAAAAAATAATTTCTAATCCATGGAAATTTCTAACAACAAAATTTATTTGGGGAACAATCCATTCAACTATAACACTTATCTTTTTGAGGTCCATCTTTACACCTTCTTGGAAAAACAAAAAAGCTGAATGTAGTAACTTTCTTAGGAAAAGGTATATCTATTAAAGTGAAACAATCAATTATTTTCCTCTAACCAATCCAATGTTTGTTGCACATGCCTCAAATGTTGTTCTTTTATCCTACTAAAAATAAAAATATCATCAAGGTAAAAAACTACAAATTTACCTAGGTGGGCTTGAGTTTGTCATGAAGGTACTTGGTGCATTTTTCAAAATATGATATGCTCAACCATTAACAGAATCCTTGTTGTGTATTGGATGTTGTCTTCATTCATCCCCTTCTATAATTTTGATCGAATGTTATTCAATCTTCTTTAAAAATTATCTTACTCCACTCAAAAAATCCATAAGATCATAAACTCTTAGCAATGGAGATATGTTCTTCATTGTTATCACATTTATGACTTTAAAGTCCACATGCATTCTTCGTTCTCCACCCTTTTTTGGTGTCAGTAATGTAGTTATAACACTATGGACTCTATCTTTATCTTTTAACAACCCTATATAGAAACTCTTAAGCTTGTTTATTAACCTATTCACTTTCTATTGGGGCAATCCTATATGCAGCCTTGTTATGCAATATTAATCGAAGTATCAATTCAATTTGACATGAAATGTTTATAATTAGAGGTATTCCTATTGGCATATCATCCATGATAATCTCTTTGTATTTATTCAACAATTCTTCAACTTCTATTGCCACTTTCTTCTCTTCTTCTCAAACCATCTTTGGAAAAGTTACAATGTGACTAAACAAGCCATGATCATGTTCATCTTCCTATATCCAACACTCAATTCAATCATTAGATGTATTATGAAGCTTTTCCCCTCTTTCTGACATTGGTAAGTATTTCACATCCTAACCACTCCTATCATACAACTAAGGTATGTCCCAATGAATACATGACAATCAACCATCAAATACATAACACAACACTTTGTCTTTTTACTATATTCTCTAAAATTGAGCAAGAATTGCTCATAAAAATAACCTAATGTCCTCTTTATGGCCATCAAATTGTTTATACACTAGGGTCCGGTGTACATTTCAACTTTAACTTCTCTCACTTTTATAAATACTAGGTTTTTAGTGAATTCCTAATCAACCATATTACAAGATTTAACTTGTGTCTTCAATTTTTTCTTGAAGATATTATTTCTCTACTCTAATTCCTCAAAAGATTATTCTATAGCTTGAGTAACACTCTTTTGAAGATATGATTTTCTCCTTACTCATGGTGAATCTTTCCAATGATACCCCCAACAATAGAAGATTCCTTTACTGAAGCCACAAGTTTCCTTGCTTCACTCCCTTTTCCATCATTTTGAATATCATGACATTCTATCATCTATCATCTTTGTTTACCACAAATATATCATGTATTCACAAACCTACCTTTTATTCTCGTACCAACATACCTCTACAAATTCTATTATCTCCTCTATTATTCTTACGATTGTTGTTGGATTCTTCTTCATTTCGTTCATTTGTTTAATTTTGAACATTAGTTCCAACCTCAGTAATCAAATCTATAAGCCTTTTAAAGAACGTAAGGCCTATATTTTCATTGGATTTCCATACCCTCCTCATATGAAAATGACACCTAAATTGAATACTCGTGGCTTTTATCTGTAGTCAATCAAAATTATTTAATAGCATTTAGAATAAAAATAACTAGTTTGTGTGGCTATTTGTAGAAAATTCAAGTCAAAATATTGTATTCTTAGGTGCAATCATTGACATAATTGTTGCGGTGGTTGTGTTGGTTCTTGGTATTATTAAGACATCATTTTATACTTTGAAGAAAAATAAAATTGTTGATCAGAATGTTGAAATGCATAGACCATTTGTTACACTATAGTCTCTAGTTTACATAATCAAAATATTGGAAAATTTATTTAAGTTCCATCATTCAAATAAATTATGATATAGTCTATATGGGAAGTATTGCAGCATCATGGGGAATGGCTGGTCATGATGGTGGAGGTGCTCCTAAAATAAAAGGTGCAAGATGGTTTTATTTTGTTAAAATCAAGAATGTGACAAATAATTTCTCTAAGACTAATGCAACTGGGATAGGAGGATATGGAAAGGTATACATAGAAGAGGAAATGACTCAGAACAAAGATCAATCAGTATGTAAATTTGAAATAATACTTGTAAGCTTCAATCAGTTTGGACCAAGATCCACCATTATGAGAAACTGAAAACAAAACTATGATAATTACCCTAATTAAACTGTGTGAAAACTGAAATAAATAAACTGAATATATTGTGAAATGTTTTGTGATGGTATGTCTCGAGTGCTGGTGAATAGATTGAATGTTACAAATATAACTTGAGCAAGGCTTGAACTTATTTTATAGTTTTTTACCCTTGAATTTGATTGATACCCCTGATTAACATAGTTTGCAATCAATTAATTTTGAATGTGTGATATGGATTAATTTGGATGTGAGCCAATGACTGAGAATTTGTTATGGTTGATCCATGTGCTTTGATATAATCTATTTTAGTAAGAAATTTAATGGGATAGGTGTCATTTATTCAATTTAATGGGTTCGGTGTCATTTATTGAACATAGTGAGTTGAATTTTTTAATATCACAACAATTAGGGATGACATAAATCAACTATTTATATGTGCATTTTGGATACATAGATTCAGTTTAGGTCAGTAGGGTTGAAGTGATGGTACTTTGTACTTTTGGAATGATTTATAGTTTTATTTTTTTTATAGTTTGGACAATATGTTTTGTACTCTTTCTATTTAAAATACTCTTTTATGGACAATAAACTGGGGTTGAAGTGATGGGTACTTTCTTTATTTGTTTTATAGTTTGGACAATATGTTTTGTAATCTTTCTATTTAAAACATTATTTATGGATAATTGTAGGCGCATTTTTGAGAAATTTTGAACATAAATTAAAATATATCTTAATATTATATATTTTTTTTTAAAATATGGTTGCACATCTCTCAATTTCCAGTCCCTACACAACATTAACTATTACTCCCTCGACAACCTTAGACATCTCTCTCCTACGTTGAATGGATCATTTCCCCTTTCCTATTAATTTTTTAATGATGTACCTTTAGCCAAAATGACTGGATTGGAATGAGGTAGACTTGTGTGATCTGTGTCAAGAGATAAAAAGTATAAAACCCACGGGCCACCACAGTCTTCCCATACCAAGGCTATGTGCTTATTGTCAGCGTCATGTGTAGGCGTGCTGCTTGATAGTCATCATCTACTTTACCAATCCATGTGCCTCACGTGCACACTCCTTGAGTCCTCACCCATGACTAAAATCCATTATGCCATGGCACCTGTGGAGGTAATGGAAACTTCAATGGTTGTCGTGCGGGAGACGTAATCTGCTCAACATCAGAAGAATCTACACTACTCTTCTTAAGATTTCAATCATATGTAGTCGGCAGGAACATTGGAAATATTAATCTCAACCACTGCCTTAAAAACACTAACAACCACCATGTGTGCACAGTCAACTACTACAGGGTCGCGATTTTGTTTGCAGGTGGAATGATTAAAGTCTGAGCAAAAGTACAACGCAGAACATTCTGCGACACCTCATAGAGTTAAATCACTTAATGAGGGTTGGTAAATATGTATGGGTGAAACATTTACTACGCAACTCTTAATTGCAGCCCGCAACCCATGTCTTAAATATTTTATCTATCATGTATTAATGAGTCAAAGTGTATGTTTTGGATAAATATGGAACTAAAAGTCATTTGCAAGGTTGAGCGAGAGAGAGGGTGAAAGTCTAAGTATGAGATCCATATGCTTAATTTTGTTGTTTACTATTGTAGATTACATGTTTGCGATATGTTTGACGAAATGTCTGGCATGGCTAGTAGGGATTTGGTTAAGGGCCTATTTAAATAATTGTTTCTACTTCATTGTTTTCCTAATATTTTACTGCTCTTAAGATATCATTCCATTCTGGGCAGTGACCTGGGATCTGGGCCGGAAAAAGTGGCTCAAATCCCGGGGACACTGGCACAAAGCTAGATAAATTTGTCCCTAGACACTGGCATGTAGGCATGTGACAACGTCCAGAGGTCCCTGTACGCTGGCATGCTCGTAGCATGAGAGAATCCATAGGGCAAGTTATCATAAGTTTCAGTGGGACCGAGGTGAAAACTTCCTGATGTGTTGACATGGTTCTCAGGGGTCTTGTAACTGATGTGGAATGTTTTTTTTGTTGTGCTTTCATCAATTCCATTTCCTTAAGGTCACATAGGAGGTTGAATCTAACCATAGTATCCTCTCATCACATGTTTACCTAGGTTGACCTATTACTTGGGTAGATGTGGGAGGAGAGCATTACACTTTTGATATTAAATGTACCTACCCAGTTTTCTAGTTAAAATTAATGGGTTTACAACCATATCACATTGTTGATACTTTCATAATGATATGAAAATATAATAATTCTATAGTCTAATGAGTTAATGATTTACCCTTCGTTTTTTGCACCATATATTTACCGATGAATGGCCTACGACTACCCTCCACCTCCCACTCCAATGCCTTCTAGCCTCTCTCTTCGTCATTGTTTATCCTTCATCTTTGTTGTTGTCTAGCCTCTGTATTCATCTTCATGTTTCTATCTGTTTCCATTTATGCTCCAACTTTGTCTCCTTCCTCAACTCCATCAACTCACACCAACCAAGCCTACGCCCAGGTGTGCAAGCCTTAATGGAGGCTTTTCAAATTTTGAACAAGGATTTGAATATGCTTGATTTCAATTTCAAATTCGAAACTTGAATCTTACGCTTTCTCCCTCCAAGGAACAAGCTACGTTGGTATTAACCAGCAAAGCTCATCCACTAATTGAAGTCTTCATCTCATTTGACCATTTTCCCTATATGAGTCAATGATTTCATTTCTATGACATTTACGAGAAAACTTTAATTTTATCCCCTTAATTCAAATCGACCCCACGCCTATGTCATTTCCCCCCTGCTTATGCCATTTCTCCTTCCTCCCTTATTCAACAAACATTTATCTTTGTAAAGCACACATATTATCAGAATTGTCGAGCGACCTTTGCAAACGAAGCAAGTGGATTATTGGAGCAACCAAATTTTTGGCTAAAGATAAAAGTTAAATTGTTGTTACATTTCTCATTGTAGTTACAAAATTTCATGTTTTTGTTACAAGTTTTTAAAATTGTTGTTACATTCCCCAAACTTCAAGTTTTTGTAATCGCCATAACAGTGACAATGAGATGTCACGATGGAGGATGGTTATCGGTGGAGGGAAGGCAAATAAAATGAAGTGGAATCATTAGACTATGCCACACCGATTAGTGGAGAAACCATATTTCATGCCAATGAGCAACAGTAAATTGTTGTTACATTGCTCAATTCTGTTACAAAAATTCATGTTCCTGTTACAAAATTTTAAATTCTTTGTTATATTCCCTAAATTTTAGGTGCTTGTAGTCACTGCAATAGTGATTGTGATTTTTCATAATGGAGGACGTCATCGATTATGGGAGGGTGAAAAAAATGAAGTAGACTCGTTAGACTATGCTATGTCGATTAGTGGAGCAACTAGATTTTAGGACAATGTGCAATGGTAAATTGTTATTACATTGTTCATTGTTGTTACGAAATTGCATGTTCCTATTACAAAATTTTAAAATTTCCTTTGCATTCATCAAATTTCATGATCTTATAGTTGTCGCAACAATGACTTAATGAGTTTCCAAAACGATGACAAGTGAGTTGCCACAATGGTGACTACGAGTTTCCGTGATGGGTGAAGCAACTTAGTTGCCTAATTGGTTCACTCATTGTTGCAACTAGTTGGTTGACCATTAGGTGCAAAATTTCAAACAACTTGTCACTCTATGTGTGTTGTTCCTTTTGTCTAACTGAATTTCTAACATTCAAAAAATAATTTCTAATCCATGGAAATTTCTAACAACAAAATTTATTTGGGGAACAAACCATTCAACTATAACACTTATATTTTTGAGGTCCATATTTACACCTTCTTGGAAAAACAAAAAAGCTGAATGTAGTAACTTTCTTAGGAAAAGGTATATCTATTCAAGTGAAACAATCAATTATTTTCCTCTAACCAATCCAATGTTTGTTGCACATGCCTCAATTGTTGTTCTTTTATCCTACTAAAAATAAAAATATCATCAAGGTAAAAAACTACAAACTTACCTAGGTGGGCTTGAGTTTGTCATGAAGGTACTTGGTCCATTTTTCAAAATATGATATGCTCAACCATTAACAGAATCCTTGTTGTGTATTGGATGTTGTCTTCATTCATCCCCTTCTATAATTTTGATCGAATGTTATTCAATCTTCTTTAAAAATCATCTTACTCCACTCAAAAAATCCATAAGATCATAAACTCTTAGCAATGGAGATATGTTCTTCATTGTTATCACATTTATGACTTTAAATTCCACATGCATTCTTCGTTCTCCACCCTTTTTTGGTGTCAGTAATGTAGTTATAACACTATGGACTCTATCTTTATCTTTTAACAACCCTATATAAAAACTCTTAAGCGTGTTTATTAACTTATTCACTTTCTATTGGGGTAATCCTATAGGCAGCCTTGTTATGCAATATTAATCGAAGTATCAATTCAATTTGACATGAAATGTTTATAATTAGAGGTATTCCTATTGGCATATCATCCATGATAATCTCTTTGTATTTATTCAACAATTCTTCAACTTCTATTGCCACTTTCTTCTCTTCTTCTCAAACCATCTTTGGAAAAGTTACAATGTGACTAAACAAGCCATGATCATGTTCATATTCCTATATCCAACACTCAATTCAATCATTAGATGTAATATGAAGCTTTTCCCCTCTTTCTGACATTGGTAAGTATTTCACATCCTATTAGGAAAACCACTCCTATCATACAACCAACGTATGTCCCAATGAATACATGACAATCAACCATCAAATACATAACACAACACTTTGTCTTTTTACTATATTCTCTAAAATTGAGCAAGAATTGCTGATAAACATAACCTAATGTCCTCTTTATGGCCATCAAATTGTTTATACACTAGGGTCCGGTGTACATTTCAACTTTAACTTCTCTCACTTTTATAAATACTAGGTTTTTAGTGAATTCCTAATCAATCATATTACAAGATTTACCTTGTGTCTTCAATTTTTTCTTGAAGATATTATTTCTCTACTCTAATTTCTCAAAAAATTATTCTATGGCTCGAGTAACACTCTTTTGAAGATATGATTTTCTCCTTACTCATGGTGAATCTTTCCAATGATACCCCCAACAATAGAAGATTCCTTTACTGAAGCCACAAGTTTCCTTGCTTCACTCCCTTTTCCATCATTTTGAATATCATGACATTCTATCATCTATCATCTTTGTTTACCACAAATATATCATGTATTCACAAACCTACCTTTTATTCTCCTACCAACATACCTCTACAAATGCTATTATCTCCTCTATGATTCTTACGATTGTTGTTGAATTCTTCTTCATTTCGTTCATTTGTTTAATTTTGAACATTAGTTCCAACCTCAGTAATCAAATCTATAAGCCTTTTAAAGAACGTAAGGCCTATATTTTCATTGGATTTCCATACCCTCCTCATATGAAAATGACACCTAAATTGAATACTTGTGGCTTTTATCTATATTCAATCAAAATTATTTAATAGCATTTAGAATAAAAATAACTAGTTTGTGTGGCTATTTGTAGAAAATTCAAGTCAAAATATTGAATTCTTAGGTGCAACCATTGACATAATTGTTGCAGTGGTTGTGTTGGTTCTTGGTATTATTAAGACATCCTTTTATACTTTGAAGAAAAATAAAATTGTTGACCAGAATGTTGAAATGCATAGACCATTTGTTACACTATAGTCTCTAGTTTACATAATCAGAATATTGGAAAATTTATTTAAGTTCCATCATTCAAATAAATTATGATATAGTCTATATGGGAAGTATTGCAACGTCATGGGGAATGGCTGGTCATGATGGTGGAGGTGCTCCTAAAATAAAAGGTGCAAGATGGTTTTCTTTTGTTAAAATCAAGAATGTGACAAATAATTTCTCTAAGACTAATGCAACTGGGATAGGAGGATATGGAAAGGTATACATAGAAGAGGAAATGACTCAGAACAAAGATCATTCAGTATGTAAATTTGAAATAATACTTGTAAGCTTCAATCAGTTTGGACCAAGATCCACCATTATGAGAAACTGAAAACAAAACTATGATAATTACCCTAATTAAACTGTGTGAAAACTGAAATAAATAAACTAAATATATTGTGAAATGTTTTGTGATGGTATGTCTCGAGTGCTAGTGAATAGATTGAATGTTACAAATATAACTTGAGCAAGGCTTGAACTTATTTTTGTGATCTAAGTTATTTATAACATTAATGAATTTAGAATCATGCCTATGCATGATGAAAAAAATATCCACTTCCATACCCATCATAGTTTCTTGCATACTATCTTAATCTACATAAAATACTATACACACTTATATTATACAACAACAATAATTTACCATTAGTAATTGGCTTTTGATAGCAAACACTCGTAACAATTAAGAAGATGGAAACATACCTATACTGAATTCACACATTTTCAACATTAAGCCAATAATACAATTATGAACTACTACTATTAAATTGTTTATGAATTTTAACAATGATCTTCAACAAAAAAAGCTAGAATGATGCATATTCCAATAACTTTGTAACAATATATTGCATAGACCATGGCAGCAAAATATAGTAAATTTAGTCAGCATTCAATGGGGTTCTTTCATCTTTTCTCTTAAACATTCTAACATGCTACCATTAACATCATTGACAACCCCTGCCTTTCTATATTCTTTTAAATATCACATTATTTTCATTATTGAAAAATAAATGCATGCATTCATTATTTTCTAAAAATTGTAACAAATTCATTGAAATTCCAAGCATTCTCTTCTAATGCATAATTAACATTATCATAATTGTTTGAATACAAAAACTGGTATTTAATCATGATTATAACTATTCATTTTGTGTTTTCAAAATTATCTATAATTTAGTTATAATAAATGCAACATAATTCCTAACTAACTTTTATCAATTATCGGGACTCAAATGTCATAAACACATTTATTCTTTAAAGCACTTGTTAACATTATTATTCTTCAAAACAAGCAGTAGCACTATTATGAATTTCATATTAAATGTAGTCTAACGCATACGTGTCAATGTAATTTCACTAGTATCATACCTGAGCTTTATCCAAATAACATCATACCTCTACTCCTTCTTGTTTTTACCGAACCTAAGAGGTGCCAATTCTACAATATTTACTCTGATACCACTTGCAATATCCCTAAGTGTACCTCATCCAAAATACATAGGATCGGAAATTTTTACTAGTTTTACCAGCATGTAATATTACCAAATGACTTATCCCATATTCTTCAATTGATAACAAAATGATATAATCACAAGAATTAAGTGAAGTAACCTTAGGAAAGGAATAACAAATCTCATAAAGTAATAACCATTAATGTAACTCGTTAACATAATGTTTTCTACTGTAACTTTGCATCATTAATATTGTTCATTTAGCTAGGCTTTTTAATAATACTTTGAATGATGTTGTTTCCAATGTCTTGCAAGGTAGCAATATCATCAAGATAACAAAATAAGAAAGAACATAAATATACATTGATATACCCTCAAAACCCTGTTAGGTCCCTATGCTACTAGTGTAACCCCTTATTGTTATTAGTACAACCCCCTAATTATATTGTTGTGCCCATGTAGTCCCCATATTGTTATTATTGTGCCCCATAGAAGCCCACTATTGTTATTGTTGTGCCCTTACATTATTATTGTTATGTCGGCTCTTATTATATTATGACTCCTTAGACTCCTATATATAGAAAGGAGGTCTTTTCATTTGTATCATCTAAGAATTTTTCATTTGTGTAATGTAAAGGAGGTTGCCCCCTCGAAGAGACTTATTTCTAGGTCGTTTATCTCTCTTTTCTATCATTTTGTGAGGTGGTTTCATAACATTTGGTATTGTAGGGAAACAGGGAAAGATAATCAACTCTAACAGCATGAAAAAGCATCTAAATAAAGAACAACGGGGCGTAATTGCATAATTATGTTCACTAGAAGATCCCACATCGAAATCATGCATTTCTCCAAATCTCCAAAACGTTTTGGACAATCATTCCAAGTTATTTGACACTCCCAAAGGCATCCCACCTATTCGTGATCATGATAATGCTATTCATTTGATTTCAGGAAGTGTTCCTCCAAACATCAGGCCTTACAGATATCCATATGCCCAAAGGAGTGGGAACTCATTCAAAAGTTACAGAAGGTCCCAGTTCAAATAGTATTGCGAGAACTTAACAAGGAAGGAAAAATCATATTGGAACCTAAAGTAGTCACAGAACCAAGAAATCGATAGCTACAAAATAGATCAATTTCAGAGTATCTCATCAAGTGGAAGAACTTACCCGCTGAAGATTCCACATGGGAGGACAAGAATTTATACAAAAGCATCAAGAACTACTCAAGTGTTGAGGACAACACTTTTTGAAGGAGAGGGACATGTTAAGTCCCTATACTACTAGTGTAACCCCTTATTGTTATTAGTACAATCCCCTTATTATATTGTTGTTCCCATGTAGTCCCCATATTGTTATTAATGTGCCCCATAGAAGCCCACTATTTTTATTATTGTGCCCTTACATTATTATTGTTATGTCGGCTCTGATTATATTATGACCCCTTAGACTCTTATATATAGAAAGGAGGTCTTGTCATTTGTATCATCTAAGAATTATTCATTTGTGTAATGTAAAGGAGGTTGCCCCCTCGAAGAGGCTTATTTCTAAGGCTTTGATCTATCTTTTCTATCTTTCCGTGAGCTAGTTTCATAACAAACCCTGAAGGGAAAAACCAACAAACATTTATTTTATTAAATGTTTCATGAGGGAGTTCACCCCTCACTCAATGGCAAAAAGGGATTCCATCCCTTGTCCACTGCTCAAATTTTACAAAAAGTAACATAGTCTTTAACTCAAGCATATCTAATTAGATTCTATTAAATTTAACATGATGTCATGTTTTTCTGACACTTTACCCCATTGTTCTTCAATCACAATGTCTTCATGGCACGATTTTTTACAATATTAAGTTACCCGTTCTAAACTACAATTAAGGATCTTCCACTCGGCATACAACAATAGTAATACATAATGACCTCATCACTTGCAATAGTATTAGTTGTAGTCCATATTTTGATTTTTGCAAAAGATGTTAGTTTAGAAATCATCACTCCATTCTTTACAAAAGTCATGATTCTTTCATGCAACCACTATGATCAGTGAACTCTATCATCATGATTATTCAAAATATCAATTTATCAAAATCCAAAATATTATGAATTTTTCATCAATTAAATAAAGTGAGAGAATATAAATATCAAATATTCAATATCTACAAGTTATCATTTCAGAATCACTAATAATGTTTCATGAATTATTCCACTTGGCCTAGAAACACTTTATTGTACATGAAAACATTAGAGTAAAAGTCATATCCATAACTAATATCTTACCTTTACATGTATAATCATGTACTTAATAATAGCTATTTAAATATGAAATTCCTTAATAGTTATCTGCAAAACCACGCTTCTAATACATTTAATCCAAATACAAAACCATGGGAATCAATTTGCACAACCATGTTATTATTTCTTAGTTGTTCTTCTTGTTGCAAAATCATGGCTAATAATCTACTTGTTATTTTATATACAAAACCACGGGTAACAATCTATTTTTTCCCTTGAATACAAAACCAATCTTGTCTTCTCTAATGTAACAATGCAGGTTATTACTATAAAATACATATAATCTTGTTGTTTTTATTCCCAAAGCATAATACAAAGGTACATAGTCATAAGTGCATGTATATTTTCCTATATTTCAAAGGCATTAAATAAAATCACACATTTATAAATCCATGTCTATTTATCCACCTTTCACATGCATAAATGCATAATGATTATAAGAGCATGCTTACTCATGCTCATTTCACTTACATTGAATAAGCATTATAAAATCATATCTATTCATCCATATTTCACATGCATTAAATAAATGCATTGTAGTTAGAAAAGGTTGGATATTTATATATCCATTGCAAGCCACATGCGAATAATTTCTAACATAGAATGTGAATACTCATGTAATATTTTACTGTGTGAGTGTTAGATTACACACACACACACATATATATCTTGCAATCCACATGCACATAGTTTTTGACACATAATTTCTTGGACAATCATCTCAAGGTATTTGAGACTCCCAAATACCTTACACCTATTCGTGATCATGACCAAGTTATTCATTTGATTCCAGGAAGTGTTCCTCCAAACATTAGGCCTTGTAGATATCCCTATGCGAAAAGAGTGAAAATGAACGTATGGTTGCAGAAATGTTAGAGGTCGATATAATTCAACCTAGTCGAAGTTCTTTCTCTACTCTAGTAGTATTGGTGCACAAGAAGGATGGATCATGGCATATGTGTCTGAATTAGAGGGAGCTCAACAAGTTCACTATTAAAGATAAATTTCTCATTCCTTTCATTGATGAATTGGTGGATGAATTATGTGGATCAATTTACTTCACCAAGTTGGATCTTTGTTCAGGATATCATCAAATTAGAATGAAGACTGAAGATATTCCAAAAAAAAAAAATTCAAAACTCATGAAGGTCGTTATGAATTTTTGGTCATGCCTTTTTCCCTTACTAATGCACCTTCCACATTTCAAGGTTTGATGAATTCCATTTTCAAACCCTTAGAAAATGTGTGTTAGTATTTTTAATGATATACTAATCCATAGCAAGTATTGGAAGGATCATGTTCAACATGTTCACAGGGTGCTCAAACTATTGGAGGAGAAACAATTATATGCATAAATATCCAAATGTTTCTTTGGAGAATAGGAGGTGGAATATTTGGGTCATATTGTATCTCATGAGGGTGTTAAGGCAGACCCTAACAAAATTAAATCCATTAAGGAATGGAAAATCCCCACAACCCTATAGCATCTTCAAGGGTTTCTTTGGATGACACGGTATTATCACAAGTTTGTTAAGAATTATGGGAGAATAGTAGCGCCTCTAACAACATTACTGAAGAAATATGCATTTCCGTGGACTCTAGAAGAAACTAAGGCCTTTGAACATATTAAAGAGGCAATGTGCCAAGCACTCATCGTAGCTACACCTAACTTCACAAAAACCTTTATTGTGGAATGTGATGCCCCAGGAAATGGAATTCGTGTTGTTTTAATGCAAGAAGGAAGAACCATTTATTTTGAAAGTCACCCAATCAAGGGAAAGTATTTACACAAACCTATTTATGAGAAGGAAATGTTGGAAATACAACATGCACTAAATAAATGACAACCTTAACTAATGGGAAGCAACTTCAAGGTAAAAATAGATCACGATAGTCTTAAATACTTTTTAGAACAAATATTATCTTAAGAAGACCAGCAAAACCGGGTCACAAAGATGTTGGGTTATGACTTTGAAATCATCTACAAAAAAAGGAAGCAAAATGTTGTTGCATATGCACTCTTGAGAAAGGATGATGACACTGCAAAATTTCTATGTTCCATTTCTATTGGATAACTGAAGCAAGGGATTAATGGAATAATGACAAAGAGGTGTGGACACTCATTCAAAAGTTGCACCAAGATCCTACTACGTCTTACACATTTATCTAGAAAAATGAGTCATTATCGTACAAAGATCATTTATATCTCTGTAGGGATTCACAACTCAAAAGAAAGATTCTTTTAAAACTACAAGCCTCCACCTTATGAGGGAATTCATGATTTTAAAAAATTTACCACAAGGTCAAGAAGGATTTTTTTTGGAATGGCATTAAATCTGATATTCAAAAGTTTTTGTGAGAATGTTTGGTTTTCCAACAAAAGAAAGTTGAGACAATTAAGACCCCAACTCCATTAGAACCTTTAGCCATTCCAATTCAGTGTTTTGAGGAGGTATCAATGGATTCTATCACAAGTTTACCTAGACCTTAAGGAAAGAGTGTCATCATGGTGGTAGTTGATAGACTTACCAAGTATGCACAATTTTGTGCATTATCTCATACTTTTAAATCCAATACAGTTGCTACTGCACTTATGGAAACAATTCAAAAGCTACATGGAAACCCAAAGATTATTGTAAGTGACGATCCCATTTCCACTCGAATTTTTTGGACGAAATTATTTTCTTGTCTTGGTACATAATTAGCTCATAGTTCATCTTATCATCCTCAATCTAAGAGGAAAATAGAGATAGTGAACAAATGTTTGGAACGATATCTTCATGTCTTTGTATTTCATAAACAAACACAATGGGTCAAGTGGTTACCTCTGGCTAAATGGTGGTATAACACTTCCTTCCTTATTGCAAAAAAAATGGCCCCATTTATGGAACTTTATGGATATCATCCACCATCCGTCACACCATATTTAAGAGAAAATTATAAGGTTCAATCAGTGGAAGATCACATTGAGCATCAACAACAATCCCTCCAACTCTTAAAGGATAACCTCAATCTAGCGCATAATCGAATGAAATAATAGGCAAACGAGCATCGCGGTGAAAAAAGTTTTGATGTAGGCGGCTGGGTATTTTTATGGCTACAACCATATAAAAAAAATCCCTCAAGAAAGATAAGAAGGGTAATAAATTATCACCCAAGTACTATGGTCCTTACAAGGTGTTGCTAAAGATTATTATTATGGAATATAAATTAGAGTTGCTTGCATATTCCCGAGTACACCTAGCTTTCCATGTTTCATACTTAAAGAAGGTTATCAGTGACAAGATTCCAGTTCAAGCAATACTGTGAGAACTTGACGAGGAAGGAAAAATCATATTGGAGCCAGAAGCAGTCATGAAAACAAGAACCTGGTAGCTACAAAGTCGATCAATTTAAGAGTATCTCATTATGTGGAAGAACTTACTTACTGAAGATTCCACATGGGAGGATGAGAATTTTATAGAGATGTATCAATAACTACTCAAGTGTTGAGGATAACATTTTTTTGAAGGAGAGGGGCATGTTAGGTCCCTATAATACTAGTGTAGCCCCCTTATTGTTATTGTTAGTGTAGCCCCTATTGTTATTGTTGTGTCCCATAGAAGCCCATATTGTTATTATTGTTATGTAGGCTTTGATTATATTGTGACCCCTTAGAACCCTATATATACCAAGGAGGTCTTGTCATTTGTATAATCCAATAATTATTGATTTATGTAATGTAAAGGAGGTTCCCCCATTGAAGAGTATACTTTTTAAGTTGTTAATCTATCTTTTATTCTACTTTGTGAGCTAGTTACACAACAATTATCAATGAATCCAGTTCGTATTTCTCAATCATAATAACATTATCTTTAATCACAATATTTTCAACTATTATTCATTTTGTAATTCTAGGTGCTAATTATAATATTTTTAACTATCAATCATTAATCACAGTTTCTTTGCAAGTACTTAGAGAACATATAGTTCCCTAATCAAAAAAATTGTCATAGAATCCATAATCGCATAAAGTGCATATTTCGTTAGCCCTTACTAAAGACATCCATAAGTCTAGTATCATGAATTCCTGGAAATAAAATATAGGCTTCCCTTAAACTACAATTCTAGTAGTTCCTCACCAAATGATAGGTGTCTTTCTTGCTAGGAAACTAATCGTAAATCGTTGATATATTTACACCTCCTAAACCCAAGTAGTGCCATGCTAGTTTTGGTACTAGTCTCGTCGTTATCTCCCAATGACACATTTAAATTTGTACTACCTTTATTTCTCGCAATCAATTTCATACATCCTCTAACAAATTTTTTTATCTCTTGTCATGCAAGCTTATGGTGATCATCCACCCATGACCTTTATCTCCAATCATATTATCTCTTGGTAGTTAGATCAACTAAACAAAATCATCACTTTTGTGAAAAATGGAGGATTTTTCCTATCCCTTCATGGAAGATAACTAATTTTCATTGTTTCCTTAAAGTTAGGAGTTTAAATTCTCATGTGGTGGCTCGTCTAATATTCTCAAAGAAAAATAAATATTTACATTCTCATAAAGAATATTTACTTTTCACGTTTTGGATTTTTAGCCACTCATCATTTAAAAAAAATAAAGCGTAAAAGTCATTTAAAAATATATTTACCACTAATCTGCATTTAAAAGTAAAATAAGGTTACAATTCGATTTCCACTATCGTCTAATGTTTCCTTGAAGCATTTTAAATTACCAAATCATGATTCCTTGAAAATGTTTTGACACCACTACCTGAGTCTCCTCACAATTTTGGCCTTCAAACAAGATGTCCCCTGAAATCCAACAATTCACAGGCATCATGACTGACATCTCATGTCACATGGGTGGTGTTCATTTCAAGTTTCCCTCATAATAAAAAACATGCATTTTAGAATAAGCATCACTATATATTCTATCCATAAATATTCCATGTCATGTTTTCATAATAATAAACATTATATATTCACATTTCCAGTTGCAAATCAAATTGCGACCTTTTTCCTTTCACTTATTCTTATATTTAATTACGCTGGAATGTTAGTGAAATCACTATCTTGTCATTATGCTACCCCTGCTTAATTATACTAGCAACATTAATCACAATTGTACTTCATATAACCATACTCTTTACAAAATCATGTTATTTATAAAACATCTTGTTGAATATACTCAAGATGCATTTCAATTTTCACATGCATAAATGTTTCTTAATACTTCAACAAAGTAACAAGGAGCTGATATTTTTCCTTTTCCATGTACATAAACCATTTCCATGCATTAAGAGAAATCATAGAAAATAAGGGTTTCTCCTCCAAACTATATATAAGAAGATTAAAAAAAAAAATCCATGGAGATGTTTTCCATAATAATAATCAATGAAACAAGACCTTCTAATAGATATAAAGCCATTTTGATCCAAACATTATCATCCACCATAGTACTAATCTATGCAAAATGACATTTCATTTTTATACAAATGTGTTTAACCATAAGTCACCATGCAACATTACTAAGTCGAAGACAATAATGAAGAATTTTAGTCAAAGAAAATAGTAACACAAACTAATTAAAATACCTCATCCAGATATTGTTTACCAATGACAAGGAAGACACCACAATTCTAAAACATAATGGACCTAACTAATTAGGTTTAATATATATTGTCTCCAATAATATTCACACAAACTAGATGATTCCCCAAAGGATGAAAATTCAATATTTTGTTATATCGATGATGTATCCAAACTCATCATACTAACCCTATCATTGAAACATCAACTTGTAGAGCTACATTGACATGTTTGAAGTTTTATCATTTAACGTAATCAACAACACCTAACTGTTATTAGTTTTATCATTGAATTTGTAGAACATACATAATGTATACCATCGCACATGTTTCCATTACTAGACAATACATTATTAAATTATCAAATATCTTTGCTACCCTTATCATATGATTTACCATATATGCATGTTCATATAAAATGCCACAACCCTTTTCCTTTATGTTCTTGTTATAAACATGCATTTCTATTTATTAGTCACTTTTATAAGACACTACTATTATCGTGATATAAGTTGTTTATAACATTCAAGAACTTACAATCATGCTTATGCATGAGTAAAGAAATATCCACTTTCGTAGCCATCATAGTTTATTTCATACTATCTTAATATGCAAAAAATGATATACAAGAACAATAATTTACCATTAGTAATTGTATGTCAATAACAAATATTGTTAACGATTTAGAAGCTAGAAACATATCTATAGTCAATTAAATTATTACCACCATTAAGCCAATAATATGAGTATGAACTACTACTATCAAATTATTTATGACTCTTAACAATGATCTTCAACAACAAGAAATTGAATGTTGCATATTCCAATAAATTGTTACAATATATTACATAGAACATGACACCAAAATATCATAAATTCAATTGACATTTAATGGGGTTCTTTCATCTTTTCTCTTAAACAGTCTAACATGCTACCATCAACATCAAGGACAATTTTTGTCTTTCTACATTCTTTTCACTATCACATCGTTTTCATTATTGACAAAGCAATGCATGCATTAATTATTTTCTCAAAATAGTAAGCAATGCATTGTGATTCCAAGCATTCTCTTTTAATTCATCATTAACAGTATCATATGAGTATGGATACAAAAACAGGTAATTAATCCTAATTATTAATATTAATTGTGTGAATGTTCAAAATTATCCATAATTTAGTTTATTCAATGTGACATGATTTCTAACTGACTTTTATCAATCATCATGACTCAAATGCCATCAACATCATTATTCTTCAAAGCACTCATTAACGTTATTACTCTTTGAAACATGCATTAGTAGTATTATTCGTTTCATATTAAATGTGGTCTAATGCACACGTTGTAATGCAATTTCATTAGTATCATACTAAACCCAAGAGGTGCCAGTGTTGCAACCTTTTCCCTTTTACCACTTCTAAAATCCCTTAGTGTACCTCATCCAAAATATATGGGATTAGAAATTTTTACTAGTTTTACCAGCATGCATTCTTCCAAAATGATTTATCCCATACTCTTTAATTGATAATCAAATGATATAATCATGATAATTAAGTGAAGTAACCTTAGAAAAGGAATAGAATATATCATAGAGTAATAACCATTAATTCAACTTGTTCATGTAATGCTTTCTAGTGTAACTTCATATCATTAACATTGCTCATTTAACCAAATTCGTTAATAACACTTTGAATGTAGTTTCCAACATCTTGCAAAGTAGAAATATCATCAAGATAACAAAATATGAAAGAACATAAATAGACATCGACATAACCTGGAAACCCTGAAGGGAAAAGCCAACAAACATTTATTTTATTAAATATTTCATTAGGGAGTTCCCCCTTCACTCAATGGAAACAAGGGATGAAATCCCTTGTCCATTGCTAAAATTTTACAAAAATTTACACAACCTTTAATTCAAGCATATCTAACTAAATGATATTACATTTAAAATAATGTCATGTTTTTTAAACACTTTACCCCATTGTTCTTCAAGCACATTGTCTCCCTGCATAGTTGTTTCCTGTAGTAACTTACCCTTTGTAAACTATGATTAACAATCTTCCACTCTACATATAACAATAGCGATACATAATTAACGCATCATCTACAATAGTATTAGTTATAATCCATCTTTCAATTGTTGCAAAAAAACTAAGCTTAGAAAACATCACTCCATTCTTTGTGAAATTCGTGATTATTTCCTACAACCACTATCTTTAGTGAACTCTAACATCATGATTATTCAAAATATCAATTTATCAAAACCCAAAAGATTATGAATTTTTCATCAATTAAATAAAGTGTGAGAATCAAAATCCCAAATATTCAATATCTACTAGTTACCATTTCAGAATCACTAATAATCTTCCATGCATTATTCCACTTGGCCTGGATACACTTTCTTGCACATGCAGAAATTAGAGTAAAAGTCATATCCATAACTAATTTTTTACCTTTACATATATAATCATGTACTTAATATTAACTATTTAAATATGCAATTAGAGTAAAAGTCATATCCATAACTAATATTTAACCTTTACATGTATAATCATGTACTTAATAATAATTATTAAATATGCAATGCCTTAATCCTTATCTGAAAAACCACACTTTTAATGCATTTAATCCAAATACAAAACCACGAGAATCAATTTGCAAATCCATATTAGTGTTTCCCTTGTTGCAAAATCACGGCTAAGAATCTACTTGTTCTTTTACACACAAAACCATGGGTAACAACATAGGTTAGTAATATAAAATATGACTAATCTTGTTGTTTTTATTCCTAAAACATAATACAAAGGCATATAGTTATATGTGCATGTCTATTTTCTCATATTCCAAATGCGTTAAATAAAAACACATATTTATAAATCTATGTTTATTGATCCACCTTTCGTACATAAATACATAATTATTATATACTTATTATAAAAACATGCGTATTCATTCTCATTTCACTTACATTGCATAAACATCATAAAATCATATATATTCATCCTTATTTCCTATGTATTAAATAAATACATTATAGTTATCAAAACATGATTATTTATGGTTGAGAATGTAAAATCCTATGCATTACTAAAACCGTCTCTATAATATTTCTATGGATGCAAAATCAAATGATTTAACCTTTGCATAACCATGACTACTTTATTATACAATGCAGTGGCAATACATTATTAGAAATCAATAAACTTACTATTATTTTGACCATTGCAAACCATTCATACATATATGCGGGTACTTCTGATACGCGGGTACTTTCGATACGCAGGAATGAGTATCTAGCACTGATACGCAGGAACGAGTATCCAGCACGGCTAGAAGTGTTGCCCAAATTTACAAGAAATGTCAAGTTGGGAGCATCAATAATATAATATATTTAAATTTAATATATATTAAAAATAAAAATAAAAATAAAATAATTTATTTATTTCCATACAAAACTTGCCAATCAAATTCCATCTTGCAAAAAAACATGTAAAATATTGAACTTTGAAACATTGCCAAAAAATATCAAAATATTAATCCATCAACAATTTCTCAATCAAATTCCTTCAGAGCAAGGAAACATGCATAACTCTCAAATGAGAAAAAAAGATTGTTATTAGTCGATTATTAGGTGATTTCATGCAACTCTATATGTTAAGTCATTGGTTCAATTCTTTGCCCTTGATGTAACCTCACCAATATTATATATATTATATCTAATTATAATAGAGATAAGAAAAAATAAAATATATATTAATAGTAATTAAAAAAATTTAAAACAATAGAGTTTAAATCCAATGTTATTTTAAAAAGAGTTTGTATAATAAAATTATAAATTTCCAAGTTCACATATATTTTATACTTTTATTATTATTTTTGGTAGGTAAGTACCCACAGGGGATTTGAACTAGTGACCTATCGCAAGGAGTGCCTTAACAGTGCACCCATTCACCATCAATCCAAAGCCCCGTGGGCTAACATATATTTTATACTTAAATAAATATGAAAATTAAATTAAAAAACGTTTTATTAATAATATTTATATTTCATAATTTCAACTATTTTTTTTCTTTAGTATTCCATCTTTTGTCCATTTAGCTTTAACGATAATGATGGTTTTTCTAGTGGCTAACAATCTTCCTAAATTATTTTATATCCATCCGCCATCCGCGTATATGAGGAGAATGAATAGCTTTCCAATGACAAAGATAAAGATTGGCCAGACGCCTCATCTTCATTTGGATAGAAGGGTTTTCCATAAACATGTTGTTTCTATTAGTTCCAGACCGATATCCAAATCTAAACCCAATGGCATACCCTTCCGTTCACATAGTTCCATTAGTTTAAGCAACACCCAAGCTGGCAATGTCAAATACACCTACGTTTGCACTTATTCATTGCAGTGAAGCTCCCAAAACATCAAAAATTGGTTGCAGTGAAGCTCCTGAAAAGCTCCAAAGTACCGGTTGAAGCTCCCAGCGGTTTTCAAGTGTTTCCGATCAGTTCCCAAGCTCCCAGGAGCGGGGAAGCTTCAAGTACGTTCTATCCGATGCCTAGGAACGATACCCATGTAACTATGTATAAATATATTGCAAGCTATATGCTAATAATTTCTAACACACAACGCGCATATACATGTAATATTTTATCATGCAAGGGTTACAGTATGTGTAACATTACATTCGGATAACCACCTTGTAGAAATTTTCATTGTAGATTACACTGATTATGCAATGTAGTAAAGAAAAATACTTAATCTAATTCTACAATCAAACTTGCGGAAACTTAATTGATTTTGAGCAAGATCAAACAGAACACATATAACAGAGAAGAAGAATCAATCACATATGAAACACAAAAGAATACTCTGGGGAAAGCCTCAACTAAAAACCCCGCTATCTATATTATCATACAAGTGGAAATATCTCGGGATTACACAAAGCTTTAGCTCTCAAGCTATCCAGCTCTCAGTACAATCCCTCACTGCCGCTCATAGAAAGAATAGACAACACATATGCCTCCTCCTCTGTCCTCCAAGCCTCCTATTTCCTTGCGCAGTTTCTCTTGGGTCCTCCAGCTGCCACCTATGTGATTCTCACCTCACACACTGCTATGACCTCTGTAGTAACTACACAATCCTCAAGGAATGAATTCCTTCTACATGCAAGATATATTCACATGGGAATACTCTAGCAACTGATAGTACACTATCCTTGCCTTTAATCTCAGCCGGGTCTTTGTCTGAACTAACATACATGAGTTATTTATGAGAGAATATTCAGTTATCTGAAGAATAATAACTTTGCATGCATGCATGCATTCACTGACTGAACTCATAATTAGTTCGACAAATTGTTTGGAACTAATTTAACTAGACTTAACTCAGATAACTGAGCTAACTAATTACAACTCAAATACAACTCATCCTTATCTCCTTAATTAAGGGATAACATTCTCAATCAAAGGGATAACTGTTGCATGTCTTCACAAAGACTTCATGTTTGAATTTCTCTAACTAATTAACTCAAGATGAATTAATTAATTATTTTTGAAACAGCTCGTGAGACTAAATTCTCATTTTAATTCTCAATTTTAATTCAAGGACAAATTAAAATTTGACTATATCCTAAAATGCTATCTATAGCAATGCTATTTTTAGCATTTCTATTTTTAGCATTTCTTGTTGTTATTTTCAACACTTCTTCTCAACAAGAAAGGAATTCAACTCTATCCCGATCCTAAACCTTTGGAATGTTCTGCATGCAACACTTCTCTCAAGTGTTGTTGCTCCAGCAACTCCAGAAACAAAAAATATCCAACCTGAATCAGAATGATGCATCTGTCATCAAAGTCTCTGACTGTTGTTACCTTTGTCGACTGAAAACTCTGCACCTCTGTGCTCTTTAGTATCTGACTACTCTAGCCTCTGTCACTTTGATCTCTGACTGCATCAATCACACTGATTCCTCTTGCTGCATCTGTGCTGCTGCTGGTCCTATCTCCCAGCACTGCATCCGCACTGCACCTCCTCTCATCATGTTGCAAAGTGCTACCCATTACTGCACTGCAACTCAGTTATTGAGAAGTAAGTAATTGATATCCCAATCGACCTCCCTATTGGGCTAGAAACACCCTCTGATGCTGAAGCTCCCTCTGCCGCTCCATTTGCATCTGTCTCTACCCACTCAGTTAGTTCTACTACTCCTCGTCGAGACTCCTATAGCAAGGTCTAATCAAAGAGGTTGGGTACCTCAAGGTTCATGCCCCTATTTCAGCCTTCATAAGACTATCACTTCACATTGCCCCACCTCACACCTGGAGGTATGGCTGCATGCAGGGGTTAAATTTGACACCCATATACTAGTATTTAGCTTTTTTACACGTAAAATATGTTCTAGTTTCAAATCTCCACGTCATGTGTAACTTGCCATTAATTTTTAAGAACGTCAATATGACAGACATGTTTAAAAATGAAAAATTAAAAAAAAAATTATAGATATATATATATATATATATATATATATATATATATATATAACCTTGCAAGTTGCGCTGAATGGAGGATTTATTAACATTTTTAACATTTAATTTAATAATCCATGGTAATTACTAATAGGTATCCACCCGTAACCCGTTACCCGTATCAGTTTCTAAGTCATAATTATAAATATCACTGATATTATATCAGTTTCTAATTTTCAACAGGTAAAACCGTAAATGGTATGGTACTAATGGTAATTAATTCCCAGCTACCCACTACAGGTAGCTACAGAGTTAGGTTACTAATTTATGGTGATTTTTGCAAGTTGTAACTTCCAGTTCCAAGTTCCAATTCATTTCAATTTTCAAATTCCAATCCACCGCAATCTGTAAGTTATTCAACAATGTGGTGAGTCGGTGACTTTGGTGAGGACTCAGGAGCAGGGCATAAGAAAAACCTGTTGGAACTTCGAATTCAGCTGAGTTTGTGCAGAGAATTGGTGTAAATGGGTCAAATAGACATTTGAGAGGGATATCAAAACCAGCATATCCACAATCATGGGTTTTGAGTCAGAGTAGCAGGAGGATGACATCGGATAAATGCCTTCTTCAATCCCCCTGAATCCTGATGATCTCATTGTGCAAAAAGCTATCAGGTTAGATCCCAAACCATAATCAGCTATACCCAATTTATTTATATATATACACACTTCAGCCTGGCTGTATATTCATTAAACATACATTCGGATGTTGCTGTGTATACTTGGCTATGTATTGTAACTATTCTGGCCCATAATCAAGTAAAATCCATATGATAACAGGATTGATTTAAAAATGGCAGCATGCATCAATTAAAAGACACATTTCTTGATAGAGGGTAGGATTTATCTCAACATATATGCTTTATCTATGAGAGGAGCATTTTTGCATTCAACTAAACGTTTAAGTAATATTACCAAATCTTTAGGATATGGAAGTAAAATTGGATGTTACATAATGAAATAATGAACCTACTCATATATAGTGTCTTGTGGAAATACTTCCATGTACATTCTTGCTTCCAGTCTCGGCAGATTTGTGTGCCAACCATACTCCAGGCCCTGGACTACTAATTTGCTAGTGTCCCCTTAACATGGATCTATTCTTGGATTGCATGTTTCACAGAGGGAAGTGAGGTGTTTTACAGCATGTGTAGGGGACATGGGGAGATGCCCACCTGGAGGAAGACTATATATCCTGTAGGCTGTGTTTATTAACAATCCAAAGTTCATTTAGGACAATCTTAGATCAGTACAGTGAACACGTGAACGCTAGCAATAAGCAATATCCAAAACATCAAGGCTAATGGATTATGGATCCCTTACCTGGGTTGTAGAATGAGACTTGATTTGCAATCATAACAGGCATGCATTGAAAGCTATTCTGGAATCTGACCCATATTGACAACCACAGTCACATCGCAGTCAGCTCCAATGGTTGGGAACATATTGTTCTCAATACAATTTGCAACTCCAAATGTAGTGAACACAGGAGGACTATTGTTTTGAGTAAAGTAACAAAGTCCTCGTTTAATATCATATCCACAACCGATGGTGGCTCCGATTCTATTCCAGGGATTGCCAAAGAAACATACTTCTCCTGCACCTGCAATGAAGATCTCCCCCTTCTTGGAATGAAATCCAATCGAAACATCATCTAGACCAGGAAATCTGAAAGGAGGGGCCGGCCTGCAAGCCAACCCAATAGCCAGATTGCCATCAACAATCCCAGCACTCTTCGTCTTCTTCTTCGCATTGGGTCTGTAGGCAACTATGGAGACCTCAAAATAGTTACAAGCAACCCTAAAGCCCATACTCTCATTCCCATGCATCAGAGGAAGAATGCACTGAACTGACTGTGGTTTTCTCTTGGAGCCAATCAAGGGATTGAAATTGATTTCCTACAGATCACACGAATTTAATGAAATTAAAGGCTCTCGGGACTGGAAGATTTCCGTGCTGAGTCCATTGAATTCATTGGGAAGTCTATGGAATTAGAAATGCTAGGCTTCCCAGCCCTTGTCTGCACTGATCCATTCCTTTGAACTGTCAAAGGGAATTATAGGATTATGTTCTCTCCATTGCCCCGCAAAGTTGGTTCTTCACTCCCGTAATGTTTTCTCTCTTATTGACAAGAAGTGTAAGGCTACCCAGAAGCAGCAGTAGAGAGGGCAACACTCCAGAACATACTCTATCTGCCATCGATAAAATTGAAACTATAAAACACAGATGCCAACAAATAATGATATATGATGTTTATTAACGGATGTGAAATTCATATTACTATCTCACCTCTTCTGGAAGACTAGAGGATACAATCTTTTGTAGGGCATCATTTAAATACTTTTGAGAGAAAATTTCAGCCTCTTCCATAACTTTTTTCACCGGGAAAAGCAATGAGGGATGCCCGAAATAAATTGAGGACAGAGGAAGGTGTTAACAGTAGGAAACAAGCCTATAGCACTCAGGCTTCCAGGGTACACCTTCAACATGAAGTTTTACACAACGCGAAAAATAGAAATTGCTTTTAGTTTCATTCATATACAGAAAACTGCTAGCCCAATACATTAGACACACGGCTTTGATATATAGACAGCTGGAGTCTTTATTTGAGCAGCGATTGTCTTGTGTAAAACCTTATTGCTCATGGAATTTTCCACGTGGCGGGGACACATAGCCATAATATATGGGACTTACAATAAATAAAAATCACACATATTACGCAAAATATTATATAACACAAAATCTCAACACCAAACTGTCACTTAGTCTACCCATGAGGAACATCAAGAGTTAAAAACGGTGAAACTTTTAACAAACTAAACCAAGATATGATGAGATCGCATCAACCGATAGACCTCTCTAAAAATCTCAGGTCCAAGACACATCATCCAAAAATCTGTATCCCAAAGTTTATTTCGGAACAATGGAGTGTTGAGACATTTCAAACTCCATGCCTTTTTAAATGACCAACCGAAGGTACTTTGTTAGACAAATTGGTTCACATCCTTTGGATCAAATGGATCTTCATACACCCGATAACCACATGCCAAGGCTATCCACTACTGAAAAGTCACTTTTTTAGCTTGAATGTAGAAGTCCCCTTTCCGTACCTGTACATATGCCTGCTGCATGAGTTGATGTGGTTGCTTATAATCAATGGGATAACTTGGTTGCTCATGGCAAGTTGGCAACCAAAGTTCTGTTTTTTCTGTCTGGGTGTGTGTTTTCAGGGTTCTTCTTGGATCAACCAGTTCAAATTAGAATTGGCTGGTTCGACTGATTATTAAACCAAATTGTCCTCTTCGAACCCAAATGTGCAAAAAAGGAAATTATCCTATTTTTGGAATTTATATATAACTCCATCACTTTCATGTTCAATAGTCACGACTCATAATCGGTTTCGTGGGAACAGCTTGGTTAGTTCTGTATAGTTTACATTTTAAGTGCTAACCTGCAGGATCAAGTTTATTATACAAGAAAATAAATAAATAGAATGTACTAAATAGAAGTGTAATGTTAAACCTGATTTCTATGTATAATAAAATGAATGTTGTAATCGAATAGGCTGAGAAAATGTTAAGAAAATTAGGGAAGCACAGATACTGAGGATGAGGTAACGATCCCTTAAATGTAAACTAAACCAGAGTCAAGCCCACCCTTCCTGGGAAATCGGGAATAATAAAAAAAAGGTTCTTTCTACAATCCATGTAAATAATAATTGCATGTACTTCAACATGAAAGTTTGTGTGAGTTGAATTTCATGAATTCCTTTTGGGGTAGTTTGGTACAGAAATATAAAAATGTTTCTTCTTAATCAAGTAAACCTATTTTATCACTATTTCCCATCTATTTTATCATTATTTCCATCTTAAACAAAAAAACTCAGAACATTTGAACAATCTGGAAAATTTGCAGCAAAATTTGATCAACAGGTCTCAAAACAAAGTGTAGCAATGAGGCTTGAGCCGAATGGTACAACAAAGAATGGAAAATTTGAACAATTATGAGTACAATTTGAAATTAGATGAAACTTGTACAAATAAATTTTAAAAGTCATATGATGGGCAATTTAAAAATAAAAACGTCATAAAAAAATTCCTTGACGAGTAGGGTCACCCGTCAAATTTAACCCTTGGCTGCATGTGATCCTTCTGCCCACTTGGCTCGAAATTTCCCCCTACTGGAGGTCTCTGCATGAGTGGATGCCTCCACTCGGTCTCCTCTAAGCATCTCTAATTGTGGATCCTCCACAATTGTCTGAGACTTCTTCTAGCATTGCATGTTGAGAGGTAATTTACTCTCCCTCTCAACCACCAAGTCTCCAACATTTGTCTTGCTCTTCAAGGCTTTGCATGCATCTTAAACCTCAAGAGCATACAGGTTCTTGACTCTTGAACTGATCTGCTTCACCTGTCTCGTGGTGATGTGTCTAAGGAAAAATTTTCCTTCACTTAAGACAACATTGTAGCCTTTGTCCTCCAACATCGCGATTGACACCAAATTCTTCTTCAGTCTAGGCACATACTTCACATCTGTCAAAGTAATAAAAGCTCAATGCTCTCTCTGAAAAGCAACAATGCCTACTCCTGAAACACTATAATTTTCATCATTACCCATCTCTATACGCATCTGGAGGTCTTTCTCCTCCAAGGTACTGAACAAACTCTTATCACTGGTCATGTGGAATGAAGCTCCACTGTCAAGAAACCAACCACAACCCATCATCGATGAAACCTTGCATGCGATGAGGGTAAAATCAAATTCGAACTGTGAGGCCAGTGCCTCACCATCTAATCCTTTCGAGGATCTCTTCTTGGATTTCTTCAATGGACAATAGTTGCATAATGGTCCACCTCATGACAATTAAAGCATCTCACTTTAGATTTGTCAATCTTCTTCCCACCATGGGAAGAACTCGATTTGGAATGGGAAGCCTTCCCTTTCCCTTTCCTTGCCTTGCTAAGGCTATATTTTCTTCATCATCATGCTTAGATGAAGAACCATCTCTGGTGCTCCTCCTAATCTCCTCCTGCATCAGATCCAACCACAGTCATTCCCAATCTCGCACTTTTTCTCTTCCATTCACTGAGTCCTGGTAGTTATGCCAGGATTTAGGAAGACCGAGGAGAGCAAGACTCACCATATCATCATCAGCTGTCATGATTCCTACACTTCCAAGCTCATCTCTTTAGGTGGTGAGCTTGTTCAGATATGTAGAGATCGTATCGCCCTTTTCACACTTGATTTTCCGAAGCTTGTCCTAGCGCCAGTTTTCTCTGGTCGCTGTTGTTCTGATATAGGTCCTTCAATATTTTCCACATTGAAAATGGAGTCTCCTTCCCATGGGGACTCGAGACAATATGGTCCCGAACTTCCTCTAGAAGAATTCTCCTCTCTTTCGCCACACATTTCATCCATTCCATCAATTCTTGGGCATTAGCTGCTACTGGCTTCGGGACTTCTTAATCAATGAAGTCCTTCAAACCATTGTCTTCTAATACCACTTCCATGCGATCCTTCCATGCTATGTAATTCGCGCTGCCATCCAGGGCATACTTGAGTCTCATGCCATTGAACACCATTGGTGAATTTTGAAATGTGATAAGAAATCGATTTTGTACCTACAATCAAGAACTTCAAACTTCAAAATTTTCCTTTCTTTGTATATTGTTCTCCACTTTGATCACTTTACTCCGATACCATGTAGAAAGTATCACTGTAGATTAAACTGATTATGCAATGTAATAAAGTAAAATACTTAATCTACTTCTACAATCAAACTTGCGGAAGCTTAATCGATTTTGAGCAAGATCAAACATAACACATATAACAGAGAAGAAGAATCAATCACATATGAAACATGGAAGAATACTTTGGGAAAAGCCTTTGCTAAAAACTCCGTTATCTATATTATCATACAAGTGGAAATATATTAGGATTACACAAAGCTTTAGCTCTCAAGCTATCCAGCTCTCAGTACAATCCCTCACTACTACTCATAGACATAATAGACAAGACATATGCATCCTCCTCTATCCTCCGAGCCTCCTATTTCCTTACGCAATTTCTCCTGGGTCCTCTAGCTTCCACCTGTGTGATTCTCACCTCACAAACCGCTCTGACCTTTATAGTAACTGCGCAGTCCTCAAAGAATGAATCCCTTTTGCATACAAGAGATATTAGTACACTACCCCTGCCTTTAACCTCAACTGGGTCTTTGTCTAAACTGACATGCATGAGTTATTTATGAGAGAATATTCAGTTATCGGAAGAACACTAGTTGCATTCATGCGTGCATTAAATGACTAAACTCACAATTAGTTCCACAAACTATTTGGAACTAATTTAACTGGACTTAACTTAGTTAACTGAGTTAACTAATTACAACTCAAATACAACTTATCTTTATTTCCTTAATTAAGGGATAACTTCCTCAATCAAAGGGATAACTGTTACATGTCTTCACAAAAACTTCATGTTTGAATTTCTCCAACTAATTAATTCAAAATGAATTAATTAATTTTTTTCAAACAGCTCGTGAAACTAAATTCGAATTTTAATTCAATAACAAATTAAAATTGAGATATATCCTTAAATACTATCTATAGCAATGCTATTTTTAGCATTTATTGTCGCTATTTTCAACGCACCTCCAGATATTAAAAGACCCAATTATTGTTTCAACCATGATGGTTGGGAAATCGTTGAAACCATATTGAGCGGTAATAATTAACATCTCCCAAGGTGCATGTTTTTTTCACACCCTCTACATGGCACGGCGCCAATGTCAAGATGCATTCACACACTCCACTCTTTTTCTGCGCCAAACAGCAATGGAAGCATGATTGGGACGTGCGTCTCACAAATTGCAAGGGTCAAATAATTTGTAATTTTTTTATCTGCAACCAACATTGCTACTATCTTTATTTCAAGAATACTTGTTTAAACAAAAGAGTGATATATTATTTTCTACTAGATATATGGACCTCCACCTCGCTCTACATAATTAAGATCACTGTAATAACTCTAATCATTTTTGGAAGTATGCTGTTGGAGCTCGATGTCGTCTTTAAAAACTACATTCTTCCACTAACAAAGAGTCAAGGGAGTCTTTGCATATGATTTCTACTCTAAATTGATCAATATAAGGTGCATGTTCTTCAACCTTTTTCTCCATTACCAGTTTGAGGTTAAAGACAAACCTACCAGAAAAAGTTTCAAAGAAAATTACTGTTTGTAGCCATCGTTGAGCCATAAAAAGAATCACATCTACCCATTTTTTCATAAGCACGTACGTCCATACATTTTGTCGAATCAGTGAATAATTTCGTTACAGTTATTCCGCAACTGTTTCTTGATGATACCATGGTTGTTGGAGCACATAATATTTTCCATGTGATTGAAATTACAACATCCAGGCGTAGGGATATTAGGATATTACCAGATTTAAGTAAAGAATTTAAATTTTTATATTAACAAATTTATTTTCATGTTAATTAGGTTGATTATAACAAAATAGTTGATGTATAATTAGGAAAAAAAATAATAATAAAATAGACATGTGTAATTTATTCAATTTTTAATATAAAATCAACATATAGTATTTAAAAATATTAATAATAATTAAAACATGAGTTATATGTAAAATATTTCAATAAAGAAAATATGATTAAAGTATTTCAAATAATCTCATTATTTTACATTTTATTTCCTTTTTAGATATATTTTTCAATATGTAGTAAAAATTTGTTAGAATTGTAAGTTTAAATTGTTTAAAAATCTATGTTTTCAAAAAAAAATCAGCACATTGAATCTATTTATACATTTAAAAACGAAATTTAAACAATGAAAATAATTTAATTACAATCTCTGCACTTCATAGTTCCCTAATTAAATATATCAATTATTTTCTATATTTCCTACCAAATCCATGCAAAAAAATTGATATCTAAATATATACATATATTATTTATTATTTTAAATATGTAAACATATAATTCTAATCAATTTATAAATTTAAAAAGTTATAGTTTTTACATCTTCATAACTTTTTCTATTAATCGCTAATTGATAATCATCATCATTTAATTTTGAAGTCATATCCAAGTTAGACACTAAAATTTTCATTTAATTTTGAAGTCATATCCAAGTTAGACACTAAAATTTTTGTTAGGAAACACTTGTTTGTGAGACAAACTCCTTTACATTTGAATCTTTAACTTTTTAGAAAGAAACAAATGTTCTTAATCATTAGATACTTTTTATTATTTAAAAAAATGTAATATATTTAAATTATGTTATTAAAGTTATGATCAGAATTATCATGTGATATAATCATTAACATATAATAATGATAACTTATAGAATAGTTATTACATGATATTTATTTATTTTATTATGGAAATATATTTAATAAGATATTTTAGGTAAACTATAGAAATTTTACTCAAATTTGAGAAAATTACTTAAAACTTTTTATAAGATTTTTTTTAATCACTAGAAAAAATGAGACATTTTATAACTTTCTTTTAATCTAAAAATGTTTATTATTATTTTGATCAAATAGTATTTGTTAAGACATGTCTCTTATTAAGATTCCATCCTTAAAGTTAAGTGTTTCTAGATTTTCAAAAATTTATCAACATAAACTTTGAGGAGCCTTAAATTTAACTTGAGGAGGATGTTCAAAATTGATTGTATACAAGCTCTAATGGTTTGAGAAAATTACTTAAAATAATTTTGTGCCACTGCTTATTCTTAAATTTGGGAAAATTTCCTATAGTTTCAAGAGTTTACCCACATTAAATTTGAAGAACCTTAAGTTATAATAACTTTTTTTTATTTAAAGAGGTTGCTCAAAATCAATTTTCTACCACATCTTTTAATTTGGAAAGATTATTATATATAGAGAGATATATATATAATTTATTAATTATTCTATGAATTATGAATTAAAATATTTTTATTAAAAGAAATACTATGCTTAAAAAATGTAATGTACATATTTTTTATTTATTTATTTATTTATTTATTTTATTTTTTTTCAAAAGGTGGAAAAACCTATCAAACTCAGTAATGTACATATTTTTAGCTACCATTTTATAAATTCTTTTAGGATTAAAATTTAACTATTAATCATTAAATTTCTCAAAAATATTATAATTTAAAAATAAATGCTCTAAAAGTAATTTTAATATTTTATATTTATATATGATAATTATTCTCAATAAAATATTTGTAAACAGAAATTATTCAACCTATCTTTGGAGTGGCAAGGATTGGAACTGCTTATTGGTTGGTGAACGGTGGGGTCTGGAGGGATGCATGGTGGGAGGAAGGAGCAGTGAGGTATGGAGGTATGCATTTATGGGAAAAGTAGGGAGGACGATTGCCCTTTTTCGTGTTTATGATGATTATTTTTTATTTTTATTTTCTTGTTATTGTTGTTTAATGGGATTTGAATATTGAGTCTGAATTATTGCTAATTGTGTTATTTTTATTTGTATGAATTTAATTTTATATTATTTCTTATATATATAATTATTTGGTAATTTATAATAATTTTTTATTTTTTTTAAATAATTTATTTAAAAAATATTATATAAGAAAATTTATGGAAAATGAAAACATAAAAGATTATTAAATATGACTGTAAAATTTAATAAATAAGTTATGGTTTATTTTATTTATTTAGAGTTAAAATATTATTTTTTGATGTTGAAATAAATTTAAAATATTGGTATAAATTTTCAATAATTAAGTTACAATTTTAACTATTTAAAAAATTAATAATTAAGTTACAATTTTAATTACCCTAAAAAATTAATAATAGATTGAAAACTAATATTTATATTAGAATTCGCTATAAAAACTCTAAAATACTAGATTCTCACACGACATCAAAGAAATATATGGAATAACTAAATAATGTGTTGTGTGTGAAAAATTTCAAAGCACCATAATATATGCGGAATATGTTTAAAACACTATTCTTATTAGAAAATTTTATGAATATAACTTAGCAAATTGGCTTGAACACGACTTGGCTTATGTAGCCTTAGTACTCTTGAGGCTAGACATTACTCCCTCACCCAAATGCTTAGGGGGAGTGCCAAGAATATTAGTGTGTTCCAAAAGTCTGAACCATGTATAGTAGAGGAATACATAGAGAGTAGACATACGATTGTTTTAAAATTCAAGCCTATCTAAAATGAAGGATGGGATAGATAAGATTAACACATTAAATATTTAAACAAAATGTATTTCTATAGTAGGTATGTATGGATTTTTGCATAGTGTCACTATAAACTATACAAAAATTAAATGAACAATGCAATTATACCAAAACATAAAGTATTTATAATATGGACTTAAAACATATGAATAATTTTGCAATGAGCAATCATTTTAATTCACCATAACTTAGTGTGTTATACGCCAAATGAATAAAGTAATTTCCACTACTAAATTAGTGAAAGAAGCCAACATTGACGCATCCGGTGGAGTGAGGAGTGCTATTAGGTTGTAGCAATGGTAAAAAACATATTATTAGATATAAGAAATATATGATACACTATATACATAAATATGGTCAAGATATAAACCTCCTTCATAAAACTCTATTGTTAATTGACCATTATTAGCCGATAATAAGTATGTTCATAGCTAGTGCATTATGAGGCTCATACGAGTTGTCATGTGGCCTTTCTTGGTCAAACCCTACTACAAAAATATTATGCCCCAACCCCTCCCACAACATCACCTTTTGGTCGCTCATGGCATGATGATTCTACCATGGTAACATGTTGTACTAGAGTGTGAGTAAAGATGGCTTTTGCAGTCTCGGTTCAATAATACTCTTTACTAGTCTAGGATGTTGGGTAGGGGGTTAGGCATTCATCTAGCTAGGTGAGGACTTAGTGCTAGGTTGTGTCTAAAATTCTCTATATATTGGGTAGACCCATAACCCACCCCTTGGAATTCTACCATGTCAAAGTAGTTCACAAGGAGTCCTAGCCTAAGCTCTGCTCGTATTTTTCTCAAGAAAAATAAATGAATCTCACTATTATTACTAGGAGTTTTACTGAAAGCCATGAACCACATATCCATCCAATCATCATAGAATGTTTGGTAGGCGTGCCACCCACCAATCCATATAAATATATTTCTTATTAACTAATATATGTTTATTGTTTCTTGGGTCAAAGAAAAATAATAGCAAATCCTATTTGGTTATAGTCTCTAATTTGGTATTTATTCTAAACAATTTTATAGTATTCATAACATCATATCCATGTAATCAAAAATATTAGTTAATAGAACTTTCGCATTAGAAATGGATGATTTAATTGAAGTTAATGAACTTTCTATAGACAATTGTAAGGTTTTTTTGGTGTTTTTGAGATCATGTATGAGTGTCCTAAAAGTTGTTAAGGATGAATTTCAACATCCAAATTTATTTATTATGATTTGGGGTTTGGTGATGGTAGGTTTGGGTTCTCATTATTCTCCATAGTAGCCAAGTTTCATACAATTCAATAAGGAGCTTGTGTTTGGGATCTCATTTCAACTTTTTTTCCAATTTTAAACAAATTTTTCATATATATATAGCATTCTTTCGTACTTGGAATTGAAAGGATATAAAATCAATTAACTTAGCGTTCATTATAATCCAAGGATGTGATATTTGGCTCAGTCTAATTCTAAAAACTTGTTGTGAAGTATAAAATGAGAAAAAAATTGGTCGTGGTCATATAAAATTTAGACACACCATAAATACATACACATCCCTCAGAACATGTGTGTGTTGTTATTCCATGCATACATAGCATCCTAGCTAGCGTTTTGGTTGGAATTTTAGGGGTTGTTGAGTCTAAATGTCTAGGAACATGTAGGAAAGCACATGTGTTCTTGAAAGTGCATCTTCCTAATTCTCCCATTGCCTCTTTGTGGGATATCAATAGGATGCAATCACCCACTTGGTTTCTTTTTAGGGTCCCTATTTGTGATATTGTTTTAGTTCATTCCAAAAATAAGGGATTTAGCTCTAATTACCATAGTAAATTACACAAATAACATCATGTGAGTAAACTAGTTGAACAATCATTGTTAACATTGAATTTACACTTAATAATTTATAATAATGAATGTGTTGGTCATGAGTACTTTCAATATTGAGGACTTATTTTTAGTTGATATTGTTCATTTATCAACACATTCACAATGGGTTTTATGGACATGATCCTATTTCCAAATATGTAGATTTTAATTTCTTGAGTGGTTTTCATTAAGCTACATATATTGGCTTTAGATATCAACATTCGTTGGATATCAATGGGTTGAATAGTGAAATTCAAGGCTTATTTAATGATTATCAAGGAAAAGTATTATCTAAATGAATTATGTGTGAATAAGTTACTATTTGTATGCTTATTTACTACAGTTCAAGATGGCTTACGAGCATTTGCTTGAATATGTTGAGAATTAAAAAGGTTGCACGAAGAATTTGGACGGTGGTAATTGTGACTTGAGGTGTTTCCATGTATATTTAGTTGGAGTGGAAGCTATGGTAAATTATGAAATTAATTTTCAAATGAAGTTTTGACCTTAGAATAAACACTTTCCTACCTAATATAGAAGGTTCGTATGAAGAAAAGATAGAGAATTATGAGACAAGAAATGTAGCTACCATTAGTGTGTTTAGCTAGGGAGAACAAAGTCATTCTAGTGCAAATTTCATCTAATGGAGGTGTAATATTTAGGAAAATATTTGACACTAGATTTTTCAAATATAAAGCAAGTATACCCAATACGTAACATTCATTAAATTCAACATTAAATGAAGGAACTTATTTAATTTTGGTTATTGGAAGTAGTCCAAAATAAGTTATAGAATAGAATTGAATGTTTAGATGCACATAGAAGTGGGTGGGAAATTACCTAATTAATGAACATATAAAATAAATACACTAACACAATAATTAGAACTCATACTAGGAATATTATTGATAGCTTGTTAGCATAAATCCACTATTCGAGGATCTCTTGTAGCATGTTTTCACACCAAAAGTTTTCCTTATTAGGAGATTTTCATACTCCAATCATATTTCATGTAACATGTTACTATTAGTAAGGAGGAAATTTAGTTGGATATTATTTGATGAGTTATAGAGCTTTCCCTATTAGTGGATTTTAGACTCTGATCCTTTTTCATGTAACAAGTTAGTAGCAATAAGGGGGCACATCAATTCAGGATTACTTGATGAGTTATACACATGTATGAGGATGTCATGGGTTACTAAAAAGTGAAAAATGGCTCAAATTAACTTATATCAAGCACTTTTAATTTGATTCTATTAATTATAATACTATTTTTTCAATTTTTCCCACTATATATCTATTGCGGAAAAATATAAATTATGAAATTGGTACATATAAGAACCATCTATTACATTTGCATCAAATATAACATATCACTTTAAAAGTGTTTTCTCAATAAATATTATATTTTGTGTCTTACTTATAACACATTTAAATACTATATTCAAATTGATTAAGTATGTGGAAACATCTTCTAAATCCAAAATATATTGTTGCCCAAATTTACATTGTTACTAACTCATTTGTAAAAATTAACATTAATTTACACTCACTTTTTGTAAAAATTAACTTATTTTTTGTTGAACGCTTTTATATGACAAACTAATTTGCAGAACACAACAGATCTTTCTAATGCCAATCTTTTTGTCGAGTATATTTCATCTGACACAAACAGGACTATTACTTTTCACGGTTATTTTTAAGAATGGATTGATTTTAATATCATGATTAAGTCAATTTCAACACTTTGAATATCCTTAATATGTTTTATTTGGTATGAAATTTTTGCATAAGAATCATGAAGGAACTGGCCATTTCTTCTAGAGCACACTTATGTTTTCTTTGTACCAAGTTTTTTTTACAGGTTACAGGATAATCAAGTATTCATTAAGGAGATTACATTGTGCGCACAATTGGTCTTCAAATGACTAAATTCATGAAAATTCTAAAGACAAATCCATTTCCACAACCATTACTTTGCAACTCCCCTTTTGCAAAAGATTTTGAATTCCACCAATTGTCAAACAATAAAGCATACCATTTCCTTGTCCATTTTTCACAGCAAGAGTTCTTGTTCATTCACCATGCGTTTTCCATTTCCATTCCTATTCCTAACCCATCAATAAAAGCCATTTTCCATTTCCATTTCCTTTTTCTTACCATTTTTCATTTCCGCAAATAAAATCCTGCTTCTATGTATATCATTGAGTCAAAGTCCTAGAGTCTAATTATCTTTGTAAAAACACCTAGAGGCTTGCATGCCTTAATGGAAAGTACTCTTTCCAATGAACAATGGGAGTACATTAATATCCCTTGTTCGTTGGATCTTGTAGGTGACTCGACCACAACAAACTTATTCGTACCTACAAAGATGTGTTACGCATCTTGACTCCCATTGGAATCAATGGTGGGAGCTCTCGTGTTGGCTATTGGAATTCATTAATGGCCACTAAGTCAACAACTTCTTGCTATGTTCGACACCAGCATATTTAATCATATAGTCAGATTTATGCCATCGAGTGTTGAAGACTTGAAGACCCATATTTTGTAGCAGATGAAGCAGATTTCCTTTCATTGTTTTTCAGTTTGTCATGACTTGAGGACAAGTCAATAAATAAGGTTGGGGGGAGGAAAATGTAACTTATATATTTTGTATACCTTCCAAGCCTTATACATTTTCAGCCATATTCAGCAGACTCATCAGATTCATTAGACTATCCAGCAGTAGATATGACAATATAGATCCATTTTTCATCCACAACTTGCAGAAGAAGCTTCAGATCAGAATTGTAGCAATTGAACATGCATGATTCATCCACTTCTGTAGGTAAGTAAGGTATGATGTTTTCTAACCTTTAATATTGAAATTCTTTTTAGATGCTAAAATGATGATATTTGGAAAATGTTCCACTATTTCACTATTCCCTTTCTCATTAAAAATTGCCAAAAACCATCAATTGGGGAGGGGGGAATTTCACACTTCATTTTTTACTCATTTATATTACATCTTAACCCACATAGTCTTCCCACTATGAAAACTACTACAAAATCATGAGCATATTAAATGACTTCTTAAAATGATTGACCTCAATAAAGTAAATAATGATTGTAAACACAAGAACCAATCATTAAAAAGAGATCTTAACAAAGTAAATAATGATTGTAACACAAGAACCAATCATTAAAATATGTAAATGCTTTGCAAAAATAAAGTTATCCAAAGATGTGCAAAGTTAAAAGGAAGTCCATGATTGAAAGATGTTTGTTACACAAGAACCAAACATCTTGTAAAAGGAAGCTCATCTAAGAAATAAATCAAATAAGTCATTGTAGTAGCTTGCATGAGGACATGCAAAAGCTTCAGTTGGGGAGTATGTTGGGGTTTCAAAATGTCATGAAGATATCACTCATTACCATACATTTTTCACCTATGCTTCCATTATATCACTCACTATTCACCACCTTGTCACTCCATTTTCCCTATTATTCACCATTAATGGGTCTCATTTATATTTTCCAAATATTATTTATTTTTAAGCATTTTTGAGAGAAATTATTGATTAAACATTAGAAAATAATATATTTTAATTTATATATGGAAGGTGGGTTGTTTTTGTGACATGTGTAGGTGCCAAGGAAGCTTCCAAGACACCTTTATGTGGCCTTGAAGGATCAAATTCGAATTTGAAGAGATAAACCTCATGGAGAAGATGATGATCTCATGGAGAAGATCAAGGACAAAAGGGGTTATGTGTCTAGATGGTTGAGAGATGTATGGAACTAAAAGAGAGATTAGTGGATGATCATTATGAGTTTTTTACTCATCCCATTGTATAAATAGGAGTACAATCTCCTCCATTTGTAATCTTAGATGGTGGAAGTTTTGTAATGTTGAAGTTTTTGTAAATCTTAGAATCTTGAAGTTTTTGTAATGGAGATTTTGGAATAAAGGATCATACGTCAATTTTGCTTCTACATTTGAGTCTCCATTGAAGTGGTGTGCTTGTGGAGTTATGGAGGGCCCCCATGGCCTCACTTGCATGCTTATTTGCTTATTTTAGGTATAATTTGTTTTATGGTTTTTTTGTTTGATTTTTTCAAGTTTTATTAAATGTTCTAATATTGGAAGGATCTTATTTGAAAGTGTTTTTGTAAGAGAACCGTAAGATTTCATACAATTATTAGATCTAGGTTTATTTCATTTATCATCTTTTAATTTTAGTAGATGTTCTAATGTTGGAAGAGATCTTGTAGAATATGTTCTTGTAAGAGAATCATAGATCTCAAACAATTGTTAGATCTAAGTTTGATTAGTTATTGAAAGAGATCTTAATGAATATGTTCTTGTAAGGGGACTTTAAGATCTTGGACAAATTAGGAATCTTTCTAGATCTATATATTTTAGATAGACACTTCTAAGTTTACCTTCCCAGGTTGACATTAAATTAAGTTACAATTGACATCATCAATTGGAACCAAACATTTTGGCGTTGTTGCTGGGGAAGTGAAACTAGAAGGATTTAGTAACTGTTTTTATGCATTTGTTTTTATGGACTAATTTGTGGAACTTGGTGACAGCAGGTTCATAAAGGAGTTCAAAGTTTGGAGCATTTTTATTTTTGCACATAGTTAATTTAAATTTAGTTTTAAACCCCCCATTTCTCACTAATCCATCTACGGATGAGGGCTTTGACAATGTTGAACAGGTACTTCTTGGAGAGCAAGGACAATCACCTTGAGCCAACTCTAAGACAGGATTCTCACATACTTGTAAAACATAACGTAAAATTTTTAAATCTTGATGTGAGCATGTTCGAATTTTTAATTCGTAGATGGCTTCATTGGAAGCATTCTTTTACTTAGAAAATAAAACATCTTTCAAGTTAATGTAGAATAGATTAGAAAAATAAAAATGAGATCTCATTAGAAGTCATTATCATTCGAAGTTTTTAGTCTTGTTTTCAAAAATAAATCATCATGAATAAATTTAGTGGCACATCTTTGCATCTCTATGTCTTGTTTATGTATCACGGTGAGCCAGGAGCTTGATTATCGGAAAGCCTTGTCTTCCGAGAGTCTAAACGCCCCCGTGACGTTGCAGAAAGAGTGTATATAATGCAAGGTTTTGTTGCAGATCTTAATAGTGTTTTATCCATCCACGCTAACCTACATAAATAAAAATAAATCAAGAGATTAGTATGCTCTCTTCCTGCGCTTCGTGCGATCAGGAAGATTAGAAAATTTATTGATTTATTCCAATAAAAATACTTTGCTGGAAAATTGATCTTCATGAGCGAAAAATCATCTTAAAAAATTTTTAGATAAAATTTAGTTTTTAATTTTAGATAGGATTCAATTTATTTATTTATTTTTTTAAGATTTCTTTAAAAAAATCACAACCAAATATGACAATTCAACATAATAAAATAAATAAAGAAATTCAAAACATAACAATAAAACAATTGAAATAAAAAAAACAACACATCAATAAACAAAACCGAGAAGAGCAGTGAGCGTTTTGTGATGGAGTGGAAATCTTAATTTTTATTACTTGGCGGAAGGCAGGACAAACAGAATTCCCTGCATCTAGGCTCCCTACAGGTTGGAAACCCTTGGCTTGCGCATCCATGTTTGGTTTCGATCCATGGTTCTGCCCTTAACATTTCAGGTTTTTAAGGGTTTTCACGCTTAATTCTGAACATGTAAGGTTTTAAGAGTGTTTACGCATAATTTTAAGGCGAAATCGGTGCAGATCGGAAATCTCCAACAGCATATCTAGAGTTTTCTGGAGCTATATTTGTAAGCTTGATATCTTGGGTTTCTCTTCCGAGAAGAAAAAATACCAAGTGGTGGCGGGTTTCGGGTGCTTCATCTAGTGAGGTCGTTTCTGTCAATCTTGCCCGAGGTCCAGACAGCTGAAAGAAAAGTTCCCTTCAGAGAGAAGGCTTTGTACATAGTAATCTCGCTTTTTATCTTTTTAGTATGCAGTCAGTTGACATTAAATTAAGCTCCAATGGAGATGACCGAAATTCAATGCTAAATCACACCATTTCCTAAGTAACTGCTAAGAAACTATGCTTTGCAAAAATTCTAAATTAACATGAACCAAATGCTACTATCTAAGTATAGAAGTAAGAAGCATCAAACATCACTAATGTGCAAGTAAAGAGACTGAAATAAATATATTTTTGTCTTCTTGTCTTTTTGCCTTTTCATGCAAAATCAAGTATGCAAACTAATCTCTTCTGTTGATGTGGTAGGTGAAATAAGGATGTTTGAGGATGGATGGAAGGGTTAGGAGATGGTTGGATGGTGTGGGAGACCCTTGGGAGGCTTTTGGTGACTTCCTAGAGGTTTTCCCTCAATTCGGCCTCAAAACAGGCCATTTCAGGAAAACCTACAGGATGTACTAGAAACCTACAGGATTCCTTGTAAACCTACAGGATACAGCCGAGAGAAAATGTGAGGTGTTGGAGGTGATGGAAGGCTTAGGAAAGGTGGTTGATGGGTGGAATGGAGTGGTAGAAGGTCTAGGATCACTCAGAAGTCAACAACAAAGATAGGATATGGTTGGATTCGCTCAATGTGCTTGGAAGAATTTCTATGAAAAATGATGAAAACTAGTGAAGGTGATGGTGAAAACAAGGTATGGCTATGGTGGATGGAGTGGAAGGTGGTTGCTGGCTATGAAGTCTTTGTCTCCTCCTGAAGCACCTGCTCTGCATAAAACATGTATATTTTCCAAAAAGCTATGTAAACAAGAAACATTCTCATAAACTAGAAAAGCAGAATTAATGAACTAACTGCCTACATTATGCATGAGGAAATTTGTTGAAAGGAATGAAAGCATGCGATGAGATCTACTGCAAAAATGAAGATGAAAAAGATGACAATGGAGTCCCTACTTTGCAAAATTGACAAAATACTAATTTAAAGACAGCAAACTCCAAAGCTTATAAAAGAGATAGAAATATGTGTTTTTGGGGTTACATAAGGGTCCCTTCCTCAAGTCATGATCCCA